>CM038677.1:782149287-782807542 GCA_021605205.1 Aegilops longissima | reverse complement strand
GGCTCGGATGCCCTTTGTTGGGAACGTAGTAATTTCAAAAAATTCCTACGCACACGCAAGATCATGGTGATGCATAGCAACGAAGCGGGAGAGTGTGTCCACGTACCCTCGTAGACCGAAAGCGGAAGCGTTATGACAACGCGGTTGATGTAGTCGTACGTCTTCACGATCCGACCGATCCAAGTACCGAATGTACGGCACCTCCGTGTTCTGCACACGTTCAGCTCGATGACGATCCCCGGACTCCGATCCAGCAGGGTGTCGGGTATGAGTTCCACAAGACGACGGCGTGGAGCGATGATGATGCTCTACGGCGAGGGCTTCGCCTAAAATCCGCGACGATATGACCGAGGTGGAATATGGTGGAGGGGCACCGCACACGGCTAAGGCGATCCGTAGATCAACTTGTGTGTCCTAGGGTGCCCCTGCCCCGTATATAAAGAAGCAAGGTGCGGCCGGCCCTAGGAGGAGGCGCGGAGGAGTCCTACTCCCACGGGAGTAGGACTCCTCCCCCTTTCCTAGTTGGATTAGGACTTGGGGGAGGAAGAGAAAGCCCCCTTCCTTGTCCTATTCGGACTAGGGGGGGCGCGCCTGCCCTGGCCGGCCCTCCTCTTCTCCCTCATGGCCCACTAAGGCCCATTAACCCCGGAGGTTCCAGTAACCCCGGTGTTCCGGTAAAATCCCGATTTCACGGAACTATTCGAAGTCAAACATAGGCTTCCAATATATCAATCTTTATGTCTCGACCATTTCGAGACTCCTCGTCATGTCCGTGATCACATCCGGGACTCCGAACAAACTTCGGTACATCAAAACTCATAAAACTGTCATCGTAACGTTAAGCGTGCGGACACTACGGGTTCGAGAACTATGTAGACATGACCTAGAACTATTCTCGGTCAATAACCAATAGTGGAGCCTGGATGGACATGGAGTTTCTACACACGAGCGCACCTGATCCCTATATCTGTGCCGATCAATAAGGTCTCGGGATTTGTTCCAGTTACTTTTCTGGAAATATACGGAGGGTGCGTTAATTTGCTTTTGCATGCTGTACGTATTGCCAGGTACTGTGATGTGGGCCAGGAAAACGACTTCCGTTAGAGGCTTTGCCGATGAGCCGTGGGTCACGACGTTTCGCCAGTTCTGATCCGTGGAACAGGAACATGGCTTTTCTGTTAGTGCGGCCGGATAGAGTTATTGTAGGGTTCGTTTCCTCTCTAGAACTTGTAGAGGCGAATCCGGGGTAGGAGACGGCGCCAGGGATGGATTTCTTGATGCGGACTATAAGCGGGTAAGCGATGGAATCTTTGGTTTGGCTTAACTAATTTGGAGTAGGATGTTTGCTGAATATGCTATCTGTTGTGTATCCGTACCAGATTCCCTGTGCTATAAGAGGTGGAGAACAATGAAGCCCCCCATGGATCTGCCACCTTCCACGGTGGCTGCTTTGGTGGGGAAGCTGGAACAAGCGCCAGCGCCAGTCTTGAGTGTAGGCGCGCAGATCTAGGATGAAGAAGCCGTGGTGGTTGAAGGAAGGAAGAACTCACCCCCGGTGTCCGCAGTCGACCAGCAAACCCGGGGTGGACTAAGAGGTTAGTGCAGAACTGAAAAATCCTATTGATTTCCACTTGCTTGGTGTGCGTCATTAACTTGGTGTTCACAGTTAGTCTACTAGCAGCCTGCATATAGATTTGGGAGCTCTATGGGTGACTTGTGTTAGAAAAAGTAATTTTTTTCCTTCCACTTGCGCAACTGTTGGAAACGCCACTTCAGTAAAACTTGATATGTGGGTTTCAGTTGTGAGCAGTAATTTGGTGGATATTAGTCTGTATTGCTATTCTGGCATTGAATAATTTACAATCTAGTGATGTCACTGTCAAATGGTATAAATTTGGACTTCTATTTAGACATATTTGGGCAGAGTACGGGCCGCTCAACGGCACCAGCAGTACACTTTGTCCAAATAGGGTGACCACTTTAGAGAAAGCAATAAAGGAATTCGCGGACAATTTCACAGAGAATGTAATTGTGCCGATGATGGGGACAAATTTTCAGATCCTCTGACTCAGCTGAAACGACTATGGGACATCAAATTCATATCACCGTTCATGCGCCATCCGGTGGCAGCAAGCAATGCCCATGGACACACAGCGTCATCGGCCCAGAAGGTTGATGCGGCCCAGTCCGACAAAGGCGAAGTAGGAAAGGTGGCGCGAGGCAGCACACGTATGAACAAAGTAACCGATTGCTGGGCTGCTTGAGGATGAGCTGCTCTGCTCTTGTGTGTGATGCTCAATTTTGTAATGTTCATTTTGAAATTCTGTAATGTACAATTATGCTGCAGCTCAATTCAGTTCCCTTTTGCCACTTGCATCTCACAGTGATGTTCAATTCAGTGACCAAAGTCTCCAAAATTCAGCCCATTCAGTTATAGCATTCATTCACAAAAACCACACTGAGTGATCTCAATCCCTATTTGCCATCCTCAATTCTGTTATCAGTTTTACAACATCAAGTGATATGCTCCCAAGTTGACAATGTCAATGACCTACTCTCAATTTACACCATCATTGATATGGCCAAAAATTGATAATGAAATGATCTGCTCTGAAATTAGTTTACAATCTGAAACTCTGCTGTTGTTTCCTCGAAGTCAGTTTACAACCTGAAACTCTGCTGCTTTGCATGTAAACCAGTTAACAATTTGCTCTCAGTTTTCAGGCTAGCTTGGCGTCTCCCACGGCAGCGTGTCCTCGACGGAGTGCTGCATGCGTGTCAGCCGCGACCATCCTCTTGCGATGGTGCGGGGTCAGCGACATGGTGCTTGCTTGGTGCCTCCCGTGATAGCGACGCAACCTTGAGGCATGGTGCAGCCATGGCAGTGGTCGCCCTCTCTCTTACGATGGTGCGGGCATGGTAGCGGCAGTCACCCTCTATCTTCGGGGCAGCCATGGAAGTGGCAGTCATCCTCCCAGCAGCGAGGGCGAGCAATGGCGACGGTCAGCGAGCGTGTTGTTTTTTGGCCGCACAGCACGCATTGTTGTTATTCGGATTTGTTTCCACCTTGCTGCTGTTGGATGGCGCATGAACGGTGATGTGAATTGGACGTCCCTCTACTGTAAATGTTTCAATCATATGGTGCCAACACTGGATCTCCTTACAAGAGAAGGTTTTGCTGAGTTTGGCCCGGATGGTGAGTTGACAACCATTGGATGAACATGTGTCACATGATCATTTACAAGGAGGGCTGAATGTATGGCACATGGGCAATGAGATATGGTGGCACGTATCATCTCCATTTTCTGGTACATGTCCAGACTTGTTAGTTATGATGTGTGCAGGGGGAGAAACTAATCACAAAACATGTTTAGGAAGAACATGTTGGCTATGAATCCATGGGGTCGATTAAGCACAATAGTTTTTTCCAGACTTCTGAAATGTCGACGTGTGATTATGTACAAGTTCAGCTCACTGGTGTGGGCATGATTTATATGCAACAGTGGTGGTGGTGCTGCATGTTGGATTGTAGTTCCATCTCGTGATTAGCTGAACTGAGCTATCTGAATTTGTAGAAACCCACAACTCCTGAATAAGGTTAATGTGTTCTGCATTAATGACGGCCCTATGGACATGTGTTGCCCCATGTCTGCTAATTTGTGAAGGAGATTCGTATCAGTTCAAATTTTGAAATACATAGGCAGGAGAATCGAGCAAAACCCATACATAACCACGAGCGGACGGGCATGTCTGCAACTAGTCAGCCTGTTGGTACAGAATCTCGACGGAGAAGGCTCATATCGTAATGCACATCCGAGCCGGTCGACACGGTCTGGATGGCGTCACATTTATTATTTGAAAAGACGTGGGCCAAGGGGACAGAGAACTGGTGTAATACAAAAGGAATACTTGATGCTATACATCCCAGGTCGGGAATCTTGGAGGGAGTTGACGATGGGGATAACGAGAGCATCTGGGCTCGAGCTCAAAACATCACTTTCGAGCCTGGATGTTCATATTGGTTCCTACTTTTCTACGAAGATCTTTATCGGTCAAACCGCATAACAATATACGTTGTTCCCTTTGTCATCGGTATGTTACTTGCCCGAGATTCGATCGTCGGTATCCAATACCTAGTTTAATCTCGTTACTGGCAAGTCTCTTTACTCGTTCCGTAATACATCATTTCATAACCAACTCATTAGTTACAATGCTTGCAAGGCTTAGGTGATGAGTATTACCGAGAAGGCCCAGAGATACCTCTCCGACAATCGGAGTGACAAAACCTAATCTCGAATTATGCCAACTCAACATATACTTTTGGAGACACCTGTAGAGTACCTTTATAATCACCCAATTACGTTGTGACGTTTGGTAGCACACAAAGTGTTCCTCCGGTAAACGGGAGTTGCACAATCTCATAGTTGCAGGAACTTTGTATAAGTCATGAAGAAAGCAATAGCAACATACTAAACGATCAATTGCTAAGCTAACGGAATGGGTCAAGTCAATCACATCATTATCCTAATGATGTGATCCCATTAATCAAATGACAACACATGCCTATGGTTAGGAAACATAACCATCTTTGATCAATGAGCTAGTCAAGTAGAGGCATACTAGTGACATTATGTTTGTCTATGTATTCACACATGTATCATGTTTCCGGTTAATACAATTCTAGCATGAATAATAAACATTTATCATGACATGAGGAAATAAATAATAACTTTATTATTGCCTCTAGGGCATATTTCCTTCATCATGTTCGTTCGGACGTAAGACTTCGTTGAAATCGCCTATGTAGAGCCAGGGAAGTGTACTCAAAGTACTTATGTTTTTCAATACCTGCCATGTTTGGTGTTGAAGGTGTGTCTGAGCCTCACCGTAAACACACGTCATCCGCCATATTTCCTGTTCATTTTCCTCAACCGACACATCCAAATGATAGACAGAGTAGCCAAGAATCTCCACTTTTATTGAATCATTCCAAAACAACCCAATACCACCGCTTCTACCACGGCTATCAACAGCATATGATTTATCATAACCAAGAGTACTAGCTAAAGCTTCTACCCTAGCTCCTTCAATTTGTGTCTCAACTATACAAAGTAGGGTAGGGGAAATCTGCCTCGCGAAGTCGCGAAGCTCGCGAAATGTCGCAGCGTTGCCCGCGCCACGACAATTCCAACATAAGGCACTCATTGACCTCGGCGGCGCCCCTCGAGGCCCGCCACTGTTATCTCACCCTTGCCTTGTACTCCAGTCTTGTCCATGTTGTTCTTGACATCATCTTTTTGCAGCTTTTTCCTCTTGGGATCCTGCTTACCATTGACTGGGAGGGTCAGTGGGGGATGGAAGCGCCAACGTAGATTGTTGTCCCTTGCTTGTGACTACAGGGTTTCCTGCAGGCAAAACACTCTGCCCCACTGCTAGATCTGACCCCTCTTTCTGTTATTCTCTGCCTCCTTCATCACAGCATCACTGTCGTCCTCGAGATCCTCCTCAGAGCCATTATCGCCATGGTAAGGCTGGTACTGATCGCTCCTTCCTTGGCCACCTGATCGGCCACCCCTTCGGCCTCCTCTCCGGCCTCGTCCCTCACCAGGCCCCCGGCCAGTATGCATAAACCAGCCTGCCCTCAGATCTTTAAAGACTAAAGCTGGAGGAGGGTGTATCCCATTGCCATGCTCCTTGTATTGATGGCCAAGCATCCCGCAAACCGCACACCAATCCGGGAGCTTTTCATATCTGACTCTGTAAATCTGCCTTTTGCCATCACGAATCATGGATACAACATTCTTGAGAGGTTTAGAGACATTGACCCTCACCCAAACTCGATAAAAGTTACCCTTAAAATCTTGTGACTGTGGCTCCGTGAACAGCACCTCTCCAATCTTAGCGCCAAGTGACGGCACCAGGTAAGCATATAGCTGTGGTACATCATGGATTTGTGCCCAGATCTCTATGGTGTCTAGCTGAACCGTGGACGGCTTCGTGATCCCATCATAAGGCTTGATGATCACCGCATCTCCCTTGAAGTGCCAAGGTCCATCACGCATAACTCTCTCCCAATCCCTTAAGCACGAGAATTGGATGGTATAAAGATTATCCTCCAGAGGCTTGAAATTCGCCTCCTGCGCCAGATCCCATGTTGATCTCATATTCTTAAAAAACCAGTATTGGTTGTACGTCTTCTGGGAGTGCACCCTCGCTAGGGCGATCCATCTGGCTGCTTCCGGCGGCACCTCTTTCTCATCAAAGATCACATCATCGAGGTCTTCTTCTCGAAGCCCCAATTCCCTCATCATCTTTTCCACATCATCCGTCCCCGATGAGCCTGTGGCCGTCGCATCATGAGCCGCGCTCGAAGACATCTTCTCTAGAACCCTAACCCGATGGAGACAAAATCGGGCCTTGTAGCAGCAGCCCTAAACCCCCGATGTCCTCCCGCCCCGCGCAAAGCCCAGGAGAAGCTCCTGATGCGATCGCCTGGGCCGGCCCAAGTAGTAGGGACCTCTTATAACTACGCTCTGTGTTGTTGGGAGAAGACGCACCATGCCAGTTTGGGTGGCCCATGTCGGGGGGGGGTGCGTTTTCTAATTTTTGCTTTTTTCTTTTTTTATTTCAAATAATTTGGGACATCAAAAAAAGTTATAGTAAAATGTCTATGCATTCAAAAAAAATAACAGTAAAATATCTGTGCATTCAAAAATGTTCGTGATTTTCTAAAAATTGTTTGCTTATTCTAAAAATGTTTGAAATTTTACAAAAATGTTTGAGAAATCTAAGAAAAATTAATGAATTTTTATAAATTTCATGTACTAAAAAATCTTAATGAAATTGAACAAAATTTCACCAATTCAAAAAATGTTCATGAACTGAAAAATATTCAAAAAATTCAAAAACTGTTCGTGACTTACCAAATAGTTTATTCATTCATAAAATGTTTGCTGATTCAAAAAATGTTCGTTAAATAAAAATAATGTTTGTGAATTTCAAATATTGTTCCACCAATTTCAAAAAATGTTCGTTGACTCTAGAAATGTTCTCCGGCGGCGGTTGGGGTCGGGGTCGACACGGTGGAGTGAGAGAGAAAGAGAGATGGAGAGTGGGAGGTGGGGTGGGCCGTAGCCGTTAGCTGCCGTTCTCTTTGCCGTTTGCTAGCGGATGACAAACAATCTTTGCCGTCCGCTAGCAGACGGCAAAGAAAGTGGCCGTTAGGTGGTACTCGTTAGTGGGCCACCCTCCCTCTTTCTCGTCTGCTAGCAGACAGCAAAGTTTCTATGTCGCCGCCAGCGGACGGCAAAGAGCTTGCTGACGGCAAACATGATCTTCGTCGCCAGCTCTTTCTTTGAGGTCAGTTTCCTGTAAGCTGATGGCAAAGACCTTCTTTGCCGTCAGCCATCTTCTGCTACAAAACATTTCTTATGTTATTTTGTTACTCTTTTTAACCTTACCGTGTACCCTTCTTTTTCATATTGTGTACCATCCCGCCGCAACACGCAGGGGATTGTCTAGTTTAAACACAAATGAGCCCAATTATTTGTTGGGATCGACTTGGAGTGCCACTGAACACTGATTTGACAGTGAAAAACAGAGATTGTTCCGGCAAGACCACTTATTGATAACAGAGGACTAACTAATAGATAGTCAATTTTAGAAGATGAAGAAGTAGCAGGATTATAGTTAGTGCGGCAGTTTGTTTTCTCAGTGACTCTTAAATATGAACAACAACTGAACTAAGATCAAAGACTGAAGATTAATACTAACAAAACATGAAAATGTTGACCGATTGAGTACGGCAAAAAGCTACCTACAAAATCCATTGTTCCCCGTCCTATAGGAGCAAACATCCACTGGGCATAATCAATGATGAACCAAAAGAAAATGGGCCGAACCATCATCAATATAACCCCAAAACGAAAATGATATCATAGCCCTCAATCTGTATAATCGTTGAACTATTACTCATATCCATCACTTATCAAAAGATCGAAAGGTGCTGCATGTAAAACATCAAAGAAAATCGTATGTTAGACTCAGGAAAAGCTGGACTATATTACGAAAACTATCACGGCAAAAACTACCTCAGACAAAACTGAAGGAAAACAGATGACTGAGAAAACATCAGGTTTCCTGTTCCGATAACAATTCTGGACCTACTATCAACATACTCCAGACAAAACGTCAGCAATTTACCAAAAGTACTCAGTCAGCAAGCAAGAAAGAATCTGGTTAATAGAGAAAACATCAGCACCCATATGCACCAATGATTTTCCCCATTAAGCACTGAGCGTAGCATGTCCACTGTAAAATCTGAGAACTCGGGGCTTGGGTTATGGCAGGATTTCAGGGAAGTATACAAGCACCTATGATGCTGGTCGTTCCCAAATCTCTAACTAATTGATGTGCAGAGTCCAATCACATGATGGGGATAAACACGAGCAACACCCCAGTCGTAATCACATGGGAGTCTACATGAACAGGCAAAGATTCCTTCCAAATCCAAAGACTTGTCTCCTAATCGCAACAATTCACAAACACCCGAGATTTGACGGCAACCCTAATTCAACAACTAAGGACAATGACCATGAATGAGTAGCAGGAGAGACCTACAGAAAACAGAAGCACAGATGAAAATACAAATGACTGAGACTGATTTTACAAGAGATTACAAGAAGGACTATTGTTAAAATGACTGAGACTGATATTGTACAAAGAATTAAGGACTATTTGGGAACTAGCACCTGAATCTGCATTTGGGGACACTAGTAATGATTGGCTGCAGGCGTTGTTGAGTACCTGTTGCGACGTCGTGTGCCGAAAAACCATGCTGATGCTCTGGCGCTGCTGGCATTTGAGGTATGACATTGTGCATGGGAAAGAGAAGTCATTGGTGAGCGAGTCTGTCAGTTTCTTGTCAAAATATGAGGAGTTAATTAACTCCATGGTAGAGCAGACTGATGAGACTGGTAAAGGAGCGACCTGCTTGCACAAGATCCAAGCCATCCCTCTGGTTACAAGGACTATGAGAATTTCTAAACATTGGCAGCTCCCAGATAAGGCGAGTGTAAAACTAAATACAGATGCGGCCTTCTGCGTGAACACGGGTCGGACACGTTGTCGTGTCGATGTGCAGCAGACTGAATCTCTACAGAACAGTAGAAGAAGCTGAGGCCAATGCGTTGCTTGAGGGAGGGGCTCATGTTCTAGATTCAAGACACCAGGGGCCATTAGTTGTGGCAAGCCAGAAGTGAAACAAGCCCAGCTCCCGTGTCGCTCCCACGGGCGGCTCGGGAGAAACCCTAGCCGTCGCCGACACCCACCCCACCTCCCCTCCTCCTCCTCCCGCCGCCGCCGGAGGGCGTCGCCGGGCAAAGCCCGCGCGGCACCGGCAGCGGCGGGGACGGCTCTCCCTCCTCCCCTCTAGGCGTGGCGGCGCGGGGCGCTTGGCTGGCGGCGGGGACTCGCGCGCGTGGGCGCCGGCGCGCACAGGCAGTGGTGGCGCTACGCAGCGGCGCGGGCGGCACGGAGGCTCGGACTGCTCAGCCATCTGGGACATCCGACGCGGTTTTGTACTGGGGAGCTCCAGCTCCAGATCTAGCTCCCTCGGAACGGCGGCTCGCTCCCATGGCCAGCGGTGCCCGTGGCTGCAACCGGGGGATGGTGGCGCATGGCGGAGTTGGTGGTCGGCGCAGCTCGGGCGACGTGGTGACCGTGGTGAGCTGCCATGCCCGTTCTGGGGGCTCTCTTCGCCCAGATCTGGACCCCTCTGGGGCGGCGACTCGCACGGTCATCGGGCCCCATGGCGGTGACTGCTGTCGGCGGGGTAGGCGTGTGGTGGTGGGATGTTGTGGCTGGCGGCTAGGGATTGGGTGCAGGTGGCAGCCGAGATCGATCCACTCTCTCTATGCACTAGATCATAGATCATGATGGTGCGCATTGCCGCACCCTTCTATTTCTCCGACAGAATAATAGAAGTTCTGTAAATTTTGACTAAATTATGAAGCATAAGAGGGTGTTTGATCACTAGAGACTAGAGACTAGTAGTAGTCACCTTTAGTCACATGACTAGAGAGTATCCAAACACCCTCTAACTAACCAATATAATAAAAAATAACAGAAAAATAATCTGGTGACAATTGAAGGTTTTGCGCCCCATGTTTGGTTCCATTTACATGGGACGTTCAATATGGATCAGTACATGAAACAAAAAATCAATTAGAGTATTTTAAGTATGAAATCTGAAATAAATTAAGGAGCCTCTGTGAGTTTCACATATCAAGGCAAGTGCAAGCAAAAAAATACGTCCGCAATGTTGCTTACAAAAGAAAACCAGAGGTGCCACAAGGATGACAATTATGGGCTTACATTAGTATCAGCTAAAATGTTATTCAACATCATAATATATGTACACTTGTCTGGAAATGAGAGAAAACTGAAACATGTTCATAGATTACTAAATAAATCTGCTCAGCTGAATCAAAATTTCTCCTGCAAAAACAATATCATGCATGGACGGATCAACTGAAGTGATGAATCTGACACATAAGACAACATAGCCAGCTAGACAAATGCTTTTTAAGATAGACTGTTAGAAGACATCGTTGATGACAATTTTAATGGTTCAGAGAAGGAAGATTTCTCATGCAATGCACCCTCTCTTGAGAGGTTATTTGGATACTCCCATGCTTTTCTATCTATACCTGCTTTCTTCATATTTCTATCTATACATGCTTTCTTCATATTAGCTTGATCAGATCACACCGTAATATTCCCTGATATTGTTTACTTTGTTTTTTCCATCGTATATCCTCATGCATCTGCAGAAACAAGTTGGATAGCATGCAGATATGCTGGTTGTAGAATAACATCGAGACAAACAAGAAGTGAAATTTGTAAGGCGTGAAAAATGGATAGATTATCAGTATATAATATCTATACCATCTGCATTTTTGGATTGAACAAAGTGATGTGTGCAGAATATAAATTAGTACACATGTAAGTAGTCACAAATATCACAATGTCAGTCAACAGGTCAACCAACAGAAGCACGTGTCAAATTCCTTGAGAAGGACTTTGAAAGAACATTGAAACTTTAGTTAACATTTTTTTTCTTATTTGGAGTATGCTAGTTACAGAAAATCCCTGATTCAGCCACTCAGAGTTTTGACTATATCTAAGCCTGCTATTGGAGGATCTCCATAAGGATCATAGAAAAGCGCTAATTTTATATGAAATTCCTTCGATGCTATTAAAAAAATTAGGAACTTCTTTTAGAAGACACCGAGAAATTAATGTTACCTAAAATGCAGAACTACCATCTGCCACCTTTGAGAACGTCCGTATTTGAGCCAAATCATAGTATACTGGCTTCCCTATCAAGAAAAACGGAGTTCTTCGATCAATCACTTGCAATAGAACTACTACAAAGAATATTGTTAACGGATGGATCACATGATTTGAGGTTCCCGTGGAAAAACAATTCAACAAATTAGTACTATATATTTCTTGTACTTCTACATCTCTCAGCAGATATAAGTCGAGCTCTCCTTTATTTCTTGCGTGTTCGCTGTTGCATATGTGCAATACTTAATTTGTTATTGCTAGAACAATCATACGCCCAACTACTGAAAAGAGCAGAGCACATCAGGCAGAGAAGGACGCCTTTCCCAGTGAAGAGAAGGAGCAAACCTAGGGGAGCAACGGGCCCATGCCGCACGCACGAGGATGATTTCACTGCCGATCCGGATCGATGCAGCATCGGTTGTTTGACAGATGCGCTACCTCTCTCACTCGGTCATCACCGGATTTTAGCCCAGCGCTCGTGGGAGAAGAGAGGGAAGTGAAGGGGCCAAACGAGAGTGTGGATGTCCTAATCTGCAGCAAGGATGAAGATGGATGGGTAACCTGGTGAATAGAAATGGCTACGGAGGTGCTATTTTCAGAGGAAGAAGGGACGTGGGGCGGTGGCGGCACAGCGCCGATGAACAAGTCGGTAGGTCTAGGATGAGCGGGTTGTGACTGGGCCTTCGATCTTTGCGGCCCAGTTACAGAGAGAAATCGGGGCTCATTCTGCGGAGCAGCGGCCCGTGAAACGACCTCGAGAGCGTGCATGACTTGCGATCCTGCGCGTACGTACATCCATCCGACGGCAGAGAGCTTTAAATCGCTGTGGAGGCTCCTAGCTCGCCTCATTATACTGTTTCTCAATGTGCTCGAGGTGAGCGGATGTGATAGCGGAGTCTCTTGCTGGGCCTGGTGAGGACGCTCGCCGTTGACTGGTAGGAGGGGCAAGGTCTGGGCTACCGGACTTGGTGGCCGGCGTCTGCGGAGTAGAATGGGCTGGGATGCTTCAGGCGAAAGCCTAATGTCGACCTCGTTGGCAGCGATGATGGCGACGCCCTTGGGTGCCGTTTCCCTTCATGAAGGCATTATCGGGAAGCTTCCATTACCCACTATTTTCTCTATGTTCCGGGCGAAAGCCTAAGATCCGTCTCTGGATCGGACAACGGCGGCATCTTCGATGTCGTTTTCCCCTTTGGGGGCGTTGCTTTTGGAGTCAGGGATCCGCGGTCGGTCATTGATGTCGGGGTTGGAGTGTCGGTTTGGTTTGTTGGATTGCAGGGTGGTGGTGGTGGAGGTGCGTTGTGGCGGCGACCAGTGCCTTGGTCATCCTATGCTGATGGTTGACCTCTCCTTTTGGGGGTTCGTGGCAGCGGTGAGGTCTCGGTGTTCGGTGCTCTTCGACGGCATGTGAGGTTTCGTGGCCTCGCATAGTGCTTGTTCTCTCCAATTGTGATGGTGGCCATGGTGTGGCCTAGAGGAGGTGCAGAACTGTCTCGGCGGAACATTGCCCTTGACACGGTCGTGGCTCTCTATGTTGCGACGTTCCTAGGCAGTGAGATGCCCTTCGACGGTATCTGCGACTTCCTAGCTCTTCAAGGTACAGAGGGATCGCATGGCAGTGGGTGGCTTCTTCTCTATGTCTTCTCAGTGGCGGATATCCCTTCGACTGATCCAACAAAGCTAACTCCCGCTCGTCTCGTATCCTTCGACTGATCCAACAAAGCTAACTCCCGCTCGTCTCGGTCTGCTGGTGCTCATGGGTGCTAAGTTCTTGGTGTCGACTGCTCGTCGTAACTCGCTTCTGGTTCTCCTTCTGTTGCTCCTTGTTCCTGTCTTGTGTGTGTTGGGTGTTGTTGTTCCTTGCTCCTTCCTGGATGTGGGGTGCTATGTGTTGTACCTGTCGTGTTGTATCTCACTCTTATTTATAATGAAATTGGTTCAGGCTGGCGTAAGCCTGCCGTAGCACCGTCAAAAATTTTTTTATGGGAAACGACTGTGCACACCTAGTCAAGGAAATCTGCCTAGATAGTACTAGCAGAGGCTCGTGCCGTATCATTGTGATTGGCTGAGAATGCAACTGATTGGCTCACGAATTAGCAGCGTATGCTACTGAACAAGAAGCATGCATCTTCGAACAATCAGTTCCAGCCCATTTATTTGAGTTATCCTGTAAAGACCGTGTTGTGACACTTGCTAACATTTAAAAAAATGACAATTACTAAAAAATGTTGTAAATAGTGTAAATAAAGGGTACTATAAGAGTTGTGTAACCTTTCAAATAACCGAGATACAAGAGACAGTGAAAAACTATTGGCAATGAAAGGATAGGATAAGTAGTGAAAAACAGTACAACCCCCCTCCTTGTTCTACAAAATGGTAAGTGGGTGCTTATTCAATAAGCTATTTAGTCACTAGATTTTAACTATTTTCATGTATTATCGGATTGGATTTGGTAGAAAATTGACAATGAAGGGAAAAACTAAGAATGACAAGGCTGAGATACAAAACTAAGAATGGCAAGACAAAGAAATTGAAGAAACAGAGCAACTAATGAGGAAGAAAGTGAACAAAGAGAGACCGGAGAAAAGGAGAAAAAGGAAAGAAATGGAGAAGAAAGAGCGAACATTGAAGAAAGAGACAAATGACTAAAGAACAAGACAGTGATGAATAAAAAGTATGAAGATTGAAGAAAGAAAAAAGTTGAAGAGTTGATGACAATGACGAGGCTGACAAAATAAAGGAAATTAGGGATGAGCTAACTGAAAAAATGATAATAGAGTGAAGAAAAACACAATGACTGATGAAATACATAAAGACTATATATATGAATCCTGAAAAGTGACTTCAAATCAAAATAAACTACATTAGGAAATACTACATGCTTTGAAATGTGGTTGCCCTATAAACTAACTGAAAAATTGCCAAAGAAAAGAACTAGGAAAGAAGTAAGACTCATGATCACGCGAATCTTAGCAATCTAAGCAAAACACGGGTCCTGCTATGTGCCGCTGAAATCAAGCATCTGTGGTAACAAAATGAATATTGGATTGAAAACTCTCTAAAACAAGCATCTGTGGCATGCATACTAATATTGTTAAACTGACAATGAGGAATGATACCTGATTTAAAAGACTAATGACTAATACCAATGATGACTGAGACCGAAATAAATTCAAATACTGAAGATTACTACTGAAAATGACATGAAATTAAAATAAATGATGAGTGATTAGACAAGAACAATTTTTAAGAAAAAGAGAACTAACTAAGAGAGTTTTTAATCTGAATACAAAGTGAACTAATGTCAAAACTGAAGATTACATAAGATCAATGAGCCATTTCCACTGAGCCAAGAAATCGGGAAAGGGGACACTAACCTACTGCATGAATTTGGTGGAGGGCAAAGAGTGAAGTCCCCAGCAAAATCAATCTAAGCACGGCGACCCGGTGACCTGACCTAATTAGGACATAGGGGGCTCAAGGATGAAACAAGGCCGAGCAAGCCAACTCAGGGGAGATGGGGAAAGCTCGTTGTACCTTCCGCCCACCCAATGACGACGGCTGATTTGGGCCTCCCCGACAATCGCTTGCTGGTGACGAATCCGAGTAAATTGCAAGAAACCACCATTTTAAAGGCTAGGTTTGCAGAGAACACGACGCTACATATTTTTGTCAGAAAACACCATGTCTAGCGTAATTTTTTTGGCAAATAACACTGATCAACGTATTAGGGTCGTTTGAGCGCGTTTATGAAAGGTGGGGCTCACTTGTCAGGAGCTGACTTGGCAAAAAAATGTCACGTAGGAGTGTTGACTCTTCCTCCTCTCTCTCCCCTCTCTTGGGCATTACGTCGAACAAGCCATGTGCGCTCACAGCGGCGGCGGCCTTCGCCGGAGTCCGGCAAGACTGCTGAGCCACGAGCTCCAAAGTGCTGCAGATCTGCACCCCGTTCTCCTCCGTCGCCCCACAGCAGCAGGTTTGCTGTGCGCCCCCTCCGCCGCATCCATCCGGGGACGACACAGAGCCACCGCAGCACCAGGTTCACATGCGCCGCCGCGTCCCACACAGAACCAATGAGGAAAATGTCGCGCCACCTGCTGCAGTAGTCCGTTGACCGCCTGGCCGTGCCGGCGGCGGCCAGTGGTGGTACGAATGTGCTCACGGACACGCTGCTCATCCTGGCGGCGGTGCTCTGCTTCATGATCCGCGTGGTTGGGCTGGCCATGGTGCCCAGTGCTCCTACCTGTGCAACCCCTCCGCCTTCTTCGTCGACGCGCCGGGGCAGTCGCGGCATCGTGCAAGGGGATCAAGAAGAAGGCGCTGCAGTCGCTGCCCACGGACGAGCGCATCCGGCGGAGTTCGCGAGCGGCGAGGAGGTGTGTGTGCTCCTGTCCTGGGACAGATGACCCTCCCCTGACGCCGCCGCCTATCACGCACCCTCCTTGCCGCGACGTCGGTTCGCGCCTTGTCGTTTCCGCCCCGTCCGCGATCTCAGGCAGATTGGAGGTACGAGCTTATTCGATTGGGAAAAAAATTATATGAGACCAGGTCTCATATAAATTAGGTGAGACCCATCCTGATGGATGACACGTGGCATTCACAAATCACAAAGCATCTAATCTCTCTCCCCCTGATTTCAGGTGGGGTGGGGTGGATGCTTTATGATTTGTGAATGCCACGTGTCATCCATCAGGAAGGGTCTCACCTGCTAATCCGTGGTCTCATAGAATTTTTTTTCATTCGATTGCTATCGTCAAGCGATTAGCTAAGCACCCATTGACCTCCACGATCTCTGGCCGCACACAGCACCCCATCTAGATCCCTAGGTAGCAAGGCGTCCAAGATGAGATAAGAATATTCCTGTTCCTGTCCCGCAGAGTTTCTTCTATTCATGTCACCGAGATGCATTTCGACAACCGGCATCGGGCCGCAGCCGACGAACACCAAGTATGCATTCCCGACGAATCTGGTGCAGGGCGGGGATGCTAGAGATGGATGTCTCCGGATCTAGCTAGGGGTACGTCGGTGTTGCCATGGGCAGGGCCGGGAGGCACAGCGCTAGGGGCGCACTGGGGAAGAAGGGATGGGCGACGCATTTGTTTTTCCAGACGGAGAGGAAAGAGTAGACTAGACCAGTCAACGCGCCTATATGGCAATTTTTTGCCGAGTCACGAGTGAGCCCCACCTGTCATAAACTCACTCAAATGACTCTAATACTTTGGTCAGTGTTATTTGCCAAAAAATTACGCTAGACATGGTATTTTCTGCCAAAAATATGTAACGTAGTGTTTTCTGCAAACTAGCCTTCAAAGTGATAGTTTCATGCAATTTACTCTAACGAACCCCGACGGAAGATCTCCGCTGACCTCCTAACACTCTTTCGGTACACCCTGTTTCCTTCCTCCCGCTGCTTCCCAGCAGCTAGCCTCTCGCCGACGAGGTACACCTTCCTTCCCCACCTCCTCCCCTCCCCTCCCCTCCTCCGGTGGTCGGCGAACAACCTCCACCCCCTCCCCTCTCCTCCTCCGGTGGTCGGCGAACAACCTCCACCCCCTCCCCTCCTCTGGTGGACGGCAAGCAGACCAGGTGGACGGCCCCTCCACACGCACGCACAGTTGAAAAGAAGAGAGGAACGAGGACAGGAAGCCCACGCTGTGGAGGCAGGGGATATGCTCTGTTTTGGCTTGTCTAGAAAAGAAATTACTCTGTTTTGGTGTTTGTTTTGGCGGGGAGGAGTGCTGGATTTGGCTGGAAGCAGCGAGACGAGGGAGCTCTCGGGCTTGCACGTATCTACGTTCCACGAGTGGTCTCAAGAATTCTTTCTATTAGATGTATGACAAGAAGTGTTTTCCCATCTTCATTCCTCGCCTTACCGATCTTCCCACTCGCGTCGGCAAGTTGTTTCTCCTTTCCCCGATTCTCTCTGTCCTAGATTAAAGGTCTGTATGGTTAGGGGAAAAAAAAATCTCCCGTCTCCCTTCTTAGGATTCCCGATTAGATTGTTAAAATAAAAAACTCCTATGATTGTTTCATCGTTGCAGTATGCCTTGAGTTCACACCTTCAATCATTTTTCAAATCTGATCGATCCTTTGTTTGGGAAAAGAATCCAGAAAAAACAGTGCTTTGAACAACTGCGAGCCCTACAACAACTATCATCGTACGCGGCGGCGAACTTCTAGGACATCGAGCTCTCGTGGCATGGGATTAGGGCTGGACAAAAAGGTTGAAGCTCGTGAGCATAATCTCTACTCCTAATGGACGAATTGGTTAAATAGTTCCCCCACTTTCAACCGGTTTAATTTCAACCGGTTTATTTTCAACCGGTTTTTTTCATCTGGTTTATTTCCGTCTCACATCCCACCAGCCTTCGCATTAAAAACCAAATCAATTTTCATAACCCTTCCTTTCGAGCATGATTCTTTCCTTCGCATTAAAAACCAAACCATCTTGGCAATTGTATTTCCTCATTACGAATGATTCTTTCCTTCTTGAAATGAAGATTTTCGTCTTACAGATTTTCTAACAATCAAGCATGGTTGTGGGCCACGCTTCCCAAAATCACAAAAAAATTATGGCAAAAATCTTAACTTTCCTTATCCCACCATAGTAATTGCATGCAGATATTAGGTATCTCTACTCCTAATGGACGAATTGGTTGAATAGTCCCCCCATTTTCAACCGGTTTAATTTCAACCGGTTTATTTTCAACCGGTTTTTTTCATCTGGTTTATTTTCGTCTCACATCCCACCAGCCTTCGCATTAAAAACCAAATCAATTTCCATAACCCTTCCTTTCGTTTTTCCATCTTGGCAATTGTATTTCCTCATTACGAATGATTCTTTCCTTCTTGGAATGAAGATCTCCGTCTTACAGATTTTCTAACAATCAAGCATGGTTGTGGGCCACGCTTACCAAAATCACAAAAAAATTATGGCAAAAATCTTAACTTTCCTTATCCCACCATAGTAATTGCATGCAGATATTAGGTATGCTATTATTTTTGTGTTAATCCTGTGATTGGTCACGTACGAGCGACCTCTCCTCTCGATCCACCCCCTCCTGTGCGACCGCTCTCTTTCCCTCTCCTCGCGATGCGGCGCCGCCCCCATCTCTCGCTCCGCCGCCACCGCCCCCCGCCTTCCCCTACCTCCCGCTCAGCCACGTCCACCACCCCCACCCTTCTCCCCATTGCCGGATCCGCTTGCAGATCGTCAAGGTTAGGCAGCGGAGCTCCACATCCGTGACCCGTGCGTGCTTGTCAAGGAAGCTGCTCCTGGATCTGCGCTTGCGCGACTGTGGCGGAAGGGACACGAGGTGGCCGCCGTCGCCGTGGAAGACCAATCCCCCACCTTGTCCAGAATCTCTTCCTCCGCCATGTTCCACCGAGGAAGGAGGGGGCGGCTCAAAGTCTCCCTCGTTGCCGCCTGAAGCTGCAGCCGCCGCCATGGGTGAGCTCCTCCTACACGACCAGTTTTGATGGATTCGTGGGCACATGCATGTATAGCGGCCGGTGCGGCCGGCGGTCGTTCGGCGTCTCGGCCCCAATGTCAAGTATGTTTCGTTTCCCTCTCCACCCTCTCATCTCTCTTAGGTTTGATGCCCCGACGTCTCTTTGTTGTGCGTCTCTTTGCTGATCTGGATTTGGATCGACTGAATCAACCAATTGCTAGAGATCTGAAATAGAATAGGTTCATTTTTTTAATAAGGTCTTTAAATCATAGTTCAGTAGAGGGAAATACCATGTCACCTGTAATGGAATTTCATTTGTTTCACTTGCATGAACCAAACATATATGTGTGCTGACTACATGCCCTCAAGTGTGTTGATTCCCATGTCAATTTAGTAGTTGTAGCTATATTCCTGCTGGAGCAAGGAACAAATATCAGGTTCATTTACATCTGCAGACTCCAGTTGCTTGTTCATAACTATGTTTTCCTCCTGCTGTGTCATTCAGGTCTATGTTTGTTTTCCTCCTGCTGTGCTCTAACCTAGAAGCTTGTAACCATGTCCGTAGACTAAATTAATACTATCCCTGAGTGAAGGTAATGTTTCCAGGAAGAGAATTGACAGTGTTGACAGTGCCGTGATATTTCGTAGTATTGTCAATGTCAAGCATGTCGAATATTTGCTCTCTTTTTTACTTAGCCAACTTATTTTACTACGTGGGGTGTTTTGGAGTTTTGTTTCTAAAAGAGATTGTGTGGAGTTTTGTTCTTGAGTGTTTATACTGATGCATAAAACTATCTGCATCTAAAATGGCATGGTATTAGTATTTTTATTTTTAAAGGTGTGCCACTTTCCTTGAGCTTTCAGTAAATCATAGTTATGTCCTGATGTTATCGTCACTTGAATATACATTATGATTTAATGCATGTTCAGGAAATAGTCAATGCATCACTATTTTTTGGAAACTGTTTGTTTCATGTGAAGTTTTGATTTCAGCTTGATATATTAATAATAATATTACCATGTTTGTTGTAAATGTCTATTTACAAACTTTGCAGATAAATTGGTGCCTGTATATTATAGAAGTAAGACACTAGCTTGAAAATAGATTCAGCATGGTTCCTGCACTCCCAACTTTTCATGGTTGACCTCACATCAGAAAACAATTATTCATCATGGGCAGTCATGGTTGTTCGCGATTCTGCAAGAAGATGATCGACGGTCGGCAGCTTGGCTGCTTCATTGCCATCTTCAACGAGCACCATCCGGCACGATTTTTCGCTGGCATGTACCATCGAATGTCACTGCTTTTATCATGGCATCCAACACTTGCAGTTGTGACTCAAATGGGAGTTCTGAAGCTGATAAACTTAGATGGCCTGACAGTCTACCATACCAACAACCATCTCCAAGGACACGAACTTGATAAGTTTCTAAGATTCATACACACCTTCAGGTACAGATACCTACTTTGTTCTCTAGATTTCCTATGCATTTTAAGAGGGTGAGCCGCCCATATATTCATGAGGAAATGATGGAGGTGACCCTATTTCTATATGAAGCATACACGGGCACGTAGATCGAGAATTTAAGTCTGGTAAATTGTATACGGGCTTCATCAGGTCCAGTGTTGCTCATTCCCTACATCGACGGCGGGATCCGCAGCCTCCTCCTTCTGTTGGGCGATACAAGGATATGATGTTGTGTGCTGCTCCATCTACACGCCTTCTTTATTATAGGAATCGGCTCCGCAGGTTAGTCCTCGATCTTCCATGTGGCTTACTGAATTTGAAGTAGTGACATTACTATGATCTGAGGCAAATGTGTGCAGATATTCAGTAGCTGAAGCCTCCCGATTGATAACATACACGTTAGTACTCTGAACCTCCAAATTCCCTGCTCTGTTCTTCCAGAAGATACATTAATAGATCCTTTTTTTCTAGAGATGAGCCTACATTTTATATGCTAACAGCGTTGTTCATGAGAACAAAACAACACCATCAATTTTAACACATATTTTGAGTTTTACTGATTTGTGCGGAGGTGGAATTTGTGCTGAAAATGAAATATGATTTAGTGTTACAAGAAGAGATCTTGATTCATGGCTTTGATTTGTTTGAATTATTTGTTTTCAGCTTTATGCTTCATAAATCAGTATGCTGATGCTTGGTACTATAATCATGTGACCTACCAGATCGAGGCCCGGATACACAAGAGGCAGTACCAAGCAGCTACAACTCTCCGGCGACAGCAACAACAAGGCATGTTGCCTTCTATTCTTTTTCGTAACCTAGCTATTCATGTGCTTTTCTGATCACCCTGGATCAAATAATAGCTGTCAAAGCTCTTGACTTAAGGCATTCAAATTTATACAAATATTTTCTTGAATATTTGCTCGAATATTTTGTACATCTATGTTTTATTATTCACATCTCAAAATAATGTTCTATAATCAGGATGCATGATTGGCATAGAGTATGGATCATCTTGCCATGTTGTGTTCTTCTTGTGTTTAAGATTGTGTTTTTGCAGATGAAGTTGTTAATCCTGCTGAGGCGCGCCGCTGTCGTCGGGATATTTGTGAGGGGAAGCACCCTTTTCGAGAGATTCCAGAGAAGAAGTATGTTCCCTCGGCTTCTGCGGATGGTCTATTTTTGGGCACGCCGCCTCCTGGTCTGAGTGGTGTTTCAGCTGGTGCTCTACGGCGGGCCTTTGTCTTGTATCTTCCTCGCGTGGTGCTTCTGTTTCACATGGCCATTGCCGGTCTTCCTAATTCTGCTGTCTCGCCGACAGTTCCTGCGGCCCCTCTCTTTGCTGGTGCATTGGCTGCTGTGCTAGATATTTCGTCTTTGGGCTCTTCTTGCTTGGTGGATATTCATATGTACGGAGATGCTGGCTGCCCATCTACTTTGCAAAGGACAATTTCTTCCAGTTCTAATGTGCGCACGAGAGGGGCGTCAGGGTTCGTTGTCACTAGCTGTCTGAATCTCCGTGCTTGGATTGGTTTGATGATCCGCAGCACGCGTTTAAGGTATGCATCCTTCTCACGTACATGTCCCCATTGTGGATAATTTGGTGTTGGATTTTACTGTTTTTCGTGAGTAATTTTCCTTGACTTTGCCGTTCTATAAGCCATTTTTATTGTTGTTTCCTCTTTGGAATAATTGTTTGTGTATTTGTTTATGAGGACAACAGATTTCTGCTGAATTGTAGCGGCGCCATCGAGAGATTGATGAAGGAAAACGTCCTGTGTTGGGTTCTTCAGGTTTACCTCGCCTTTTTGCATTTTGATTTATTCCTCCCCCGCTTCTTAACTTGTTCCCGCTGATGGGGTGTCTTTCCCGGGTATAGAGTCTAGACATGTTTCTTCCGTGTGGTTGTTCCCATCTTTTGGGGCCTTTTTCTCTCGGCCGTAGGTGTTGGCAGTCAAGCCAACCACGGGTATTCTCTTCTTCGAGATCTAGACCATCTTTTGTGTCTGGGTGTCACCAGACTTAAATTCTTGATCTACACTCACAACTAAAACTTGACAATTTGAACCCTTGATTGATGCAAGAGATTGAAGATACAACTCATGGAATCTGAAGAATTAGAAAAAAGGTCAAAATTCATTTTATTTCAAAAGTGGACGGTTGACTTTTTATTTAACGACTCTGAGCGTCCAAGGTATCTGTTTTATTCTACTATGGACTTTATTGCCGCATTAGCATATATTTTTTTGCGAGATGCTGCATTATCATTTATGTTCTTGCATATTCTATTGGTCCTTAATGCTGCCACTGACGACCAAGTGTTGCATATTTATTTCTCTTTATAGGAAAATGTAACACATACAACTATGACTAACACATTCTTTTGTCACTGGACAAATTTTTGTCACATATAATGATGTTTATGAATCTGTTCATGTATTTTCGAGCTTTAGATGAGTATATATACTACCAACCCTTGCTTGTCCTTTCAGACTAGGCCTACCAGGCTACCACAAGGTCACCTCAGTTGATTTCAGACTAGGCGAGCTCCTGGATAGCCTTTGCAATTCGATGCTCGGTAATACCTTGTGTACTATACTTTTACCCTGATGGTTGTATGACTCAACGTGGCTAGCAGATTCACTTGATTCTTTACTTGATCTTTCATCTCCTGGGATAACCATGGCCCATGGGCATGGATGCTTGTGTCGCTGGTATCAGACGACATAATGTCTTACGTATATCACAGCTCTTTGTACGGATGCGGTGGCATGTGAGAGGACAAGTATCATTGTACTTTGGGACATTGTACTTTTAGGACGTAATGTGCACTTTTGGTTGTTATTTTAAATTGCCCATGTCTTCATATGTCTTTCAAATTCTTGACATCTGCACTAATAGCCTAAACCTCCATGGCATGATCCATCGGAGTAATTTGTTTGTTGTACAATTTTCAAGTGCGACCTTCCAATTTATGTTGTAACTGATAGGTTTGGCACCTCAGATAAGTTCTTGAAATACCAATGCCATATTTGGATTAGAAAAATAATATTTAGTTCGATCATGCATGCAATTGCAATAACCCTACTCTGAGCTTTTATATACTGGTTTAAATAGTTAAATCTTCTAGATTCTTTGCATATTTTCTTGGAATTATATTGGTCTATGAGAGCACCTTAGTTTTCACTAAGCGATAAAATACAATTTCTATTTCCGTAATGCAGGTCATTAGTGGTCACTTGGGATGGGTGTGATCTTTAGCATTTGATCCAGGGAACAGATGGTTTTGTCTTGGTTCTGCTGATAGGGCAATAACGGTAAGCCCCACAACCTGCATTCCTTTCTTAGAAATATAAGTTGAATTCATGCATACATGCAAGTAGTTGATACAACAACCTATTAGTTACTCAGAGGCTTTCTGTATTGGTGTCTGCGTTTTTTAATGTTACATGCATCTATTTTTATTACATAACGTTTTTTCAGCTTTGGGACTCCATGTTGACGTGTTTTTACTTTAACATCTTATTATCTATTTTTCTTTAGGCAAGGAAGAAGGTTGTAGAGTGCGGATGGATGTGAAAAGGAAGAGGATGGATGCGAGAAGAGAGAAGAGGGGTGAAAGAGGATATGGCTAGAAAGAGGGAGAAGGACAGGGTGGAGGCGCTTCTTGAGGATTTTTGTCTGACTGATTTCATACTCTTATAAATCATGGTTAGCTAGGTAAACCTTTTGTACAACAGCTCTTGTTCAAAAGGAAGTTTGATCTTTCGGCTTCTTATTTTAGGTCAATATCACGTACTCCCTCCTTCCCAAAATCTTAGGCGTATTAGGATTTACATGCAATCCCATAATGTAGGGCGCACAGTTAAAGCCTAGCCAAAGATCGCTATTTTTTTGGAAATAAAAAGATGCGGCCAATCCTCTTGTGGGGTTAGCACCCAAATCATGCATGCCTTCCTTTTTTATCTCCAATCGTGGATGGCTCCCTCCTGCGATTTGCTCAAGTAACTGACTCTGCGCTAATTTTCGTGCTCAACTAATACGCCCTAGATTTTGGGAAGGAGGGAGTATAGTTTAGTTAATTTATATTATTGTTTATGTTGGAAATTGACTATTACCATTCTGGTTGAATGGGGGCATGGATAGAAGAGATTGCGAGTCGGGTATGGTGATGCCAACATTGTATTGGTGGCAGATAGATTTAAGTAACGATAATGTTAAATCACCAGAATAAGTCTGCCCCCATTGCAATGCACGGGCAATGGGAGAAATGTGATGTCTATGTAAGTGTTTAAAGGTAACAAGTTAGACATGATTAATATTCTGCATGAGCTATTCGTAAGTCGATTCAATTTTGAATCTGTGCAAGTTGATTTCTGGGAGAACACAAGTGCAACCTAAGGCCAAAGTCTTTGATGGCACTGCGAGGCCCAGCCACGACCTCGTCGGAGACAAGGACGACACTTCAAGAGGTAGTGAGGAATGGTGTCACAGTCGGAGGCAAGGAAAAAGGTTTGTAAGGGTATGGTGGTTCATCGGAAAAGTCTGGTTGCTAGGCTGGTTCAGAGGGATGGCGGGGGGCGGCCGCGGCTAGCGGGTGGTGGTTGGCTGTTAAGGAGGAAGAAGTCGGAGGTAGAAGACAAACAACAACCATTCGATGAAGATCCAACGTTGCTCGAGGAGTGGCGTCATAGTCGAAGGCAGGAAGAGGGTTGACAGGTGTAGGTGGGGGTGCGATGGCTCGCCGAAAAAATCTGGTCGCCGAAGTGGACGAGTGGATCGGCCGCTGGTAGTTGGCGGTTCAGTAAGAGGAAGAGGCCGGAGGTAGAGGATAAACAACCATCCGATGAAGATCCAACAGCCTAGAAAAATCAACTTTGCATCAAATTTCTTAGTCTGACATATAGCGTCACCCTTAATATTAAGACATTTAGAATATTTTTTACCATATTTATATGAAAAAATATCAACTTATGCAATACTAAAGTTATACATTATAAAAGTTGAACTCATGATGCATCTAATGATATTGATTCCATATTGTGATTATTTGTATTTTCTATAAAGTTGGTAAACTTTACAAAGTTTGATTTTAGACAAATTTTATATGCGAGTAAAAAGGACCGAAGGGAGTACTATGTTGCTTTCTACATGTCTTATGACCTTATTAAAGATCTTCGCTTCTATGGATTTAAGCATAAGATGTAGCACATTTCAATCACGTTCTGATAAGTTTTTCTTCTATAAGGCTATAATTTCAATCACGTTCTAAAATATAAATGGGATTTGGTGACAAGTCATCATTGTGTTTGTTCATAATCTCTCAGACACGACAACTTTCATGGCGAATGTGGTCTAGAAATGTTATTCGACAAATATGTTTTTAGCTCTTAATATTTTAGTATGGTCGTAAATTTATCAATTCATATATCACTTTGATAAATAATTTTTAGTTGGGAGAATCAAGAAAGAAAGAAAAGAAGAGAGCTTTAAGGGTAAAAAAGTAGTTGTCGATGCAGCCCGTTGCAACGCACGGGCATTCTACTAGTGGATGAGTTGGTTGAATAGTCCCACCACTTTCGACTGGTTTTTTTTCGTCTGTTTTTTTTTCAACCGGTTTTTTTATGCCCCCGTCCCATCCACGCACGCTCCCCCCTCCCAAAAAAACCACCCCGCAAAAAGACCTCTCCTATCGATCCCCTCCATCCCTCGAGGAGACGCCGCCGTCGTCGTATGCACCTCGATCCTCGAGCGCCCAAGCACAGCCGCCCTCTCCGTCTCCCCACCCATAGCCGCTCTGGCGCCGCCCTCTTCCCGCCCTCGGCGGGGATGCCCCGGATCGAGTCGCGCAAGTCAGCGGGCGGCGTCCAGATCCGCCACGGCCACATCTCGTCCGGATGGATGGCGCCGGGAGAGGTAGATCGGCGGGTACCGTGTGGGTCTTGGGCGCCGCTCGGCCCGATCCGGTGAGGAGGCCACCGCCACCATGACCCGGATACAGGCGGCCCATCGCCACCGGCATGCCTTACCGCAAGGTCGACTCGGGCACCTCCTATCAATGGTTGCGCGCAGATGATAGTATGATACCGAGGGCAGCCAGAGTGCCGACGCGGTGTGGCGGGTGAGCGATGATGCACCTTGCGGCGCTGACGGTATCTCCTGCTCCGGCGAAGCTGGCGTCTCTTGTAGAAGATATCCTCCGCCTGCAGCGGGATGTGTTCGTTCAGGGTGAGATTCTTGTGTCTTTCCTCTTCTTCTCTGGTGACTATGCTTTGCAGATTTGGGATTAGGTAGTAAGCGGCAGCGGGCCTTGGCAGGGCTGGCATTGCAAGAACCTCACACATGGTGAAGAAGATGCAGTTGAAAAGCGACCGGCTCACTCCATTATTCGTTTGGACATCGACAATTATTCGTTTGGATGCATTATTATCAGGTTGTTTCTTCTTAGTTTACTGACAGCAAGAATTGATAGCCTTTTCCTTTTGTACGTTGTGTTTCTTAATCACCTAGCTTACCTGGATTCAAGAGTATGACTATTGGTTATTGTTTTTTGAGAGGATGCCTGTTGGTTGTTGAGAGGATGACTGTTTGCCTCCAAGGAAGCTGCAGGGCTGATCCAAGTAAGCAAGTTTTTTCTTATCTGATCCTAAAACAAATGACTTGAGAGAATAAAGTATAAGCAATGGACTGCACTAATATATACAAGTGCATCAATTGTTCTGCTAGCTTTTACATAATGAGCTATTCTTAGAAACTATTCCTGTAAGCATACGCTTTTGTACAGTTTTTTTGTTAATTCCTATGTATTAGCTTTGACTTTCTTCAGTTCCGACGTTAAGTACCTCGATCCTTTTCAGTATGCTGAAGGTTGAAAATGAGGCTGTCACTATGAAGAATATTTGCCGTTAAGTTTAAATTCCTTGTTAAAGGTTCAGTAAGATACTTGAATATTGTCGATGTCAAACTGCATGTATACATGACGATAGATTAAAGAATTATGTGCTGATATCTTCCAATGTTGGTTGAACTACATATGCTTTGCTTACAGGTTTTCTAGATAAAAATAAGGGATGATAGGTTTTTGACAAACTTGATTCTAAAGTGAATGCTCACCTAAAGGCTTAATATATAGATACAGTGCTTCCATCACTTGGGTAAGTTGAATGCAAATTTGCACACTTTTCTCTACTATTATGAAATATGTTCGGAGGAAAAAAAATCTCATGAGTACGACAGTTCTCACGATTTTATTGTATGCGTGATATAGATTAGATGAGAATAAAATTTAATCACAGGTTTGTTGCCTCCATGGTAAACACTGAAGAAATGGGGGTTGTATATTTTCAGATCAAATAATAGCTTTATTGTTTCTCTATTCTTTCTTTTTTCTCACACAACATAAAAACTGAATGTATTCATTACTACTACTGAATTGCAAAAAATAAATATAAACTTGGTTCAAATCTTCCTGGTTAGATTTTGCAAAGGACTTGGATGGAGTTTGGTGTGTTAATCAAACAGGGTTCAATATAGAAATTGACATTGGAGAGACTTGTATGTACTGCTAAGACATGGTTCAGCTTGCAGAGGCTGACACGTGCATTGATCTTCAGACAGGAAGAAAAATTAAAGTAAGACATATTCATATATCAAGGATTAGATTTTGCAGAGGATATGAATTGGGCTAGGTCACAATAGATGGTGTTCTTCAGTTATAGAGAAAGGATTGTCGATGTAGGTTCTGTTTGGACATATAGTAGAAATAAAGTTGTATCCTTTTACATGATTAGCTTAGGTACGCACGCAGCAGAGGAAAAAATTCACAAGCTTTAGATGGAGTCTGGCGTGTTAGTCGAATTTGATTCAGAATAGAAACTGATATTGGAAACTTGTATGTACTGACATGACACGGTTCAGATTGCATTGGCTGACATATGTAGTGATCTTCATATAAAATGGAAAATCAAATCAATCATATGTACCTCCGGGTCTTCTGTCTGATCCATGGTCTTCTCATCTTCTTTTGTTTCTGATTAGCATGATTATCTTTTAGTCTGTTAGAATTGTATTGGAAGAAAAGATCGAGGATAACCACCAGGTATAGCATTTGGTTGGATTGATGTTTAAATCCGCACTGCCACTTCATTATTTCCTGTACAGTCCACCTTCACACTCTTGTAAGCTCATGCAAAGATTTCTGACTAAGTTCTCATGATTTATCAATATAAAAAATATTAAATTTTGCAATGTAAATAACTGTGTTTCTTTTGTATGGGTCAGCAGGGATAGGAAACTGAAAGTCACCAGTGGTGAACAACAAGTGCAGATTTCAAGTCCTGTAAGCAAATTGATCATTTCGGTAATTCATTCTTATGTCAGAATTTGATTGCAATTGGGGTTGGAAGGAAGCAACAAAATTCCTATTCTGTAATATGCATTTTTGGTATGTGCCTTGACAGTTGTTCAGGTCGATACAAAATTTCATTCATCTGTTTTTTTAAGGCACTTAATTTAACATTGTTTTTATTTTTGTCTAAGAGATGGATTGCTGTTAAGGTTTGAGACATATATACAGGGGCCTACAAGATCCAATTCATGTTAGTTACCTACCCAGTGCTTACCTATAAATCTGGACCTTAGTGCATCTTTCATAAAATGTTATTTTTGTAATTTATAAAAGTGAACAAATTCCTTAAAGTAGTTCTTACATGTGCTATAGACAATTCATCATTTATTAAAGGTGAAAGGAACATAGCTGGGAAATTTATTTGTGAATTTGTTGTCGAGATAGGTAGGTAATGAAACTGTAGCTGTACATGAGAGCAGTTGTTCTATAAGATATTGAGAGCTTTACTTTGGGTGCTTAAGTGCAACAATTACTTCTCCTTGAAGGATCCTGTTTCTGTCTTGGATGGGTGTCTACACATATGCTTGCAATATATACGATCTATTATTCATTTTTTAGTTTTTAATGGTCAAAAATCATGTTATTCCTGTTTGCTCTTTATTAAAATTCTCCCGGGATTTAATTCAGAAAGAATGATGCTCCCGACGATTTAGGTCGTGCTTAGATAAGAGCAACAAGCAATGGCAACAAACTTCACGTAAATGGCCAGTTAGATAAATGCTCCTGTACTCACACATCCCTTACGCCATTTAGATTCGTACACACTTTGTATCAGCATCACCTGGAAACACGTTTATGCTGTCACACATCTCTTGGCATCTAGCTTTCATTTCTTTTTCGAATTTTGCTCAGATTGGAGATGGGAGAGAGAGCAAGGCTCGGTACTTCTTTGCTAACTGTTGATGTTACCCTTCGAAGAAGGGAGAGACACAATAAACGCTTCAGAGTGTTCTAATGTGCTCATTATGTGATTTTATTTGATTATCTAATTTATTCTCTAGACTTTAACGGTCGAATCCGCCAGGTTGTGCATGGGGATGACGTTGGAAGACCAACAGCGTCGGTGAAAAACATGCTTTTAATGCTTCAAGGTGGTTTTACAATCCATGCTTTTAATGCCAGCTTCTTTCAGAGTGGGCTAATTCAATGGGCTTACTCAATGTCAGATAGGTTCATATATTAGGTATTATCAACAAGAGTTGGCTGCGGATGCTATATGTATGTTATGGATCAGCCAGGCCCTTAAGATCATGCTCTTAAATGCATGCACAGAACTTAGCTCCAGATTTAACAAGAGTGCATTTTACAATGAGCTTTATTGCCGACGTTGATCATAATCAGTAAGTGTACAGAGCAATATAAGGATTTTCTAATGTTTAATATATGCTTATTTGTAGCATACTATTCCAGACTTGGAGTGAAGTACTGCCATGATAAGTACTCCCTCTGTTCCTAAATACTCCCTCCGTCGCAAAATTTTTGGCTTAGATTTGTCTAAATACGTATGTATCAAGTCATGTTTTAGTATTAGATACATCCGTATCTAGACTAATCTAAGACAAGAATTTTGGGACGGAGGGAGTATAAGTCTTTTTAGAGATTCCACTACAAACTACATACGGATGTATATAGACATATTTTAGAGTGTAGATTCACTCATTTTACTTCGTATGTAGTCCATAGTGGAATCTCTAAGAAGGCATATATTTAGGAACAGAGGGTGTACCAGTTGTACCTTTTCGGAAAAGCTTTTCTTAAGATGTAAAATACAAAAAAGCACATCGTGCTAATTTATTGGTATTTTCTTAGAGCAACCAATTTATTGGTATTTTGTGACTTTCTTTCCTGGATAGTAATCAGTTATACTATTTCATACATGTTAGAAGGTATATATGAGACAGAGTAGAATCAAATATATATGGGATAGACACTAGAAAACTGCAAGGCGTCGTATGTTGTTTGTTTGAAAAATCCTTGGAATGCCTTGACTTTGGCCTCACACACGCCGAGATGTGAACCTGATGCCTGATTATTATCGTTCCTTCATTGTATGAGAGATGTTCCTGCACATGCTCTTTTCTCTAAGAAGGCATATGTCCTTGCTTGACGAAGGTTGCATCTCTACATGGAAGGTTTGTATGCATATCTTGTCACGTATATTTTTTCATGAAAACATGAGGTGGGCAGTAGGCATCAATCTGTTGTAGGTTCAGAGTTGACAGTGTCGACAACTTTGTATGGTTAAAGGATATTCCAAGTATTTCCACTATTGCAAGATAACAACTTTGATCACTTATGATAAGATGCTTTGGTGTTAAGTTTCTATTTTTTTATGGACCAAGAAGATGAATTATTTCGGCAACATCAATTGCATTTGTACTATCAACAAAAACTTGTTGCTTGGACAGTTTACATTTAGAGGTACACTATTATCTCTGCAGTTTATTGTTACTTCTAAAGCTCAATAACATCCATGCGTAGATGCAATGCCAGTCGATTTATGGTTGTCAATGTTAATATTTCTCAATTCATTTTGCAGCAACGGACCCGCTGTGGTAGTAGTAGTGAGGTGGATATATCTGCAAGGACATGAGACATGTAGAACCATTGAAATATTTATATCCACTACATAAAAGGATGTACACATAAGCTCGGTATGTGCTCGGAGAAGGTGCGGTGTTGCGATGAACAAAATGTTGTGTCGTCGTGGTGGTCGCCCTCGGCTACGATGATGTGTACTCCTTGGGGAGCGGCGGTGGCGCTGTGGAAGGAGAGGAGCGGCGGTGGCGCCGTGGAGAGGAGGAACACGGAGGTGTGAGAGCAAGGTGCGTGCTAAATGATGTGGCATCGAAGGGAGGCAACAATGAGAAGCCGTGGTGGGCAGAGCAGCCGCAGAATGAGTTGTGGGTGTGAGCATTGTGTTGTGCGATGAGAGTGATAAATAGATTTTTGTAAGAACAAAAGAAAAGGAGTGGTCGTTTGCCTTCTTAGGGAAAGCAATTGTTTGCTACGAGATAAATGTCACATACTTTTCTATATAGTGAAAATATCACAAATCCTAACAAGTCATTTCTGATGAATAATTAGCAACAAGTGATTTATATATGAGCCTATAAGATATTAAAATTGGGATGTCACTCACTATTAAGAAACACGATGCCACGATCCTGCTTGCAGCAAGGAGCTAACCAATGAATATATATTAAGCTTATTTTATTTATTTATTATTTTAATATATGTTTATATGTTCACCTTTTAGATCAGAGATAAAAAACGATGGCTTCCGGTGATGCTTTGGAAAATGTCGATTGACAAAGTCACTCACGTAACTATGGACCAGACTAAAACTCGAATTTATAGAATTAGAAGAGATCATACTAATAATAGTTCTTTGTACATGATAATACGAAAGGTGTATTTTTATACATGTTTGCTTTTGCATATTATGAGAAAGATGGATATGGATTATGTCAGCGTTGAAAAGGAATTTCTCGACAAGGGTCCCAAGGCAATGTTGTTGGACTCGGCCATAAATTCACCCGGGTAAGTATATACGTGCCATCGGTAAAAAAAAGTCTCGTAGCAACGCACGGGCATTCTACTGGGGATCATAGAATAGTTATTAGGACTCGGGAAGCGTCTGAAACTTGCAGAGCGGAGTCCGGAGTTTAACAAAGATCACAGGTGTCCCGATCTCACTGTTACAAAATGGACGGTCGTAGAGCAGTTTTATGAGGCAATACAAACCGATTGGGTAAGCACTTGTTACAATGGTTTGTTTATTGGAGTCTTCTGGGTAATATCCTAAAGCACTATTTTATAATATTATAGCGTATCATGTGGACTCTTTATGCTAAATTATATGGAATATTGAACATCAAATGCACTATCAGGCCAGTCCACCCAGGTATTGCATTTGCATACATTATCTCATTATTTTATCTCAAAATATTATATCAAATTATTTTTTTTCTAGGAGGATATGAAACACTTTCGATGAAATTAGCTGTCATTTTGCTCGATTTAGAGCTGAATAAGCTAAAAGGAGGTCCCATATACCATCAACCTGACGATGAAGAAACTTTACCTAATTCTGATCTCGAGATCCTAGAAAATCCATCTGACGTAGTCCTTCCCCAATCACTATCATGCCCACGGACCAACGTGAATTACTTGCCGGCCTCTGCAACTGCATCATGCCGGTCGATGATGTTGGGTGTTTGGAGTAAGTATCATGTATCAATATTTAATGTGCGCATGTACATTATTATTATTCTTACCGTCCAATTGTTAGGAAGGAATGGGTCCGAAGCTTGACACCGATCCAATGGGCTTAAGTCTTATGAAACTTTAGTGCATACTTAACATGGAGCAGCCTATGGACAATGATTGCTTCAACACCGCCGTGTGTATACTGGCATGTGACGAGGGAGTATTGTTCACAGACCCTCCTATACACTACATGGATCTAAGATTTTGTGTAAGTTATCGTAACTCTTCATCTATGTGGCATTAGTATGAACATGTTGAAACAATATTTATTTATTTTACTTAGTCCATGATGCTAGAGTCAACACGAGGTCAGAAGTTTTGCGAGAAGGAAACTATCCAGACGTTGGCAACATTATTTGATAGCTGGCCTGGGATGGACAAGAACATCTCATCGTGCAACATGTTAAGTAAAATATTTTGTCTATTGTTATCGTGGTTTATTGTTGTTTCTGATAGCTCCAGTTGTAGATGTATCTTCCCTATGCATCCATCGGCCGATACATCTTGTACGTCATCGACAAAGAGGCACGTCGTCTATATATTATGAACACTATTCAAACATCACAATGGTCACAGGATAAAAATTTGAGGCATGCACTGAAATTAAAAGGTTTTGCAAGGGATTTCAAAGAAGCACTCGAAATAAAGCTGCCTGGTTGGAATCCGGTATATCTAAATGGCAACATTTATTTCCACTTCGTATTCCAACGAGTATAGACGGGAATGAAGCTAAAGGCAACTTTCCCGATATTGTGAAAGAATTTCTTAAGCGCATTATCTAGATATTGATAGTTATGTAATATATGTTAAGGTCGAACATCGCTCAGTTTGTTACATGGACATGTCGTTAATTTTTCTTTTTGTTATCAATTTACAATGCAAAATGGAATTCAATTATTCAATAGTTGTGTATGTGTTATATTGTTTGTACGTTTACCATGTAACTCTTGCTAACTATTTCAAGTGCCCGTGCTAGATATTGATAGTTATGTAATATATGTTAAGGTCGAACATCGCTCAGTTTGTTACATGGACATGTCGTTAATTTTTCTTTTTGTTATCAATTTACAATGCAAAATGGAATTCAATTATTCAATAGTTGTGTATGTGTTATATTGTTTGTACGTTTACCATGTAACTCTTGCTAACTATTTCAAGTGCCCGTGGCAACGCACGGGCACCCTACTAGTGCCAATAGTTTTTTAGCCTAAACTACTTTAGCCCAGTAATTTTCAGCCCAGCCCCCAGCCGGGCAGCCTACTTCGGCCCGCAGCCCCCCACCAGTCGCCAGGCCTAACCGCCCAGGAGATCCCCCCGTCGCCAGAAGACCTAGAGGCTCCAGACACCAGTAAACGGGAACTCCTAGTCAGCGCCTTCAGCGCCGCGAATGGTAACTGGCGCTCGCAGCAGTCCCACGTGGGTAATGAATTCATAATAAGAACAATTATTTTTGTTATCACTATATTCTTTATATTGTTAATTTAAAAAATTGCACGAATATGTCTGGCTATTTTGTTTTTCATTTTATGCTTTGATGGAACGGTAAAGAATGGGTCAAGCCGGTTTGCACGGTGAGTATTGTCCGTTACATGTTTTAAGACCTTCGACGTGAAATTTTCATACTAACTATATATATTGTTTTACTTGGGATGGGTATTAGTTGAGAAAGCAATTTTATTATACTTGCTAAAACATCGTGGGAATGAAGCTAAAGGCAACTTTCCCGATATTGTGAAAGAATTTCTTAAGCGCATTATCTAGATATTGATAGTTATGTAATATATGTTAAGGTCGAACATCGCTCAGTTTGTTACATGGACATGTCGTTAATTTTTCTTTTTGTTATCAATTTACAATGCAAAATGGAATTCAATTATTCAATAGTTGTGTATGTGTTATATTGTTTGTACGTTTACCATGTAACTCTTGCTAACTATTTCAAGTGCCCGTGCTAGATATTGATAGTTATGTAATATATGTTAAGGTCGAACATCGCTCAGTTTGTTACATGGACATGTCGTTAATTTTTCTTTTTGTTATCAATTTACAATGCAAAATGGAATTCAATTATTCAATAGTTGTGTATGTGTTATATTGTTTGTACGTTTACCATGTAACTCTTGCTAACTATTTCAAGTGCCCGTGGCAACGCACGGGCACCCTACTAGTGCCAATAGTTTTTTAGCCTAAACTACTTTAGCCCAGTAATTTTCAGCCCAGCCCCCAGCCGGGCAGCCTACTTCGGCCCGCAGCCCCCCACCAGTCGCCAGGCCTAACCGCCCAGGAGATCCCCCCGTCGCCAGAAGACCTAGAGGCTCCAGACACCAGTAAACGGGAACTCCTAGTCAGTGCCTTCAGCGCCGCGAATGGTAACTGGCGCTCGCAGCAGTCCCACGTGGGCCGGCCCAGGAAACGCTACGCAGACGCGAAGTCTATTTACTAGCGCAAAAAATTACGTGGACAAAATAGCCTCTTACAGGAATCGAACTCCCACCCATACAGTAGTGTTTGTATTATGCTAACCAATCGACCTACTTAGCGCTAGTGATTGATTACATCGCGAATTTTCAAAGAACCTTGCAGCCGTGCTATTTATTGCACAGAAAAATTGTACGGTTTAATTTATAGCTTGGATTTTTGAATTTCTTGAACATTGTACGTTTTACTTTATAGCTTGAATAAAAGTTCATTAAATATGAAAGAAATGTTCATCAAAATTTTAAAAAGTTCGTAGATCTTCAAAAAAGTTCATCGAATTTGGAAAAAGTTCATCGAATTTGGGAAAAGTTCATCGATTTAGAAAAAAGTTCATACATTTTTTGAAAAAAAGTTCATCGCATTTAAAAAAAGTTCATCATATTTGCAAAACAGTTCGCAAACTTAGAAAAAAGTTCACAAATTTGAAAAAAGTTCATCAAACTTCAAAAAAAGTTCATCGAATTTGAAAATAAGTTCATCGGTTATGAAAAAATTTCATCGAATTTTCAAAAATACCGCGGACTAAAGAAAAAAAAAGAAAGATGAGGAAAAAAAGAAAAAAGAAGAAAGAAGAAAGAAGAAACTGAACTGATGAACGAAGTAAATATCAAGCGGGGCTAGTTCGAGCAATTGCTGTGTTGTTGATGTGTTGAGGTCTTGTCAATCGCCACCAGGATTTTTAGACTCTGCAGACTAGCCCAGGAAACTGAAGATGCCTCCTGCGTCCTGCGCTATCCCCTTCGCGTACCACCGCCATCAGCCACCGCACCGCCCACCGCCGCCGCCGCCGACCTCCCCGCAGCTACCTCGCGCGGAGCGCTCCCCCTCAGCTCCTCCGCCTAATGGCACGCGAGCAGACGCTCCGAGATCTCGAGGAAGAAATGATGGCAGAGGGAATGGTGCGGGCGCGCATGGAGCGGGTGATGTGGATCCCCAGGAGAGGGGATTCGATCCAGAAGCTCATCACGCGGATCTGCATCGAGGCCACACCGGAGGAGATGGCCAGGATGATGCCAGGGGATTCCGCTCAACCAGAGGAAATCATCAGATGGGCTCGTGCGGAGATGGGTTCAGCGATTTCGGCGCAGCGGGTGAAGTGGAGGGCCTTCTGGTCACTCCAGCCATCATCCCGGTGAGCCGGAGCGGGCGCTCTATCAATTCACCGTGCAAGGAGGGCCGCCATGGAGAGCGAGAGGCAGATCTGGGACTGGACTCCCCCCTCTGCAGAGCTGCGTTCCAATCCCCGCCTCGCTTCCAATGGGGTGGGGGGAGGAATGGAGAAGACAGAGCTGCCGATGATTTCCACCGAGGCGGGCACTCGTCAGAACCTGTCGCCGTCGTGGGTGAGATCCTCTGCTTCGCCGAAGATGGCTTCAGGAGACAGAGCCTGCCTGAAGGTAAAAGGAAAAGCAGAGCAGGAAAAGCGCGGCGAGGAAAATCAAAAGCAGATGAGGTGGAAAGTGGCTCGAGCAAAAGCGAAGAGGAGGGCCTGGTTGAGATATTTGGGCAGCTATGGATCGATGTAGAAGATGCAAACCCTAGCTGCGGGCCTATAAATCACTGTCCGGTGCTCTTTTGGGTTAGGAGAGACCTCATCCCCAGCCGCAGCTTCACCATGGAGGATTGTTTCCCGGCCCAGATCCAGACTGCTAGAGAGCCAGAACTCAACAAGGCGATTTCCATCTCCATCTCGCAAAGCCTGTGGTCTGGAACACCTCTAGACCTCACCAAGCTCAGGGCCATGGCAAATCGTGGGAGAGGGAGAGGACAAGTGAGAGGCAAGAGAGCGGGAGACAGATCGCAGATCAACAGCTCAGACGCAGGTAACCAAAATCAGTGGGCAGCGCAATTTGATCCGCAATTTGGTCCTCCCCCTCCCCAATCCCCCTTCGGTTTCGAATTCCAGGGAGGGCCTCCCACTCCATGGTACCAGGGGCCATTCTACCCCCCCCCCTCCAGTGAATCAATGGAACAACCCACATACATGGGGGTAGGGCAGCCTTCTGGCATGCCTCAGGGGGGAAATCCTCTCCAGCAGATGCAACATGGCCCTCAGGGCAGCCAAGTGACCCAGAACCAAAATCAGGGCACCAACCAGGGGGCTCAAAACTCTGGCAATGGGGGCAACATGAGCAATATGACAGGGGCTATAACACAGCAACAACAGCAGCAACAGTCTGTGCAAGGGCAAGTTGAAGGAAATTGAACCAACAATGTTGGAAACCAGCAAAGGAAAAACAAGCCAGTTAAGAGCAAAGGTACCTTCAAGAGCAAGGAGAATGCTCCCCAAGAATATGCTGATGTGGTTTGCTATAGCTGTGGAGAACCTGGTCATCACAAGACTCAATGCTAGCAGGCCCCTACCTGTTTCATTTGCAAGATGGTAAACCACAAAGTTGAAGACTGTCCAGTGAGGAAAAAGCCAAGAAATGCTGCAAAATTTGTAGGTAGTGCAGCCACAGGGCTGGGTTTCTTCCAAGTGGAGGTGTCTGATGTGAATGGACAACATCTAGGAGCAGGGAAAAATGTAGGGATAGTGTACACTGAGGCTGGACAGGTGACTAAGGAGGAGATGGCTCATAACTTTTCTCTGATTTACAAAACCAACTGTCTTTGGCAAATTAGGAAACTAGATGATTGGACCTACCTAGTCAAGTTCCCACCACACATACCAGTAGCACAAGTGGCTGGATACCCCAACTTTGGACTACCAGAATTGGATGGAGTTACAGTCAATGTAGAGGAATGGAATGGTGAAATGGAACATGTGGCTGAACTGCAAACAGTGTGGCTACAGCTCACTGGGATGGCACCAAAGTTGGGCTGAATGGGCAGTGCTGGAGCAAATCACCTCAGCAGTTGGTACAATGGTAGATGTAGATGTTGGGGAACGTAGTAATTTCAAAAAAATTCCTACGCACACGCAAGATCATGGTGATGCATAGCAACGAGAAGGGAGAGTGTTGTACACATACCCTCGTAGACCGAAAGCGGAAGCGTTAGCACAACGCGGTTGATGTAGTCGTACGTCTTCACGATCCGACCGATCAAGTACCGAACATACGACACCTCCGAGTTCAGCACACGTTCAGCCCGATGACGTCCCTCGAACTCCGATCTAGCGAGTGTTGAGGAGAGTTTAAATCGAAGACGACGGCGTGGTGGCGATGTTGATGTTCTACCGACGCAGGCTTCGCCTAAGCACCGCTTCTGATATCGAGGTGGACTATGGTGGAGGGGCACCGCACACGGCTAAGGAGCGATCACGAAGATCAACTTGTGTGTCATGGGGTGCCCCTGCCCGCGTATATAAAGGAGGAGGGAGGTGCGGCCGGCCCCTAGGGGTGCGCCTGGAGGAGTCCTACTCCCACCGGGAGTAGGACTCCCCTCTTGCCTTGTTGGAGAAGGAAGGGGAAAGGGGGAAAGAGGAAAGGGGGGAGCCCCCCCCTTCCTTGTCCTATTCGGACTAGGGGGGAGGGGGCGCGCGGCCTACCCTGGCCGGCCCTCCTCTTCTCTCTTAGGGCCCATGTAGGCCCATTAACCCCCGGGAGGGTTCCGGTAACCCCCCGGTACTCCGGTAAAATCCTGATTTCACCCGGAACGATTCCGATATCCAAATATAGGCTTCCAATATATCAATCTTTATGTCTCGACCATTTCGAGACTCCTCGTCATGTCTGTGATCACATCCGGGACTCCTAACAACCTTTCGGTACATCAAAACATATAAACTCATAATATAACTGTCATCGTAACGTTAAGCGTGCGGACCCTACGGGTTCGAGAACTATGTAGATATGACCTAGAACTGTTTCCGGTCAATAACCAATAGCGGAATCTGGATGCTCATATTGGCTCCTACATATTCTACGAAGATCTTTATCGGTCAAACCGCATAACAACATACGTTGTTCCCTTTGTCATCGGTATGTTACTTCCCGAGATTCGATCGTCGGTATCTCAATACCTAGTTCAATCTCGTTACTGGCAAGTCTCTTTACTCGTTACATAATGTATCATTCCGTAACTAACTCATTAGTTACATTGCTTGCAAGGCTTATAGTGATGTGCATTACCGAGAGGGCCCAGAGATACCTCTCCGACAATCGGAGTGACAAAACCTAATCTCGAAATATGCCAACTCAACATGTACCTTTGGAGACACCTGTAGAGCTCCTTTATAATCACCCAATTACGTTGTGACGTTTGGTAGCACACAAAGTGTTCCTCCCGTAAACGGGAGTTGCATAATCTCATAGTTATAGGAACTTGTATAAGTCATGAAGAAAGCAATAGCAATATAATAAACGATCAAGTGCTAAGCTAACGGAATGGGTCAAGTCAATCGCATCATTCTCCTAATAATGTGATCCCATTAATCAAATGACAACACATGTCTATGGTTTGGAAACATAACCATCTTTGATCAATGAGCTAGTCAAGTAGAGGCATACTAGTGACATTAATTTTGTCTATGTATTCACACATGTATCATATGTTTCCGGTTAATACAATTCTAGCATGAATAATAAACATTTATCATGATATGAGGAAATAAATAATAGCTTTATTATTGCCTCTAGGGCATATTTCCTTCAGTCTCCCACTTGCACTAGAGTCAATAATCTAGATTACATAGTAATGATTCTAACACCCATGGAGTCTTGGTGCTGATCATGTTTTGCTCGTGAAAGGGGCTTAGTCAACGGGTCTGCTACATTTAGATCCGTATGTATCTTGCAAATCTCTATGTCTCCCACCTGGACTTGGTCCCGGATGGAATTGAAGCGTCTCTTGATGTGCTTGGTCCTCTTGTGAAATCTGGATTCCTTTGCCAAGGCAATTGCACCAGTATTGTCACAGAAGATCTTCATTGGTCCCGATGCACTAGGTATGACACCTAGATCGGAAATGAACTCTTTCATCCAGACTCCTTCATTTGATGCTTCCGAAGGAGCTATGTACTCCGCTTCGCATGTAGATCCCGCCACGACGCTTTGTTTAGAACTGCACCAACTGACAGCTCCACCGTTCAATATAAACACGTATCCGGTTTGCGATTTAGAATCGTCCGGATCAGTGTCAAAGCTTGCATCGACGTAACCATTTACGACTAGCTCTTTGTCACCTCCATAAACGAGAAACATATCCTTAGTCCTTTTCGGTATTTCAGGATATTCTTGACCGCTGTCGATGATCCACTCTGGATTACTTTGGTACCTACCTGCCAAGCTTATTGCTAAGCACACGTCAGGTCTGGTACACAACATTGCATACATGATAGAGCCTATGGCTGAAGCATATGGAACATCTTTCATTTTCTCTCTATCTTCTGCTGTGGTCGAGCATTGAGTCTGACTCAACTTCGCACCTTGTAACACGGGCAAGGACCCTTTCTTTGCCTGATCCATTTTGAACTTTTTCAAAACTTTATCAAGGTATGTGCTTTGTGAAAGTCCAATTAAGCGTCTTGATCTATCTCTATAGATCTTGATGCCCAATATGTAAGCAGCTTCACCGAGGTCTTTCATTGAAAAACTTTTATTCAAGTATCCCTTTATGCCATCCAGAAATTCTATATCATTTCCAATTAACAATATGTCATCTACATATAATATCGAAATGCTTTGAGCTACCACTCACTTTCTTGTAAATACAGGCTTCTCCAAAAGTCAGATAAAACCATATCTTTGATCACACTATCAAAGCGTTTATTCCAACTCCGAGAGGCTTGCACCAGTCCATAAATGGATCGCTGGAGCTTGCACACTTTGTTAGCACCTTTTGGATCGACAAAACCTTCCGGTTGCATCATATACAACTCTTCTTCCAGAAATCCATTCAGGAATGCAGTTTTGACATCCATTTGCCAAATTTCATAATCATAAAATGCGGCAATTGCTAACATGATTCGGACAGACTTTAGCATCGCTACTGGTGAGAAAGTCTTATCGTAGTCAACCCCTTGAACTTGTCGAAAACGTTTCGCAACAAGTCGAGCTTTGTAGACAGTTACATTACCATCAACATCAGTCTTCTTCTTGAAGATCCATTTATTTTCTATGGCTTGCCGATCATCGGGCAAGTCAACCAAAGTCCATACTTTGTTCTCATACACGGATCCCATCTCAGATTTCATGGCCTCAAGCCATTTTGCGGAATCTGGGCTCATCATCGCTTCCTCATAGTTCGTAGGTTCGCCATGGTCAAGTAACATGACTTCCAGAATAGGATTACCGTACGACTCTGGTGAGGATCTTACTTTGGTAGACCTACGAGGTTCGGTAGTAACTTGATCTGAAGTTTCATGATCAATATCATTAGCTTCCTCACTGATTGGTGTAGTTGTCACAGGAACCGGTTCTTGTGATGAACTACTTTCCAATAAGGGAGCAGGTACAGTTACCTCATCAAGTTCTACTTTCCTCCCACTCACTTCTTTCGAGAGAAACTCCTTCTCTAGAAAGGATCCGAATTTAGCAACAAAAATCTTGCCCTCAGATCTGTGATAGAAGGTGTACCCAATAGTCTCTTTTGGGTATCCTATGAAGACACATTTCTCTGATTTGGGTTCGAGCTTATCAGGTTGAAGTTTCTTCACATAAGCATCGCAGCCCCAAACTTTAAGAAACGACAACTTTGGTTTCTTGCCAAACCACAGTTCACAAGGCGTCGTCTCAACGAATTTTGATGGTGCCCTATTTAACGTGAATGTAGCCGTCTCTAAAGCATAACCCCAAAACGATAGCGGTAAGTCAGTAAGAGACATCATAGATCGCACCATATCTAGTAAAGTACGATTACGACGTTCGGACACACCATTTCGTTGTGGTCTTCCGGGTGGCGTGAGTTGCGAAACTATTCCGCATTGCTTCAAATGTAAACCAAACTCGTAACTCAAATATTCTCCTCCACGATCAGATCGTAGAATTTTTTATTTTCTTGTTACGATGATTTTCCACTTCACTCTGAAATTCTTTGAACTTTTCAAATGTTTCATACTTGTGTTTCATCAAGTAGATATACCCATATCCGCTCAAATCATCTGTGAAGGTGAGAAAATAACGATACCCGCCGCGAGCCTCAACATTCATTGGACCACATGCATTAGTATGTATGATTTCCAACAAATCAGTTGCTCGCTCCATAGTTCCGGAGAACGACGTTTTAGTCATCTTGCCCATGAGGCATGGTTCGCAAGTACCAAGTGATTCATAATCAAGTGATTCCAGAAGTCCATCAGTATGGAGTTTCTTCATGCGTTTTACACCAATATGACCCAAACGACAGTGCCACAAATAAGTTGCACTATCATTATCAACTCTGCATCTTTTGGTTTCAACATTATGAATATGTGTATCACTACTATCAAGATTCAATAAAAAATAGACCACTCTTCAAGGGTTCATGACAATAAAAGTAATTACTCATATAAATAGAACAACCATTATTCTCTGATTAAAATGAATAACCATCTCGCATCAAAAAAGATCCAGATATAATGTTCATGCTCAACGCTGGCACCAAATAAAAATTATTTAGGTATAAAACTAATCCCGACGGTAGATGTAGAGGTAGCGTGCCGACCGCGATCTCATCGACTTTGGAACCATTTCCCACGCGCATCGTCACCTCGTCCTTAGCCAATCTTCACTTAATCCGTAGTCCCTGTTTCGAGTTGCAAATATTAGCAGAGAACCAGTATCAAATACCAGTGCTCTGCGAGCATTAGTAAGGTACACATCAATAACATGTATATCACATATACCTTTGTTCACCTTGCCATCCTTCTTATCCGCCAAATACTTGGGGCAGTTCCACTTCGATGTCGATCGCTTCAAGAGAAGCACTCGTTTCAGAGCTTAGGTCCATACTTGGGTTTCTTCTCTGAGCAGCAACTTGCTTGCTGTTCTTCTTGAAGTTTCCTTCTTCTTCCTTTGCCCTTCTTCTTGAAACTGGTGGTCTTATTAACCATCAACACTTGATGCTCCTTCTTGATTTCTACCTCCGCAGCCTTTAGCATTGCGAAGAGCTCGGGAATAGTCTTGTCCATCCCTTGCATATTATAGTTAATCACGAAGCTCTTGTAGCTTGGTGGCAGTGATTGAAGAATTCTGTCAATGACACTATCATCAGGAAGATTAACTCCCAGTTGAATAAAGTGATTATTATACCCCAGGCATTTTGAGTATATGTTCACTGACAGAACTATTATCCTCCATCTTACAGCTATAGAACTTATTGGAGACTTCATATCTCTCAATCCGGGCATTTTCTTGAAATATTAACTTCAACTCCTGGAACATCTCATATGCTCCATGACGTTCAAAACATCGTTGAAGACCCGGTTCTAATCCGTAAAGCATGGCACACTGAACTATCGAGTAGTCATCAGCTTTGCTCTGCCAGACGTTCTTAACGTCGTCAGTTGCATCTGCAGCAGGCCTGGCACCCAGCGGTGCTTCCAGGACGTAATTTTTCTGTGCAGCAATGAGGATAATCCTCAAGTTACGGACCCAGTCCGTTTAGTTGCTACCATCATCTTTCAACTTAGCTTTCTCAAGGAACGCATTAAAATTCAACGGAACAACATCACGAACCATCTATCTACAACAAACATAAATAAGCAAAATACTATCAGGTACTAAGTTCATGATAAATTTAAGTTCAATTAATCATATTACTTAAGAACTCCCACTTAGACAGACATCTCTCTAGTCATCTAAGTGATCACGTGATCCACATCAACTAAACCATGTCCGATCATCACGTGAGATGGAGTAGTTTCAATGGTGAACATCACTATGTTGATCATATCTACTATATGATTCACGTTCGAACTTTCGGTCTCCGTGTTCCGAGGCCATATCTGTATATCCTAGGCTCGTCAAGTTTAACCTGAGTATTCCGCGTGTGCAACTGTTTTGCACCCGTTGTATTTGAACGTAGAGCCTATCACACCCGATCATCACGTGGTGTCTCGTACGAACAACTTTCATAGCGGTGAATACTCGGGAGAACACTTCTTGATAATTAGTGAGAGATCATCTTAAAATGCTACCGTCAATCAAAGCAAGATAAGATGCATAAAGGATAAACATCACATGCAATCAATATAAGTGATATGATATGGCCATCATCATCTTGTGCTTGTGATCTCCATCTCGAAGCAAATCATGATCACCATCGTCACCGCACGACACCTTGATCTCCATCGTAGCATCGTTGTTGTCTCGCCAATCTTAAGCTTCTATGACTATCGCTACCGCTTAGTGATAAAGTAAAGCATTACAGACGATTGCATTGCATACAATAAGCGACAACTATATGGCTCCGCCGATTGCCGATAACTCGGTTACAAAACATGATCATCTCATACAATAAAATATAGCATCACGTCTTGACCATATCACATCACAACATGCCTGCAAAAACAAGTTAGGCGTCCTCTACTTTGTTGTTGCAAATTTTACGTGGCTGCTACGGGCTGAGCAAGAACCATTCTTACCTCGCATCAAAACCACAGCGATAGTTTGTCAAGTTGGTGCTGTTTTAACCTTCGCAAGGACCGGGCGTAGCCACACTCAGTTCAACTAAAGTGAGAGAGCAGACACCCGCGGTCACCTTTAAGCAACGAGTGCTCATAGCGGTGAAACCAGTCTCGCGTAAGCATACGCGTAATGTCGGTCCGGGCCGCTTCATCTCACAATACCGCGGAACCAAAGTATGACATGTTGGTAAGTAGTATGACTTATATCGCCCACAACTCACTTGTGTTCTACTCGTGCATATGACATCTACGCATAAAACCAGGCTTGGATGCCACTGTTGGGGAATGTAGTAATTTCAAAAAAATTCCTACGCACACGCAAGATCATGGTGATGCATAGCGAGAGGAGAGTGTTGTCCACGTACCCTCGTGAGACCGAAAGCGGAAGCGTTAACAACGCGGTTGATGTAGTCGTACGTCTTCACGATCCGACCGATCAAGTACCGAACGTACGACACCTCCGAGTTCAGCACACGTTCAGCCCGATGACGTCCCTCGAACTCCGATCCAACCGAGTGTTGAGGGAGAGTTTTGTCAGCACGACGGCGTGGTGAAGATGATATTGATGTTCTACCGACGCAGGGCTTCACCTAAGCACCGCTACAGTATTATCGAGGTGGACTATGGTGGAGGGGGGCACCGCACACGGCTAAGGAACGATCACGAAGATCAACTTGTGTGTCATGGGGTGCCCCCTGCCCGCGTATATAAAGGAGGGAGGCGGGAGGTGCGGCCGGCCACTAGGGGTGCGCCTGGAGGAGTCCTACTCCCACCGAGAGTAGGACTCCCCCCTCTTGCCTTGTTGGAGAAGGAAGGGGAAAGGGGGAAAGAGGAAAGGGGGCGCCGCCCCCCTCCCTTCCTTGTCCTATTTGGACTGGGGGGGGAGGGGGGCGCGACCTGCCCTTGCCGGCCCTCCTCTTCTCTCTTAGGGCCCATGTAGGCCCATTAACCCCCGGGAGGGTTCCGGTAACCCCCCGGTACTCCGGTAAAATCCCAATTTCACTTGGAACGATTCCGATATCCAAATATAGGCTTCCAATATATCAATCTTTATGTCTCGACCATTTCGAGACTCCTCGTGATGTCCATGATCACATCCGGGACTCCTAACAACCTTCGGTACATCAAAACATATAAACTCATAATATAACTGTCATCGTAACGTTAAGCGTGCGAACCCTACGGGTTCGAGAACTATGTAGATATGACCTAGAACTATTTCCGGTCAATAACCAATAGCGGAACCTGGATGCTCATATTGGCTCCTACATATTCTACGAAGATCTTTATCGGTCAAACCGCATAACAACATACGTTGTTCCCTTTGTCATCGGTATGTTACTTGCGCGTGATTCGATCGTTGGTATCTCAATACCTAGTTCAATCTCGTTACCGGCTAGTCTCTTTACTCGTTACGTAATGCATCATTTCGTAACTAACTCATTAGTTACATTGCTTGCAAGGCTTATAGTGATGTGCATTACCGAGAGGGCCCAGAGATACCTCTCCGACAATCGGAGTGACAAAACCTAATCTCGAAATATGCCAACTCAACATGTACCTTTGGAGACACCTGTAGAGCTCCTTTATAATCACCCATTTACGTTGTGACGTTTGGTAGCACACAAAGTGTTCCTCCGGTAAACGGGAGTTGCATAATCTCATAGTTATAGGAACTTGTATAAGTCATGAATAAAGCAATAGTAATATACTAAACGATCAATTGCTAAGCTAACGGAATGGGTCAAGTCAATCACATCATTCTCCTAATGATGTGATCCCATTAATCAAATGACAACACATGTCTATGGTTAGGAAAGATAACCATCTTTGATCAATGAGCTAGTTAAGTAGAGGCATACTAGTGACACTAATTTTGTCTATGTATTCGCACATGTATCATGTTTCCGGTTAATACAATTCTAGCATGAATAATAAACATTTATCATGATATGAGGAAATAAATAATAACTTTATTATTGCCTCTGGGGCATATTTCCTTCAGTAGATTGGCAAGGAAACTTCAAAACCTTTTTTTGAAGTGGTCAGAGTCCAAGTTACATGCAAAGACTACACTAAAATTCCAGCCAGCAGAATCTTTGGTGTAGGTACAAAGTTATACAAGATAGGCATCACTGTGGAGCCACCAAATGAGGAAAATCTAAGTGATGATTTGCTAGATGACTTATCTGAGAGAGAAACAGACACAGGGACCAACAGGGACACCACTGCCCCAACTGGACAAAATACAGGGGGCACAAGCAACATGAATGCTACCTCTGGGTCAAACTGTAACGGGAATACTAGTGGGAGTCACCAACAGTCAAAACAAACTGCCATGTCCTTCCTGCAAAATCTGCATGACACAATGCTAGATGCTCAGGGCTGCCAGCTGCTTCAAGAGATGGATATTGAAGATGATGATGACGAGGAAATCTTCAACAACCTAGTGGATGCCTGTGAGGAGCATCCTACTGAAGCAGAAGAAGAAGTGATCTTCAGCCCCAATGCTGTCATCAAGGAACAGAGGAGGAAAACCTCACCTGAACAAGGGAAGATTTGGGGACCAGTGCAGTCTCAAAGAAAGAGTAGCAAGGTTGATGTAGGGGAGAAGACTATGATGGAAATTACTGTTAACAAGAAGATGCTCAACCTGGAAATGGAGAGGCACATCTACAAAGGTACCCTCCTAAAAAATTCCTTTGAATATTTCACTGATCCTGATTTCATTAATACTGCTAGCAAAATAGGTATTGAGATAGACATGCATAATGTAGACAGGAATAGACTAAAGAAGGACATTGTCAAAACCAAAGAGCCTGTGGGGCCCGCTGGTGTAGTCGATAGCCTTAGAGATGATGCCTTTCTTAGCATAGATGATCATGATAGCTCACCTCACACACCTGAAGGGTGTAATGTTGAGGCACATAATGGAATAGATTATAGTAACCTGTGGACCAAAGTGTCTAAATATGAGCGGGGCAAGCACCCCAAGAAAACATTGTTTAGATGAAATGCCTTTTTTGGAACATCAGAGGGATTACTGCCACTGGTAGGAAATCTTGTATAGAAGATGTTCTCAACAAAGTCAAGCCTAGTATAATAGCCTTCCAGGAAACTAAAAAATAGGTGCTCTCTTCATCCTTTCTGAAAAGCATCAGTAATAATAGGAACTTTGAATGGCACCACTTGCCTGCTGAAGGCACAGCTGGTGGTATCCTGGTGGGAGTAGATGAAGACATTTTTGAGATTGATAGTTGGCTTTCTCTCAAATACTCTGTCTCTTGCACTCTTACAAACAAAGCCAGTAAGATTAAATGTAGAATTATTGGGGTTTATGGATCACCTTATGAGGAAGGTAAAAATGATTTCATTTCAGAACTACATAGCTTGTTCATAGGTGATCATCTGCCTACCCTGATTGGGGGTGACTTTAATCTAGTTAGATATCAAAAAGACAAGAGCAATGGCAACATCAATCACCACTGGAGTGATAAATTTAATGCTTGGATAGAGATCTGGAGTCTTTTAGAAATTAAAATGTCAGGCAGAAAATTCACATGGGCTAATAATCAACAGAATTTGGTTATGTCTACCATTGATAGAATCTTCTATACTACTGATTTTGATGCTTTATTTCCTTTGGGTAGCTCCCAAACCCTTCCTAGAATTGGGAGTGACCACACACCATTACTATGGGACTCTGGGTTGAGTAGCCCCCCTAAACCCACCAGTTTCAAATTTGAAAAATGGTGGCTGCTGAAGGCAGAATTTAGAGATATAGTTATCAAAAACTGGACAACTCCTGTCAAGAAGAAAAAAGCTATAGATATTTGGCAGGAGAAAGCCAGGAGGTTTGCTAGAGGTTGGAGCATCAATATAGAGGCTGATATTAGAAAACATAAGGCCCTCCTCACACAAGAATTTGATTACTTAGATATTAAGGCTGAAACAGAGCAGGTATCTGACTTTGAGATTAATAGGATGAAAGTAGTGATGCAAGAGCTTCATCATATTTGGCTTAAAGATGAAGTGAAAGCCAGACAAAGATCTAGAGATAGAGACATCTTAGAGGGAGATAGGAATACTAAATACTTCCAGGCTGTTGCCAATCAAAGGAGGAGGAGAACACAAATTCATGCCCTTGAGGGCCCCAATGGCACTGTCACAGAGACCAAAGACATGTTAGACATTGCATCCTCCTTTTATAAGGATCTCTTTAAAAAAGAGAGTAGAAATTGATTTAGACTGAGGGATGACTTCTTTCTGAAGGAGAAAAAGTTAATATAGAAGACAATAGTTCTCTTCAAAATCCTTTTACTGAAGAAGAGGTGAAAGAAGCCATTTTTGGATCCTATTCAGATGGGGCCCCAGGCCCTGATGGGCTCTCTTTTCTCTTCTTACAAAAGTTTTGGGAGGTGATCAAGCAAGATATCATGGCCCTCTTCAAAGACTTTTATGAGGGGAGCCTAGACATCTATAGACTTAATTTTGCTATGATTACTCTAGTACCTAAAGAACAAGATGCTTCTAACATGAAGAAGTTTAGACCTATTAGTCTCCTTAACTGCATTTTCAAAGTCTTCACCAAGGTCTTGACTAATAGATTAGCTAGGTTGATGAATTTCCTCACCTCTAGCAACCAATATGCCTTTATCAAAGGCAGATACATTCTAGAAAGTATAGTGACAGCACATGAAGTGCTGCACTCCACAGTGCATTCTGGCAATGCTAGATTAGTGATCAAACTAGACTATGAGAAAGCCTTTGATAAGGTGAATCTTGACTTTCTTTATGAAATTCTAGAAAAAAGAGGCTTTGGCACAAAATGGATAACCTGGGTCAAGCAGATCACCCAGATGGGATCCATTGGTTTGAAGATCAATGGGGTAGAAGGAGATTTCTTTACTACTGTCAAGGGCCTGAGACAAGGGGATCCCTTCTCCCCACTACTTTTTAACCTTGTAATAGATGTTTTGACCAGGATGCGGGCCAAAGCAACTTCTCATAACTTAGTGAAAGGTTTGTGCTCTGACCTCATCCCTGGAGGGGTTATCTGCCTACAATATGCAGATGACACCATCCTCTTTGTAGACAATTCTGAGGAAAAGGTTACTAACCTCAAACATATTCTAACCTGCTTTGAGAATATTTCTGGTATGAGGATCAACTATTCAAAAAGTGAGATTATCCCTCTTGGGCTCACTGACAGTGAAGTAGATTCTTTCAAGAATATCCTAGAATGTACTGTAGGTACATTCCTCATTAAATATCTAGGCATTACCCTTCACTATGACAAGCTTAGGAGGGAGGACATCCAGCCCCTTATTGACAAGATCCTTAAAAGGATGGCTGGATGGAGAGGAAAGCTTCTCTCTTATGCTGCTAGGGTAGTTTTAATTAAAGCCTGTCTTGCTAGCATCCTAGTCTACCTGCTCTCCTTCTTCAAATTCCCCAAATGGGCTCTTGACCTGATCAACAGCCAACTTGCCCACTGCCTTTGGAGTGACTTTGAGGGAGATAGGAAGCTTCATCTAGCAAACTGGCATTTAGTTTGCATGAGAAAAGAGTATGGGGGGATGGGTATCCCTAACATCAAAGATGTTAACTTGTGCCTATTAGGCAATTGGGTTAAGAGATATATCCAAGATGAAGGCAAGATCTGGAGACAAATAGTAGACTCTAAGTATATTAAGAAAAGCCCAAACATTTTTGCATCCAATCCACAAAACACCTCCAAATTCTGGCAAGGAGTAATGTGGGCTGCAAATGCCCTGAAATTTGGGTACAGATGGAAAATAGGTAATGGTAAGAAAATTAGATTTTGGGAAGACATTTGGTTTGACACCTCCCCACTGTCAGTACAGTTCTGGCCCCTATACACTATCTGCCACCAACAGGGTGCTACTATTGCAGACATTTGGGATGGGGTTAATGTCAGATTGACATTTAGAAGGGTTTTCTCAGATGCCATGATGGAGAATTGGTACTGCCTAGAGCAGATCATCAAGAGCTCTGTGCTGACTGAGGATGAAGATTCCCTAATTTTGCAATATGAGAGTAAAGGGGTCTACTCTACTAGTTCTCTTTACAATATTATCAATTTTAGAGGGGTGCAACCTGTATATATACCTTTTGTGTGGTCTATAGTGATTCCTCCTAGAGTGCAAGTGTTTTTGTGGCTCTTGTCTCATAACAAGTTGATGACTAAGGATAATTTGTTAAAAAGAGGTATCACTAAACCACCTGAATGCATGTTTTGTACAGAGAAGGAATCCATAGATCACCTATTATTTGGATGTGTGGTTGCTAAACAGATTTGGGCTGATATGTCCAAAATCCTTTCCCATGATGTAGGCAATGACTACATATCTATTGCTAGATTTCGGCCAGCCCATAAGAATAAGATGGTCTTGAACTCTGTTTGTGCCTGTGTTATGTGGTGCATCTGGAAGTTCAGAAATTCCATGATTTTTAATAATGTAATGTGGACTGACCTTAAACGGGTTTGGTGGCAGATCCATTTGACTCTCAAGAAGTGGATGATCTTGTTCAAAGGAACAGGTTTAGAAGAATTGAAGCAGGTTTCACAGAAAGTGGCAATGACCCTCACCTCCCCTTTCATGCTGACTATGGGGTGATCGATGGCAATGATACTGCGGGTATCTTAAGCCTAGATTCACTCTCTAAGATGTCGCTGGGAACTGAGAGATTGGGTGCAGGTCTACTGCCTCATGTCCGCTACACACCTCCAAACAGCCCCGAGAGGAACTGCAAGCACGCATCGCCGCTGAGCCCTGCCACTCCACTGGAACTGCCGCTGACCCCAGTCCAAACCTTCAAGAGAATCAAGTGGGGGTGTTACCAAGCGAGTCAGAAGAAAGCTGGAGCTGTACTGGCGGGCGAATGAAGAAATGACACTCTCAGTGGGGTCTTCTCTCTGTTTTTTTGTGAGCACTTTAGTTTCTGATATAGACCTTTGAGTCTTGTAATAAGTTTTTGCACTTTCGAGTTTCGTGAGCGTCCGGCTCCCTCTTCTGTTGCTGCATAACAGTTTAGGGGGTGTAATTTTCTGTTTTAGTCCTTGGAACCTTTGTAAGAAGGCTGTTTCTCTTTGTACCTGGTTTCACGTTTTCAATGAAAATGGTGGAGCCGGGGGGGTGTTTTCTGCCCTCCTGTCAGTCTAAAAAAAATGAACGAAGTAAAAAGGAAGAAAACGAGATAACAAATCACTCGAGGGCTGGAGGTCCTGGTGGCTGTAGCCGTGTGCTTGCGATAAAGGGGTCGCGTGTTCGAATTCCCTTCGCCACATACTTTTTGGCGTTTCGGAAACTGGAAAAAAGAACGGAACCGGGCCGACCCAATTAGAAACGCCTGCAGGCGCCCGTTGGCGAACCGGGGATTTGCCCCAGTAAACCACGACTCCTCTCCTCTCCCCGAGCCAACCGCTAGGAACGAACCCAGGCGAGGGCAGTACGGCGGCGACCCTCTGCTCTAGTCCGGCGGCGGCTGTCGACCTTCCGGCGTACAGACCGCTGGTATCTCTGCCCCCGTCCATGTCTCACCTCTGCCATCTCCATTCCCCCCCCCCCCAGTCCTGACCTCTTTCCTCCACCGTCTCTAACTCCCCCAATACCCATCTGCGAGCCTAGTAGAAGAATGGATGAACGTCGGCGGCCATCACCTCCTGCTACAGCTGCGAGCATGTTGTCGCGGAAGAGACCAGCTACCTCTGATTGTGCGTCACGGGACTCTCCCTCCACTGCAGCACGGCCTGCTCCCCGTCTTCGACCACAAGTAAAGAAAAGGGCAAGAGTGGATGCAGCGATGTCTGATGTTGATGATGCCAGATCAGGAGAGGTAATTTCCTTTTGTGCTCATGTGTTTAGATGGTTAAATCTTGACAATTCAGCTCATATGAATGTGTACTCCATTAGTCTTGTTACTATTTAAATGCATCGTAAAGTACTAAATTTTACTTCTGTGTACTGTGTTCCGATTGTAGTTTTGTTTATTGATGCATTGATGTTGATGATGCCAAATCAGGAGCGATGCAACTATTTTTCTGATTGCAATTTTGGTATAGAACTCTAGTTACAATTTCGTACATTGAATTTTTTGCTATATTTGTACAGAACTCTAGTTACAATATAGATTAATAGAACTTCATTATTCATATTCCTAATCAATCATGCAACGATGACTTGTTAATTTTGATTATCCAAATCATGGTATTTATTTCTGCATAGGCTGGTGATGTAGAGGAATGGATCAAGGTTAACTAAGGACATAAAGAGGTTGATGAGGTAGATGTGTATGACATGGATGATGATATGTCGGATCCTTCTCTAGGATTGGGTGGCAAAGAAAATGATGTAGAAGCTGAGGTCAATGACAATGAGAAAACAAAGAGAGGGAAAATAAAAAATGCAACAATTGAAGTTGGTAATAAGGTTAAGGTGAGGAAAACTAGAGTTAAGTGTGCACCATGTTGGAAATATTTCAAGGAGGTCAAAGTTGTATGCAAGAAGAAACCAGGGGTAGTTGTCACGAAGGCAAAATGCTTGCATTGTTGTAACTTGTTTGCTTATACTCCAGGGGGACCAACTACTAGTCTGAATTGGCATATAGATGTTTGTGCGGACTATTTGAACAAGAATGGAAGACCACAATGACAAGGTACAATCAATTTGGATCCTGAAAAGCCAGGTGCATCTCTTGTAGTGAATCATGAATATAATCATCTAGACGCTGTTAAGATCATAGCAAAGATGATAATTGTGCATGAATATCCTTTTAGGATGGTAAATCATGCTTGTTTTAATATCCTCATGAGATATATGAATGCATCATACAATTTCATTGGTAGGAAGAAAATTAGAGCCGAATGCATGAAGGTGTATCTTTTTGACAAAGAAATCCTTAAGAAGGAACTACGGTCTATTGAGAGCATTAGTTTGACAAGTGATATATGGACTTCCAACCAGAATCTTTCCTACCTAGCTGTTGTTGCTCACTACATAGATGATGATTGGGTTATGCATTGTCGTGTTTTAAATTTGATAGAGTTAGACCCACCTCACTCAGGCTTTGTCATAGCTCAAGCCATTTCTGAGTGCTGCCAAGAATGGAAAATAGAAGATAAGATCATGATAATGACCATGGATAATGCTGCCCCGAATGACTCTGCTGCTAAGAAATTGATGGACAAGTTCACTGCTAGGAAATCAGCAAAATTCATATCTAAGTACTTCCATGTTCGTTGTTGTGCACAGATAGTGAATCTGATAGTCAATGATGGCATGGAACCATTACAACCTTTGATATACAAGCTTAGAGAAACTGTCAAGTACTTGAAAAAAATCTCCATCACACATGTTGAACTTCTTGTCAGATTGCAAGTCTCTCAATATTAAAGTTGGAAAAGGATTATGCCTAGATGTAGCGACTAGATGGAGTTCTACATACAGAATGGTAGACACTTGCACTTTGTATAAGGAAGCTTTCAATGAGTATGCACAATCAGATCCTAACTATGAGTGGCAGCCTGGCGAGGAAGATTGGGTGTTATATGGCAAAATTCAACCGATCCTGAAATCATTTGCTGAGGTAACTACTATACTATGAGGATCTACTTACCCCACTACCAACATTTTTTATCCATACATCATGAATGTTAAGATTGCTATAGTAGAGCATGCTTCTTCTGGAGATGACAATTTGAATATGATGGCGGAAGAAATGCTTGATAAGTTTGATAAATATTGGGATAGCACTGTTGTGCCAGAAACAAAAATCAGAAAGATAAAAAAAAAGGTAAGAATAGTGTTATGGTGATTGCCATGATTCTTGATCCAAGATTTAAGATGAAACATGTGGACTATTGTTTCAAGAAACTGCATGGTAAAGAGAAGGGCAGTATTGAGGTGGAAGATATCAAAACAAAGTTCTTTGATCTGTATGCCACATATGAGATGGAAAATCGTCAAAATGAGGCTTCTAACACTAATGAGCAAAGTTCAATTTCAAGTAGGCAAGCAACTACATCTATGACCACATTGTCCAGTGGGTTTCAATCTTTCCTCAAGGAGACAAATTCTGAGCCATGCAAATCTGAATTGACTATTTATCTTGAAGACAAGACTCATCCCATTAATGATCCAAATTTCACATTACTTGACTGGTGGAGGTTGAATGGTCATAGATAACCTATTGTGGAAAAAATGGCAAATAAGTTCTTGACTGTACCAGCTACTAGTGTCTCATCAGAGTCGGCATTCTCTACAGGAGGTAGAGTTCTTGATGACTACCGTAGTTCTCTAAGCCCAAGCATTGTTGAGTCACTTGTTTGTGCTTCCAGCTTCATCAAAGGATCAAAAGAAAACCACATTAGGTCTACAATCATAGTGGTAATATTTAGTTGTTTTTTGTTGTCTATTACTTATAAGCTTTGACATACTATTTCTAAATTGACCGTCTAATTGAAATTGCATTTCCCTTTGTAGGAAGATGACATTGATGGTGATGTTGAGTTCTTTCCATTTCCTGAATCTATGGTGGAAAGCAAATAGCAGGTTGGTTCTTGGCTAATCGTTTAGACTTGTAATTTTTATTTTGCAATCCATGGATACAAAATTAGTAGTATACTGTACTATTTAAAAGTCGAGGGCAGGGTTTTTCCTGCGCGGTAGGCAGGGCAGTTCTGCCTAGTCGGTTCGACAAAGACGCGAGAAGATGAGGGAGTAGGTTGCTGCAAACGTAGGGTTGTATGATTTGACAGCGAGTTACTGCTGGATAGGTGGGGCCCCGTGATTTCACTTGCCATTATCATTTTAACGGCGGTGCTACGACCGGCGTGAGTCTACCGATTCCTGACCACCTCCATACAGGTGCCTCTCCCAATGCTCCACCATGTAGAGGCCGACTCTTGCATGAGAGCCCACTTCTCCACTTTTTCCTTGCCTCTTTCCTCCACATATGCAAAAATGCCATGTAAAGCGGGTTTATAGCCCACTATTGTACTTACTTGCTACTACCAAGCTTTTAAATCTAGGCCGATACGACCGATATATAGGCCGATATATCATTTTTGGGGCCCTACCGATATGGACATAACATATCATTTGGTAAATATCATTTTCCAACATATCACCCGATATGGACCGAAATATTGACCGATATGGCCGATATCTAGCCCGATATATCCAACGATATAGAATGATCGTGAGCGACAAAATTATTTATTAGAAAGCAGTGAAATAAGATTATGCATTTACAACTTCATTATACATTATCAAAGTCATGCACAATGTTTCATACAAATGCATATATATCGCATTGTTTTTAATCATAGGGTAAGGATTTTGTGAATCTTTCCTTAATATTTTCATAATCAATAAGTTAATAAACTAGGAATCTAAAAGTGTTCTGTTAAAGCATTGACATCATCCATTTTCCTTTACTAAAAATAAATATTTTGAACAAGAATAATGAAAAAGAAACTAGACATATTTTCTCCGATATATCTACATATCGTCCGATATATCACCTGATATCCGACATCCGATATGTCGAAGCCAAACCGATATGAACCCGATATACGATATTTTGAAGCTTGGCTACTACAGGTGTTAAGCTTGGCACATAGGCATAAAGTCTGATGTGGCAAGTTAATTAAGAAGAGAGGGGCTAGTTTGGTGACCCAAGGAAGAAACGGTGCTAAGCGCGTGTACCTAGGTGAAAAGACAATTTTGAGTCTATAGCTAATTAAATGAAGCAAAACTAGCAACAAAAAACTAATAAGCACCTATGCATGGGGGACTTGATTGCTAAGCCATTTAATGCCCTTAGCACCTCATCTAAGCACCATTTCATTGGAAGAGGTCACTCCTTGGAAAATGCAATAAATACTACTATACGAAGAAAGAGATTGAGAGAAGTAAAAAAAATACACTTATAGCCAACCTTATAGCTAACCTTGTTGTAGTATGAGTGACTAAGTGATGACTATGTATGACATGCCAACATCAGATAGCCTAACGCACTGTGTTAAATCTCCAAAGGCGCAGCCGTGCGAGCGACGCGACGGTCATGGTAGGCGCGACCATGATACGGGCTGCTGGCAGCCCTTGGATCTAGGATCGAACAGTCTCATGCTAAGTTGCTGAAAATTGGCAGAATAACCCTCCAGGATAGGATATTCACCCATAGGTCTAGAATCACGCCATGCAACTGTTCGATCTCAGATCCAAGGACTCTTGGAAGCTCGTATGATGGGAGAATGGAAAGCCACTACCCTGCCGTTTGCACACTGGCAATTCGCTCCTACTCGTTGTCGGTGTACTAGAGTAGGGGTACCCTAGTATCCCGAACTCGTGCACGGGCAGTCGCAGCACCCCGCGGCAAGGCTTGCCTAGCGACCGCCAAGATCCTCCGTGGTTCCTTTGGAGCCATTCAAGAACAAAGTATTTAACCAAGGAAACAAGGCCCGGCAAGAGGAGCTTGCCGGAAAATACTCGAGGCACGCAGAGGACAAGACCCGGCAAGAGGAGCTTGCGGGAAGGTTCGATGAGCAACAAGCTCCCGGCGCGACAAAGATTCAGCAGCGGCAAAGGCGCTTGCGCGGCGAGCAACTCTCTTCATCTCGCTCCAGCTCATCTACCAGCGTGTCGCCATGGGGCGTTCCATGCGGCGTGTGTCAAGAGGTGTGCAGCCAGCGAAGAGCAGCGATAAGCGGCGTGACTAGCTTACCATCGTGGCAAGCGGTGGTGCACTGACAGTCCTGTTGCCTTGTTTAGGCGACATGGACGGGCATTTAATGCTTTGTCCCTTGCCGTCGAGTTAGGTAGAGTACAGCGTACCTTTGTACAAGTAGGTGTACCGACTACTGTTTTTCCATTTGTACCCTCATCTACGTTGCCACCTGTCGGAGACCCCTTTAGCCTATAAAAGGAGGCCCATGCGCAATGTAGAAGGGGTTCGGTTCGTTTGGGTTCGGCTGGTTCGACTCATTCGAGACTAGAGACACTTAAGCTAGGTTTTGTAGCTCTCATTGCTCCCTAGCAAGAACACAAGATAATCGGACAAGCAGCAGTAGGAGTATTATCTCTCGGAGAGCTCGAAGCTGGGTAAACTGCTCGTGTGCATCGCCTCGATCTGCTCTTCGTGCAATCTCCGCCCCCACCGAACCACAAGGGGCTCGGTCCTCCGGTCCCATAGGTGTTAGTGGGTCACGATCAACTTCACGACATCTTTGGCGCGCCGGTAGAAGCGTCGAGGCTGTGTGAACCTGATCCGGCGTTCACACGAGCAACATCTTCATCATCTTCATCAACATGCCACGAAGAAGAAGGCTTGGCGGCAGAGAAAGCCGTCGCGTCAAACCCACAACCACAGAGCTGGCGAGTGGTGGGGAAAACGCTAGCGGAGGAACAGCGTCGTCGAGGAGCCCGGCGCTGCCAAGTCCAAGGACAAGCGGCGCGAGACCTCGGCGTCGGATCGTGCCACATCCATCTCGGGAGGGCTTGAGACCAACAGCGTCATGGTGCTCGCAGCGCCATCGTTCGTTAGGCCAAGATCGAGCTGGTGGATCGGGGGCGCTCAAGAACAGCTTCGCGCGCCAGCAGCTGGTGCGTGCGGCGGGGCGCGATCGCTGGGCGGGATCTGCTCCTTCTAATGTATTTAGAAGTCCGAGCATATCCGCTCCTCGCACCGTTCACCATTGTCGCCCACCACTCAGCGGAAGCTTTGGCGCGAGCTCAAGCGCTCTGGATTACCCTCAGCGGTGACAAGGTCGGCGAATGGAGGCCACCATCGAGTCTCGCCGGCTTTGCCAGCGGCGTACTCATGCAACCAACTGCATCCTTGCCGCGGCGAGGCGACAAGGCACGAGCGGTGGCGGCGAAACCTATGGGGTGCAACCACCATGCACTCTCCATCGAAGGCCAAGATCGCCGACTCGTCGGATCCACCTCGACAGCGACTCCACCGCTTCGCCGGATCCACGAGCTCGCCGTGATCAGCGCCAAGTTCTTCAAAACGGCAACAAGAAGGCGCTTCGAACTCGCGCCAGCGCCCGAGAAGCGGCGTCAATCCGACCAGCGCGCTGGGCCCTCTGTTGGCGTGCATCCGCCCGAAGAACCGGTGACTTGCGTACGCGGTAGGTTGCCCTGCGTTCACTCGTGAGCTGCGGCAGGTCCATTGGCCCGACAAGAAAAATTTCAAGCCAGACGTGCCAGAGAAGTATGATGGCAGGACGCATCCGTCGGAGTTCCTCAGCATCTACACCATCGCGGTGCAGGCTGCGAGGGGCGAGGCGACAAGATCTCGCCAACTACTTCCGCGGTGCTCAAGCCCAATGTCGGATCTTGGCTCATGCACTGCCGGACAGCTCCATATCCTCTTGGGCAGATTTATGCAATCAGTTTGTCAGCGCCTTCACAGGCGGCCACAAGCCTCATGGCCAAGAGAGCGACCTTCACCTGCTCGCCCAGAAGGAAGGAGAGTCCCTGCGCAAGTTCATCCAGAGATTCAGCCGTGTGCACTACAACATCCCGGATGTCCACCCCGCCGCGGTGATCGGCGCGTTTCATCGAGCGTGTGGAACCGCGGGATGAGGAGGAGATGGCGATGTGCAAAGTCAAGGATGTTAGTGAGCTGTATGCCCTAGCCGACAAGTGTGCGCGTCTTTGAGGAAGGAGGAGACTCCCATGAGAGAATCTGAAGCAGGATCGGCGGTGAGGAGACCGCTCCGGCAAAGAAGAGCGCGTGGCGGAACAACGAGAAGAAGAAAAGCAAAGAGGTACTAGTTGTCGAGCAGTCCGCAGCGGAGGTGGCGCCAAGAAGGCCAAGGTTGGTGGCTCGGCAAGGAGGTTGCAGTGACACCGACCGCCCGACTGTGGCGGCTGCCGACAAGCAGGACAGCTCAACAAACGATCTTGCAAGATTCACGCACCAAGGGCCATGACCTCCGAGCTGCAAGAAAGTCGAGCAGCTTGTTGAACTCTGAAGGCTGAGTCTGGCGCGCGCGACAAGGAGAAGGCTCATGAAGGTCTTTGGGGAGCTAGCAAGAAGCGACCGGCGGGGAGGGCGGCGGCAAGGCCAAGCAGCGGCAAGGAGGCAGACCTCCCCAGCGCGACGACAAGGATGAAGGCGGCGATGGCGATGAAGATATGGAAGATGATGAAACTGATGAGCAGGAGTTTGAAAGCAACAGAGGTCCTCTGCGTTGTGGCGGTGCTTCTGCGCATACTTCACACCGCCAACTCAAGCGGTGGATGCGGGAAGTTAATGCAGCGAGAACCATCCGTAGAAGTCACGCAAGCCTCTAAAGTGGTCCAGCCGCCTATCATCTTTGATATTGAGGACCACCCGATCGCATAACTGCGGTCGGTGCTTGCCGATGTTGGTCTCGCCAACTATCCGCAACCTCAAGGTCACCAAGATGCTAGTTGACGGCGGGGCGGCTTGAACCTGATCTCCTTCGCGGTGCTCCGAAGCTTCAAATCCACGACGGCGAGCTCGAAGAGGCGCACGTTCAAGGAATCAATCCAGGAAGGAGCAAGCCGAAAGGGAAGATCACGTTGCCGGTAACATTTGGCAGCGAGCTGAACTTTAGAACTGAGAGAGTCACGTTCGACGTTGTCGATTTTCCATTGCCTTATAATGGGATACTTGGCCGTCCAGCACTCGCCAAGTTCATGGCAGCCTCTCATTATGCATACAACTTGCTCAAGATGCCAGGCCCGATAAGTGTCATTTCTGTTCATGGCGACAAGAAAGATGCTCTTATTTGCGCCGACAAGATTTACCGGGAGGCAGCAGCCGCAACAGATAGCAAATCACTTGCCGCTGAAGCTCCCGAGGGGAAGAAGACCACCAAGTCCGGCAAGAGCTCTGATGCCCACTCCGGCAAGCGCACCTCTTCGGAGTGCTGCGCTACCATCGAGGCGCACCATCGAGCTCCACCGGCAAGTGCAAGAAGGCGATGGCAGCTCCACGAAGACCAAGAAGGTGCCGCCAAGGAGGGCGGCAGCGGTGGTACCTTCACCATCGGTGCCACTCTCGACCCTAAATAGGAAGGCGCTCGTTGCTTTCTGCGAGGCGAATGTCGATCGTTTGCATGGCAACCGTCGACATCCCGGTGTTCCCGGAAAGTAATTGAGCACCACCTAGCTGTCTGTCCTCATCGCGCGGCCGTCAAGCGAAAGTCGAAGCGAGCGGTGGGCGCCAAGAATTCATTGCGAGAAGAGATCGGGAAGTTGGAAGCGGCAGGCCTTGTCGGAGGAGTGCTCCATCCCACGTGGTTGGCCAATCTGTAGTTGTACACAAGGCAAATGGGAAATGGAGACTTTGTATCGACTTCACGGATGTTAATAAAGCTTGTCCCAAAGACCCATTTCCCTTGCCACGCATCGACCAGATTATTGACTCCACGGTGGATGTGATCTGCTTTCATTTCTTGATGCATATTCAGGATATCATCAGATCTTCATGGCGAAGAGGATGAAGAAAACGCATTCATCACCCCATGTGGCACATCTTGTTTCATACGGATGCCCTTTGGGCTAAAGAATGCTGGTTCAACGTTTGCAAGAGTGGTCCATGACGCTTTTGAGCCCCAAATGCACAGAAATGTAGAAGCCTACATGGATGACATAGTGGTCAAGAGCAAGGACAAAGCAACTCTAGTTCAAGATTTAGATGAGACCTTTGCAAATCTGCGCAAGATCAACCTCAAGCTCAATCCCGAGAAGTGCGTGTTTGGAGTTCCTTCCGGCAAGCTTCTCGGGTTCTTCGTGTCTCAGCGAGGAATTGAAGCCAATCCCGACAAGATCAAGGCCATTGAGCATATTGAAGCACCAAAGCGCGTCAAGGATGGACGAAGACTTGCCGGTTGCGTGGCTGCTCTCAACAGGTTTATCTCTAGGTCTGCTGAGCGCGCCCTGCCATTTTTCAAGATTTTGAAAAAGGCAGGTCCAATGAAATGGACTCGAAGCGGAGGCTGCGCTGCAGACTTAAAGAGGTATCATCCTCCACTCCAATACTTGTCGCACCTAGGCCATAAGAGAAGTTGCTGCTATATATAGCAGCAACCAATCAAGTGGTTAGTGCTGCGTTAGTAGCGGAGAGGAGGCGGACGATGAGCCGGCAACCATGGCGGATACATCCGGCGACAAGCGGGGGCTTCACCGTCAAGCTCTGGTCCCGACAAGGACGGATCTGCTTGACGGCGAGAAGATTCACAAAAGGATGGTGCAGCGCCCGGTGTACTTTGTCGGTTCCCTTCTCTGAGGGGCTAGGTCAAGGTACTACGGTGTGCGAAACTGCTTTCGGCCTCCTCATGGCCTCGAAAGCTGCGCCATTACTTCCAAGCACATGAGATCACGATCGTCACTCGCTTTCGCTGAAGAGGATATTGCAAAACCCGAAGCAGCAGGCAGGATTGTCAGTGGGCCTTTGGAACTGTCAAGCTTTGGCCTCAAGTTTGAAAGCACTTCAACTATCCAAAGCGAGCATTGGCAGAGTTTATAGCAGAATGGGCGCCTCATAAGATGAATAAATTCGAGAGCGAGCATCCCGTCAAGGAGGCAAATAAAGAGTGGCTGATATACTTTGATGGTGCCTTCTCGCTGCAAAGGCGCCCGGTGCGGCGTCTTGCTTATCGCACCCACCGGAGAGCACCTCAAGTACATAGTCCAGATGCACTTTCCCAAGGAGCAAGCAACAAACAATCTGCAGAGTATGAAGGCTTGCTTGCGGACTCGAGATAGCAGTGGACCTTGGGATCAGGAAACTCATTGTCGGGGGTGACTTGCGACTTGTCGTCCGCCAAGTGAACAAAGATTATCAGAGTCCGTTGATGGAAGCCTACGTCGATGAAGTGAGAAAGCTAGAAGAACACTTTGAAGGCCTGCAAATGGAACATGTTCCAAGAGCTCGAGAATGACATTGCTGATGGCTGTCAAAGTGCACCGCACTCAAGTTACTGTGGAACCAGGATTTTTGTGCTCAAGCTGACTCAACCAACTGTAACGCCATCAACTCGACAGAACAAGAAGAGGAAGTTGATTTCCGGTGATTACTTCCCGGCCGAGCTACCCGAAGCCACAGCCGCGAAGGTCCCCAAGATCAACGCCAAGAGTGCTGAGGAGCAGTCTGCTCCGACAAGCCCTAGGGTTTGTTTCGTTGAAGCGGGCGCTCCCGACAAGTTTTGCTCGGCAAGCTTGCGGGAACATCAAGCTCCGGCTGAGCCGCAGAGTTCTTGCCGTAGAAGCGGATGTTCCGCAGCAGCAGATGTGCCTTTAGTCCTTGTTGTCGAGCCGCAAGCTCCGGCATGGGCACAGCAGATTGTCCATTTCCTTGAGACAGGAGAACTTCCGAAGAGCAAGAAGAAGCGGAGAGAGTAGCCCGGCGGTCAAGTATGTATCGGTTTGTCGATAACACTGCATGCAGAAGAAGACTCAACGGTGTGAAATTGAAGTGTATTTGCGGGAAGATGGATGAGAAGCTGTTGGCGAGAGATACATGGAGGCATATGTGGTCACCACATTGGCGCAAAAGCACTTAAGCAAAGCTTTCCGGCAAGGTTTCTTCTGCCGACAGCCCTCCGAGGATGCAAGCGCACAAGTAACCAAGTGTGAAGCGTGCAGTTCCATTCCAGCAGATACACCAGCCAGCTCAAGCTCTCCAGACGATCCCTTTATCCTGGCCATTTTCGCTCAGGGGCTCGACATCCTCGGCCCCTTTCCCGAGCTGTCGGGGCTTTGAGTACTTATGCGTTGCAATCGACAAGTTCACAAAGTGGCGGAAGTGGAAGCGATGAGGAAGGTGACAGCACGGTCGGCGATCAAGTTCTTGGTCAATTGTTTGCCGTTTTGGGATTCCTAACAGGATCATCACCGACAATGGCACACAATTCACGAGTCGCACCTTCATGCAATCGTCCAAGATCTTAGCGCCAAGGTGCGCTTTGCTACATTGCTCATCCAGAAGCAGCGGTCAGCGAGAGAGGGCAAGCGCTGAAGTGCTGCGAGGACTCAAGACCAAAACTTTCGACGAGGCTGCACAAGTGCGGAAGAAACTGGATTGAGGAGCTGCGGTGGTTCTTTGGTCGATCGGGACGACGCCAAATCGAGCCATCGGCGAAACCTTCCGCTCTAGTCTATGGAGCAGAGGCAGTTCTCCCCACGGAACTCGTATACGGGTCACCTCGAGTACTCGCTTATGATGAGCTTGAGCAAGAGCAGCTGCGACAAGATGACGCGCTGCTCCACGAGGAGGATCGCCTTCAGGCCGCTGTATGAGCTGCTCGTTACCAGCAAGCTTTGCGTCGCTACCACAGCCGCAAAGTTAGTGCCAGAAGCTTCGAGGAAGGCGACCTTGCTCCTCGGCGCGTTCAGTCCGCCAACAATTCCAACAAGTTGACGCCGAAGTGGGAAGGCCCTTATCGGGTGAAACGAGTCACTAGGCCTGGCGCTGTCCACCTTGAGACCGAAGATGCCATTCCGGTGAGCAACTCCTGGAACATTGAGCATCTTCGTAAGTTTTACCCATAGGGCGCGGTTGCCGGAACCTGTTCCGGCAACCACCTTTTGTACAAGTCTTGCCGAAGTTGCATGCAATCCTTTGTACAAAGCCGGGCGCAGACCCCGTGCATCAGTAAAGCTCATGTGTTGCGCGCAACCTGTCAATTTCATGCTTTCATAATCAATTTGCATGAATTATCTGACATTTTCTGCAGCATCCACACCCGGTAAGCAATAACGAGCCACTAGGCTCCATAACTTTATTTTCTCTTCTTTCTTCTCAAAGAAAGGAAGGTTCCCTCGCGCACAAGTTAACCAGGGGGGAAGGAGAAGATAATGGTGTGGGCCATAAGCGTCGCTCGAGGAAGTATCGCCTTGCCGGGAATCAAACGACAGAAAAGCTAAGTTGCCAAAGTTTGAGCAATCAGTTTTAAATTTTAAGTTATGTTCCTCGAGCGATAGTACTTTGTATGGAAAACCCGTGCTTGCGGAGGAACCAACTTCGTAGCTAGTTTGCGCCCTTACTTTGTTTGAGTCCGCTCAACAACTTAAGTGAGCTGCAACTAGTTGCGACAAGGTTGCTTGTCGGGGCGGCACCGCTTGACGAAGCTCTTGACGTTCGCTTTTCAGCGCTTCATGACAAGGGTGCTCTGCTGCCGACAAATTCCCTAAAAGCGTAGGGTACAAACATACAAAGGAAGGAATCAAGTAAAGGAAATAACATTGCAATCATTGCCTAAGATAGAGTATATTACAAAATAACTTGTCGCTGATCTAATAAATTGTTCTCCTAAACATGATCAACAGCGACAAGGGAAAGATAAATTTGGCGGCCTAGTCTACGCGGTCGCCATCAACTCTCTTGATCTTGCCCACCCTGTCCACAATGGGTGCGACAAGGGCCTTGAGTGCCTCCACATCGGCATCCGGCGGCAAGGACTTGAGGACTCCGTCGAGGTTGAGGCCTGGATTGCGGAAGGCCACCTTCATCAACACCTTACGGAGGCTCTGCGCAGATCTGGCGCAATTCCTCGGCCAGCTACTTGGGATCTCTTCCGGAGTCATTTGGAGAGCCGCCACCACGCCCTTGAGGAACGATCTGAGCTTGGCGCTGGGTTGGGCGCTCGTCGGTGAAGTACCAAGATCCACCATCCCGGCTCCATCGGCTCCTTGTCAATGGCGGCGGCGGTATCCACAAGACCCTCCGTCCAGTGCATCACGTTCTCTCTGAAGGTGTCCTGGGCGGTCGTGGCACTAGCCAACAGCTCCTCGTTGGCCTTGATCTTCTCCAGCAGGGCCACCTCCCGCTCCTTGGCGCCGTCCAGCGTCTCCATCAGGGTGGTCAGCTTCAGCTCAAGGTCTGCCTTGGAGTCCTTGGCGGCATCGAGCTCTTTGATCCTTTCAGCGAGACGGCCCTGCAACTCTCCAAGAGTGTAGGCGTCCTTCTCGCGCTCGTGCTTCAGCGCGGCAAGCTCCTCGCCGCTCTTCTGAAGGTTGGCCTCCAACTGAGTCACCTTCGTTTCCAGCTCTTTCTTGGCGGTCTCGGCAGCTGCGGCAGCGTCCTTTGCCTCCTTGAGCGCTCCGCCAAGTGACTGCTCGCGCGCGGCAAGCTCTTCCTCATAGCTGTCAAGGTTGATCTTCCGCTGCGCCAGCTCGCCTTCTTGCGCAGATAGCTTCTCGCCAGCAAGCCTTTGCTGCTCCTCGACCTCAGCCTTCTCAAGGATGAAGGTTGTGCACTCTTCGGAGAGTTGCTCCCGCTCTTCTGCTATATTCCGGAGAGCTTCTTGATTGGCGCCGGGAGCTCTTCTGCGCTTCTCCATATCTGCTCCGCCCTCGCGACAAGTGCCTCCGGGACTCCAACTTGGCTTGTCGGGCGCGGTAGAGCGGCTGCAGCTTCTTCGGCAGCTGCTCCTCCTCGAGACTTCGCCGCTTGCTGCTGCTGCTTGGCGCGTCAACCAGCGTCAGCCAGCGAGGCGAGCAGCTCTCCGTCGAAGGTCTCTCCCGGCCGGCGCCTGAGCTCGGCGCTTGGGGAGCTTGATGAAGATACCATCGCCGGCCTTGAGATAGGCACGGACTGGGGCTCTTGAACTGGCGCTGCACGGCGGCGGGGGATCGGCGGTCGGCGTGGCGCTGGCGCTCCTGCGACCTCGAGTGCGTCGGTCGCGATCGTCCGACCCTCGCCCGCCTTTGCAGCGGCAGCCTTGGCGGCCTCCTGCTGGCGGATCCATCGGCCTTGACCTCTTACTCCATGGTGGCGGCGTCGTCAATGTTGCCTTGCGTCCTCCTCGCCCGGCAACCTCAGTCTCCATCGGCTCTGCGGCAGATGGATCCGACGATCAGAAAAAGAAAGAGCAGTCAAGCAAATGTTCGAAAAGAAAAACAGAAGAAAAAGAGCCCAAGGGAAAATTTCGGTCTAAAGGGATTACCTGCAATGTGATCTGTGGCCGCGGTCTCAACCACCGGAGGAACGCTGGCGCTGCCCCTTGTCGGAGAGGCTTCCCTTGTCGGAGAAGCATCCCTTGCCGGAGAGCGTTCTCTTGCCTGGGAATTCTCCCTTGGCGGCGTAATTGAAGCAGATGGTATTTCGGGAGCGGCTTCCAGGCCCTCCTGATGAGGCTGCTCTGCTCCTACACAAATCAACAAGTCAGATGTCAGCAAAGGAGGAGCACCCATGCACACCTAACCTTAAGAAATAAACAAAATACTTACGCTGGGGGCTGTGCTGGGGGCTGCTCTGAGGAAGGGTTGCCGGGTCCGGCAAGGGGGTCTCAGACGTGCCTCCTGTCGCCACGGGGGGATCGTCTTCGATGACAACCACCGGCGTCTTGGCTCTCTTCGACACCCTCTGGACCAGCGTCCTGAAAAAGGAAAGAGTTCAGAATGAAGCCAATCAGATACAAGACGAAGCAACCAAATCGAAGAAATACAAGCACAGCATAGAGACTTACTCTTCTTCTTCTTCCTCGTCGGAGCTGAGCGCGGAGAGATCAAATTCGGCTCGCCTCCGGTGCGAAGAGGCGGAGGTGGGCTCCCTTGACCGCTTAGGGGTGGCAGCGGTGGCTGAGAGGACCCGCCTCGGTTATTGCAGCGGTGTGGGCGCTCCCGCGGCAACAGTGCTTGCCGTGGTAGAGCGCGTCGCACAGCGCTGCGGCTGTTGGCCCGTCTGCCGCCCCGTCACTTCCCCGGCCTTGCGGAGACGCCTTCTTGGTGGAGCTGCGGGCTCCGCTCGCGGCAAGCTGCTTGAAGGTGTGGAGGAGGCGCCCTCGACGGACTCGCTCGGCTCAACCTCGGGCTCGGCCTGCTCCTCCTCGCCGGCAAGCTCCTCTCGATCGGCAAGGCTTGCCGCCTCGGCTGCCTCTGCCTCCTCCACGGTGAACCCGAACACGCCAGCGGCAGCAGCTGCTGCCGCCTCCTCCAACCTTGTGGCAATGCGCACCATCTCGGCGTCGGTGGTGTCGCGGGTGAGCCACTTCTGCTCGTCGGCGCGGATCGGCACTTCTTCCAAGCTGTCGAAGAACTGCCGCACGATGTCGTCGGAGGGCTCTTGCCAGGTTGGAATGATCCCATGCGAATCGCACAAGGGCATCATGGCGCGGATGCGGTCGAGCGAAGAATTGTTGCACAAGGGAATGACTCCCCTTGGCAACATAAACCACTCGGGGTGATCGGGGTCATGCTTGAACAACTCCAGAAGCATTGCGTCCAACTCCAAGACGGTGAAATTCCAATTGAGGCCCGGGCGCAACCTCATGATATCCGCGGGTTTTGGAACTCCCAAGCAGGTCTCCTCCTCTCCCGCAAGGGAAGCGTGGCGTGGCGAAGGAAGTCTGCGCCAAGCTGCGCCTACGGTGAGTCCGGCAAGCCTGAGGCGCAAGATTCGGGTCACAGCTATCTTCAACCTAGCATCCTCCGGCGCCAAGTTGCTCCAATCGTTGCCGCGCACTATAGGAGTTTGGCGCTGGGCAGTGAAGGGCTGCGGGTTCTCCTCTACGATCCAACACCAATCGGCTCTCCACTCCTCCCACTTGCTGCGGAGCTCTCCTTCCAGATAGGATTCTTTCTTGCCGATCCTGGAGATCCAAGCAATCCCTCCGGCAAGTGGCTCTCCTCTCTCGACGCGGGGCATGAAGAAGTGGCGGAAAAGGGCTACATTTGGGTGGACTCCGACAAAGTTCTCGCAGAGGTGTGCGAAAACCGCCATGGTCAGAACAGCGTTGGGGGTGAAATCAAGGAGGCGAAACCCGTAGGTGTTCATGACATCGCAGAAGAACTCAGAGAAGGGTGGGCAGAGCCCGCAATAGAAGAAGAGCGCGAAGAAGGAGTACCCGCTCGAAGTTGACTCTGATGCGGCGGCGGAGAGTACCTTCGTGCGCGGGTGCGCCCGCGTCTCCGTCGACCAGAAGAGGTAGTAGCCCTCCCTCAGCTCCTTTGCGCCGAGCTGGGGGGGAGAGGGCCCGCTCCTTGCGCAGCGCCGCGAGCCGCTGCGCCTCGGCCGACTTCACGCCCTTCCCCTTGTCGGCTTTCGGAGCCATGGCGGAGGCGGTGGGGGAGACCGACGGCGTTGATGGCGCTGGTGGCGATGGGGGGCGGAGCGTTGCTCTCTTCGGACCAGAGAAGAAAGGGGGAGCGACGGTGGTTTTCGAGATGTGACAGCAATGGCGAGGTGGGCGACCTGCCCCTGTTTCCCCTGTTTATAAGGGGGGAGCGGGGGCGGACGTTCCGCTTTTCCAATTAAAGAAAGCCCCCACGATCTCTCCCACGACGCCACATTCGGCGCGTGCTGTTCGTGGGAGACGTGGTGGGTCCAGAGCAAATAACGGCGTGATCTGGGCCGCGCGCGTGCCGTGCCTTTGTTTTGGGCCTGGCCCAACAGCGCTTCGGCACCGTGTGTGGCCCGCCCGGGTCTCTGTCGGTGTACTAGAGTAGGGGTACCCTAGTATCTGAACTTCGTGCGGGCGTCGCAAGCACCAGCGGCAAGGCTTGCCTAGCGACCGCCAAGATCCTCCGTGGTTCCTTTGGAGCCATTCAAGAACAAAGTATTTAACCAAGGAAACAAGGCCCCGGCAAGAGGAGCTTGCCGGGAAGGCCACTCGAGGCACGCAGAGGACAAGACCCCGGCAAGAGGAGCTTGCCGGGAAGGTTCGGTGAGCAACAAGCTCCCGAGCGCGACAAGGATTCAGCCGCGGCAAGGCGCTTGCGCGGCGCAGTAACTCTCTTCATCTCCGCCCGGCTCATCTACCAGCGTGTCGCCATGGGGCCGTTCCATGCGCTGCGTGTCAAGAGGCTGTGCAGCCAGCGGAGAGCAGCGATAAGCGGCTGACTAGCTTACCATCGTGGCAAGCGGTGGTGCACCGACGGTCCTGTTGCCTTTGTTTAGGCGGCGAGGGGACGGCATTTAATGCTTTGTCCCTTGCCGCCGAGTTAGGTAGAGTACCTTTATACCTTTGTACAAGTAGGTGTACCGACTACTGTTTTTCCATTTGTACCCTCATCTACGTTGCCACCTGTCGGAGACCCCTTTAGCCTATAAAAGGAGTCCCATGCGCAATGTAGAAGGGGTTCGGTTCGTTTGGGTTCGGCTGGTTCGACTCATTCGAGACTAGAGACACTTAAGCTAGGTTTTGTAGCTCTCATTGCTCCCTAGCAAGAACACAAGATAATCAGACAAGCAGCAGTAGGAGTATTATCTCTCCGGAGAGCTCCGAAGCTGGGTAAACTGCTCGTGTGCATCGCCTCGATCTGCTCTTCGTGCAATCTCCGCTCCCCACCGAACCACAAGGGGCTCGGTCCGCCGGTCCCATAGGTGTTCGTGGGTCACGATCAGCTTCCCCGACACTCGTCCCCGCACGTCCTTTAATATTATAGCGGTTCGCTCCTAGTCGTCCCGTCCTTTCACATTACGGCAGTTCCACTAATCCTAACCCTCCTCCCAAATCCATGGCGTCCGAAATCTCCATGATCGGCGTTGAGTACAAGGTTAGAACCATCACCGACGATGAGTTCGACGTCATCTACACCCGTTCTTCCGCGACGGTGAAAGGATGCCTTGCTCGCTTCGGGCGCATGTTCGAAAACTCAGAGGATGAGTGGGTCGCTGGGCTAGATGTTGAGTACACCACAGTCCTGGGACGAGAGAAGCATCTAAAGGAGGAAGAGAGGAAGAAGCCCGCTGTTATCTAGGTTTGCGTGCATGACTTATGCTTGGTCTACCACATATGCCATGCCGACATTGAATGCCAGGATTTTAAGAACTTCCTCAAGAGCGACCTAGTCAAATTCGTTACTGTAGAATTTACGAACGACAAAAGAGTCCTGGGTCAGATAGGCCTCGTTGTAGGCAACCCCTTCGACCTCCAGAAGAATCGGCTGCTGCCCTCCAGTGGTCAGCCTTCAATGATGACCCTGGAAGGAGCCATGGTTCATCCTTCGTACGGTAAACTGGAGAAACCTCATTACACGTTTCATCGTCATGCATGGCAGCGGAATGTACTAGATATAGACCACATCCACTATGCTGCATTGGATGGCTACAAGGGTTGGATGAAGAGCAAGAGCCAAGTGTGCGGTTCAATATCTACAAGGGTTGGATGAAGAGCAAGAGCCAAGTGTGCGGTTCAACCAAAGAAGTATTGGCCAAGAGGAAGAGGGACAAGGACGAAGTCGAGGACGTGGACGAGGACTCCGAGTAAGGTGGTAGTGTCGTTGCTCATGGTGGTTCTAATGCAGTGTCTACCGGGTTAGTTGCATAGTTTAATTTCAGGTGTGCTTAGTTTAATTTGAGGGGTGTGTTGTGCTGAGCCCCAGCAGAACTATGTTATGTTTCTTCTCATTACTTTAACTCTTCAGTACGTACATACTAGTATTTCTTACATTTCATATTTTTGTTGGTATAGTACTACCACTCGTTTCTTCACATTATATACGTACAATATATATGGCCAACATCATATAGCCAGCAGTTTAGTTGTCAAAGAATTCCAGGGTGCTTAGTGTTGTCAAAGAATTTCAGGGTGCTTAATTTTATTTGAGGGGTGGGTTGTGCTGGACACCATTATTGTGACTAGCTTTTTAATAGTACTATATGCATAATTTGGCGATGAGAGCTCTCTATATGTACCATCTTTTTTAATTTCAAGTTTTGCTCCATGGCACAATCCATCGATACTACTATTGTACAAAAGTATGCATTTCTTAAAAGGCTAGAGGGCGAGGCAGTCTAGCTTGGTCGGTTTCACGAGAGGCGAGGGTCTTTGTGATTTGACGGCTCATAACTGCTGGAAGGCGGGGCCTTGTGATTTGACTGCTCGTATAAATGTGCCGACGACCTGAGGAGGAGCAAAGAACCGTGCGGTATACTCAAGTTTTCCACTGGAGTAGTACTACGATGGAGGAGCACAAAACACGACAGCCCAGTGCCATATGGCGATAAAAAATGATCTAATTTGCTAGTCATCTCATTGTTAGCATTATTCTATTCGTGCCTCGCAGAGAACATGACACGTGTGGCGAAACACCCGAAGCAAAAGATGAAACACAGGAGCAAAAGAAGGAAGATTATCACCCCAAATGATCTAATTCTCCACAGAGTCGTAACTGCTTCTTCATCGCCTCCACGACCTCCATCTCCTTGCACGTCTCCTCCACCATCTTCTTCATTCTGTCCATGACGCGAGATTTCTTGATGCGAGCCTTCATCATCTGTTCCACGACCGCATTACGTACCTTGACAGCAGCCGGGTGCTCGATGCGGAGCTTCGCCAACTCCTCCTTCTATTCCATGACGAGGGTCTGCAGCATCTTCGTCGAGGAACTACTATTCTCATGCAGCTTCTTCCAGCCAGCGTTCTTCTCCTTCAAGAGGTCGAGCTCATGGCAGAGCTTCGCCTTGTCCTCCTGAAGTTGCAGGATTTCGCCGGTCGCCTTCTTCCCTGAGGCAATGCTCTTCTTCAGCAGCATCACCAAGCCGGCGGTCAATTCCCCCTGCTTATTGAGCTCAGCGGGCATGTCGTCGAGGCTCTCCTTCAGCAGCTCCACCAAGCCGTGGATGAACTCCTTCTGCTTATTGAGCTGATCAGGCATGTTGTCGAGGGATAACGACTCCAGCGCCGCCGGCTCGGCATGTTCGCCTCCGCGGCTAGGGCACTCCCGGGAGCCATCGCCTGCCCGTGAGAGATCTTTCGAGGTCTCTGCGTGGCAGCGAGCCCTCTTTTTTTTCTGCAGCCTTGGTTGCCGCTCCCTTGTTACGAGTAGTTCTCGACCTAGAGCTCTGCTCACCGTCCAGGGAAAGGACGGACGAAGAAGAATCACTTATGAGGAGGAAAGGTAGAGTAATTTTCGGTTAGGTAGTTCCCCTTTTTATAACCTAAGTACTAGCACTAGTACTAATACCTGCATAGTGGGAACACGTTTAGGTTTGGTACGTACTAGTAGGTGTGAGCAGGCTTTCGAATGTGATGGGAACAAGGTAAAGATTAATTGATGGTTTTGGTTTCGATGCCCGAAACGGCTCCCGATGAGTTTAGTGGAATATAAATTTCAAGTAGACTACACTGCTCAAATGCATAAATATTATGTTAGTGTCAAAAATTGGCACAAAATACGAAGGAGACCAATGGAAGTACTATAGCAACCCATGATTTAACTACTCGCATGTGCGCAGTGGAGTAGTAATGTCTTTCTTCCGCCCTCACGTCCACTCAATTTGCATGCGCTGTATTAATTGACCATCAATGAAGTGAATGACTTTACACGCGTCAAATTATCACATGGGGTGGATCTTGGTACAAAATTGCGTCCGCCCGTGTACCCGCGTGTGCGTGCAAGGGAATGAGTGCGTGTGTGGCGTGCGTGCACATCTTCGCTTCGTGCATGTACCGACGGTATGGTTCAGGGACGACGAGTACATTCTTCTAGAACCAGCAGCACGTCACTATGATCAATCCACACAAGGAGGTCGCGACAATGCCTTCACATGTGCCACGTGGCTTCATGAACTATAAGAGAGACACTGTGTAGCGTGCCATTGGAATTCTAATTTACGCGTTTTGCACATACTCGAAGTACTAGTAAGGTACACGTGCATCGCACGCATCACATTCTGCAACCAAATTATGAATAAATACCACACTATAGCATGTAAGCTCTGAGTCATATATGCCTGATGTAGACCTTTGTTTAATTCTTATAGTTCATCTCATTCAAAATCAATTAGTTTTTATAAAAAAGCTAGGGCCTCTTGGATTCGTAAGATTTCCAAAACGCGGGAATAGGAAAAACATGGGATTATAGTGGGATGTCATCTTGAATCCTACAGGATTGTACGAGTGTTTGATTGTGCATAGAAAAAACGCAGAATTATTTCAAAGAGTTTGAGTGGGTGGGATATTTCCTATGAAATCTAGTGCAAATGAATCATATGGAAAAATTCCTATGGTTTACAATCCTACGAATCAAACAACCAAGATAGGAAAAAATTCCTAAGGATTAGAATCCTCCAAAATTCCTTTGAGAATCCTTTGAATCAAAGAAGCCCTTAATCTATTTTATGATTCATGGAATTGTGCATTGTAAAGCATAAAGTAAAAACAAATAATGGCAATTCAACTATAAAAAAAGTTTGGGCAGTTATGATACGGAATATTCTAGAACAAAGGAGAACCACTGTTGTTTTGAGTTTTGTGCATTATGCTTAAGTTCAACCATGGAGTCTGCTAGATTGTACATGTGGAAAAATCCGGTGGGGGGCTAGAAGATGGTGCGAGGGGCCGAGTGGAGGGAGGCTATGAAGGAGTGCACAAGTGCGAGATCGATATTAAGAGAGAGGGGGCGAGAACGTGCGCTGTTGCGCGCAGTGGCGGGGCCATGAAAAATAAATGAGCTAGGGGCCAAGCATTGTTAATCCTTTATGAGGAGGGCCAATTCATAAACTTAAACCATTTTTACCAGCAATTGTCTAATGATCACATTCATATTAGCCTCGATATACAGTGATGTTAGGGGGGTGGGGCAGGGCCCTTGCTGCCCCCTGTCTTCGCCATTGTGCGCGCGTCTGAGAGATGAAGCGGAAGGCATGGATGATGAGAGGGGGACGTTGGATATATAATTAATGTGGGTGTATTAGCTATATATGTACGGGTTGTTTGGTTCTAGCCCTAGGAGTGTCACACTTTGCCATACAATGTTGCCAAACTTGCCTAAGGTTAGTTCTTCAAAATGAGAGCCACAAGTTGGCAAGCCTAAGGGAATCTTGCCACACTTGTTGTGTGTATGTGATGTGGGACCATAGTGTGGCTTGCCTAAGATGTGGCTTGAACCAAACACACACCTAAGTTGGTCAAATTTGCCTAACCTTAGGTGTGGCAAGCTTTGGCAAACTTAGTCTCAAACCAAACAACCCCGTAATCCTATATAGAGAGGTATAGATTGATCGATGTGGACGTGGGAAAGAGGGTGAGACCTCACTAGATATATAGATTGATCGGTTTGTGTGGAAAACTATGAAAGACCTAGCTAAACACACACACACATAGAGGAACATCGATCGTTGCGCATGCACGCGTGAGATAAAGAATGCTCGATATGATGGAGAGGGGGGTGCGTGTGGGTGTGTGCCTTCACGGGAGACCGACCTAAAGAAAAAGATTGCATGTGTGCAATGGATAATGCCGACTGGTAGTGTGTGTGTGTGTGTGTGTGTGCATGCATGCACGAGAGAAAGTTAGTGGTACAATTATAGAGAGAAGACGACTGTGTGGGTGTAAAAGACTAGGTGAGGTCATAATCAATGTAAAGTTGAATTCAAATATTTGAATAAGAGATCATGATGTTTGAAACCCATGCATGCATGAATATAACGGAGATCTGCGCGGTGTGGTTTGGAAACGAGCATGTTGTAATGTATACACATTGAACAAGGTCAGACTGATTTGAATTTGAGATACCGATGGCAGACATCGTTTGGCCACATTGCATCCGTACATGGACACACTATTCTAATTGGAGATGATGGGTGGCTTTCGCATCACATATCTATATCTATACCCCTATATATATTATATTTTATATTTTTTATATTGTGTGCGGGTAACTTTAACTTTGAAAGATGGTCGTTGGATGAGGCGAATCCGATGGTGCAGAGATGGCAAATTTGAGCACTACTGGCCGCTGGATATCATCTAGATTCCACCAGATTTCGCCACATGTACAATCTAGAAGACTCCATGGTTGAACTTAAGCATAATGCACAAACCTCAAAACACAAGCACTTCTTCTTTGTTCTAGAATCTTCCGTTCAGAATTGCCCAAATGTTTTTCTACATGATTTGCCATTATTTGTTTTTACTTTATGTCTTACAACGCACAATTCCATGAATCTTAAAATAGATTAGCTTTCTTATAAAGACTAGATGATTTTGAATGAAATGAACTATAAGAATTAAACGAACATCTACATCATGCATATATGACTCAAAGCTTACATGCTATAATGTTGTATTTATTCATAATTTGGTTGCCAAATCTCATGCTTGCACTGCACATGTACCTTACTAGTCTAAATGGTGTTTGTGTGTGTGTTGTGCGTGTTGAGGTGCAAATTTTGTTTTTTTGGGGTACACGTTAAGCTTGTTCTCCCGAAATTTCAAGCCACGCCTTGTTATGCCGAAATTTCAAGCTAGCGTCTCTGTCTATCGTGCTGCGAAACTCCCGCCTTTTCAACCCGCGCCTTGTTTCCCCGAAATATTTAAGATATATCTTTGTCTCGTTGTGCTCCGACAACTCCCTCCATCTCAACCCGCGCCTTTCTATTCCAAAATTACAACGCGCGCGAAAACTCCCACCTCCTGTGAAATCCCGACACGCGAAATGCCCATGGTACCCCTGAACCGAAAGAACCGCCTCAAATTGGTGGGGGTACTTTCGTAACTTACCCCACATTTCGGACAAGCGCATCCCTAAGCCATGATTCCCCACTCCCATCCCATCCACCCACCCATTCGTACACCGAGGCCGCGAAAACCCGTGAAGCCCCACAACCTCCTCCGTCTACCACCCAGCCAGAGCCTCTTCCCCGATGACGTTGTCCACATCAACACCTCGACGTCCCTCATCAACCGTACCGTATGAGGATCCGTCGTCGATCTCGTCGTCCCGCCGGTTCAGCCACCCCGTCCTCCACCTCCAAGGAGCTGCCGCGATGTTCCCCTCGTCTTTTGCGCCACCTCCATTCCCACCCCGCCATCTTCACCTGCACCACTGGAAGAGCATCATCATCACCGTTTCCTCGGATGAAGCTGCGGCCTAATCGGTGCCACCAAAGAGGTTGTACACTAATCACCGCATTTTGTTCTTGATTCGATCTCACGGTGCTGCCGGCGCTCGGTCCCGAGCCGACACGGCGCGGCTCCATCCACGGCGGCGTCGCCGGCCACTTCCTCCATGGCGTCGCTCCCTCGGCGGCGACGTCCACATCAGTAGGAGCCGCTGCTGCTTTAGCTCTCTCTCGCGCTGCTGCTCTGCTCTTGCTCTCGGTCCCCTGCTTGGTCTACTCTTGCTATTGCTCTTGCTCTTGCTCTTGCTCTTGCTTGCGATGATGCTCTGATTTAGCTACACTTCAGTCAATAGAATCGACTTTTGGGTCAGTCGATTTTCAGGTGGTGGGGGGCTCGCTGGAGTTAAGGAAGAACCAGCCACAATAGGGAGGTGGCTCGCCGGAGAGGTACCCCACTATCTAGCTTAGGGTTCAGGGTGGGGGCGGTGGTCGCCGGCGGTGGTGGGGCTGTGGCGTGGGGATCGCCGGAGAAAACGCCGCACGGGGGGGGCTAGAGGATGGCGGGCGGCGGACCAGCGGTAGGGAGTGTTTTCGGGGCAGGCGGGGGAGCGCACTGCCGGCCGCGGGCGGCGGGGGGCGGCTGTTTGGCCGGTGGTGGCTGGCGGCACAGGGGGGTGGAGATTGAAGATGAACTGCAGACCCTTGATTTCGAATCCAACGGCTGCAAAATCGACTGGCCAGAGATGAAAAAGTCAGTCGACTGACGTGTAGCCTCACCTCTAGTGCGTTCAGTTTCGATAATAAAATTCAGTTTCGACAGCAAAATTCAGTTTCGACAGTTAAGTTCAGTTTCGACAGTTAAGTTCAGTTTCGATAATTAAGTTCAGATATGAACGGCTGATGTAGTTTACATCTAGCACTTTGTGGTTATGTATTTTACGTCATCTATTGGATATGCTATTAGAATTCCACTCAGGTTAACGTTGTCTCTTTTTGTCCTACTTCAGCCTCGGCGTCGTACAACTCACCGGAGCTGCTCCAACGACGAAACCCTCCATCACAGCAGAGCAGTACCTCGGGCTCCATCTCCAGACGCCTAAGATCTTCTTCCCCTCCTCCAACAGCCAAGTCATCCGGAGCATCCTCACCGGCCAACCCAATCACGCTAAGATCGACATGGCTTTGCCAAAGAGGTTGTACACTTGTTGCATCTCTTTTTTACTCTACATGTTATATATATTGTCCACTGAGCACACCTAGTAACATGAAATACGATTATTTTATCCTACTATATGACAAGCAGTGAGGTACCAGGCAACTTAGCTATCTGTGATGGACTCTCTTGAATGCCATCATTATTTATCTCTGCGCGTTTGAGCTATGCTTTTGTCGATGGGCCTGGGAGTTGAGCTAGTAGGGCAGTAGCCTGGGTCCAAAGTAATAGAAGTAGCACAAAAACATTTTTTTAGTGTAGGATTTTCCTTGCTCAAGCCTGCCTACTAGAATCGCCAGTGCTTGAAAGGAAAAGTGAATGAAAAACATAGGAATTGGAAAGTTTCCTATGGTACTACTTTTCATGAATTTGGTGCAAAGGAATGGAGCAAAGGAAAACTGTAGGATTTGTTCCTTTAGTGCCTCCTTGAAAGAAAAACTGTAGGAATTCTAATTTCCACTTGTCCTCTTTTCATATTCCTATTCATGAAGCACAAGACTAAGAGATAGTAGCATAATAGCATTATAACCGTACATTTTCTTGTGGTTTGACTTAATCTCACCATGCTTCTTTGCATCCTGTGATCTTCCAATTCTTGTGAATCAAACACACAGATTGGCAGAAATCCTATGTTTTTAAATTCTCTGTTTTGAACGTGCATTCCTATCCTATTCCTGTCTATTTCCTATCCATGCATTGTTAGCATCCTAAAATTCAAACAAGCCCTTACACAATTACTTCTGTTACAAATATGTGTCAAAGAAAACATTGTGTGGTTTGTCCTACTCCTGCGGCGCTGTGTTCCACCCCAGCTCAGCTACTCCAACGACGAAAGGGCTCACCACAGCAGGGATCAGCTCTCCAGACTGTCTTTCGCCGCCTCAAATCTTCTTCCCCGCCGCCGGCAGCCATGACAATTGGATTACCATCATCAACTGAGCAGATGACCTTGAGGACTACACGGGTTCGCAAGAGAGGTCGCACTCTTCCGTGTCTGCTTACGTTATACATCGCTTAATATGATGTCATGCTACATTGTCGTCGTGTTCACCTATTAGACTCTGAGTCTGGCCCAAACTAATGCTGAAACTTGAGTTTTTAAATGGTTGTGGGGTACATATTGGGGCAGCAATCAGTACTATCTGTCTACTATCTGGTTAATCTCGGGTGTCTACTATGAGTTTCATGTTGGGTGCAAACAAACATTAAAGGAGCCATTATCTGTATTTTTTAACTAAAGCTATTATCTGCCTACTATCATTGGTTTTGGGTCTATCCATAGTTTGCTACCATCACTCTGGATTTGTGCATGCACTCCTTACATAATCATACTATGTTTTATTCCTATGCATGCCAGTTATTGTACACAATGGAACTGATCATGTAGAGCAAAAGAGACGAGCCTTGCATGGCAATAAAATGTCATGCAGACATTGCTCCATGGTGGGCGCAAAGGCAGCCCCCCTCCACCCATTTTGGATCGTAATCAAGAGGAAGATAATTGTTCTAAGGGGGATTCAGAAGGAGAAGACCACTCCTATTTACCCCATGAGGCCTTCGCTCTAACTTGGCCTGCTGATGTTGGTAATATCATGCATATTGTGCCTTGCATTGCTTACTGTATACATCAAAGATGTAATCTGTTTAGTTTAGACATGCTTTATGTCAATTCCATCTATTTAATTTTTTTCATCGTATATGTGAATCATGCAATGCCATCTTGTTTAGCCAGGCATCATATATGTGAATTTTGCAATGCCACCCTTGTTACCCAGTCATCTTATATGTGGATTATATCATGCCATCATTTTTTATTACGTGTTAAATTTGTCAACAATTTTAGTACATTCAATTACTCTTCCTGTGCATCAGCCATTCGGCACAGTCATGGAAAAATCTGGAGTGGAAACAAGGTCTTCAGAGCAGACAATGCTATCTGACGAAGCGCATGTCTTGCTGGTTACAAATAGCTCCTCAAAGGAGGATTCAGAGACAGATGACCAGTCCTATTTCCCCCCGAGGTGCATGCTCTAACTTGGCAGGGTTATGTTGCTCATACCGTGCGTATGGTATCTTGCACTGCTATGTCATTTGCTTAGTTTAGACATGCTTTGTGTGAATGCCACATGTTTAGTGTCTAATTACCATATATGTGAATTATGCAATGCCATCTTGTTGTAAGACATTATATATGTGAATTATGCAATGTTATCTTGTTGCAAGGCATTATGTATGTGAATTATGCAATGCCATGCTGTTTAGGCAAGCGTCATATATGTGAATTATATCATGCCGTCCTTTTTTGTATTTCTCATTGCTTTTGTCGACAATGTTTGTATATTCAACTGCTCTTCCTGTGCATCAACCATTTGAATTGGTGATGGAGAAATCTGGAGTGAAAACAATCTCTTCAGAGCAGACAATGCTACTGCTGAAGCAGATATCTTGCTGGTTCTGAGATAGCTCTTCGAAGAGGATTCAGAGGCGATGACCAGTCCTATTATCCCCCTGAGGTGTATGCTCAAACTTGGCAGGGTTATATTACTCATATCATGCATATGTTGTATTGAAATGTTTAGTTTTTACATCATATACACAATATTGAATGCCATCTCCTTAGTTGACACATCATATATACAATTGCCCTCTGCTCACTTCCTTAGTATATAAATCATATATTTGAATTATATCATGCCATGATGTTTACATAGATAGCATGCATCTGAATTATGGCATGCCAACCCATTTTCTAAAGACATAATATAGTTATATCATCTCATCCTGTTTACATAGTCATCATATTTTAAATTATGTCATTCTATCCATGAATTATATCATGCCATCATGTTTCCATCGACGGCATGTTTGTGATTTATGGCATGCCAACCACTTTAATAGACACATCGTATAGTTATATCATGTCATCTTGTTTACATAGTCATCATATTTTGAAGTATGTCATTCTATCCTGTTTAGTTAGCCATCATACATGTGAAATAGTGTCATGCTATCCTGTTTAATTAGCCATCATATATGTGAAATTATGTCCTGCTATTCTGTTTGGTTAGACAACATAAATGTGAATTATTTCATGCCCTGTTTTCTTCCCTACTATCCATTGCACCTGTCTATTTTATAATGTCTGTACATTCAATTACTTTTCTTGTTTATCAGCCATTTCAATTGGAGGGGGTGATGGCAGTATCCGTGGGAGTAAAAACACGGTCTTAAGAAAAGATCATGCTACCTGTCGATGCATATAGAACCATGGTTGTACTTGCCCAAGAACCAGCCCCACCACACATAACCCAGACTCACGCAGATTGTACCCCTACCCAGTTGGACAGAGAACCAGCTACACCCCTTCTAACCCCAACCCCAGCAGATAGTAACCCAGTTCCCGTTGACATAGCACCGTCTCCACCACAGAGAACCCAAACACGAGCAGTTAGTAAGGCAACTGCAGTGCCCAAAGCACGAGGACCACCACTCCGAACCCCAAGTCAACGCTTAAAGCAAAAGAAGAATTGTTCTCAGGTCAGGTTCCGTAGCTATGGTTCATACTACTTTGCTCTTGCATCACTGTATTTACTCATACCAACTAATTTCAAATTTGAAGGATGCAATTGAAACTCCAATGGTGCAACAGGTATGTTTTAAACCTGTTTCTTTAACGTGTTTGCTGTTGTAACTTGCTCTATGTTGATTTCAGTTTCAATTGAATAAACAGTTATGTTCTCATGCCATGCACATTACAAGTGTTGTTATTGTGTAGTTTCCCACACTTATATTTTGTCTATGTTGCTTTGTCTTAAATAGATATGATTGAACTGTATCTATCTTGATTTGGCAACATAAACTAGAATGATATAGACCATGCAAATTGACCATACTACATAGATATATGTTTGTTTCATGTGTTATCCTTTCCGACTTACTCTTGAACTGGTTTACCAAAATGAGTTTCATATACTACATTGTAAACCTGTGATGTGTTTGTTTGTTTCTCTTTTAGAAAGCGGATAAAATATTGGGGAAGAGTACCCCGTTATGCAATGGTAAAGGAAGTAATGCAGATAAGGTTCAAGATAGTGAGACATCCTTGTTGGTCTCCAAGAAAGCTAATAAAAACTATATTGAAGACACTAGGACAACCCCAAAGTCTTGTCTTGATGTAGTGTTCGAGTTACTGGCTACTACTGCTGGCACCAGCTCTTCGAACTCGTTGCCTGAATCAGCTCGTCTTCTTGAGTCTCAACTTCAAGTTGAAAGACATCGATCGAGATGTTATGCGACGAGAAGCGAAGGACCGAGGAAGTCCTGCAGAATTCAGATGCATACTTTCGGCGCAATGACAAGTCTTTGGAGGATTTAAGCGCCAAACAAGAGAAAGTTAATAAGCTTGCTAAGCACCTTGCCAGCATTATGGGTACCCAGGATATTGTTTCTTGAGCTCTTCTGAAATGGTTTCAGTTCTGGACTTCTTTTGCTACGTCGTTTATATGCTGTTGTGTTCCCTATATTTGCACTCGTGGCGAACTTTGATGCCCAATGGATGTAATATGTGTAATAGCTGTGATAGCCTAGCGTAAGTTGCTTTCTTATTTATTTCCTTATTGTCTTGTTTATTTCTTTGCTTGTAGTCAGTGTAGTTTTTTTTCCGCGGTTTGCTAGTGGCTGCAATAACCTATTTTTTAAAACTAGGCCACAATAACCATGGGCTACATATTTAATGTAGTTACCATTTCCGTCCTGCGGGCCGTAGAAACAATGGGCCTTCTACGGGTCGTAGAAACAATGGGCCTTATACAGGTCGTAGACACAATGGGCCTTCTACGAGTTGTATCATCAATGGGCCTTCTATAGGCCGTATGATCGGTTGGCCAAACATGGGCCAATAACAGACCGCATTATGGCCGTAAACGGGCTAGAGTTGGAATCGTCCGTTCATGGGCCGATCATAACGGGCCGTCGTTAATCGGACATATTTGATGACGCTATGAAAACGACCCAAAGTATTAACGGGCCACAAACGGGGCGACTGTAACCTCGTGCTGAATTTGGCCCACGAGCAGAAAATGACAGTAACGGGCCGTAAGTAAATGAATACTGGAAATGAGCCCAAGAATAAATGGGCTCTGAGAAGGACGAAAGATAACATGGGCTGGAAACGGCCCAACGGAATAACGGGCCGTTAATGGGTATAAAGTGATACACTGTTTATTACAGGCCAGTTTCACCGCGGGCCGTTAATGGGTATAAAGTGATACACTGTTCATTACGGGCCAGTTTCACCACGGGCCGTTAACACTAGTAGAAAACAGGGCTTTGGCTCGGGCCTGGCCAGCACATTAGTCGCGGTTCTTCACGAACCGGGACCCATGGGGGCATTAGTCCCGGTTCATGAGCCCAGGGGTCCGGCCGAGGCCTCGTGGGCATTGGTCCCGGTTCGTTCGATCCATTTGTCCGGTTCTAGGCACGAACCGGGACCAATGGTCCTCGCTCTGCCCACAACCATTGGTCGGTTCGTGGCTTGAACCGGACAGACATTGTGCTTTAGTCGGTTTCTACCATGAACCGCGACAAATGAGTTGCCTATATATACCCCATCGCCACAGCAGAGCACTCCACAGTGCTATGTTTTTTCTGGCCAGCGAAGGGAGGGCATTTGGGTGCTCTAGCTCACCTCCTATGCACATGAGGTGTTCGATGAAATGTCTGAGCCACACTAGTTAATCTTTCTCCTCTCGAAACTCGACCTCCGAGCTCCATTTTCCCCGAGAATTGTCTAGGTTTAGCGGTCCGTCACGTCCCGTCCCCGTCTTCACAGCCGTCGATCTCCCGCGCCGATCTCATCGCAGGCACCACCGTGGTGAGCCTCTTGTTCTTATCTTCTTTCTGAAAGAAAAAAATTCTTAATTCAGATAGATACTTGTCTAATTTTCTTACTTTTATTATTCCTTGTTATTATATAGTGAGATGGTTTTGCTATCCGCCCCCGTCGGCCCTCCTCCTGTCTATGATTCAGATGTGGTATATATTATCTTTTGATAACTATTTGGTTCATTTATTGTTTATGAAAATTATGCCGACCAACGTGACATAGATTTTATTTATCTAGGAGGTTGTTGAACCGGAAATTCCAACCGACCCTATTATCGAGAGATTAAATTTAGTTGAAGAAGAAAACAATTACTTGAAGGAAAAAATAATAAAAATTGAGGAGGAGAAGATGATATTGGAGTTGCATGTTGCGGATGTCGTCGATGATCACAAGATCAAGATGGATGCAATGCGGTTGAAGATTAAAAAGATTAGAAATATGCCATTCATACCGAGGCTTGGTATCATTATGCAGTTGGATAAGTTGTTACCTTGGTTGCGATTATGATCGCATTTGTTGTTGCATTGAAATGTTTTACATAATTTCAATGTATTGTTTAATTAGATGCGCTGGAGAGCTATATGTTGTTCAATGAGAACTATGTATGTACTTTGGTTTTAATGTGATGATGAACTTCTATTAATTTGGTCATTTATCTATTCATGAGAGGGTTGAAAATTGATGATGTGGCTTTGAATGGTGCATTTTGAACACAGGAAAACTATGGAGTTCAAATAAGTTCAAAAAAATGAAATCCCTTTGTAACAGACGAGTTTCCGTATGAAACCCTGATACTTCGAAAGAGATTGTCCGTTTTGTGCACGAAGTGCATCCAGTTTTTGCCGTAACCCTCTCTACTTTATTGCACATGCTATGTGGGTGAAATGATGATACCATGCCAACTTTCAACCTTTTCAGAGTTCATTTCAAATGCTTTTCAATTTCATGGTCTTATAGCTCAAAATAATCAGTAAATGCATGAAAAAAACAAATGAAGTCAGAAAGGGTTGAAAATTGGTGATGTGGCTTTGAATGGTGCATTTTGAACTCGAAAAACTATGGAGTTCAAATAAGTTCAAAAATAAAATCCTTTGTAATGCAGACGAGTTTTCAGATGAAACCACGATACTTCAAGCAGTTTGCGCTTTGTACACGAAGTGCATCCAGTTTTTGCCGTAACCCTCTCTACTTTCTTGCACATGCTATTTGGGTGAAATGATGATACCATGCCAACTTTCAACCTTTTCAGAGTTCATTTCAAATGCTTTTCAATTTCATGGTCTTGTAGCTCAAAATAATCAGTAAATGCATGAAAAATAACAAATGAAGTCAGAAATGGTTGAAAATTGATGATGTGTCTTTGAATGGTGCATTTTGAACACAGAAAAACTAAGGGGAGGAATATTTTGACGCTAGGAGTTAGAGAGGAGCATGACCACATCGGAATTCAATTGTTGAATGTTCCATTTGAGGAGTTCTTCGCGTTTTTCAATCTAAAGGCCCTCGATAAATTAATGATCACTTGCTAATGCTTGTAAGTAGTACTACTTCTGTCATTAAGTCTCTATATATAGGTCAGCTCTTTCATTGCGTGTATTTTTAATTATCCTCACTATATTATGCAGATTGAAGATCGCCGAAATGAAGAAAAGACAAATCGGTGATATTGGGTTCATTAACACAAATCTCATAGATGCATATATGGTTGAATTTCAGGCTAAAGATACCGAGGCCAAGCTGCTACAATCGTTTGTATTAAATCAAAACAAAGCTATAATACTCTTCCCTTACGAATTCCAGTGAGTGTTACTGTCTTGTGCATATTCGGTTTCCCTTATTAGTCGAGGTTATAGTAATGTAATTGATGAGTTATGCATGCATGCGCAGCTTCCACTATATTCTCCTAGAGATTAAGCTTGAGCAGGGACTAGTAACCGTCTTAGACTCGAGACGAAAAGATCCCAAGGAGTATGCGGACATGACTGAAATTCTAGAGAAGTAAGTTAAATCAACCATTATCGCACCATATCGGCAACTTTGTTCATTTCCTGATATCAAGTAATTGTTTTCTTTGTCAGGCAGGGTTTGGAAAAAATTCACCTCAAAAACTCCGGGACTGCCGAAGAAGCTGCAATTTAGACACCCGAAAGTAAGTACTATAGTAGCATGTTCCACGCATCTCGTAGTGATTCAAGCGCTAGTTTCATCAATACCCATTTAGCATGCTTGCTAATTATCAGTTTGATTGACCTCTATTTCTTGTAAAGTGGTTGTGGCAGGAACAAGGGAATGATTACTGTGGATACTACATTTGCGAGTCCATCCGCCACACGACATGTGAGCGGGGCTACTCTAATAAACAATATGAAGTGCGTAAATAATAATAATCACAATTTTATTTTATTACCATCATTTGTGTTAAGTTTCATTTATTCATATATATGTATTGACCCCCTTCTTCAAATTAGATATTTCGGATGTGGGATGAACTCCTACCACCAGATCGTATGCGAGGAATTCAAGAGGAATTGGCGGCATTCTTTCTTGACCACGTGATCACTAAAGACAGAGAATACCATGTGGACCCTGATCAGCTCGTTTTTAATTAGGAGATTATATTGTAAGAGATACTTATATTGTATATATGTAGCCAGTAGCGTCGGATAGATATACGAGAACTTGTTGTTCGACCAATCTCTCAGAGAAGGAGAGGTGGTCGATATCACTTCTCTCTGTATGCATATGTTCATGACAATCTTCTGATTCCTTCATTTGCTTACTAGCTAGCGTGTCAAGTCCTCTCTATACGTATAGTACGTAGCGTCGACCAAGCATGGAGATAAGAGAGGACACTTCTCTCTATTAATTAGCTAGCTAACACAAATATGAAACACCTAAATTAACCCCCAAAACCCCCAAGCCCCCCCCCCCTTTCAAAAAGAAACAAAAACCCCAGCACCTGAAATGCTGACGTGTGGATGCCTATTAGTCCCGGTTGGTGCCACCAACCGGGACCAAAGGGCCTCCTGCCTGGGCTCGCCGCACCGGCCACGTGGAGGCCCATCTGTCCCGGTTTGTGTAAGAACTGGAACTAAAGGTCTAGGGAATTAGTACCGACACTTTAGTCCCGGTTCAAAAACCGGGACAAATGGCCCTTATGAACCGGGACAATAGGCCCTTTTCTACTAGTGTAATGGGCCAAGAGTTACAAAGGGCCTCATATGGGCCGAAAGACGTCATGGGCCATACATGGGCCAGAAGTTAAAACGAGCTAGAATCATATTGGACGGCCCAGATGACGCTACTGGGCCTAATTCGGATAGGTCTTAACGGGCCCTGGGTTAGCGGGCTGTAAATGGGCTATATGCGAACAGGACGTTAACAGGCTTCCATGGGCCGGCCCGCCACCTTTTGACCAAGTCAAATGGGCCGGCCTTTTCACAGGAATGGGCCTTTTTTGGGCCGTGCCACGTGTCGACATATCATAGGCGCCTTTTGTCCAATGAGTGGATGACATCTGTCCCAACGGTGAGCCAACACGTGTTTCCTCCAACCAATGATTATTTTACACGTGGAAAATCCCCATTGGTTGGGGATGTTAACGGGTTATCGGATCCAAAACCAGACCCGATAGCTTAACGGCGTTCCGTTACGGTGGATGCCACGTATCGGTCACCCTTGACGAAAGCACTTCTGTGACGCATGATTTATCGTCATGGATGTGGACACTTACATGATGATAATTTTGGTAATGTCATGGAACACTTCTACGACAGCACAGGTATGACAATCTTGATTTTGTCATAAAATTGTCATGGAAGTACATGCATGACAGAAAACTTGACCTACTGTGACAAACACGTATCATCACGGAAGTGTATTTTTTTGTAGTGGTACATATTCTCAAACATAGAACTTGTGTGTTGTTGCTTTCCATTATATTAACATAAACATATGTACTTGTTCAGTACCACAAATTAGGATGCATCTATTCATTTCTTTGTTTCGGAGAAATAAAAATGGCCATCCTAATGAACATAGCTATAGAATAAAAGGATAGTTTATATTAATGTTGCAACAAGTAAATATCACCATTTGATATGAATAGAACATTCCATTTTTGCCGAAGAGACAAATCCAGGCCTTGATAATATACACTAAATACAAGGCTTGACAATATACACCAAACATAGAACAAGTAAATATCACCATCGACATCATTAGGTTGGTCAATTTTATTTCTCTGAAAGTAATGACTAGATGAAATCTAATTTGCAGCACTAAAGAAGTAAAAATATTTTTCTCAGTATAATGGTCAGGTGTAATACCAATTCTGGATCCTAAAGTGCAGCCATATTTCGCAGAGCCTTGTGTACAAGCATGCCTCCAGGACCCAAACAATTGCATGCTTCTGTTTATCACTTTATTGAATAAACAAACAAGCGGTATTACACACACTAGATTGTATTATTGGCTGCTAAAAACATCCTTTTTTGCGTACAACTTTCGAGAGCTTTATTCAACAAAGGCATACGCCGAGCAGTCGGCCAATAGGCTGCTGATCAGGAAGCTAGGGGTAGTCTCGAGCCAACTCTCAGCCACATTAAGCGTACAAGCATGCTTAGCACACAAGTGTGCAGGACCGTTTGCTGCTCTCATTACATGTTGAATAACAAAAGAAGAAAACCTAATAATAATCTCTCTAATTTCAGCAAAGATCGTTCTACGACCGAACAATCAATGTAGCGAGTGTTCCAGAGGTTAACTGCCTCTACAGAGTCGATCTCAAGAGTCACATCAGTGAAGCCTCTTAGTCTAGCAAAAATGACGCCCTCCCTGATTGCAAGGACCTCAACAATAAGTGGATCAGAGACTCCAATATACGGCTTGCACCAAGCTCCCTTGAAGGCTGAGGATGACCGGGAGCTGGTGGCTGCTAAAAACATCCCTTTTATCACAAGAGTCGACAACAACAGATACATACTGCAAATTGCACATCATTATTATCACAAGAGGTCCAACAACGTCTACAAGAAGAAGGTTGTGTAGTAGACATCAGAGTCCAGTTATTTTCATTAGTCAACATATTATTCAATAGTAATTCAGCTTCACGATCGTTCTTTCCACGAAAACACAACCAAGACAACTATCCAAGTAGTCCTTGGAAGCATCGGTTAGTCCATTATAAAAGATATCAAGTATTTCATTTTCTTTAGAGGATGATCAGCAAAGAATTAAGTAACGGAGAAGCCTCCCCAAGCTTGTGGGAGACTCTCTTCTTTGATTTGCACAAAATTATATATTTCCATAAGGCAGCTTGTTTCTTATGAGCGGGAAATATTTAGCGAGAAGTAATAAATCATATCCTGGGGACTACGCACACAACCAGGAGCAAGAGAATTGTACCAAGTCTTAGCATCACCCTTTAATGAGAGTGGGAATATCTTAAGGATATAATAATAGCGAGATTTATCATCATGAGTAAACAGGGTGGCTATATCATTCAACTTGGTAAGATGTGCCACAACAGTTTCAGATTCAAGGCCATAAAAAGGATCAGATTCAGCCAAAGTAATAATCTCAGGATCAACAGAGAATTCATAATCCTTATCAGTAACACAGATAGGTGAAGTAGCAAAAGCGGGGTTAGGTTTCATTCTAGCATTAAGAGACTGCTGCTTCCATTTAGCTAATAATTTCTTAAGATCATATCTATCATTGCAAGCAAAGATAGCTCTAGCAGCTTCTTCATTCATAACATAACCCTCAGGAACAACATGCAATTCATAATCATTGGGAGAATTTTCATCATCACTATCATCAATAATAGCATCTTCAATAATTTCATTCCCCCTAACTCTAGCAAGTTGTTCATCTAGAAATTCACCTAATGGCAAAGTAGTATCACGCACAGAAGTAGTTTCATCATAAGTATCATGCATAGCAGAAGTGGCATCATCAATAACATGTGACATATAAGAATTCATAGCAAGAGCAGGTTTAGGTGTCGCAAGCTTACTAATAATGAAGGAGAATCTAGTGCGAGCTAGATGACGGTTCCTTACCTCCCTCGTAGTTGAGGGCAAAATCTTGGTTCGCTGTCTTTCAAGTTATTCATAGTGATCAACAGATATAAATCCCAAGTGACTCGGAGAATAGAGCTATGCTTCCGGCAACGGCGCCGTAAATTAGTCTTGATAACCCACAAGTGTAGGGGATCACAACATCTTCGAGGGTAAAGTATTCAACCCAAATTTATTGATTCGACACAAGGGGAGCCAAAGAATATTCTCGAGTATTAGCAGTTGAGTTGTCGATTCAACCACACCGGATAACTTAGTATCTTCAAGAAAGTATTTAGTAGCAAAGTAGTATGATAATAAAGGTAATGAGAGCAAAAGTAATATTTTTGGGTTTTGTAGTGATTGTAATAGTAGCAACGGAAAAGTAAATAAGCGAAGCACAATATGTGAAAAGCTCATAGGCAATGGAACAGTGATGGATAATTATGCCGGATGCGATTCCTCATGTAATAGCTATAACATAGGGTGACACAGAACTAGCTCCAATTCATCAATGTAATGTAGGCATGTATTCCGTAAATAGTCATACGTGCTTATGGAAAAGAACTTGCATGACATCTTTTGTCCTACCCTCCCGTGGCAGCGGGGTCCTAGCGGAAACTAAGGGATATTAATGCCTCCTTTTAATAGAGAACCGGAACAAAGCATTAGCACATAGTGAATACATGAACTCCTCAAACTACGGTCATCACCAAGAAGTATCCCGATTATTGTCACTTCGGGGTTGTCGGATCATAACACATAATAGGTGACTATAGACTTGCAAGATAGTATCAAGAACACACATATATTCATGAAAACATAATAGGTTCAGATCTGAAATCATGGCACTCGGGCCCTAGTGACAAGCATTAAGCATAGCAAAGTCATAGCAACATCAATCTCAGAACATAGTGGATACTAGGGATCAAACCCTAACAAAACTAACTTGATTACATGGTAAATCTCATCCAACCCATCACCCTCCAACAAGCCTATGATGGAATTACTCACGCACGGCGGTGAGCATCATGAAATTGGTGATGGAGTATGGTTGATGATGACGACGGCGACGAATCCCCCTTTACGGAGCTCTGAACGGACTCCAGATCAGCCCTCCCAAGAGAGATTAGGGCTTGGCGGCGGCTCCGTATCGTAAAACGCTATGAAACTTTCTCTCTGATTTTTTTCTCCCCGAACGTGAATATATGGAGTTGGAGTTGAGGTCGGTGGAGGTCCAGGGGGCCCACGAGACAGGGGCGCGCCAGGGGGGGGGCATGCCCCACCCTCGTGGACAGGGTGTGGGCCCCCTGGTCCTGATTCTTTTGCCAGTATTTCTTATATTTTCCAAAAAGTGCCTCCGTGGATTTGCAGGACATTCCAAGAACTTTTCTTTTCTACACATAAAACAACATCATGGCAGTTCTGCTGAAAACAACGTCAGTCCGAGTTAGTTTCATTCAAATCATGCAAGTTAGAGTCCAAAACAAGGGCAAAAGTTTTTGGAAAAGTAGATACGTTGGAGACGTATCAACCCCCTTGCTATTTTGGAAGACAGCAAGTTTTCCAGTTCACTAGGTGGTATTTTCTTTTATCTTCTTCTGATTGCCACACCATCCTGGCTCTGTAAAAGTCCACTTTTTTCCTAACCCCAGCTGGTAAAAGATAAAAGGACATCATGTATATAGGAATATTTGATAAGCAGGACTGCACCAAAGTAACTCTACGCAATATTTAGTAATCTGCCCGCCTTAGCAGGCACATCTTTTCTCAATTTTCTCAGTTACATTCTTCCACATTTTATTTCTGATTCTTTTATTGGACACAGGTAAGCCAAGATATTTCAGGGGTGTTTCCCCCAGGATGCAGGTGAAAATTTCCTGATACAAATCTTTTCTCTCTCTAGCCTCCCCAAACAAGAATATTTCACTTTTGTGGAAATTTATTGTCAGTCAGACATCTGCTCAAAAGTAGTTAAAATAAATTTCAGATTTCTAGCATAATTTTCATCATCTTGAATCAAGAAAATGGTGTCATCAGCATATTAACCCCATTTTCATGATAGTCAGTAAGTACCCCTTTCACAAACCCTTCAATTCTAGCTTTATCTAAAATAATGGCAAGAGCATCAACTGCAAGGTCAAAGAGCAGGGGAGACAAAGAATCACCCTGCCTAAGCCCCTTAAAGGTTTTGAAGTAAGGTCCTATGTCATCATTCACCTTGACTCCTACATGTCCCTCCCTTATAGTGTGCATCACCCAGTCACACCATTTATCAGGTAATTTTTTCAATTTGAGCATCTTATGAACAAACGACCATTTAATTTTTTCATATGCTTCTTCAAAATCAACTTTGAACAACATGGCACTTTGTTTTTTAGTGTGAATAGAATTAAGAGCCTCATGTATAATCACAACACCCTCCATAATATATCTAGCTACCTTTCACAAAGGCAGTTTGAATTGGAGAAATAATTGGGTTAACTACCTTGCTCAGTCTGTTCATCAACACTTTAGTGATAATCTTGAAACTGACATTCAAGAGACAAATTGGTCTAAACTTTTGAATTTGTCTAGCATATTTAACCTTTGGGACTAGGGTGATAATCCCTTAGTTCAATCTGGCCAAGTCAACTTTGCCACTATGAAAATCATCTAAGATAGCTTTTAGGTCCGTCTTAAGAAACTCCCAAAAATGATGGTAAAAGTCTACAACAAATTCATCGGGACCTAGACTTTTGTTTTTCTCCATATTGAAAACCATATCTCTGATTTCTTCCAAGCTAAAAGGTTTAATCAGATCAGTTTCTTCCTATGGGGAGATTCCCACAGGGTTTTTGATGTCAAGTTAATGTTGGAATTATCAGCTTGACCAAAAAGGGTTTTGTAGTAATTGGTTATATGTTCCATGAGTTTGGCATCCCCCTCAATGGGCTCACCCTCATGATCTAGAGTAGTTATCCTATTTTTTCTTCTTCTGCCATTAACCTTGGCATGGTAATATCTAGTATTAGAATATCCCTCCTTTATCTCTCTATCTTTATATCTCTGCAGCCATTTAATTTCCTCCATTTTAAAAATGTCCTTAAGTTCTTTCCTCCAATTTTTCTGAATCTCTCTATCTTGGGCACTAAGACCATTAGTCACAGCATTTTTATCTATCTCATCCAATAATTCCAGTAGTTCCTTTTTCCTCTTCCTATAAGCAGCATTTGCATTGATAACCCATCCTCTGATTTTCTGTCTAATGTTTCTTAATTTTTTTTTGCCAAATGTCTAAGCTAGAGCCTCTACATTTAATATTCCAATTTTTCCACAAATTCCTTAAAACCTTCCGTGAGCATCCAGGCATTTTCAAATCTGAAAATGGGCTGACTTTTTTTGTGATCTCCAATGTCTAACAATAGAGGGGTGTGATCAGATATTTCCCTTTCCAAGGCATTCACCATGGCCAGGGGGTATTTGTCTTCCCAATCTGTCAAGTTTCTCATATGTGGGATCAGGCAGATTATTTGCCTACACTACAAGAAATATGTCAACTTGTGACCACCACTATTGGTCACTGAAAGGTCATGGTTTTTCATTTGCGGCCTTTTTATGACCAAAAAGAGAAGGTCAAAAGTTGGCAGTCGTAAACTGACTATAGCGACCTTTCTTCTCGAATGGTCGAAGACGTTTATGACCAAAATACGTCTACTGGGGCGTTTTGGTCGTAGGCATCCAGCGTGGCAATCTGATGTGGCACAAGATTCAGCCCAGCCCAATTCGATTTTCTACATGGGCCTAGCCCAACAATTCGGCCTTTTAATGTATTTTTTTCTTGTTAATTTCCGGTAGCTACATGGGCTTGGGCCATTAATTTGGCCTTTTTTCTAAGATGCGACCTTTTACGATCTCTCGATTTTTATTTTCGTCCTTTTTGCCACTAGTCCCACCAATCGATTGGTCCCACTTGTCATGCTTATCACAAAATTGACCCCACACATCAAAAATTTCAAAATATGTCAAACAACCATTATAACTTGGACCCCCTTGTCAGGTTTCCATTTGACAGGTATTCAAATGACATACACAATCATTATTTCAAACAATGCAAATAGCAAATGAAATTCGTCCAAAACAACACGACATTGGTCTATTACAAATGTTACAAAGATACTCTGACCTAGATAAGCCTACTATCGCCTACATTTACAACACATAATATGCTAGTCTTTGTTGATATGCTTCACGACTTCAAACTTGGATTCACACTTCACCTATGCAAAAAAAGAATGAACATATAAGAATAAGAATGTGTACGTAACATCAAACAAAGAGCCAATGAGGGATCCAATAACTTATAAGCAAGAATTGACAAAGAAATGAGATGTACATAAATAGTATGACTAACACTAACCAAGATAGCGCCATGGAGTGACTAAAATGTTCTCACTAGCTAGGATTTTTTTAGTATACAATATCTTGACATGTGCAACTCTCTAAATTGATCATAGAAATGAAAAGCAGAGGTGCGGTGCAGCGATCATCATATTTGAGCATTAATATTTCTATATTACTACACAAGAACTACAAAGACTAGGAGTACACAAAGAACTAGTAGCGTAACTAGAAGAAAACCGTGCAGTGGGGAGTGCCAAGCATGAGCAAACAAACTTATGTCAAGTCCCGAATTCCTCCATGTACATGCGCGTGAGCGACCTCCGATTGAATGCCCTATCAACGATAGCTTCCCATCTGCAAGCATCAAAGCACCCGTAGTCGGGATGAATGCCCTCACTTTTCAAACATAATTCATTTTATTCCATGGTTTTACGCAAAAAAAAATCTACTTGCGGCCAGGACAATCGAGCATACCGTCCATAATCTTGAACTATCGGAGGGTCAAACTAGCGAATGTATGAGATTCAAATTGGAAGAAACAAACAAATTTTAGATGGTGAATTTTCAGTCAGATGGCTGAAACTAGTATCTACTAACGATAGATACAGATAGCAAGATATATGCATACCGCATACCAGATACAGCATATAATGATCAAACTAATGTATAACAATTACATTATTATCTATTTCAGTTTTTATCTGGTACAAACAAACTCCAGAATGCCACAGAGAAGAGAACAGAAACATGCCACACGCGTAATATAATTGCTTTCCACCCATGTTGTCTCTACAATGAAACTTAAGAACTATGCAATTGTAATAAGCTATAGACTGTCAGCAGCAATTCAGAGAGATAAAGAAATAATAATTCAAAAATGCAGGCCAACATGAAAAACAAGTAAACTAAATACTTTGACTTCAGTGAATTACAACCGTAAAAGCCTTAATGGAAACACCTTGGTGATAACCCAACATACAAAATGGATTTGTTCACTAAGGCAAAAAACATGGGAGTCAAATCAGTCAACTGCTTAGTCATAAGGCAAAATGGAGTCCAGGAAAAAACAAATCAACGAATTATAACAAGATAAGGGCAACAAAACTTGAGGAAAGCACAACACTCAACCACCACAGTGTCAGATGATTCGAAAATCAATCTCAGTAATGTTTCTATGTGGTAAATGACTGCTCCTCCAGTAGCCCTGATGGACATTACTTCTTCATCAACCTTGATTTGCCTGAAACAGGTTTAAGCAAAAATTATAGTGGCCTGTTAAGTAAAAAATACAACTCCATTCAGAATTACAGCGAACTATTAAGCAAAATTACAAGTACCGATGCAACTGTGCACACCAACTAAAACTGAATAGTGCACCGTACTGGTTCGGAGTTAGACACACAATTTCAAAATGCAAAGACCCAGTAGAATCTTAATGTTTCTGCTCCAGGCATTCCACCACAAAGATTCAGAAGCTCCGCATCACAAAGCAGAGCGCCATTCCAGCGAGAAAGCTAAACAGAGAAACATATCCAGGGAAATAATTAAAACAAGCAGGACAACTCTTACATCATTTTCTTTCAACAGTTTCGACACCATATGTTGAGATCCAAGATGCTTAAAACACCACAGGTATGATGGTAGGTACATTCAACAAAGATGGAACACAAGCAAATGGCAGCAGGTAGTCACTCCGATCCTACAGACTAGATGACTAGGAACTTTAACATTGCGATCCAGGACAAGAACATGGGACTAGGGCTACCATTCTAGCAGTGGTGGCGGTAGTCTGAAAGAAAGGGATAGACTAGAGCTAAGCTAACAACATCCATCCATCCATCCATCCATCCATCGGAGACGGTAGCAAGGAGCAGCACGGACCACGGCTGAGTGGCAAGCCGCATCACTGGTCGTCGATATGTACATAGCAAGTTCACTCATGGACTAAGCCTAATCAAGTGAAACCCACAACTAATTTGAGGGCCACAAAAAATACGTGTGGGTGAAGCGAATTACACAAATAAGCCTCACCCGATCCACTGCATCGTCACATTTCTACACTAAATCAACTGACTAAAAATAGATTGTTGGATGCACAAATAGGATCACGTTGCATGTTAATTCTACTGCTGAAGCCTGTCGACGAGGACATTAACTGAATTTTAGTTCTTCCACGCCCCTGGACATTGTATCCATACACTCGGCCAAGCGTCTCTGCAGCTACACCTGACACGGATATTATAACAGCCCTATGCAACGCAACGAAATCAAGATCCCATCTGACGGACCAATGCTCATTTTATCTATCGAATCCATTGCAGACTTGCAGCGATAGCTAGCAATATTGTATTTTACCTGTATCGCTTGGAGCAGAGGAGGGAGGAGAAGATGGCGCGGAGCCTGGTGACGGCGTGGCTCTTGGTGGGGTGGCGGATGATGCACTGGTCGAGGGCGGTGGTGACGGAGCGCGCCTCTGGGGCTCCGGCGAGCACGTCGTCGATGGCCTTGTGCACGCGAAGGTAGTGGAAGAGGGCGCGGCCGTGGACGCCCAGCGGGCGGTCGGAGGGCAGGAAGCGGGAGAGGTAGTCGATGGCCTTGTCCCAGGAGCCCGTGTCCACCAGCTCGGCCAGGTGCTTCAGGCACAGGAACACGTCCGTCTGGGTCACCAACCTGCGCGCGCGTGCGTTGCCGGGATCAAGAGATGCATTCGCAGACGCAGGTTTGAAGGGGGGAGGGGGAGACACGACTGCGTGCTTACACATCCACGGTGCGGTTGAAGTTGTGGTGCCTGAGGAAGGAGATGAGCCGCCGCTGCCGGAAGCGCCGAGGCCAGGATGTAGTCGTCCCTGTCGACGAGGATGGAGCGCTCGGGCGTGGCGGATCCGGCCCCATTCCCGTCGGCGAAGTCGGATCTCCCAGCGGCGGCCTCGGCGGAGCAGGGAACCGGGGCGAGGGAGGAGGAGGGAGGTGGTGGCGGCGATCTGGAAGGGGAGGGAGTAGGGAGCCGGGGCGAGGAGGGAGGGAGGAGGATTGGATCTGGCATCGGGAGAGGGGTTCCGGTTGAGGATGGATCGATGGATGTGGGATCTTGCCGGAGGGGAAGGAGGGAGGAGCAGAGCACGGCGATCTTGCCGGAGGGGAAGGAGGGAGGGGAAGGATGGATCTGTTAGGGGAGGGGCGGGTGGCGGCGAGGGGAGGGATCTGCGAGCGCTAGGGTTAGCTGAGAGAGCGAAGAGGTGGATGGACGGACGGATGGATGGATGGACAGATGTTTGCCATGTCACTGATCCATGCCACAACTGGTTCCACCAATCAGAATTAAGCATTTTTTGTTTTTCTCTTATAGTTTGTACCCTCTTATTCAGGCAAACATTTAACCTCTTATAGTTAGTTCAAATAAACCAATATTTTGTACATGTGTGTATTTAGGCATGACAAACAATGTTGATTTGGGAGGTTTTCATTTTCTTTGCTCAAAAGAACCATTTTTCATTTTCTGAGTGACCAGAATGTGTTTTTTTTTGTGAAGGACCTACCATATTTTCTTGCAAAATTGTACCAAATCATTTTTCTTAAATACTAGGCCATATTTAATGCACATTTGACCAAATGGTTGGGTGTAAAAAGTTTTGATCCACCTCTCGTGAAAAAGACAAATTTCATGGATTCATTTCAAGCGGGTTAAATTTGAACTGTAGCTACCTTATAGTTTGCTCTTTATTTTTTCCAAAAATCATTTCTAGGTACATAAGTATCTATTTAATCAGAGAAACACCAAAAAAATTCCAAGATTCAACCACTAGCTAGGAACGGTCATTCCCGCCGTTTTGACCGCATTTTGAAACGGGCATAAAAATTCAAAAAAATCAAAAAATTGGAAAACCTTCGCATTGTGTCTTTATATGTGGCCAAGTTCCCAGGAAAAATAATAAACTTGTAATACGACAATTATTTTAAAAAAGTGTTCTCAGAAATGAGCTATCATGCGTGAAGATTCATGGCTTTCAAGCCAAATGATCAATCTTATGGTCATATTCATGGCATTGTTTGTTCAAATGATATCATATTGTGCACAAGGGTGCATATCGGAATGGCAAACAATGTTGCCTAAGGAAGTTTTCTTTTTCTTTGGACGAAAGAACCATTTTCCATTTTTTGAGTGCCCAAAAGGAGGATTTTTTGTGAAGAACCTCCCAAATAATTGTTGCAAAATTGGACCAAATCATTTTTCTAAAATACTAGGCCATATTTAATGCACAATTGACCAAATGGTTGGGTGTAAAAAGTTTTTATCCACCTTTGGTGAAAAAGACAAATTCCCGCCGATTTAGTTGGAAGCGGGTCAAATTTGAACTGTAGCTGCCTCGTAGTTTGCTCTTTATTTTTTCCAAAAATCATTTCTAGGTACATAAGTATCTATTTAATCAGAGAAACACCAAAAGTTTTCCAAGATTCAACCACTAGCTAGGAACGGTCATTCCCGCCGTTTTGACCGCATTTTGAAACGGGCATAAAAAATTCAAAAAAAATCAAAAAATTGGGAAACCTTCGCATTGTGTCATTATATGTGGCCAAGTTCCCAGAAAAATAATAAACTTGTAATATGACAATTATTTTAAAAAAGTGTTCTCAGAAACGAGCTATCACGTGTGGAGATCAATGGCTTTCAAGCCAAATGATCAATCTTATGGCCACATTCATGGCATAGTTTGTTCAAATGATCTCATATTGTGAACAAGGGTGCATATTGGAATTCCAAACAATGTTGCCTCAGGGAGTTTTCATTTTCTTTGCACGGAAAAACCATTTTCCATTTTTTGAGTGCCCAAAAGGAGGGTTTTTTGTGAAGGACCTCCCAAATAATTGTTACAAAATTGGACCAAATCATTTTTCTAAAATACTAGGCCATATTTAATGCACAATTGACCAAATGGTTGGGTGTAAAATGTTTTTATCCACCTCTGGTGAAAAAGACAAATTCCTGCCGATTTAGTTGGAAGCGGGTCAAATTTGAACTGTAGCTGTCTCGTAGTTTGCTCTTTCTTTTTTCCAAAAATCATTTCTGGGTACATAAGTATCTATTTAATCAGAGAAACACCAAAAAAATTCCAAGATTCGACCACTAGCTAGGAACGGTCATTCCTGCCGTTTTGACCGCATTTTGAAACGGGCATAAAAAATTCAAAAAAAAATATCAAAAAATTGGGAAACCTTCGCATTGTGTCATTATATGTGGCCAAGTTCCCAGGAAAAATAGTAAACTTGTAATACATCAATTATTTTTAAAAGTGTTCTCAGAAACGAGCTATCACGTGTGGAGATCAATGGTTTCAAGCCAAATAATCAATCTTATGGCCACATTCTTAGCATAGTTTGTTCAAATGATCTCATATTGTGCACAAGAGTGCATATTGTAATTCCAAACACTGTTGCCTAAGGGAGTTTTCATTTTCTTTGCACGGAAAAACCATTTTCCATTTTCCGAGTGCCCGAAATGAGTTTTTTTGTGAAGGACCTACCATATATTTGTTGCAAAATTGGACCAAATCAATTTTCTAAAATACTAGGCCATATTTAATGCACAATTGACAAAATGGTTGGGTGTCAAAGTTTTGATCCACCTCGGTGAAAAGACAAATTCGCAGATTCGGTTGGAAGCGGGTCAAATTTGAACTGCAATGCCTCATAGTTTACTATTTATTTTTTCCAAAAATAATTTCTAGTTACATAAGTACCTATTTAATCATAAATACATGGTTTGGTGGCGATACGTCGAGGTTTGGGTGGTGGCCGAGGCCCCCAACTCTAGAGCGCGTAAACTTGCATGCCCGCCGCGTGGTCACCGCGTGACCGTGGCATTGCCATGTGTTCTGGGCAGCCTAGGCATGTCTAGTGGGTTGGGCACTCCCCAGGTAGGTGCTAGGAATAAAATTACAACATAAGATTCTCACGAGGAGACCGATCGATGCTCAAACATGAATTAGCAGCCAAGTGTTTGATTAGCGGTACGGGAAATGTACATGGCTAATGGGCGTGAGTTTTGGATGAGGATGATCAGTTACTAAGAAGACTGTCTTCACAAATTTTTAGCTCAAAAGGAGGAGCCTAGGTGGTACTTGCTTTGCAAACTACCACACTGGACATAAACACGAATGTTGAAGCTCGGCTCAAAATAATGAATGGATTGAGCTGGCATTTGGTGGAGGATGGTTATTTGGGCATAGGAAAGCACTGTAGAAAATGAATACTATTTGGACATGCCAAAGTGGTACTTCCTTCACAAACTGTTGTTTCGAATGAATAGGAAAATGAATATTTTTAATTATTTTTGAACTAGGCAAGGAAGGTTTTTACATATTTGACGAAGATATGACCCAAAGAATTTATGAGATTTGTTTGGGAATTTTGGGAATGACAGAAATATAGGTTGCTTCACAACCTAGGGCAAAAACTGCCACATGGACATGACACATAGGCAAAACTGATGAGGTGGCGCCTAGTCATCACAACCCACCACAATCTACAAGGTTATGACCATCTATATTGGTGTTAACAACTATAAATAAGGCAGCAGACCAACACTGTTTGCTTTATGACCATTTCGTGTAAGGAAATTACGACCTTTCTGACCAAAATGGTCGCAATGGTTTAGGGTTTGGAGCCCCCCGAACAGCTTTTGACGAATTGGTCTCAAATGGTCATAGATCTATGACAAATTCTTCCAGGGTCACTGATAGAAGGTCACTAGTTGACATATTTCTTGTAGTGCTAGGTGTATTTCCTCCCATTTAAAGGAAGGTCTCTGAGCCCAGCATGCTCTATAATGGCATTAAATACAAAGCTAAAATGGTCCAGTCCTCCAGGTTTGTTTTTCTTAGCTGTTCCTGATAAGATTAAAATCACCCCCAATCACACAAGGCTGTGGATTATCTTGATAGAATCTAGAGAGTTCAGCCAAGAAGGCTGCTTTCCCATCTTTTTGAGCATCACCATAAACTGTAACTAGATTCCAGCTAAATTTAGCTATCTTGTCAAACAAATGAATTTTAACAAAATAAACTCCTTTTTCTACCTGTAGTATATCTAAACAATCACTATTAATTCCTACTAAGATTCTACCAGATTGACCTCTAGGGGCAATCCATTCCTAGAGGAAATTTCTTCCTCCAGCAAGGTTATGCAACTTATTTTATGTGAAATCACTTTTGATAGTTTCCTGGAGTCCAACAAAATCTAGTTGTTTCTCCAGAATGGTATCTCTAACGAAGTTTCTTTTAGTATCTTGCCCAATACCTCTAACATTCCAAAACAGGCCTCTCATTTTATTTCCTTTTTGTTTTTCCTCACTTTGGTCCCCCTACTCAAGATGGATTTTTCCCCAGCACTAAAGGCTGGTACACCACCTCTCATTTTTCTGTTACTGGAGAAAATCTTTTTTAATTTGTCATAATGTTCTATTTCATTATCATCAGAGTTATCTCCTTCTGAACACAAATCTTGTAACTCAACATCTCCAATGTCAATGAGACTTGGAGTCATATTTTTTCTCCTTCCTATTTTTATTAATTAAACTTTGGAGATATATATCTCTTCTATCATGTTCCATATTAGCAATCAGGTCTAGGTCCACATTAGTGTCATAGCTCTTGTAAAACAACCACTTTACAAAATGTGACACTTTGCACCGTGCCACACTTTTGACAGTGGCAGAAAACACTGACGGTAGATGCTAAGTGAAAGTGCGTTATATCGACTAGAGGGGGGGTGAATAGGCGATTTTTATGAATTTTACAAATTCTTCACTGAGGAATTTGCCTGTGAGGAAATTCCTTAGCGAAGAAATACATGCATGAATAAGTACTCGTAAGTAAGCATAACAGATTACAAGCATAGTCATCATGATGAAATGAAGACAATCACAGAGTACGTAAAGCGTAATCACAGGATAACACAAGATGAAGACAATCGATCAAGAAATTGGGCGAGGAAATTTAGAAAGTCTTCATCAAAGTCTTCAAACACAGATATGACAAACACTCAACACAAGAATGAGGAAATGAAAGGGTTGAGGAAATAGAACCATTAGGTTGGTGAAGACAATGATTTGGTAGACCCGGCCCAACTCGCTTTGCCTCGGTTGTACGTCTGTTGGAGCGGTGAGTATTTAAACTCGAGGACACGCATCCCGGACACCCGATCACCGAGCACGCAGCTCAGACACCAAGTCCTCACCGTATTCTCCTTGAACTAAGGCCACGCAGACCTCGCCCAATCACTCGTGGTAAGTCTTCAGGCGACTTCCAAACCTTCACATACTTGGTCACTCGGCGATCCACAATTCCTCTTGGATGCTCTAGACCGTGACGCCTAACCGTCTGGAAGAAGCACAGTCTTCAAAGGTAAAAGCGCCGGATCCACGCGGATCAATTTCTTCAGTGATGCTCAATCACTTTGGGTTTGTTGGGGTTTGGTTTTTGGGATTTTCCTCACTTTGGGTTTTTCCTCACTTGATGATTTTCGCTCAAAGTCCTCAGAGGATGGGTTGCTCTCAAATGACAAGTGTCAAGTTCTCTCGGAGCAGCCAACCAACTAGTGGTTGTAGGGGGCGGCTATTTATAGCCTAGGGAGCAGCCCGACATGATAAGACATAAATGCCCTTAAATGATATGACCGTTAGGTGGAGATATTTTGGGACACGTGGCAAGAAGACAAAGAACGGTCGGAAATTTGAACATCAAATTCCTCGGGCTATCATGTTCCTCCTTTGTGTAGGCAATTCAGACTGGCGAATTCCTAACTCCTCGCCGAACAAATTCTCGGTGACTGTAAGAGCTTCGCTCTCACATCAAGAAATTGATTGAACTGTATGAGATTTCCAAAGGCTTCACTCAAGGGATTGGTAGGTGAGGATTTTGAGTTGAGCATCAAATGGAAATTTCTCCTTAGTATTTCCTCGACCCCCTTTAACAGTACGGTGTTTCCTATGACTCAAGAAAGAGAAAATGAAACTACGAAAGCAAAAGTCTTCACGCTTCATATTCCTCAAGCGAATACCAAGTCTTCAGAATCACACCAATTTCTTCACTTTCAAAGTCTTCAGAAAGTCTTCAGAATATCATATTCTTCAGATGAAGAAATTCATTTTTAGGGGTCGACTTTCTCTGTAAATATCAAACTCCTCATAGACTTATAGACCTGTGTACACTCACAAAAAGATTAGTTACTTAACCTATAAGTCTTCAATACACCAAAATCACTAAGGGCACTAGATGCACTTACAATCTCCCCTTTTGGTGATTGATGACAATCAAAGTTAAGTTTTCAACGGGATAAATATATGAAGTGTAAATCGATAATGAGGATTTTGATTGCAAGATATAGAAGAACTCCCTCGAAGATGTGCATAGTGAGGAAATTGCTTTTGAGGCAATGCACATTTGAAGAATTGAATCATGGAGATCTCCCCTATATCTTGTAATTCATACACGATTTGACATATAATATGAGGAATTTGAAATGCATGATGAAATATGGTGCTTGATGTTATGCAATGTAACACACAAAGAGTATCAGAGCCCAAGGGCCAAATTTGATCAGAGCATAACAAGTATCAAAACTACTTCTAATCAGAACATAGTGCAAAAGCATAAAGCATCAGAAGTATCAAAGCACCATCGGGTTTAAGATTACAACTCGATCCAATAAAAGGTTTCAGAAGAACGAGAGTTGTAACTTAATAAAATAGAGTATATAGACAAAAACGAGACCCGCTTGAAGACTAACTCAAATTTCTCCCCCTTTGTCATCGAATGACCAAAAGGATCGAAACTGAGGACTAACGCTCTTGAAGAATATCAAGTTGAAGACGGAGCGCCAGCATTGTCGGGGTTGTTCGTCGAGGTAGGACCAGCAAGCAGATCTTCCAAATCTTCATTTTCATCGTTGTCGCGAGATGAAGAATAGGAGCTGGCCACTAAGGAAGGAACCTTGACTTTCTTGAATTTCTTGGAGGAGGTGCAGACCAGTCAAATTCTTCCTTGAGTCCCATTGATTGCGTTCTTCTTCATTGTAGACATGTGATGTAACAGCCTGTGAGCGCTTGAAGGTTTCATGAAGATAGTAGTGGTTTTTCTTCACCGCATTGTGAGTTGAGGTCATGTTGTAAAGAAGAGTACCAAACCGACGTTTGACCCACTTGTGATTGCGATCAACCTTCCGATGAAGACCGAGGAGTAACTCACGATCAGTCATCACCCGGTGCGTTCCTTGAGGATTTTGCTTAATCGAGGTATTTTCTTTGAGTCATGAGTGGCGAGTCATCATTGGTGGAGTAAGATGTCGCTTTGCTGCTAAACTGTCCATCCAATGGACGAATGCCTTCATCTATCACAGCAGATAGCCTTTCCCTTTTCATCACCGAGGCAATTGGCCGCTTGAGGACTTCAATAGGGGGGTGTAGCTGCAGTGCAGCGAGGAATTTGTCACGAGGAATTTGGCTGGTAGGAGCTGCCGAGGAACTTGGCCGTGAGGGCATAGAAGAAGAAGTACTTGGCTTATTTGCGACTTCTTTTGCATCGATTTCTTGGCTTGGCCGAAACCTCGAGGCAAGCAAGCGCGCGTAATCCTCATTGAATTTCTTCACCGCTTCCTTTGCTTGCTTAGCCAACTTAGCTTGGCGTTTAGCCCATTCCTCAGAAAGTCCTCACGCGCTTGACGCTAGTGGGATCAGCTACTTGGCCTGGTGCCAAAGGAGCTCTTGGGCATGGAGGATTCAACGCGAATTTCTTCATGTACTTGGGTGTAACATAGCGGTATTCCTTCCATTCCGTGCCCATCTCCGCTCAATTTTTCAAGACGCACCTTGCGCTGAGTTTTGCTTTCCTCATCGGTGTGCAATAGTCGTGGTATATTTCCTCGTGGATTTCAAAGCAGTCATGACCTCGGGTTTCTTTCCTCCCTTCTGCGGCTTCTTACCATCTCGCCATTTTCTTGGTGAGGAAATTGAACAATTGAGTTCTCTCAAGAAGTGTGCAGTTTTTCTTCGAGGAACGCTGCAAATGAGTTAAGTTGATGAGAACCTAGGGATTCAAAGCAGCAGACATTTGTACCGTGAACAGAGTATAGGTGCGAGGAATTTGAAGAGGTCATATGCGCTCTCGGAGGGTTTTCAAAAAGAACAAGGTTGAGGATTTTGACCAGATGAGCCTTGAAGAATTTCAATAAGCGTTCTTTATCTTAGGTTCCGAGTTGTATAGATCAAGATCCACACAATTGAGGAATCTTGAAGAAAATCATTGCTTAGAGAAATGAGTCAAGAGATTTGAGGTGTTCATATGTGTGAGGAATTTGAAATAAACACCTTTGAAGAATTTGAAGAAAATTTGAGAATCAAAGCGAGTAAATAAAAGTAACTTTTAATTTACTCAAGTGAAGAACACGACGAACTGAGATGAACAGTTTAGAAGTTCGTCTGTTCAGATCTTCTCCGCCCTAACTTGGCAGAGGAAATCAGCTAAGGCGACGGCGGAGTGAAGAAATTCCACTTGTCGGCGCGAGTACGTCGGCGAAGAGGTCAAGCGGTGAAGCTTTTCCTCACCGGCGATGACGATGGAGAAGCGGCGGCGCTTAGGGTTTCGAGGAGCTCGGCGGGGAGAGATCGAGCGAGGTAAAAGAGTGAGGAAGGAGAGAGGGGGTATTTATAGCCACGGTGAAAACGGCTCGTCCAAGAATTAGGACTAACATGCCTCGACCGCTTCCCTTCTCACGACATGTGTCACCCACGTCATAAGGTAGTGGAGATCGTAAAGATCGTGGGTGAATATAATAATGCATCGTGGGATGCGGAACGGTTTGAGCGGTAAAATAGAGGTTTGGATAAGATTCGTTTTAAAGTTCCGTTCGCAATTTCTTCAATTGTCAAGGACACAAGTGAAGAATTTGAACGAGTTTCAAAGTAGAACGCACATGAAGAATTTGTGAATGGATTGGGTTGAGTATAGCATAGAGGGAAGGGTCCGATCACATTCACTTAGCGTAAAAAGCGACTTGAAGAAATAGCCATAAGTGAATGTCTGTAGAGGACATAAATCCATATATATATATAGCCAATGAAGAAAGACGACGGAAACAGTGAAGATTTTGCAAAGTTGAAGAATTTGAAAACTGAAGAATTTGAAAAACTGAAGAATTTCAAAAGCGAGGAATTTCAAAGATCGAGGAAAATTTCAAATTGAAGAATTTCAACTTTGGTGGTGGCGTGACCCATCAGATAAGAATGATGATTTCAGACACCGCGCACAATTGTCGAGGGTTCGAGAATCAAATTCTTCATTAATTTCTTCACATTTAGAGTGTTATTCTTCATTGATTGAAGAAAACGTTTCTTCATGTGTTGCACATCTAAGTCATCAATTTTGCATAAGTGTTAGGATGTGTGTCCTTTTCAAAGAACATTCAAGATTCTAAGATATTTAGCTCACACCGCAACTTGCTAAATCTCTTCTCATCCAAGGGCTTAGTGAGGATATCAGCTAGCTGTTCTTGATCTTCACATGCTCGATGGAGATGTCGCCTTCAACACATGATCACGAAGAAAATGATGACGAATTTGAATGTGCTTTGTCTTCGAGTGCTGAACGGGTTGTGAGCAATCTTGATGGCACTCTCATTGTCACAGAGAGAGGCACATTCTTCACGTTGATGTCGTAGTCCTTGAGGGTTTGCTTCATCCATAGTAATTGAGCACAACACGAGCCAGCAGCAATGTATTCAGCTTCCGCAGGGACAAGTGATACAGTTCTGCTTTCTTCGAGGACCAATGCACCAAAGATCGTCCGAGGAAATGACAAGTACCAGAAGTTGACTTGCGATCCACACGATCACCAAAGATAGTCGAGTCGTAATATCCAATGAGATCAAAAGTAGAGCCCTTGGGGTACCATAATCCTAGTGTTGGTGTGTGAGCTAGATATCAAGAATATGCTTCACAGCCTTATGGTGTGATTCCTTGGTGTAGCTTGAAATCGGGCACACATGCAAACACTAAGCATTATATCTGGCCTAGATGCACATAAGTACAATAAAGAACCAATCATGGAGCGGTATACCTTGTGATCGAAGTCAATACCATTTTCATCAGTGCATAGATGGCCATTTGTGGGCATAGGAATTTTGACGCCTTTGCAATCTTGCATGCCGAATTTCTTCAGAACATCTTTGAGGTATTTCTCCTGAGATATGAATATGCCATTGTGTTGTTGACGAATTTGAAGACCTAAGAAGAATTTCAACTCTCCCATCATAGACATTTGATATTCTTCACTCATCATATAGGCAAATTCATCACTATAACGTTGGTCAGTACAGCCAAAGATAATGTCATCAACATATATTTGGCACACAAACAGTTCACCATCATAAGATTTAGTAAAGAGAGTAGGGTCGAGTGAACGGTGTGAAGCCATTCTTCACGAAGAATTCCTTCAATGTATCATACCACGCCCGAGGGCTTGCTTGAGGCCATAGAGGGCCTTATTGAGTCTCAAGACTTTGTCAGATTCTTTGGATCTTCAAAACACGGGGTTGAGCAACATATACTTCTTCCTCAAGCTTACCATTGAGGAATGCACTTTTCACATCCATTTGATATAAAGTGATATTGTGATGGTTAGCATAGGCGTAGTAATATGCTGAATAGACTCAAGTCTAGCAACAGTGCAAAAGTTTCATCGAAATCAATTCCTTCAACTCGTGTAGCCTTGAGCTACTAGTCGTGCCTTATTCCTCACCACAAGACCATTTTCATCTTGCTTGTTGCGGTAGATCCACTTTGTGCCAATGATATTATGCTTGCGAGGATCGGACGCTTGACCAGCCCCAGACGTTGTTGAGCTCGAATCGATGTAATTCTTCTTGCATGGCCTGAATCCACTCCGGCTCGTAAATGCTTCATCTACCTTAGTGGGCTCTGTGATAGAGACAAAAGCATAGTGCCCACAAAAGTTAGATAAGTGTGAAGCTTTTGAGCGAGTGAGAGGACTGGCGCTTCAATGTCATCAATGATCTTGTCAACTTGTACTTCTTTTGCAACGCGAGGATGAGCTGGTTGTCTTCGAGGAATTTGATCATTTTCCTCAAAGACCATTTTCTTCAAAGATTATCTTCAGTGCATCACTTGACGTTCTTCACAGACAGAATGAATTCTTCAGCAGTTTCTTGAAGAGGAATGACATCCTCGGCTGCCTTGAATCTGATAGAATCCTCGGTGCTGGTTCGTCTAACACGAAGGTAGGTGCTCTCTTTGCGAGCCATTAGTTTCATCGAACCGCACATCTACTGAGGTCAACAATCTTGTGAAGTGTGATGTTGAAGACTCAGAGGTGTGCGAATCCTTTCCGTAACCAAGCATAAAACCTTCATGTGCTTTCGGTGCAAATTTAGAGTGGTGGTGAGGATCTCTAATCCAGCATTTGGCATCAAGACTTTGAAATAACTTACATTGGGTTTCTTGTCGTTGAGGAGTTCATAGGCAGTCTTCTTGAAGAATTTGTGAAGATATACTGTTGATGATGTGGCACGCAGTGTCAATTGCTTCAATCCGTAAACGACTAGGCGCTTTGTATTCATCAAGCATAGTGCGAGCCATCTCAACAAGAGTTCTGTTCTTGCGCCCACGACGCCATTTTGCCGAGGAGTATAGGGAGCAGATAACTCATGAGTAATACCAAGTTCATCAAGATAGTCATCAAGACCGAATTCTTGAACTCAGTTCCATTGTCACTTCGATGTGCTTGATCTTCACACCAAAGTTGGTTGAAGCCCTCGAGGAAAATCGCTTGAAGATTTCTGCACTTGATTTTTGTAAGTAACAATGTGTACCCATGTGTAGCGAGAGTAATCATCAACAATAACAAAGCCATATAGAGATGCATCATTAGTGACAAATGAGTAATGGTTGGGACCAAGAGGTCCATGTGAAGCAATTCAAGGGACGAGTAGTGGTCATGATAGTCTTCACTGGATGCTTGGCCTTGGTCATTTTTCCAGCTTCACAGTTCGCATAAGTGATCCTTGAGGAATTTGACATTCTCAATGCCAATGACATGCTTCTTCTTCGCAAGTGTGTGCAAATTCCTCATGCTGCGTGACCAAGTCGTCGATGCCATAGCCAGCCTTCAAGCTTTTGCAAGTAGGCACACGGCTGGTTGTGGACCTGTTGAGAAATCAACAATATACAAGTCTCCTCTCCTAAAGCCTTCAAGACTTTGGAATTGTCGACTTCCATAAGCACAACACAACGATATTTGCCAAAGATAACAACCATATCAAGATCACAAAGCATTGAGACCGACATGAGGTTATATCCTAAAGACTCAACAAGCATGACTTTGTCCATGTGCATGTCCTTAGAGATTGCAACCTTACCAAGTCCCAATACCGACTTTTGCCTTTGTCAAGAAAGATGATATGCTTCAGATGAGATGGTGATAAGGAGCATCCATCAATAGATTCTTGTCACCGGTCATGTGATTTGTACATCCACTATCGAGAACCCACTCGGTGGCTTTGGGTTGATCATCCTGCAGATGAATTAGTACAACTTACGATCTCATATACTTCATCGATGAAGAATATGATGTCAAGTTCATCGATGAATTTCATCACCAAGATTTAGATAAGCAAGAAGAGAACGTGTGAAATGAAAGTTCATTTCATCATGATTAGCCTGCGCCCTTTCGAGCAATTTTGTCAGCCCCCAAGAAATTCTTCAGACGCTTGAGGCACGCCCGAGACCTGACCTGCAGAAGAGATTAGTTCTTTTCTTCACCACCCACATCTCAAGGGGTGGCAAAGAATTCATCATTCTCATGAAAGCACCATATGAGAATGGTGGCATAGAGGCCAAACCATTGCGTTTCACATAAGAGGGGTTAGGGTAAGCATATGAATAAGCGGAGAAATTCTTCGAGGACTTATGAACATAATGGTTTGAAGAATAATGCACATATTCATAGCCCTTAGCTCTACCTCAAAAAGCAGAGTTGTTAGCACGATGATAATCATATGAGGATTTTGATCCTTTTGAGGAATTTAATCCACGTGAGGAATTTGGTCCGTATGAGGACTTGGATCCATATGAAGAATTTTGTCCATATGAAGAATTTGATCTGGGGTTCCTTTTCTTCACTGTGTGGTGTCATGAGGACATTCACCAAGACTTTCAAGACATTTCTTGGGAACCCAGATTTTCTTCATAGGGGACCGTTCTGCAGCTTAGTGCCAACATATCTAGCAAATACTTCACCATTCTGATTTTTGAACAGTTTATAGTTTGAGTCAAATGACTCATCATCGTAATGAGGAAATTCACATGTAAAACCAGATAAGGTAGATGGATCAATCTGGAGGTCCCTTTGCAGCAACCCATGAGGTTTTGGGATACCGCTCAGCTTCCAAAGACGCTCCATCAGCATTGAGTTTCCTCTCAAAGGCAATACCCTCTTTCCTAGGGTTCCTGTTTAGGATCTGCTTTTAAGCACATCACAAAGGGTCGATGCCCTTTGAGGCTTTTGTACATGCTCGTCATGTACAATTCCTTCAATCTGCATCGTCAAGTGATACTAGCAATGTCCTCGGTGAGGAATTAGTGATAGCAGAGGCAGGTGAAGAATTTGTAACAGATTGAAGCATTTGAACATTCAGTGAAGAATTAGCGATTCACGCTCAATGCACTTTAAACATGGAGGAACAAATTCTTCTTGAGAAGCGCTGATTTGTTGAGCAAGTAATGAATCGCGCTCCTTCTGAAGATCTTCATAACTCGCTCTTAGCTTCTCAAGATCTTGCTTTCTTTGAAGAAATTCATAAGAAAGTTTCTCATGATCAGATAAGAGAGTGTTATGATGACTTTGAAGGCTGTCAAGCCTAGATCGAACTTTCGAAGATTTTCATCGGGGCTTGAGTGCGATCCATTTCTTCACCTAACATATCATCACTCTTATCTAGCATGTTTTGAACCTTTTCAAAAGCCCTTTGTTGTTTTATAGCAATCTTAGCAAGTTTAGAGTAGCTGGGCTTGAGATCCTCATCAGATTCATTTTCACTAGATTCGGATGAGGTGTAATTGAGTACCTTGGCACCTTTTGCCATGAAGCAATAGGTGGGAGCGTAGTCATCATTTTCCTCATCGGGTTTGTTGGCGGAGTCATTTTCTTGATGTTGAAGATGGATTTGCCGACGTAAGCGATAGCAAGAGCCGACTAGCCACACCAGATTCGGATTCTTCGACTCCTCCTCTTCCTCATTTTCCTCGATTCAGCTTGAGTCCATTTCCTTGCCAATGAATGCCCGAGCCTTTTGGAGCTGCTCTTCTTGTGAGAAGAAGGCTTTGAGGATTTTGATGATGAAGATTTTGATGATTTCTTCTTCTTCTTCACGCCATCGTAATCTGTAATCCTTGTGTTTCTTCTTCTTCAATTCCTTTTCCCATCGAGGACAATCTTGGATATAGTGACCAGGTTTCTTGCATTTGTGGCAAAGTCTTCGCTTATAGTCACTAGATGAGGAATCACCGCTTTTGAGGATTTTCCAAAACGACCACGCCTTGTGAATTTCTGAATTTCTTCACGAGCGATGCTAGCTCTCGCCAAATTCTTGAGGTCTCCAAGGCTACTAGCGAGTCTTCACTCTCGATTCAGATTCAGCCTTGGCCTTGTGGCACGTGTTCTTCCATAGCCGTAACCATAGAGATCTCTCTTTTCAGCAAGTGGAACTCGTGAGTATTTAGCCTTCGAGGATATCGGCAGGATCAAGAGACTTGTAGTCAGCTCGTTCTTGTATCATCGCGCAGAGTGTCAAATGAGGAATCAAGCGATCTTAGCAATTTCTTCACCACCTCATGGTCGGTGATGTCGGTGGCACCCAAAGGCTTGAAGCTCATTTGAGATGTCGGTGAGGCGATCAAGGTTTGTTGAACATTTTCGTTGTCGAGTCTTTTGAAGCGGTTGAAGAGATTCCAAGAACATCAACTCGAGAGTCACGCTGAGTTGAAACACCTTCATTTACTTTGGACAGCCTGTCCCGGATGAGTTTGGCGATTCCAAAGCACTCACTCTTCCATATTGACCTTTGCTCGATGGCCACATATGATATTCTTCGCTTGAGAATCGAGTTGCTTGAATCTCTTCACATCAAGATCATTCGGAGAGGGTGTGGACCGAGGAAACACCTTCGTCACAACATACCGTAGATCGTTGTCAATTGCTTCAAGATGCATTCGCATTTTGTTCTTCCAAGAGGGGTAGTCCGTCCCATCAAGGTAGGACACCCTGCTGAGACCTTGATCATACCTGCGGTCGACATAACTAAAACTCCTGTGGTTAAACCAAAATCACACGTAACAAGGGAGTACCTTGCTCGATACCAATTGAAAGTGCTATATCGACTAGAGGGGGGTGAATAGGCGATTTTATGAATTTTACAAATTCTTCATCGAGGAATTTGCTGTGAGGAAATTCCTTAGCTAAGAAATACATGCAGCGGAATAAGTACTCGAAGTAAGCATAACAGATTACAAGCATAGTCATCATGATGAAAGAAGACAATCACAGAGTACGTAAAGCGAATCACAGGATAACACAAGATGAAGACAATCGATCAAGAAATTGAACTGAGGAAATTTAGAAAGTCTTCATCAAAGTCTTCAAACACAGATATGACAAACACTCAACACAAGAATGAGGAAATGAAAGGGTTGAGGAAATAGAACCGATTAGGTTGGTGAAGACAATGATTTGGTAGACCAGTTCCAATCTGCTGTGTCTCGCTTGTACGTCTGGTTGGAGCGGTGAGTATTTAAACTCGAGGACACGCAGTCCCGGACACCCGATCATCGAAAGCACGCAGCTCAGACACCAAGTCCTCACCAGATTCTCCTTGAACTAAGGCCACGCAGACCTCGCCCAATCACTCGTGGTAAGTCTTCAGCGACTTCCAAACCTTCACATACTTGGTCACTCGGCGATCCACAATTCCTCTTGATGCTCTAGACCGTGACGCCTAACCGTCTGGAAGAAGCACAGTCTTCAAAGGTAAAAGCGTCGGATCCACGGGATCAATTTCTTGATGATGCTCAATCACTTTGGGTTTGTTGGGGTTTGGTTTTGGGATTTTCCTCACTTTGGGTTTTTCCTCACTTGATGATTTTCGCCAAAGTCCTCGGAGGATGGGTTGCTCTCAAATGACAAGTGTCAAGTTCTCTCGAGCAGCCAACCAACTAGTGGTTGTAGGGGCGGCTATTTATAGCCTAGGGAGCAGCCCGACATGATAAGACATAAATGCCCTTAAATGATATGACCGTTAGGTGGAGATATTTTGGGACAGGTGGCAAGAAGACAAAGAACGGTCGGAAATTTGAACATCAAATTCCTCGGGGCTATCATGTTCCTCCTTTGTGTAGGCAATTCAGACTGGCGAATTCCTAACTCCTCGGCCGAACAAATTCTCGGTGACTGTAAGAGCTTCGTCTCATCACATCAAGAAATTGACTGAATCTGTATGAGATTTCCAAAGGCTTCACTCAAGGGATTGGTAGGTGAGGATTTTGAGTTGAGCATCAAATGGAAATTTCTCCTTAGTATTTCCTCGACCCCTTTAACGAAGACGGTGTTTCCTATGACTCAAGAAAGAGAAAATGAAACTACGAAAGCAAAAGTCTTCACGCTTCATATTCCTCAGCGAATACCAAGTCTTGAATCACACCAATTTCTTCACTTTCAAAGTCTTGTAAAGTCTTCGAATATCATATTCTTCGATGAAGAAATTCATTTTAGGGTCGACTTTCTCTGTAAATATCAAACTCCTCATAGACTTATAGACCTGTGTACACTCACAAACGCATTAGTTACTTAACCTATAAGTCTTCAATACACCAAAATCACTAAGGGGCACTAGATGCACTTACACTAAGCGTTTTGATGACGTCACTAATCAGCTAGACCCACTGAGTTGGCAGAAAAAAACGCCACACGGACACATTAACTTGGTCTTCTTCTTCTTTCTCTCCCTCTCTCTCTCTCTTTGAAGGACTGGATCACGTGACTTGCCCACAGGCAGTCACCCGGTAACATGCGGCCACCAATCCAGCATTCATTCTACATTCAATGGACAGAATTGATTAAACGGAAAATCAGCCAACACTTGGCAGTTATTAGCATGGTGACGCTCACATTTGTAGTTTTATTATGTACATGCAACAAGCTATGAACTAAGTTCAACTATAAGAAAAGTCTAAACAAAAACTAAGAAAGGTATCGGACAATGACCTCGTTCACATGTCCACCCTTGTAGGCAGCACATTCGTCGTGTTTGCGTTGTTGTTGTCATCGTCGGGAAGGCGGCGGCGACACCACGTGGACGTTGTAAGGGCACTTTTGTCCCTAAGTAGTTTTGGTGATTGATGACAATGCATTTGCGGACTAATCATGTGTATTGAGCTTTTTAGATTCATCACAACTAAACACAAGACGATTTAATGCCCCTCGAAGATTATTGAAGACGGCGTTTATCTACGGTTCGATTTGGTGGAGTTGAGTCGTAGGAGAGCCGTACTATTAAGAGGGGGTCCGCGTTGGAAAGGTTTGGGTGGAATCTCACGTACACATTCCCTTTTGCACCGCCTTTCCTTGAGCTCATTGGAGTGTTCCTTCGTCTCACCTTGTCTCTGCAATTTGAAGGTCTCCGCCTTGCTCTTCTCAAAGCTAAGCGGTAGTATTGCTCCTCGAAGCGGTACTACGCAGAGCCAGCGGTAGTACTGGCTCCTGCACGGTAGTACCGTAGGCTCCCACGGTAGTACCGCTCCCGGAGCGGTAGTACCATGAAGCTCTGTCCGCACCGCTGCTCAAGCGGTGGTATGCGTGGATGTAATTTTTACATCCGTATTACCCATGTAGTACCGTCTTGTGTGTGTGGTAGTACCGTGACGCTTGAGCCGTGTTCGATAGCAAGTGCGGAGGTAAGGGCGGATGTAATTTTTACATCCGCACCTTTCACGGTAGTATCGCACCCATGGTCGCGGTAGTTCCGTGTCGGATTTTTGCACGGCAATTTCTAAAGCGGAGGTAGTCACAGATGTAATTTTTTACATCTGTGCCTACCAGGCCTGTCCTGCAGCTGGCTTGCGGAAGTACCATATAGGGTCGCGGCAGTACCACTTCTGTGGATCTACCGCCCCCTGTTAGTGCTCCTTTTTGCTAGGTCAGGTCTCCGCTGTGCCCACGGTAGTACCATGTCCTTGTGGTAGTATGAGCAGGTCTTGGTAGTACCGCGCCTGTGGTGCGGTAGTTCCGTGGGTCGCGGGCTGAGTGGTGGGTAACGGTTGGATATGTCCCCCCACTATAAAAGGGGGTCTTCTTCCTCAAGAAGACCCACCTCTTCTAACCCTAAACTCCATTGTTGCTCCAAGCTCCATTTTCGCCCGATCTCTCTCACTAGCCAATCAAACTTGTTGATTTGCTCGGGATTGGTTGAGAAGGCCCCGATCTACACTTCCACCAAGAGAAATTTGATTCCCACCACTAATCCCTAGCGGATCTTGTTACTCTTTGGTGTTTGAGCACCCTAGACAGTTGAGGTCACCGTGAAGCCATAGTCCATTGTGGTGAAGCTTCGTGGTGCTGTTGGGAGCCTCCAATTAAGTTGTGGAGATTGCCCCAACCTTTTTTGTAAAGGTTCGGTTGCCGCCTTCAAGGGCACCAATAGTGGATTCACGGCATCTCGCATTGTGTGAGGGCGTGAGGAGAATACGGTGGCCCTAGTGGCTTCTTGGGGAGCATTGTGCCTCCACACCGCTCTAATGGAGACGTACTTCCCCTCAAAAGGGAGGAACTTCGGTAACACATCCTCGTCTCCACCGGCTCCACTCTTGGTTATCTCATCCCATTACTTGTGCAAGCTTACTTGTGTTTTATTCATTGCTTGCTTGTGTGGTTGTGATTGTTGCATCATATAGGTTGTCCACCTAGTTGCATATCTAGACAACTTACTTTGGTGCAAAGTTTAATTTGGTAAAGAAAAGTTAAAAATTGTTAGTTGCCTATTCACCCCCCCCCTCTAGTCAACTATATCGATCCTTTCAATTGGTATCAGAGCCTCGTCTCTTTTTTAAGGACTTTACCGTCCGAAGAGTATGGTTGACGTCGTAGATGATGTGGGAGAGCACTCCGATGCGAATCTGATATCATCTACGGGAGATGGGGGTAACTCGATCTCACGTGAGGAATTCAATGTGGCGTTGGACACATTGAAAACCTCCATGACGACCGAGGTCTTAAGGATTTATTAGAAGGGTTTAAACTTTCCACCGCGCCCGTGAAAGTGGGTGATCCCGCCAACACGGAGACGGATGCTAACCCCGACAAGGGGGAAGCTACTAGTGAGAAAGCTCCTATGTCTAGTGATAAAATGGCACCGCATCTTTGCCCATGTGCAACCTCCACCCGCTTATGGTGGACCGATCCTTCTACTCATTTGAATCATGCGGTCCTCCCCAAGATTGATAAAAAGGAGGATTTTGATTCTTGGGTCTATCGTTTTAAGCGTCATTTAAATCATGTGAACACTAACCTTTGGAGAATCATTGAAGAAGGTTTTTATCCGCATGACCGGAGCAACTTCACTCCTAGGGAAGCCGTGGATGATCAATTCAATGGAAATGCTCTCTTCATCATCCAAGAAGCAATCCTTCCTGAAGACCTCCCGCATCTTCGGCCTTACTCGTTGGCCAAAGATGCTTGGCCAAAGCGATTTCTCTCTATCGGGGAAGTGCAAGCATTCAACGCTCCAATTATGAAGTGGTACAAGATGAAGCCGATGAGTTTGCAATGAAAGAAGATGAAGAACCTCGTGAGCTCTATCGGAGAGTTACCAAGCTCGCGGTCTCTCTCCGGGATCATGGAAGTAAGGACACGGATGACAATTGGATCAAGCGCAAATTTCTCAAGGCAATGATGCCCTACCACAAAGCCATGTCCTCCGTCATCCGTCAAAGGCCGGACTTTCACACCTTGTCCTCGAGTGATGTGTTGGATGAGTTTGTGGCTATGAGCATATTGGACAAGACCGCCGACAATGTGGTGCTTCGTTCCCAAAGAGCAAAGAAGCCCAACCTTGCATTGAAGGCCAAGGTTTGTGTCGAAGAAGAAGAAGAGGAAGAAGAAGAAGAGAGCAACCTCAAGATCTGAGTATGCCTATCATGAACACATGGCCCTTGCTTCAAGGCAATTTTGGAGCAAGAAGAACTCAAGGCCCAACTTCAACAAGAGCAACTCAAGTGGCGCAAAGGGCAAGCAACGAGTGAGGACTTGCTTCAATTGTGGCAATGTGAGTCATTTTGTTGCGGAGTGCCCATATGAGAAGAGGGAAGACAATGGTGGCAAGCTCATCCGTAAGGACAAGGCCAAGTCTTTCCCCAACAAGAGCAACTTCACCAAGAAGGCTCCTCACAAAGCTTTGGTGGTACAAGAAGAGTACCATGAGGATGATGATGATGAAGAAGATGGTGAGTCGGTCGCCATGGCCTCCGTTGCCATTGCGACGACTCCTCGGGTGTCTCTCTTCGACTCACCAAATGAAAGCATCACCGCCAAGTGCCTCATGGCTAAAGCCACCAACAAGGTAACCCCAACATCAAAACTACCATCATCAATCATTCTTCTTTGACGGATTGCATTGATGAACATGAGGGAACTAATGTGGAGAAGAATGAGTTTGAGACCTTTATGGGTAAACTCAAGGGCAAATCCAAGAAGCACTTCGTTGCTCTCTTGGAACAACTTGGTGAAGCCAATGACATGATCGAGGCTCACGAAGAAACCATCTCTAAGATGGAGGGGCATAGTCGTGACTATGCCGATGAGATTTCGGATCTTTACAATGCTCTTGAGGAAGAGCGTGGTATTCATTTGGCTCTTGAGGAGTCATACAACGATGATCATGCTAAATTAAAAAAAGATCTTGATCATACTCTTGTTGTGTCTCATGTGCTAAGCTCCGAGAAGGCAAAGCTTGGAGTTGATCTTGCTAGACTCAACGAGGAGTTTGACATTCTCGACGAGGCTCACAAAGTCTTGAAGGGTGTTCATGCTAGCCTCAAAGAGTCTCATGATCAACTACAAGTGAAGCTAACCAAGGAGAAAGCCACCTTTCCTCATATGGTATTGATTGATAATGCAAATGCTACTAACCCTTGTTGTGAGCATGTGCATCTTGTTGAGGAGAATGCTAAGTTGAAGGAGCAACTTGAGAAAGGTCTTGTCACATGCATACAAGGTGAGAAGAACCTCAACGACCTTTTGAGTAATCAAAAGGAAGTTGTGGCCAAGGAGGGGATTGGGTTCGCACCCAAGGCCAAGAACAAGAAAAATAATGACAAGACCAAACGACCCCCTCCTCTCAAGCAAACTTTTGTGAGGGAGGGAGAGGGTGCTTCCAAGGAGAAGAAGAACAACGCAAAGGGTGGCGATGCCAAGAAGGGAAATGCCACCACTCCCAACAAAGCCGGCGATTTTAATCCCTCTTATGTGTTATGTCGTGCTAGTGATGGGCACGTTTATGCCAAATTTGTTGGTTCTCCTCATGAGTACATTGAATGGTCTATTTGGGTTCCTAAGACCCTTGTTACTAACATCAAAGGACCCATTACAAAATGGGTACCTAAAACCAAGCATTGATCTCTTGTAGATGTTTGCTTTCGGTGGAGGATCATGGTTGCTCGATAGTGGAGCTACAAATCATATGACCGGAAGCAAGGACTTGGTGGTGGACGTGCACAAGATTCCTTCTATGCCCACCAATGTCGAGTGGGGTGATGCCTCGTTTTCTAGAGTATTGGGACTCGGCAAGGTTGTCATTTCTCATGATCTCACGATTGAGAAGGTCATGCTTGTTGAGTCCCTTGCATACAATTTACTTTCCGTTCATCAACTTGCAATCATGGGCTTTGCCACTTTCTTTGATATTGATACCGTGGCCCTCTTGTGGAGCAAGACTCTTAAAGTAGCCTTTGTTGGGCATGTCGAGAACGGTCTCTATGTGATTAACTTTTCGGAGGTACCCACTAAGACCGCGACATGCCTAATGGCTAAAGTTGATGTGGGATGGCTTTGGCATCGCCGTTTAGCCCATGTCAATATGAGATCTTTGCAAAGTCTTCTCAAAGGGGGCCATGTCCGTGGACTAACGAATGTTAGTTTTGCTAAAGATCGTGCTTGCAGTGCCTGTATCGAAGGAACGCTTCATGAAAAGGCTCACCCTCCCACGACTATCATTTACTCGAAGAGGCCTTTGGAGCTCCTTCACTTGGATCTCTTTGGGCCTCCATCCTTTGATAGTCTTGAGGGTAGGAAGTATTGCTTGGTGATTGTGGATGACTACTCAAGATATACTTGGGTGTATTTCTTCAAGAGGAAGAGCGAGACCCAACAAACCGTCATTGACTTTGCAAATGAAGCACAATGTCAACACAATGCAAAGATCTTGACAATAAGAAGTGACAACGGCACCGAGTTCAAGAACTACACCTTGGATGAGTTTCTTAGTGATGAGGGGATCAAGCATCAATATTCTGCACCCTACACCCCTCAACAAAACGGTGTCGCGGAGAGGAAGAACCGGACGTTGATGGATGCGGCAAGGACCATGATGGCGGAGTTCAAGTCTCCATACAACTTTTGGGCCGAAGCCATCAACACCGCATGTCATGCATCCAATCGGCTCTACCTTCGCAAGGGCTTGAACAAGACTCCATATGAGATACTCACCGGTAACAAGCCCAACCTCAAGTACTTTCGGGTGTTCGGGTGTAAGTGTTTCATTCTCAAAAAGGGTGTTCGGTTGTCTAAGTTATAAGCTAGAGCTTATGAGGGCATATTTGTTGGTTATGCTACAAACTCTCATGCTTACCGTGTCCTCAATAAATCCACGGGACTTATTGAGGAGACGTGTAACATGGAGTTTGTTGAGAATAACGGCTCCCAAGTGGAGCAAAGTGGAACTTGTGATGTAGGTGATGAAATTCCTCCTCAAGCCATAAGAAGAATGGGTGTTGGTTTTATCCTACCCGTTGAGGAACCCCTTGTGGCCGAAGCAGAAGGATAATGCTCCACTCAAGTGGAGCCATCACCAACCCAAGGCCCACACGCTTCCGAAGAACAAAGTGAAGGCCCTCAACCTCATGAACAAGACCAAGGGCAAGATCATGCTCAAGACGATGTTGACACACCAAGTGATGCACAAGGTCAAGTTCTCTCCCCCGAGCAAGTTCAAGATCAAGAGCATGTTCAAGACGGCGCTCAAGATGATCAAGTGACCCCTCCTCAACTCACCTCCGAGGAGGAACTAGAGCGTCGTGCCGCCAAGATTGCTTCCAAGCTCACCACCAAGGGTCATCTCATGAAGAATGTACTTGGAAGCATCCAAAAGGGGGTAAGCACTCGTAGACAGTTGGCAAACTATTGTGAACATCACGCGTTTGTTTCTTGTGTTGAACCCCAAAAGGCATATGAAGCTCTTGAAGATCCGGATTGGCTTAATGCCATGCATGAAGAACTCAACAACTTCGAGCACAACAAGGTGTGGAGGTTGGTGCCAAGGCCAACGGGGAACCACAATGTCATTGGGACCAAGTGGATTTTCAAGAACAAGCAAGATGCTCATGGAACCATCGTTCGCAACAAGGCAAGATTGGTGGCACAAGGTTACTCCCAAGTCGAGGGTATCGACTATGGTGAAACCTTTGCTCCCATTGCTCGTCTTGAATCCATTCGTTTTTTGATTGCTTATGCTTCTCATCACAACTTTAAGTTGCAACAAATGGATGTGAAGAGTGCCTTTCTTAATGGTCCTATTAATGAGTTGGTTTACGTCAAACAACCCCCCGGGTTCGAGGATCCCTACTTTCCCGATCATGTGTACCAACTCGATAAGGCACTCTATGGCCTTAAACAAGCCCCACGTGCGTGGTATGACCACCTTACCGAGTTGCTACAAGATCATGGGTTTGAAGTTGGGCTCATCGATCCCACTCTTTTTACTAAGAAGGTCAATGGGGAGTTGTTTGTGTGCCAACTATATGTTGATGACATTATCTTTGGTTCCCCTAACAAAGCTTTCAATGATGAATTTGCCGCACTAATGACCTCAAAGTTCAAGATGTCTTCCATGGGAGAGTTGAAGTTCTTTCTAGGTTTTGAAGTGAAGCAAAGAAGAGAAGGTACCTTCATCAACCAAGCGAAATACACTCAAGACATGCTCAAGAGATTCAAGCTAAGTGATGTCAAGCCGGCTTCCACTCCAATGCCCACGAAGTGCCAACTTGACATCGATCCCAATGGTAAAGCGGTGGATCAAAAGGTATATCGCTCCATGCTTGGATCCTTGCTTTACCTTTGTGCATCTAGACCGGATATCATGTTGAGTGTGGGAATTTGTGCACGGTTTCAAGTCCGCACCTAAGGAAAGCCACTATGTGGCGGTCGTTTAATCTTCGATATTTGGCTCATACCCCAAACTTTGGCCTATGGTACCCAAGAGAATCAAACTTCAAGCTTGAAGGATATTCGATTCGATTGGGCGGGAGACAAAGTGGATAGGAAGTCTACTTCCGGAGGGTGCCAATTCCTTGGCTGCTCTTTGGTAAGTTGGTCTTCCAAAAAGCAAAGTTGTGTGTCTCTCTCGTCCACCGAAGCGGAGTATGTAGCGGCCGGTAGTTGTTGTGCACAACTCTTATGGATGAGGCAAACTTTAAAGGATTACGGTGTCATTTGTGACAAAGTGCCTCTTTGGTGTGACAATGAAAGTGCCATCAAGATTTCTCTCAACCCGGTGCAACACTTCAAGACGAAGCATATTGAGATTTGGTATCATTTTATCCGTGATCATATTAGGCGAGGGGAGATCGAGCTCAAGTACGTCAACACTCATGATAACCGTGCAGATATTTTCACGAAGCCCTTGGATGAAGCAAGATTTCACGAGTTAAGGCATGAGCTAAATATCATTGATTCGAGCAATGTTGCTTGAACCCGATCACACCCCACCATACTCAACTTGTTATCTAGTTTAGGTGTAGGCATGGACATAGGGGGAGTGTTGTTCTCTCAATGAACTCTCCCTCCCCCCATTATGCATAAATCGATCATCTCTTTCACATTAGCCATTTTTTATGGTACTTGTTCTTCAAAGACGAGTTTTGGTCATGGGCCCAAGGATAATTCTTCGCGGTGCCATACCAATTGACTCAAACATAGGTGGCTCCGGCCACCGCTCTCCTCACGGAGAAGTTGTGTCTCGTAGTTGGTCTCATTCGTCATGTGTGTTCGTCTCTTAGTTGGTTGGTGTCTCTTCCGGAGTTTGTTTTTGCCTTTTCTCTCTTTTCTCTTGTGTGTTCTTACACTTTCTTAGTTTTACGCTACTACCGTGGTGAGCCACGGTACTACCGCAGGAGTTGGTGGCTCTACGTTTTGTGCGTGGCCCTCCAGGGGCACGGTACTACCGCTACCTCCGCGGCAGTAATTTTTTACTACCGCTGAACGAGCGGTACTACCGCCTAGAGTGCGGTACTTCCGCCCGGGCGGTACTACACGATGACCATGGTACTTCCGCGCCCATGAGCGGGTGGGGTTAAGCGGGACAGGGGAGTTCTAACTCCCCATACCCATTCATCTCCATTCCCACCCGTCTCTCTCTCTCTCCTGACCAAGAACGGCGCCGGAGGCCTTCGCCGGATCTCCGTCTCCGGCCGCTCTCCACGGATTCCGACCGGTGGGATCGTTCCCCACCTCACCCTCTTGCCATGGACCCAGGTTTTTCCCCAAGTGCCTCTTCTTTTTCTCCTTCCTTGTGCTTTTAGGTTTTGGGGAGATGCATGTGGTGTTCTTGAGATTTTTGGCTAAATCTGTGCAAGTGGGATTCGTTGTAGAGTGGTTGTGTAGTCCCATGCTCTTTGGATAGTCAAATTAGTTCCGTTTGATCAACGGTAGTACCGAAGTTGTTGTGCGGAGGTTCCAGATCCAGATCCGCGTCCTCTGTGGCGGTTTTCAAACCGTGCGGTACTACCGCTCCTCCTGGAGCGGTACTACCGCAGCCTCACCTGGATCTGGCGCTCAGCGGTACTTCCGCACCTTGGTGCGGTACTTCCGCACCTCGGTGCGGTACTACCGCTGGCGTCCGAAGTAAAAATTACTTCGCCCCAAGCACGGTACTACCGTGCTATCCCAAAGACAGTACTACCGCTGCTGGAGCGGATGTAATTTATTACTTCCACAACCCCGCTTTCGGTACTACTAGTAGATTCATCCTGCGCTCATTTGTTTCGTCCAAATTGCATGTTTTGTGTTTCTCTCGGTTTGGTTTTGATCTGTTTTGTTCCGTGCATGTGTCTTTTCTGTCTTTGTGTCTAGGTGGTGGCTCCGGTTTTGCTCGTCGCTCAAATCCCAGCCGAGACACAGGGTCAAAGCGTCTGCGCAACCCAGATGATGTTCTAGAGGGGTCCTCTGCTGCTCCCCAACGCAGGACCAAGACTACCGCCAACAAATAGAAGGAGCCCGTCATGGGCATGGATGTGATGCCCCAGGCTGAGTTTGTCATTCGAAGGAAGCTCAATCCCTATGTGAATCCCCGGGCTAGCACGCGAGGCAATGAACTCTTCGGAACAAGCAGCAGAATCGATATACATGGATGTGATCAAGGCCAAGCAGAATCACTATGTTGAAGTTCACTACATTGACATGCATCATATGAGGCGGGACAAGCACCGTGAGTACTTTGAGAGGCCTTGGATCTTGTCGAGCAGTTCGCCATTGAGCACTTGCTCACCTTCCACAAGGATTTTGATCCGAGATCATCGCACGATTCTTTGCTTCCGTCCATTTCGCAATCGATGATGCAAGGACCATGACTTGGATGACTAATGGTCGCCGACCGTCGCTACTTGGAAGGAGTTTATGGAGTTGCTTAACGTCCGGATGAAGGGCTCGACACGCCGGTTGGAGTTCGCCTCATGCCAACTCGACTCGCCAACAAGAACAAGCTCTTGCCATTCCTTGTTCAAGACTCTTCCCAACAAGAAGACTGCGTGGGTGCTTAATTCCTTCCTTGACATCATGCATCGACTCTTTCGAACACCCTCTTCCCACGCATTGGGGACATGGGCGGTACATGCTTACCTCGTTGACATGATGCTTATCTGCGAGGAGGCCCGTCTGTGCTCGGACTCAACCACTTGATGTCTCACATATCATGTGGTGTGAGCTTGATTCGCCGTGTTCAACCGTAAGGTCCCCATCTATGGGCCTTACTGCTCCACTTGATCTCCACGGCATGGGAGAGGCTGTTTCAAAGATGAGTTTGAAGCTCCAGGGTGGATTCATCATGAGTCCGTCAGGCTCCGCATCAAGCCACATTGGGCTAACACCACCACTTCTGCTAAGGCTGCCAGGCGGGCTGTGGATGAGGAGGAACTTGGGGGGGAAGAAGTTGCTGCTGACCGTTCTGCTTTCTCGCCTCCCTCTGATGAGCCCTCTTGGGCAAAGAAGCTGAAGAACAAGATGAAGAGGCTGTTCTGCATGCAGGTTCAGGGTCAGTACAAGGCCCATGTTGCTCAGAAGGAGAGTCGCCGTCGCGACATCAAGATCTTGAGGGCTTGCGGGGAGGATGTGGCCAGCGGTTCTGAGAAGCACATCACCCCAGAGACTGCCTGGATGGAGAAGCAGGGCTACAAGTGGACCGATTCAGAGGAGGAGTCCGTTCCTGCTGCAGAGTCTGAAGACGAGGAGTCCTTTTCCGCCTGAGCTACCACCTTTGTTGTAGGTGACCTCTCTGCCTTTTTGGTGTCTCGATGCCAAAGGGGGAGAGAGTGTAGGATTTGCATGCGTGTCATGTGTTCGTGTCGTGTGTTTCGTCGTTTGCTTTGCTTTTCGTCGTTGAACTTGCTTGCTTTGATTTGGTTGTGCTTGTGAGACTAAGTTTATCATATGGTGTAAGACATATGCACTCTATCGCACCTTATCATCTTATTGAGCTTGTGCTTTATCATGCTAGTCATGTTATGCTCATATCTACTATCTTGCTTAGTGTCAGCCTTACCATTGCAAGATATGCTTTGTTTCTAAAATATAGGGGGAGTGGTGATCCTAGTATTCGTGCCGTGCAGTCCAAAGCACTTTACTCTCTATCAGGAATCTAGGGGGAGCTCATCTATATTTTAGAGATGTGGGGTTTGCTTGTGCTATATTCATCTCCTCTGTGTAAATCCCGTATTGTCATCAATCCACCAAAAAGGGGGAGATTGTAAGGGCACTTTTGTCCCTAAGTAGTTTTGGTGATTGATGACAATGCCTTTGCGGACTAATCGTGTGTATTGAGCTTTTCAGATTCATCACGACTAAACACAAGACGATTTGATGTCCCTCGAAGATTATTGAAGACGGCGTTTATCTACGGTTCGGTTCGGTGGAGTTGAGTCGTAGGAGAGCTGTACTATTAAGAGGGGGTCCGCGTTGGAAAGGTTTGGGTGGAATCTCACGTACACATTCCCTTTTGCACCGCCTTTCCTTGAGCTCCTTGGAGTGTTCCTCCGTCTCGCCTTGTCTCGCAATTTGAAGGTCTCCGCCTTGCTCTTCTCAAGCTAAGCGGTAGTATTGCTCGAAGCGGTACTACCGCAGGAGCAGCCAGTAGTACTGGGCTCTGCACGGTAGTACCGTAGGCTCCACAGTAGTACCGTTCCCGGAGCGGTAGTACCGCTGAAGCTCTGTCCGCACCGCTGCTCAAGCGGTGGTATGCGTGGATGTAATTTTTACATCCGTACTACCATGATAGTACTGCGTCATGCACGGTAGTACCGTGACGCCAGCCGTGTTGATAGCAAGTGCGGAGGTAAGGGCGGATGTAATTTTTACATCCGCACCTTTCACGGTAGTACCGCACCCATGGTCATGTAGTTCCGTGTCGGATTTTTTCACGGCAATTTCTAAAGCGGAGGTAGTCACGGATGTAATTTTTTACATCTGTGCCTACCAGCCTGGCTTCTGGTGGCTTTATGGAAGTCAGATGGGGTCATGATAGTACCGCCTCTGCGGATCTACCGCGCCCTGTTAGTGCTCCTTTTTGCCAGGTCTGGTCTCCGATGTGCCCACGGTAGTACCGCGGTCCGCCGCGGTAGTACCGCAGGCCCGTGCGGTAGTACCGCGCATGTGGTGCGGTAGTTCCATGGGTCGCGGGCTGAGTGGTGGGTAACGGTTGGATATGTCCCCCCACTATAAAAGGGGGTCTTCTTCCTCAAGAAGACCCACCTCTTCCAACCCTAAACTCCATTGTTGCTCCAAGCTCCATTTTCGCCCGATCTCTCTCCCTAGCCAATCAAACTTGTTGATTTGCTCGGGATTGGTTGAGAAGGCCCCGATCTACACTTCCGCCAAGAGAATTTGATTCCCCCCACTAATCCCTAGCGGATCTTGTTACTCTTGGGTGTTTGAGCACCCTAGACGGTTGAGGTCACCGTGAATCCATAGTCCATTGTGGTGAAGCTTCGTGGTGGTGTTGGGAGCCTCCAATTAAGTTGTGGAGATTGCCCCAACCTTGTTTGTAAAGGTTCGGTTGCCGCCTTCAAAGGCACCAATAGTGGATTCACGACATCTCGCATTGTGTGAGGGCGTGAGGAGAATACGGTGGCCCTAGTGGCTTCTTGGGGAGCATTGTGCCTCCACACCGCTCTAACGGAGACGTACTTCCCCTCAAAAGGAAGGAACTTCGGTAACACATCCTCGTCTCCACCGGCTCCACTCTTGGTTATCTCATCCCCTTACTTGTACAAGCTTACTTGTGTTTTATTCATTGCTTGCTTGTGTGGTTGTGATTGTTGCATCATATAGGTTGTCTACCTAGTTGCATATCTAGACAACTTACTTTGATGCAAAGTTTAATTTGGTAAAGAAAAGTTAAAAATTGTTAGTTGCCTATTCACCCCCCCTTCTAGTCAACTATATCGATCCTTTCAGATGTCTTCGTGGTGGTCATGGACCGGTCCTTAGCCAGGCTAGCGTGAGATCGGCGTCCGACACCACCAAGTATGTAGGCGAGCAACAAAAAGAAAAAAATGCAAAGCGATTTGATCCCTGATCGGCAAAATACAACAATGCGCGTATCCACACCAGCCATCTCATGACCCCACATAAACAAAAACTAGAGTGAGGTAGCGTACCGGGGTCTCCGCGCAAATTCAGACGACATCGACTCCTTGTCGTGTAGTGCGGTGGTCAGCGAGGTGGTAGCGGAGCAAGCGCGGTGGGACTGCGCAACGTGCAGTACCGGCCCACGTTCAGTGTGACATCACACGTCGTGCCAGACTGGGTGGTGTCGGACCCCAACCTCGCGTTGGCCGGCTAAGGACCGGTCTAGGACCACCGCGGAGACGTCCAACAAGGCGGCACGAACACGACAAATGTGCTGCCGAAAAGGGCGGGCATGTGAACGAGGTCACCGCCCGGTACCTCGCTTAGTTTTTGTTTAATTTTATTTTAAAAATAGTTAAACTTGTTAAAATCATTTGGTTTAAATGTAACATATGAAACTTGTGAAAAATAGAGCGTGCGTACGTTCAGTCTAGTTGTTGCTATTAAAATATATTCTTAATTACTACAAAGTAATTATTCCAAATGTATTAGCAATGTGCAGAGCACTTAGTGCATAGCTTGTCGCATGTACATAATAAAACTACAAATGTGAGCGTCTCCATGCTAAAAACTGCCGGGCAACGCTAGCCATCAGACTACTGATAATTTCATCATATCAAACTAGTCATTGGCCGATCTAGTAGTTTAGGCCCACGCAAAATTAGTTGTTGCCGCTAATTAAGTGCTTTGTAACTGCTCCCGCAACCCGCGCTGGGTTTACTCTTTCCGTCCCTTTCTTTCTCCTAGGATGCTGCTTCCTTGTTGCACGCTTCGTTAAATTACGCCAGAGTACCAGATTTTCATGCACCCATGTGATGGATGCATTACATTTTTTAGATGAATGGAAGCATTACTTGTAATAACCAAATACATTTTCTTTTAGGAAACATACACTCTAAATTCGTAGATTATAAGTCATGTAAATGATGCTTTGATTCTTGATGATAAATCTCAAAAATACTATTGTATTTGGTTGTTTCTACTCCATAACACATACAGTATTGTGCTTCCATCATATTACAACTGTGTTTCTGTTGAGAAGAAAATTTGCTTCAAATGTGTTTCTGCCGAAAAGAAAATTTGCTTCTAACAAAAATAAGATTTATTTCTCTCTAGCAAAAAATCACATCCAACTTTAAGCTGCACCCTTTTTTTACAATCATGCATAATTTTGTTCCCACCCACTGGAATCCAATAGAACATAAAGTTGCATCCGACAAACATAAAAATGCCACTTTTATATTGATATATGTTTCCAAGGAAATGAAAATTACAATCGCAATTCTGGGTGAGCCTGAACCAGTTCAAGCAACATCTCTCCCAGCTTCTTTTTGGCTGCCTTCACCCTCTCCCCTATTGTAGCTCCGATGATGTTCAACAGGTGTCGTCGTGAACTGCGCTTCAGCTGCCGCATACCACCAAACCTAGCATCCACCGGGAATACAGATATAATATGATGTCTCCTGAAAATAGTTGTATGAAGCAAGATATTAGAAATAAGAAAGCTTGTCCGTTTAACACAGTGCAAATTGCACGAAGCATTAAATTGTGGGAACTCAATATAGTAGATCTTTGTATGAAGCAAAGATCATTGATAATATATAATAAACTAAGTTTGGCACCAACAAGAGGATGCATCCCTTGTGTCGCCAACATACAAACTGAGCCGATTATGAATGGATGCACTTTTTATTGTGAGACAAAAAAATGATTACAATGTAGAAGCACCCAGGTGAGAAGCATAGAAATTTGATAATGAATAATCAAAGAAAGCTTGCTAGCAACATGCAGATGCATCTTCTATGCCACTGGCATTCAAATAGAAAGAATTTTCAATAGACAAATACAAGCATTTTTAATGATGAAGCTACATTTTTTTCGTGCTTCTTACCTTCATGCTTCTACATTGTAAGCATTTCTAGACGATCAAAACAAAAAGCTTACAATGTAGAAGCATCAAGGTAAGAAGCACAAAAAAATGCAGTTAGTTCATTATTGGTGATAGGTGGAAGCATAAAAGTTTGGAAATGAAACAAAAAAAAATTGCGGCCAACTGTGGAGGCACTTTTGTGGAAGCTCCATATACAAGAAGCAACAAAAGTTGTTTGCTCACCAATTCTCATATACGTACATTGGAAGCACTGAAAATTGAAATTAGGGAATTAACTATGATTGTCTTTTTTTACGTGAATTAACTACCATTTCTGTCTACATAGCTATGGATGATCAAACTATCTAAATAATCCAACAACAAAATTGTTCGGTGACAAATGACCTAATACATGGAAAGAACAATTTAGTACACAATGAACGTAAAAGTACTTGGCAGTTGGCAGACAGTACATTACACAGAAAATTATAATTTGGCAATTACAAATCATAAAATTGAGGGCTATGGACGAAGTGCAGTACCTTCCATCGCGAGATTTGGCCCTTCAAAATGAGGGCGATCGACGCAGGCTTTCCGGCCGGCCGGTGCTACAGCCGACAGGAACCTGCCCAAGCACCAACCACCAAAGAGATGGGGGCCTCGACACTGCCGGGATGGCACACCTGAGATGTGCCACGAGGGCAGTCCGGGGTTCGCATCGGTGGAGAGGAACCCCGAGGTCGCATCGGTGGATAGAAAGATGGAGTTCGATTTTTTTTTTTAAAAAAGAAAGAAAGATGGAGTTCGGAGGAGCATGTACCGGATTTGTACGGTGGGTGGGGGTGTGCTAGAAGACGAGGTAACGAGGAAGCAGGCGATGTGCGGCACAATCGGAGTGGTCACGGCGACGCGGTTGACGGCAAGCTCGGGGGATGCACACAGAGAGGAGAACCAACACGCCCCTGTGTGCATCTCCTCTCTTCATCTCTGGAGGAGGCTGCAACCTCGCGAGATCCCCGTCCTCTTCCCCCGGACAGCGGCCTCCCCATCGCCGTACAAGCTCCAAAGAAGGACGACGGCCTACCCATCGCCGTACAAGCTACAGAGGAGGACGACGGCCTCCCCATCGCCCAACAAGCTACAGAGGAGGACGACGGCCTCCCCATCGCCGTACAAGCTACAGAGGAGGACGACGGCCTCCCCATCGCCCAACAAGCTACAGAGGAGGACGACGGCCTCCCCATCGCCGTACAAGCTACAGAGGAGGACGACGGCCTCCCCATCGCCCAACAAGCTACAGAGGAGGACGACGGCCTCCCCATCGCCGTACAAGCTACAGAGGAGGACGACGGCCTCCCCATCGCCCAACAAGCTACAGAGGAGGACGACGGCCTCCCCATCGCCGTACAAGCTCCAGAGGAGGACGACGGCGGCCCCATCGCCCAACAAGCTACTGAGAGGAGGACGGCGGCCCCCATCGCCAGCACAAGCTGCTGAGAGGAGGACGACGGCCTCCCCATCGCCCAACAAGCTACAGAGGAGGACGACGGCCTCCCCATCGCCGTACAAGCTCCAGAGGAGGACGACGGCCTTCCCATCGCCGTACAAGCTACAGAGGAGGACCGGGCAAGGGCGGCTAGGAGTTGGTGCACAGTCGCCTTCCTCGTCTAGCAGGTTTGCGGCCACACGCCTCGCGTCCCTGGGCGACTGGGCCTCTGCTCATGTGGCGTGGTCCGTCCGTCCCGAGCTCCCCTTGCACCGCGCGGACTAGCGCCACCACTGCGCAGCTGGAGACGCTCGTCCCAGTTTGCTCGCGGCCAAGGGAGGTAGAGCAGAGCGCCGGCCAGCGCGGTTAATGGCCGCTACGCTCGCGCGGGAAGAGGCCGAAGGCCGAGCCGGGTGTGCGCCGCCCGGTGGCGATGTCGTCCCCGGCATGGACGAGGATGAGCTCGTGCTCCCGTGTGTGCGTGCTCCACTACGTGCTGTCGTGCTTGCTGCTACATATGTTGTTCTGCATGCTCCCGTGCTTGCTGCTAGATGTGTTGTTGTGCGTGATTCCGTGCTTGCTGATGCGCGTGTGCGTGCCCGGGCATGGTGATGCGGGGCCGGCGGCGAGGTCGGGGAGGACCGCGAGAGGCGGATTGCTGCGAGCCGCGGCCGCGGGCCCTGCTCTGCCGCGAGCAACAAGCTTCAAGCTAGCCGCGAGCTGCTGCGCTCGCGATCCGCGCCAGCGCCGCGCTGGCAGGCCACCACGACGGCCCGCTCGTTTTCCCCGACTCAGCCAGTGCCCCCGCGGCGAGGAGCAGTGCTCCACCTCATGGCGTCCTGAACATGTTCGATAAAATGCTTCAAAGAGAGAGGGAGAGAAAGAAGAAGAAGACCAAGTCAATTTGTCTATGTGGCGTTTATTTTCCTGCCAACTCAGCCTGACGAGTGGACCCGGCTGATTAGTGATGTCATCAAATCGCTTACCGTCTACTCTTCGTTTTTAAATATTTGTAGAGATTTTAAATGGACTATCACATACGGATGTATATAGACATATTTTAGAATATAGATTTATTTATTTTACCCCGTATGTAGTCATTTGTTGAAATCTAGAAAAATAAATATTTAGAAACAAGGTCGTCAAAAGTGTGGCGCGGTGTAAAGTGTCCCGTGCTGGTTCTTTGCATTTTACTCTTGCAAATCACGTTTCAATCTCTAGAACGCCCCCAAATTCTAGCAGCCGGTGTGATACTCCCGGCTACACGCCACATCGCCGCCCGTGAGCTCGTCGACACCAAGCACAGTAGCACACCACCCCAGCCCGGCGCGTTCCATCCCGTCGATGGCCCAACTCACGGCACTGCCGCAACTACTTCTGTGTTGTAACCAGCAGATGAGAGGTCGCGTTGCAACCAGTAGACATGCTCTGTACTTGGAGTTATACTTCTGTCAAGATGCAACAAGCAGGTCAATGGGAAGTAGCCATGGACGGAGGGCCGGTGGTTAGGGACGCAGCGAGCGCGGGTGGCTGCCGGGGCGCCGAGAAGCCTGGTCCTGGACGACGGGGAGAGCAGCGGGGACGGAGCTCCGGTGCTTCCGCGACAAAACGAGCTTCCGGCGACGCCGACTAGCGACAGAGGACGCTGGAGAAGGAAAGGAGATTCGTGATTATTTTGAGCTTGTGGCGGCGGCAATGGGCGAGCATGAACGCCGAAGAAGAAAGGGGAATGACAGAGGGCTGCTATTGCAGTAGCTTGGTGCTCGAGGAGTTGTCTTCCGATGTTTGGAAGGGCGGCGGTTCGAGAAGACGCTAGGTAGTAGATTCGGTGATGCGTTTTGCCGGGCGTGCCGGTGCGGGAGTTCGGGAGCGAGACAAGAGATGAACAAAGTACAGTGACCAAACTGAATTATATTATTGAGGCTTGCTTCGGTACAACAGGCGACAATTAATTACAAGATAAAATCGCGCAAAGAGCTATTGCAACGCATAAGTGTCTCAGGCTAAAAGTGAAAACATATGCCGATGCCGATGCCGGTGCTACTGCTGGTGACCGCGGTGACTGCGGCGTCTGCGGCGACTGTCCGGGAGTCCCCGCACTCCGAATGCACGTGAAATTAAAATTCGCCGACCCCTCGCCACGGTGGCTGCAGAATCCACCGGTCTGCTCACATGATCCGCATATTCCCTCGACCGCCGGCGTCCAGGAGAGCTCGAAGCCTTTCCTCAGAGCGGGGACGACGTCGTCGAACTCGGAGTTGGCATGGAGTGATGTCCAGAGCACCGGCATTGCGAGCACGTCCTCGCACAATCGAGCGTACGAGGGTGGGAGGAAGGAGTCGCCTGCCCGGAAAACGTATGTATGGTTAAGGCCGTCTCCCTCCATGCAGTCGACGAGGTGGTTAGGCACCACGAAAAACGAGCAGCGGACGAAGAAGGTGAAGTTCGTGTCGCTGCCCGTGAGCGCCAATGGCGGCGGCGAGCCCTCAGGCAGGGTGAGGTTTCTCCTTCCGGCGAGGAGGGGACAGCTGCCGTTGTGGGTGGCGATGTCGAACAAAAGGATGGTACGGTCGTAGGGGTCGTCGCCGTAGTTGATTTGGTTGACCCCGTACTCGCCGGAGGGCAGGCTGAGCACCGGCGTGTCGCTGCGGCACTCGAGCCTGAGGCTCGGGTACCCGCACGCGTTGCGGCCGCAGTCGCCGTCCACCCAGAACGGGTACCGGACTTGGACGGCGCCGCAGCGGGAGGACCGGCACGCCGTCTCCGCCTCCAGGGCGGCCGTCGCGGTCGCAGCGAAGCTCAGGACAAAGGGGAGAAGAAATGCCATTGTTGCAGGTGCGAGCTGTAGTGCTAGAGGAGAGGTACGGGACGAAGATGCAGGGGCTCCTTTATAACGTGCTGGAGCTCACACAAATCGTAAGTGGCGGATTCCCGGACCGATTCCTGGCACGCGAGCGGCGCCACCAACTTCCCCGGCGAGCGGTTCAACTGAGTTCCGTCTTCGTCACAGTCTCAGGCCGACGAGCTGGAGCAGCCGGTGCGGTGTGTCCCCTTTTCTTTCTTCCCAAACGATAGAAAACGCGCGTGCGCGATTTAACGTCTCCGAGCGGCCGATCCGCAGTTTTGCGGTGGGGCTTCCATTCCCCTTCTCACAGGTTCGCGGAGGGGTGGAGGGTGCGGCCGTTTCGGGCGGTGGTGAGTTGCAGTTGCAGGGGAAAGCCGTTGCGGATGGGTGGTGGTGGAGGAGACAGGGGAGTGCGGATCCACAGAGCTAACGGCGACGAGCGGCTCGGCATTGACAAGCCCGGCGAGGGATGACGAGCAGGATCTCGCGCGTGCGGGTGCGAGGGAGATAAGCGGCTCGGCATCGACACTCTCCTGCGAGGTGGGAGGAGGCAAGCAGCACGGCGTCCAAGCGGCGAGGGAGCCAAGCGATTCGGTCGCCATCGACGATGCGCGAGTTGCAAGGTGAGCCCCTCGTATTTTTTTTCCCCATCAAATTCGTGCGCGCAACATCAAGGCAATGTTCTGGATTATAGGGAGGATCGAGAGGCAAGCAATTAGGGCAATTTTTCACGGGCAATAGCTAGGCAATTATGTGGATTATGGGGGAAAACTTTAGAATTTTGGTGCGCTAAGACCATCCATTCCTTCAGGAATTACTACCTGTTGTTACTTTGTCTACAACAACTGCAATCTGCAAGACCACCCGCTGTAACTGAACTTTAGTTGTTTTTATGCAAACCCAAAACACCTTGTTTGCTTTTTCTGTACCCAGTGCTTCTGCTAATTAACACATTGCCGTATTGATTACTGGGGAAGGGAGGGAGGTCCATTGCTTTTGCGCTTGTTTCTCAGATGATTGTCTTCTCAAATGGCCAACCTAAGTAACTTATGATCCTGCTCTATTCTCTGGCATTTGCTATGATCCATGTATAACTATTTTGTTAGTTGTCCTTCGATCCAAGAGACCTGTTTGTCTTTGTTTCTGTTGACACCTGACACTCAAAAAAATACAATGCATTGACGGGCCACATTTAAGCGATGGAAAAATTATTAGAGTAGGTTATATTTTATGCTTTGATTTTTTGGATTAAAATGAAGTCCATGTGACTTGAGTAGTGATCAACCAACCGCCGCAGCAAATTTTGGATGCTTATTATTTGTTGCCCGTCTAGTTGCTTTGCTGAAGCATGATCAATCCGACCGCGTTACTATTCTCATAGCCGCGTTATTCGTTGCATAGCCGCGTTACTATTTTCTATCTCTGTCTGGATTATTAGTTGCTGATGGTAATAAAATCAAAATAGTTCATCTAGCAGCGTACTACCAAATGGTAGAGCTAAGAAGTTGAATCAAAATAGTTTATTGTTCTGTCCTTCTTCACTGCAAGCAGTCAAAAAAATACTCGGTTTTTTCTTACTGAAGATCGAGGCTTCAACACTAGGAGGCTCATCAATAAGATAAGAAACAGGTGAAAGCTAGGATGCCCATCGATCCACTTATACCCCTATAAAATAATCAATCGATCATACTACCTGAAGATTACCCGGAATGACTGTATCTTTTCAAAGATTTAGTTAATAGTTTTGCAACATAGTATATGAGTTCTCCATTTTTCTCGAAAATATATCTCATCCTCGTAATTCTAACAGAAGGGTCAATCAATCTGAAGATGCGGCTGTGCAGATAAAAAAAACAGAGAGAGAGGTCTTCTTGTGTAGTGTTCGCTTATGTCCCTAACAAGATTCTCTAAATGAACAAGGAAAGTAAGAGACAATCAATTAAGGCAAGTTTTTTTTATTAATTGTCCTTTTCATTTTTATTATTCCTAGACACCTTTGTCGCAATTGGATGACAACGGCACTTCGCTGACCTTTCAGGTTCATCTTCATGATCTATTTTTTAATGGATTTTTGGTGCTAATTCTATAGGAAATTTCTTTATTAGTACAGAGACATTATGATAAAAAATATACGTGTAAAGTCCATCATGGAACAATGGATGTCAAATGGAATTTCAGTTTTCATTTTTTTTTACCGAGATGGAATATAGTGTTCTTGACCACTACATGTTCAATATAAGTAGTATTGCAGTTTGATTAATTGACTGCGCCTTGCAAACTGGGAGATATATTCTTCCCATTTAAGCTTATGTTTTGCAAACTGGAAAATGGAAACTAATGTTCATTGTTTGTTTTCTGGCGTCAAATGCAGAATGTGAAATCTTGCAAAACATCTAGGTGAAATGTCTCGGCAAGTACTGTCCAGCAGTTTGAGATCTTAGTCAACGTGGAGGAGCCCTGCCACGGCATCATGTCCGATGGCAGCGGCTATGGCTATGGCTGCATCTGTGGCTGGCAAAAGATGCGGCCGAGATATCCTTGAAGTTTACAAGGTAATCACATGAGCTAATTTCTTCCGTGTGTGATGTCACACGGGAGAATGTTGGAGGTCTTGTTTCGTTGAGGAAAGAGTTTGACGGTGCATTCTTCATTGTATAAAGCACCCTGATGTTTACAAGGTAATCACATAAGTTGTGTTATGCGCTACGTTCTTGTATTTGTTATGTGTTATCCGGTCATCATGTGATTGGTAGTTTAAAAGTTTAAGCGACCTTTGAATTCGTACTGAAGGTAGTTTATAGACATTTGTGCTTCTTATAAGCATTTTATAAGTTGTAGCACGTCATCTGATTGCTTAAAATACTAAGTATTCATAATTGTTTTCATGCTCCCCTTTTATTGTCTGCCTTTGAAGGATTTGAGTGAACTTGCAAGCTGGTTTCTGCTGTTAGGACATTCAGGCCATGGGAAGACACAAATGGCAAGTGGCTTTGAGATTTTCATATTATTAATGCCGGAGCTGTTGAACAAGTATATTGGGGAGAGTGATTCAGGAGCACACTGGCGGATCGGGAACGTGCAGTGCTGGATGGACGAGAACTACGCTTCATTTGTTTTAGGAGCACACTGGCGAGGTATGTGCCTCTCCCTCTCCCACACATGTCAACATGTAATTTAAAATAAAGCTAATTCAGTGTAGCAGGAACATCATATTTTAGACATGGTCTGCAGATCTATGTGCTCTGCCCCTTTTTTACTTCAGGAAAGCATGCGTTTTCTCTGATAATGTGCCTTCAACACACTTCCAAGTTGCCAACCATCATCAATTGTAGTCTCAAATCAAATCGATGGGAATGCAAATTTTATCCGAGAATGTGCAACAAAAACACGTTGAAATCTCAATACCAACGCCTTGTAGAAGTAGCTGTGAACCCTAAATTATTTCTTGAGAGTAAACATATTTGACCACATAGTTTTTTTCGTAAATTCAGATCATACTACTTATTGATCTCTGAGCTCTATACTAATATTTATCCTTAATCTGTTTTTTGTGTAAACAACTCCTCAGTACCATGTTTACTGTTTTGATAAAGTTAGAGAAACTACCAGGGAAGCAATGCCTTGCTTGGTGTTGATTTCCTACAATTAGCAAGAGTAAATACAAAATCTGAATGTGGACAAAAAATTTAAATGTACTTGTTATGGCCGGTTCGGTTTAGCTAGGCCCACCGGGCAATCTTAGCCCACAAGTTATCTTAGGATTTATTCTTATGCAAGTTATTTAGATTATAAATATAGGCTGTAAGACTCTTTGAGAGGTAAGCAATAAAGATAGTTCTATCATATTGCCCGGCTCCAGAGGAGCCGGAAACCCTAGCCGCACCAAACCCTAGCCGCCTCTCTGCTTGTGCCGCCGCCGCCAATCCGCAAGGACGGCGCCTCGCCGCCGGCCGCCGCGCTCCAGCCCTCGCCCACCTCCCTCCTTTCCCTATAGCCTACGCCCTCGGCAGGGCAAAACCCTAACTCCTAACACCTTGGTATCATCCAGCTCAGGTTCGACTATGTCATCACCACCACCATCGCCGTCGCTGCCTCTGGCCACCACCACCGCCGCCGCGTCCTCACCTCTCGCCACGGGACCGCTGGATCTCCTCCCCGGCGCATCCACCGGCCTGCCACCGGGCCCCACCACCGAACCGCCGCCGTCTACATCAACGCTGCCGGCCAACTACACCCCGGAGGCCATGGCAGGGGTCCTCAACGATCTGGTGCTCGCGGTCCAGGGCATCCGGCTCTTCCTCGCCAGAACGTACGGGCCGCCACCGCCACCCCAGCCACCCGCGCCCTCCCCACCGGCGCTCCCGTGGTACTCGGTGCCGCCGCCCTCGCCGGCGGCTACCCGGCACCCAAAGATCCGCCGCCCTAAGCGCCCGGCTTAGCGACTGGGCCGCCCAGCCACCACGGCATCGGCCGCGCCCCAGCGCCGCCTGGCCTCACTCAGCCCGCCCAAAGAGGCCGCGACATCGGCAGCGCCGCCGCCGGCACCGTGGCGGCCTGGCCCGCCCCGGTCCCCTCCACGCCGGCCGCACCGGCTCCCACGCCACCGCCGGCCCCCACGACGCAGGCACCGATGCAGCAGGCGCCGGTGCAGCAGCTCCACCAGGCGCCACCGCCATCAACAGCACCACCACCCGCGCCTCGGGCCACGGGTCGGCCCCTGCACCAGGTGCAGTTTCCGCCGTCCCCATCGCCGATCCCCGCGTGGGCGACCGGCTCGTCTTCGGGCCCGGTATACTCCACGGCGCCGGAACACCCGACGCCCTCCCTACGGATTGATCACCCCTCCAGCTCGGTGAACTACGCCCCGGCGCTTCCTGACCAGGCATACGCGCTGCCGGCGACGGCGGCCGTTCCCGGGCACGGCGGGCCGACGCCTCGCCGCTAAGCTGGACTTCGCCACCACGAGGGCACGGAGGACCCCTCAACCGCTCAACCAAGGCGAGCAGTTCTTCGAGGCAGCGGACGCTTCGCCGGATCGCACTCGCTCGCGTCCTATCATCTTCGAGGCGCGCGCAGACGGTACTACGCCCTCGCAGGACGAGGGCGGCATGCCACCATGGGAGCGCTTTGGGAGCTCTATCTCCTCGGTTCGGGCCTCCTATCCGCGGAGCGGCTGGCGGCCCTCGGCGCTTACCTTTCACATCCACGGTGCAGACTACGCCGACCGCTTCCGAGCCCTGGCGTGCCACGCGCGGGCGTCTCCGCGACTCAGCGCCGAGTTATTTGTGGGCGGTCTACGGACCATATTCGCGTGGGCGCCGAGCCCGAGATCCCCGACCTTCAAACGGCCATGTACTACGCCCGTGCGTTCGAGCGCCGCGCGGTGGCCATTCAGCAGGACTCATCGTCCCGGGCCGCTGGCTCGCTACCGTCGCCGGATTCTGCCCAGGGCCGGCCTGCGCAGGCTTCCGCGGCACCCCTCGCCGCGACCGCGGCACGCCCGTTCCGCCGGCTCACCTCAGCCGAGATACTCGAGCGTCGCCGCCAAGGGTTGTGCTTCAACTGCGATGAACCCTACACGCCCGGCCACGCCTGCCCACGACTCTTCTACCTGGAGGTTGCAGACTACATTCCGGAGGACGCCGCCGACCTGGCCGCCCCAGCTGTCGAGAAGGTGTTTGACGCTGGTTGATCGCCTCGAGGAGTTCCGCACGAGTTTCCCCACGTTACAGCTCGAGGACGAGCTGTTTGTGCAGGCGGGGAGAAGTGTTATGGCCGGTTCGGTTTAGCTAGGCCCACCGGGCAATCTTAGCCCACAAGTTATCTTAGGATTTATTCTTATACAAGTTATTTAGATTATAAATATAGGCTGTAAGACTCTTTGAGAGGTAAGCAATAAAGATAGTTCTATCATATTGCCCGGCTCCAGAGGAGCCGGAAACCCTAGCCGCACCAAACCCTAGCCGCCTCTCTGCTTGCGCCGTCGCCGGCCGCCGCGCTCCAGCCCTCGCCCACCTCCCTCCTTTCCCTATAGCCTACGCCCTCGGCAGGGCAAAACCCTAGCTCCTAACAGTACTCAGCGTTGCAGAGAGCAGAGACTGAGAAACAATCAATCGAGCACCTGGGCCTCTGCGACACCGCCTATATGTGCTCCCTTTCAGACTTCCCTGTCCTGCTATTTTTTTGTATCTCCGCCACTTCTCAGAGATGGTCAGGTTCACATTGTTATAAGTGAAATTGCAGCTGACAGAAACTTCTTGCATTTTCTAATTTCAGCGATGACAGGATACAATTCCCTCTACCATGTGGAGATAAGGAAATTGTAGGAGGAAAGGAAAATAACAATTTCGCATCAAGCTGCCATATATTTCACTTCAATGGTTGCAGATCCATTTTTGATTTCTCTCTAAGTTCCGTGAGGCGTTTATTCTTCAGGATCATTACTACTTAGAGATGAAATTGTTGCTAAGAGTTTAGTAATTATTGGAGTTATTTAGAAGCTGCATGGTAAACTGAGGTTTTGCTTTTCTAATACACTGCTGCACAATTTGCATTTTATTGCTTGTTGTATATTAAAATGAGTGCAGCCGTGGGATTGATATGTCTCTCTTAAAGATGAATTGTTTGTTAAAACACACGAACAAAAGTAGAGCTCCTTCAGATATAGTCCCTCCGTCACATAATATAAGATCTTTTTGCAAGCTAAAACTGTTTTAGCTTGCAAAAAGATCTTATATTATGTGACGGAGGGAGTAAGTACTTGGTCGTGTTCCCAACTTATGTTAGAGTAAGGGTGGATCAAGAGATATGCCAATTTGTCTTCTTGCAGTGAGATGGTGGTTTAGGAGACACCATGACCGCCAGGAGAAAATATGCAAACAAGAGAAACTATTTGATTTTATTTTATTATAGTGTTAGAACTTGTCTCCTCGGAACATAGAGGTCAGCCCAGCTTTTTCATAAAACAGAGTTTAGTATCAGCAACAAATGATTCAACTGTTGGAGGTATAACGAATGTGATTGCAAGTTCACATAGTCGCATGTACTGTATATAAGTTTTGTCCTTTGTCTCCATATATTCTTTATTATGGCAGGGTGACCGACTCGGCATCCCTGCCGCCGTTACTACAGGATAGCTCCGCCCAGTTTGAGAGAGTCGCGTGGTGATCACTGATCCACAGCTGCAGCCAGAGGTGGTGTCCATAGCCATAGGAGAAGCGGCAACCTGCCATTCGTGAGCCGTTAGGAGCTGCTGCAGCCAGAGGTGGTGTCCATAGGAGAAGCGGCAACCTGCCATTCGTGAGCCGTTAGGAGCTGCTGCGTGGCGTGGCCGGCATGGTGGCCATTTGCCGGAGCAAAGCCGTGCCTGTTCCGCGCGTCTTGTGCTGGAGTAAAGCAACGGCTGTAGTTAAACACACCTGAAGACGATGCTATGAGGAATGAAGGACAACCTGGACATTGGACGTCAGGGCAGGGTTGAGGCAGAAGAACTTCGGGGTGAATGTAGCATCGAGCAGGACGACGGGCACTGGGTTCGACCTGGGTGCTGAGTGTCGATCCTCTTGTGTGCAGCAGCTGTAGGATGAGGTGGAGCTTCAAGATGGGGCGATAGCAGGATGCTGCAGAGCTTGGTGGGATCGAGGCAATGTTGTGGAGGCGGGCCGGACGGCTAAGGACGGGCTGGACCAGAGGGACGGCGAGGGCAACATGACAAGCTGCAGGTGCAGTGGGGTGACTCTCGGTGGCAGCATGACCTGGTTTTGCGGGATGCTAGGCTCAAATGAAGGCCTGTTAGTAGTGTAAGAAAATGAATAGTTAGAACAAAGATGCACACGTTGCTTTGTGGGCACTGGATAATTTCCAAGGTTCTGGGGAGTGGGGTTTATGAGTGGCGATAGATAAAATGCCAGTTGGTTGACAATAACTGAATGCGCGTGTCAGGGGCTTTGCTACATCTACGTGACAGGCAAACGTAATCTTACATGAAAGCTGGTCTGGCATGATACGATTGGATGAAAAACGGGACCCCGCGAAATCAGGGGGGCCGAGACAGTAGATTAAAGAAGTTTACGTAAGGTTAAGTAGATCATTACGTACATGTAGGATTATTGGTGTGTCAGTGTCAGACTGATTGCTCCAAGTTCAGAATGAATTTACCATGTTACCAAAAGTTGGTGCAGAAAAAACACTTTCTTGTGCGCCAAAGTTTTTTTTTTGTTTTTTAATAGATATTTTGCATATGATTCATGCATTTTGGTTTTATTCGCTCGTTGGCCTCCCCTTTATCCATCTGAGCCTCCGTCCTGCTAGGGATGTCATATAATACATGGAAACAAACCCTCCTAACAATAATTACCCTGATTACAGACTAGTCAGGCACAAGATATGGAAAAGAATCGCCCGTTATCAGTGCTAACTTCCTCAAATATCTCCGTCATATGGAGATAATTGCCCTGATTGAATACTAAAGCTTAGGCACAAGATTGGGAAAGAATCTTCGAATAATCATAGAGATATTTCGTTGCCAAACAAAATTGATAACTCTCTCAAACTAGTAGATTGCCCGTGCGTTGCCACAGGCCAACAAATGAATTTGTAAACAATGCTCATTTTACTCCCCACGAACAAACACATTGCACGCAATGTTTAACCACAACACAAACACAAGTATATTCTATGCATTTCAACAAACACCATGCACCCCTCTAGCCTCTCTTCTCCATTGAACATGTCGTTCATCACCTTCTTTGTCCATACATCAATCATCATCTCATTGCCCCTTGACTCTTCATGTGGCTTCTATGCCATTGTTTTGTTGTCTCACTCTACTACATACGCCATGCAAAAAAAATTTGAACAGAAGGAGCGCCCGAGGGCGCTATTCATTGAACTTTCATACACATCTTACATCAAGGATACGAAATCCATAGATTACAAAGTTGCTCAAAGCAAGCAACACTGGACATTGGATACTCCTATGAGATGAGCTAATACAGTATGTGGTAGGGGATAAAGTACAAAGCTTTTTCAGTGAGTCCTTTGCACAATTATGAGCAACACCATTCAAATCCCCTTTGATGTGATATATCTTTAACATAAGAGACCTGGAAACACTGAAGTATTCTGCTATCTGTGAATGGATTTCACAATGTCCCGGATTTGAAATTTGCCAGAATCTGCACCTCTTGCAAGTACCTGATTATCTGTCAAAATGGTGGACTGATAAAACCTGTAACTTTGGACTCTACCTGAAACCCTTTCATTATAGCTTGAGCAGCTTGATGCGCCTGAGTTGTATGTTCCTATTTTCTTCCAAAATGTTTCTCATTTCCCACCTTCCATATACACCAGAAAAAAGTCATTAGATTGCATATGAAAGCATAGTGGTGTCCTGAACTTAAGATTGCTTGAATAATATTAGGAATTGATCTGTAATGTTGCACAAAGTAATCAGACCTAAGAAACCATGGTTCTAAGAACTAAGCAGCTTTAGCAAATGGGCATGGGAAAAATAAATTAATGTCATCTTCCTCCGCCTCACACATGGAGCAATATTTGGAGGTGTGTCTGGCATACATACCTGCCCGCATGCCTGTTGGAACTGCTCTCTGAAGAAGCCTCCAAGCAAACGTCTGAATTCTGGGAGCAATGCTATTGTCTTTCCAAACGTAGCAACAAAAGTGTTTTTACAAGAGTAAACACCTGCCTTCGTTGAGGAGCTCATTCTTGATGAAGAACCTGTACACATAGCCTGTATGCACTCTTAGTAGTGCACTTACCTGTAGGGGTGTGTTTCCAACACAGGATATCTTTACCCTCCGTTTGAATTATGGGGGTTTGGAGAATAATCTTGCTGCCTCAGCATCAAACAGAGAGTAAATAAGATTTTCTTTCCAAGCTTTATTGTTAGGTTTCCACAGATCTTTAAGATTGGAAGGATAAATGTAAGGTTGATGCTGAATTATGAGATGATCATAAATAGAGCTCCAAATAGGACACCACGGGGAACTCCATATCGACAGCTGATGAGATATAAGGCACCTCACCTTAGTACGAATAATAAGAAAAGGAGGCATATGGACATGGAAACATGCTTTCACTACTAGCAAAAGGCCTACTAGTGGCGCACCTGTTTTGCCTACTAATGGCGCACTACAGGTGCGCCACTAGTAGCACGCCATTAGTATTTTTACTAATGGCGCACCTGTGGCTTAATCTCAAGTCAATATTCTTAATCTCGGGTCAAATCGCACTTTGTGGTCAAACTTTCCGGAAGGTCACCCATCCTCACACTACTCTAGCCCGAAACTTCACAGTTCTATCCGACCCCAGCACCACCTCACTTCACAGGCACTTGTTGATATATCTATCATATCAATCCTATTAAACCTTGTTGATGTCTAGGACTTTGTTCATGTTCATGAGTATGATGAAATTTTGAAAAAATATTTCAAACTTCCCGGTCATATTACATATCATATTTTGAAAAAAATTCCAATTTTTTTTGAAACCAAATATTTTTTTCTGTTACTAGTGGCGCACCCAACAAACGGTGCGCCACTAGTAAGTTTGAATTTTTTTTTCCATTTTTTCCCCTCTAGATCTTAAAAGCCGCGTAACTTTTTTTCTATAAGGTTTTTGAGGATTTTGAAAATGTATAACGGGATTCCCCCGGTTAAATTCGGATCTAACTTTTCGAGTAGATGATTTTTCATATATTTTTTTTAATCCGAGGTCGTATGCAAAAGTTATGCCCATTTTACAAATTCCAGAGAGATTTTGCAATTAAAGTCGAAATTCATATTTGTAAATTTTCCCAACAAGTAGACCACATATCACATGGGAAACTTATTTTCTTTTATTTTTTTGACATTTCCATCATTTTCTTTTATTTTTTAAAAACTGAAAAGGCGGTCCACGTGGGGTGCATTCGGTGGAATTTTTGGGCCAAGTTAGTAATGGCGCACGGTGGGAGTGGTGCGCCATTACTAGTTAACTAGTAATGGCGCACCACACCCACCGTGCGCCATTAGTAGTTTTGAAAAAGAAATAAAAAAATTATTAGTAATGGCGTACCAGTGGACAGTGCGCCATTAGCCATTACTATGTCAACTAGTAATGACGCACTATCCCACAGTGCGCCATTAGTAACAATTTTTTTTATTTTTATTTTCAAAACTACTAGTGGCGCACCACACATACTAATGGCGCACCTGTATGTGCACTAGTATAAAAAGGGCCTATAGTCCCGGTTGGTGAGGGCCTTTAGTCCCGGTTCATGAACCGGGACTGAAGGGTCGGTACTAATGCCCTGACCCTTTAGTCCCGGTTCAATCCAGAACCGGGACAGAAGGGCCTTCACGTGGCCTGTCCGCTGAGCCTAGGCAGGAGGGCCTTTGTTCCCGGTTGGTGGCACCAAACGGGACCAATAGGCATCCACGCGTCAACATTTCTGATCTGGGGTTTTGTTTTTTTTGAAAAGGGGGGTGTGTTTGGGGGTTAATTTAGGTGTTTCATATATTGTGCTATAGCTAGCTAATTAATAGAGAGAAGTGTCCTCTCTTTTGTCCGTGCTTGGTCGACGCTGCGTACCATACATACGTATAGAGAGGACTAGCTAGACACGCTAGCTAGCTAGTAAGCAAACAGAAGATCGTCATGAACATATATGCATACGAGAGAAGTGATATCGACCACCTCTCCTTCTCCGAGATTGGTCGAACAACAAGTTCTCGTATATCTATCCGACACTACCGGCTACATATATACAATAATTATCTTTACAAATATATAATCTCCTAACATACGGACGCGTGGTCCACATAGTATTCTCCGTCTTCAGCGATCACGTGGTCAAGAAAGAATGCCGCCAATTCCTCTTGAATTGCTCGCATGCGATCTGGTGCTAGGAGTTCATCCGCATCCAAACATCTAATTTTAAGAAGGGGTCAATACATATATATATATATATATATATATATATATATATATATATATATATATATATATATATATATATATATATATATATATATATATATATATATGAATGAATGAAACTCAACACAAATGATGGTAATAAAATAAAATTGTGAATATTGTTATTTACGCACTTCATATTGTTTGTCGGAGTAGCCCCGCTCACAGGTCGTGTGGCGGATGGACTCGCAAATGTAGTATCCACAGAAATCATTCCCTTGTTCCTGCCACAACCACTTTACAAGAAATAGAGGTCAATCAAACTGATAATTAGCAAGCATGCTAAATGGTATTGATGAAACTAGCGCGTGAATCACTAGGAGATGCGTGGAATATGCTACTATATAGTACTTACTTTCGGGTGCCTAAATTGCAGCTTCTTGTAGCGACCCGACCCGAATGGATAAAGTCTCTGTGCTCAGGTGTCATCCCTGGATCAGTAATGCTGACTCCACACGGTACTTCGAAGGATTTATAACAGAGTAGCAATCACACACTTATTACATCGTTGTCCAAAAGAGGACTTATACAATAAAAATGGCTTAAGGCCATCTAATAACGATAACAGCAGAAGACTTGGAAGATAAGTGAGTCCATCAACTCCAGCGGCATCACTGAGTATAGAACCACGACCTAAAGCACCTTACTCGTCGTCTGAAAAGTCTGCAACATGAAAGTTGCAGCCCGAAAACGGGTCAGCACATGGAATATGCTGGCAATGTAACACATAGAGAGTAATGAATGATAAGCCTGTACTACATGCATATGTGGCTGGTGGTAAAGCTCTACGGTTACAGTTTTGCATAAAGCCAGTTTTTCCCTACTGCAAAGGAATAAATTTGTTTAACTATCATGGTGGTTGTTAAACATTGAGAATGGTTGACAGCATCCTCAATCCCAATTAAAATAATCCTTAACAAACCCAACAATATTAAATTAGAGTAACATGTTGAGATTCACATGATATTCAAGTACTAGATACTCAAGATGTCCATAACCGGGGACACGGCTAATCATGATTAGTTTATACACTCTGCAGAGGTTTGTGCACTTTTCCCCACAAGACTCGATCACCTCCGTTTGGTTTCTCGTACTGCAGGGTGTTTGAGAAACGGATGACCGAGACATAGTCTTTCAGAAGCGCTAGCACCTTACGATGGGTAGACCGGTACACCTACATCCCCTACATCTGCTAGTCCACCACTATAAGAGTTCGCACGACTTAATCAACTATGCCAGAGCCCATAATGGCTTGTGGCTGCACACGGAAGTTACTAGTTTGAATAATCTCATGATCCCTTTGAGCACGGGTGGCGGTCCAAGAAAAACAGGCAAGTCTGATGGAAACCAGGTGCCTCAATCCACCCAGATGTGTGTTTAAGTTGCCACCTTAAATAAACCATTAATTTAACAATCTCGCATCTGTCATGGAATACACTCACTCAATCCACGTCTACTAGCATAGCATGGCATAATAAGCAAACGCAGAAGTAACTCCCAAAGGTTTGATAATAAAACAGGTAATAGGTACTACCTCAATCTACTTCCCATCCCACAATTTAATTGGATCCTAATCATGCAAGTGTTTGAGGTTTGATCTAATGCATAAAAACTGGGTAGTAGATAAGGTATGATCAAGTGTTACTTGCCTTGCTGATGATCCGCGAAACCTAGAGATTCGAAGTAACAAGCGGCGCACTCCGGGTGATCTAACACAGACAACAACAAGCATATAATAAGTACTCATCTAATGCACGGGTAAATCTCGAATAAAAGATCTGACCAGAAATTTCAACTTAAGAACCCTGGTTGCAAAAGAAAACGAATCGAACAAAACAACGGAAAACAACCGGCGAAAGAAAACAGCTCGGTTCTAGCAAGTTGAAACTAGGTCAAATTTTACAGTAGCAAAACTTTGTTTAAATTGATTAGTCGGAACGGCGGTTTCGAAACGAAACTCCAGGCGCTTGAATCACCTGATTCCGATAAACGAGCGAGAAGATAAACTAGAACGAAGATCGGATCTGAAATCACGATCAAAAAAAAAATAGCGGAACAAATCTGATTAAAAGAAAAACGACGAACGGTTAAACGAACGGACGTTCGTTAACCGGAAATAACTGGTGATCACGTTCGTTAAGACGAACGGTCCGGCGAACGCTCGCTAAACAACAAAACCGGAAATAAAACCGATCTAGGGTTTCGAAAAAAAACCGAACAACAGAAAAATAAAACCGGAACGGTTTTTATAAAAAAAAACCGAACCAAGGGGAGGGTGGCGTGGCGCGGCTACCTCGACGAGGCGGGGCTCCGGCGGGGCGGCGGCTAGGTGGCGGGGCGACGGCGGCGACTAGGCGGCGGCGGGGGGGTTGGGCCGGGAGAGGAGAGGGCTGCGGGTTGGGAGGAGGGGGTGTTGGGGTATTTAAAGAGGGGGGAGGTGGCTTGGGGAGGGGCAAGCAAGAGGAGGAGGAGGAGTCCTCCTCGGATTCGGCCGGGCGGGCGGCTTGGCTCTTGTGTGTGTGTGCTGGAGGGCGGTTGGTTGGGCTGGGCCCTTGGCCCACGCTGGGCGCCATGCGTTTTTTGAAAATATCGCAGAAAAAACGAATAAAATAAAATCTAAACGAACTCCAAAATTTACAAAGTAAATTTTCCCCGACTCCTAAAAATGAGTCGAACAAAATGAACTTTTACTCGGGGCCAAAATGCAATTTTTTTTTGAAATCACGCATTTTTCCCTAAGGCAAATAAACTCCGAAAAATCCCGAATTTGATTTATTTATTAAATCTTCATTTTATTTTCCTAATTTTTGGGAAAGTCATATTATTCCCTCTCATATTTTGATATTGGAAAAATTATTTGAAGATGAAATAAATAAAATCAAATGATCCTCTTTTTCATAATTCGTGGAAACACACGTATGAAAATTTTCGAAATCTCCAACTCTCTCCGAGGGTCCTTGAGTTGCGTGAAATTTCTAGGATCGGCAAAAATGCAAGAAAATATGTAATGCATGATGACTTAATGTATAACATTCCAAATTGAAAATTTGGGATGTTACAAACCTACCCCCCTTAAGATGAATCTCGCCCTCGAGATTCGGGTTGGCTAGAAAATAGGTGAGGGTTGTCCTTGAGCAAATCTTCTTCTCTTTCCCAGGTGGCTTGATCCTCAGTGTGGTGGCTCCACTGAACCTTGCAAAACTTGATAACCTTGCTGCGAGTAACTCTGCTGGCATAATCGAGAATCTTGACTGGTTTCTCCTCATATGTCAAATCATCCTTTAACTGAATTGCTTCAAGTGGCACTGTATCTCTTAGCGGTACCTCTGCCGTCTCGGAGTGACATTTCTTCAGCTGAGAAACATGGAATACATCATGAACTCCTGACAGTCCTTCTGGCAATTCCAGTTTATAAGCAACTTCTCCCATGCGTTGCAAGATCCTATACGGTCCAACGAAACGTGGTGCTAACTTTCCTTTAACTCCAAATCGCTTAACTCCTCGAAGTGGGGATACTCTAAAATAAACTCTGTCTCCAACTTCATATTCTATCGCCTTGCGTTTTGAATCCGCATAGCTTTTCTGTCTGGATTGGGCTACCTTGAGCCTATCGCGAATCAACTTAACCTTCTGTTCAGACTCCTTAATCAAATCTGGTCCAAACAACTGACGGTCTCCAACTTCGTCCCATGATAACGGTGTCCTGCACCTCCTTCCGTACAAAGCCTCGAAAGGTGCCATCTTCAAGCTGGTTTGGTAACTATTGTTATAAGAAAACTCTGCATACGGCAAGTTATCATCCCAACTAGATCCATAATCTAGTGCACAAGCTCTCAAACATATCCTCCAAAATCTGATTGACTCTCTCGGTCGTCCATCGGTTCGTGGGTGGAAAGCTGTCTTGAATTCCACCGGTTCCCAATGTTTCGTGCAACCGATTCCAAAACTTTGAGGTAAATTGGGTTCCTCTATCTGATACGGTACTCCTCGGAACTCCGCGTAAACACACAATTCTGGTCATGTATATCTTTGCCAACTTAGCACTGCTATAGGTAGTCTTGACTGGAATGAAATGAGCTACTTTCATCAAGCGGTCGACTATAACCCAAATCGAGTCATAGCCTGAACGAGTCTTTGGCAAACCTGTGATGAAATCTATGCCTAGTTTATCCCACTTCCATTCGGGTATCGGCAATGGTTGCAACAATCCTGCTGGCTTCTGATGTTCTGCCTTCACCCTTTGACATACATCACAAACTGCTACGTACTCAGCAATATCCTTCTTCATTCCGGTCCACCAGAATGTTTCCTTCAGATCTAAATACATCTTGGTATTTCCTGGGTGAATCGAGTAGGGCGAATCATGTGCTTCTTGCAAAATCAACTTCCTGATCTCCGGGTCATTTGGCACATAAACACGGTCCTCAAACCATAGGGTATCGTGCTCATCCTCACGAAATCCCTTTGCTTTTCCTTCGCTCATTTTCTCCTTTATAGAGGCAATTTCCTTGTCTGCCTTTTGAGCTTCTCTGATTTTGTCCATTAACGTAGATTGAATCTCCAATGCTGCTACATAGCCTCTCGGGACTATTTCCAAACATAGTTCTCGAAGGTCCTCGGCTAATTCCTGGGGTACTCCTCCCATCATTAGTGTATTGATGTGGCTCTTACGGCTCAATGCGTCTGCTACAACGTTAGCCTTCGGGGTGATAATGCAATCTCATATCATAATCCTTAATAAGCTCCAACCATCTCCTCTGTCTGAGATTTAATCCCTTTTGCGTGAAGATGTACTTCAAACTCTTGTGATCCGTGTACACCTCACAATGATTTCCAATGAGAAAATGTGTCCATGTCTTCAATGCATGCACAACGGCTGCTAACTCCAAATCATGTGTGGCATAATTCAGCTCATGAGGCTTAAGCTGTCGTGAAGCATACAAAACAACTCTTCCTTCCTGCATAAGCACTGCTCCAAGTCCTCGACGTGAAGCGTCGCAATACACCTCATAATCCTTGGTCTGATCTGGCAAAATTAACACTGGTGAGGTAACCAATATTTTCTTCAACTCCTGAAAACTTGCCTCACAATCCTCAGTCCATATGAACTTGGTATCCTTTTTCAGCAATTCCGTCATAGGCTTTGCAATCCTTGAGAAATTCTCAATGAATCTTCGGTAGTATCCTGCGAGTCCAAGGAAACTCCGGATCTCTCCAACTGTCGTTGGTGCTTCCCATTTGGTTACGGTCTCAACCTTCGTGGGGTCAACTGCTATCCCTTCTCCGGATATAACATGTCCAAGAAATCCAACTTCCTTTAGCCAAAACTCACATTTGCTGAACTTGGCATATAACTGATGTTCCCTTAGTTTCTCCAAAACCAATCGCAAATGTTCCTTATGTTCCTCTTCATTCTTCGAGAAAACCAAAATATCATCTATGAACACCACGACGAACTTATCCAAAAACTCCATAAACACTTTGTTCATCAGGTTCATGAAATAGGCAGGCGCGTTAGTCAGTCCAAATGACATAACGGTATATTCATACAGTCCATATCTCGTGGTAAATGTTGTCTTAGGTATGTCCTGCTCTCGAATCTTCAACTGATGGTACCCTGATCGCAAATCGATCTTGGAAAACACTTTAGCTCCTTGCAAACGATCAAACAGATCATTTATCATTGGTAGTGGGTACTTGTTCTTGATTGTTACTTCATTTAAACCACGATAGTCAACAACCATCCTTAACGATCCGTCCTTCTTCTCTACTAAAAGTACGGGTGATCCCCAAGGCGAAGAACTTGGGCGTATATAACCTTTATCCAATAGCTCCTTAATCTGCTTCTTGATTTCCGCCAAATCCTGTGCGGGCATCCTGTATGGTCGCTTCGATATTGGGCCTGTACCTGGCAAAAGCTCAATCAAAAACTCAATGTCTCTATCCGGTGGCATTCCTGGCAATTCCTCAGGAAATACATCAGGGTAATCCTTCACCACTGGCACCTCTTCCTGCACAACTCCTGATAAGGAATTTACTTGATTCCTATTTGGTCCATGTCGTGATACATACCTAATCCTTCTTCCTTCTGGTGTTGTGAGCAAAATCGTCTTACTTGCGCAATCGATGTTTCCCCCATACGTCGATAGCCAATCCATACCAAGAATCACATCCAATCCTTGGGATTCCAAAATGATCAAATCCGTCGGGAACACATGCCTTCCTATACTTAATGGCACTTGAAAACATCCTTGTCTGGCCATATACTCCGCTCCTGGTGAGCTTATTAGCATAGGGGTTTTAAGAATCTGAGTAGGCAGGCTATACTTTTCTACAAATCCCCTTGATATGTATGAATGCGTTGCACCGGTATCGAAAAGAACTAGTGCAGTAAATGACTTAACCAAAAACTTACCGATTACTGCAGCGGGCTGATCTTCAACCTCCTCCACATCAATGTGGTTCACCTGTCCCTTGTTGAAAGGGTTTGGCTTCTTTCCAGAGCTTCCATTTCCACCTTGGCCTTCGGGACATTCATTTGCATAATGTCCGGTCTTGGAACACTTGTAACAGGTGACGTGGCTCAGGTCTTTCTTGGTTGGGGTTGATGGTGTGGTCCGTTTCGCCGTTGCTTCCTCCATTCCCATTACCATTTTGTGGCCATTATGGTTGTGCGAACTACCTCCTCCATGGGTATGTGAAACCGAACTCCTGTTTAGGGGTATATTGGGGCTTCATTGGGCTCTAGAGTTATACTTCCCTGCCCATACTTCCTCTTGCGATTCTCAATTTGCTGCTGCTTTCCTTCAATCATGAGGGCACGGTCTACCAACTCCTGGTAGTTATTGAAACTTGCTACCATCAACTCCATGCTTAACTCATCATTCAGTCCTTCCAGAAACTTTTACTGCTTAGCTGCATCTGTAGCAACGTCATCTGGGGCATAACGTGCTAACTTACTAAAATCATCCACATACTGGCCAACAGTCCTTCCTCCTTGGCGTAAATTGCGAAACTCACGCTTCTTCATGGCCATAGCTCCTGCTGAGACATGGGCAGTGCGGAAAGCTTGCTGAAACTGATCCCATGTGACTGTGTCTACAGGGTAAGTGGCTGTAAAATTCTCCCACCATGCTGCTGCGGGTCCTTCAAGCTGGTGTGCAGCAAACTTCACCTTTTCTCCATCTGTACATCAACTCCCTCCCTATCTTATGGAGCCAATCATCTGCTACAATCGGCTCGGTGCTACTGGAATACACCGGCGGTTGCAGCCTAAGGAAACGAGTCAAGTGATCCGTAGGTGGTGGTGGTGGTGGGTTGTTGTTGTTGTTGTTGTTGCCTTGGTTCTGTACCAATGTTTGGATCAAAGTGTTCTGCTGCTGGATCAACTGGGTGATCTCTGGCGGGAAAACAAACCCGGGGTCGCGTCTCGGAGGCATCTGAAGGGTTTTAGAAAAGACGAGAAATTAAGAATAGAGTGAGGTCTAAGGAGAAAACACTATCCAAATGCATATGAGCAAATGCACACAAAATCACTTCATTCAATTCAAACAAAGGGCTTACAACGATCTAACTATCGCAAAAGTGCGTGTACTATGATGTTACATGGAGGTAATACTACTAGTATGTGGGGTCATCTATTAATTTGAACTGGTGGAAGACTCCATGATGTCTGCTCCAGCTTCGTCTTCAAAGTCGGGTTCACTTGGATCCGAATCGGTGTCGTCGATGATGATGTAGTTGCTCGGACAGTCGACGTACTTGTCTTCATTCTTGAGCGCTAATTTCTTCTTGAGTTCTTCAATCTCATACTTAAGATCGCTATTGTGCCTTACTACAGCTACGATCTCGTCCATGTAGTCCTTACGTGTAGACTTTAGTTCTTCTTCAAGTTCGATGATCCTTCCCTTTGCATCCTTCAATTCGATCATATCATTGCACATCTGGTTCTCCTGGCGTCGAATGTGCTGGTTTAACTCCTGGATGAAAGCCGCAATGGATCTATCCTTCTTGGTGCTGACTATCTTCCATTGTTCATCTCGGCGTCATAAATCTGGTAGATGGTGTCCTTGAGGTCTTCTTGGTAAACTTCGCCAATCGTCCCATGGTGATATGAGCTGCCATGCTCTTTCCGGACTCAGGTTGGTGCAATCGAAAACACTATCTATAGGCTTGGTGATTGGGGCGAATGTCCTTCCGGAACGTGAGCTTGAATCTTCCAGCGCTCTTCTTGAGCAGAGTGGCGTTGAAAGTCCGGTGAAGCTTGGTAGTCCAATGTTCGGTACTTGGTGACTTCCTTCAAGTGAAATCCAAAAGGTGTGCCTTCATCTGGTTGGGTGTACTTGATCTTGGCGTCAAATCATCCTAAAAGAGTAGAAAAGATGAGGAGTTAGAAAATGTGAAGAGAGTAGTGATCTATGGCTTTAACTTAGTGGTCGTGTCCTACGGTCGGCAGTGTGCTCGATACCATCTCAGAGCGACCCGACCGAAGGATCAAGTCTCGTGCTCGGTGTCATCCCCGGATTAGTAATCTTGACTCCACACAAGATGCTTGAAGGATTTATAACAGAGTAGCAATCACACACTTATTACATCGTTGTCCAAAAGAGGACTTATACAATAAAAATGGCTTAAGGCCATCTAATAACGATAACAGCGGAAGACTTGGAAGATAAGTGAGTCCATCAACTCCAGCGGCATCATCGAGTATAGAACCACGACCTAAAGCACCTTACTGTCGTTCGAAAAGTGCGCAACATGAAAGTTGCAGCCTGAAAACGGGCCAGCACATGGAATATGCTGGCAATTTAACACATAGAGAGTAATGAATGATAAGCCTGTACTACATGCATATGTGGCTGGTGGTAAAGCTCTACGTTTACAGTTTTGCATAAAGCCAGTTTCTCCCTACTGCAAAGGAATAAATTTGTTTAACTATCATGGTGGTTGTTAAACATTGAGAATGGTTGACAGCATCCTCAATCCCAATTAAAAATAATCCTTAACAAACCCAACAATATTAAATTAGAGTAACATGTTGAGATTCACATGATATTCAAGTACTAGATACTCAAGATGTCCATAACCGGGGACACGGCTAATCATGATTAGTTTATACACTCTGCAGAGGTTTGCGCACTTTTCCCCACAAGACTCGATCGCCTCCTTTTGGTTTCTCGTACTGCAGGGTGTTTGAGAAACGGATGACCGAGACATAGTCTTTCAGAAGCGCTAGCACCTTACGATGGGTAGACCGCACACCTACATCCCCTACATCTGCTAGTCCACCACTATAAGAGTTCGCATGACTTAATCAACTATGCAGAGCCCATAATGGCTTGTGGCTGCACACGGAAGTTACTAGTTTGAATAATCTCATGATCCCTTTGAGCACGGGTGGCGGTCCAAGAAAAACAGGCAAGTCTGATGGAAACCAGGTGCCTCAATCCACCCGGATGTGTGTTTAAGTTGCCACCTTAAATAAACCATTAATTTAACAATCTCACATCTGTCATGGAATACACTCACCCAATCCACGTCTACTAGCATAGCATGGCATAATAAGCAAACGCAGAAGTAACTCCCAAAGGTTTGATAATAAAACAGGTAATAGGTACTACCTCAATCTACTTCCCATCCCACAATTTAATTGGATCCTAATCATGCAAGTGTTTGAGGTTTGATCTAATGCATAAAAACTGGGTAGTAGATAAGGTATGATCAAGTGTTACTTGCCTTGCTGATGATCCGCGAAACCTAGAGATTCGAAGTAACAAGCGGCGCACTCCGGGTGATCTAACACAGACAACAACAAGCATACAATAAGTACTCATCAAATGCACGGGTAAATCTCGAATAAAAGATCTGACCAGAAATTTCAACTTAAGAACCCCGGTTGCAAAAGAAAACGAATCGAACAAAACAACGGAAAACAACCGGCGAAAGAAAATAGCTCGGTTCTAGCAAGTTGAAACTAGGTCAAATTTTACAGTAGCAAAACTTTGTTTAAATTGATTAGTCGGAACGGCGGTTTCGAAACGAAACTCCAGGCGCTTGAATCACCTGATTCCGATAAACGAGCGAGAAGATAAACTAGAACGAAGATCGGATCTGAAATCACGATCAGAAAAAAAATAGCGGAATAAATCTGATTAAAAGAAAAACGACGAACGGTTAAACGAACGGATGTTCGTTAACCGGAAATAACTGGTGATCACGTTCGTTAAGACGAACGGTCCGGCGAACGCTCGCTAAACAACAAAACCGGAAATAAAACCGATCTAGGGTTTCGAAAAAAAAACTGAACAACAGAAAAAGAAAACCGGAACGGTTTTTATAAAAAAAAAACCAAACCGAGGGGAGGGTGGCGTGGCGCGGCTACCTCGACAAGGCGGGGCTCCGGCGGGGCGGCGGCTAGGCGGCGGGGCAACGGCGGGCGTGGGGCGACGGCGGCTAAGCGGCGGAGTGTGGGTTGGGAGAGAAGAGGGCTGCGGGTTGGGAGGAGAGGGGGTGTGTTGGGGTATTTAAAGAGGGGGGGGGCGGAGGGTGGCTTGGGGAGGGGCAAGCAAGAGGAGGAGGAGGAGTCCTCCTCGGATTCGGCCGGCGGGCGGGCCTTGACTCTTGTGTGTGCTGGAGGGGCGGTTGGGCGGCTGGGCCCTTGGCCCAAAGGGCGCCTGCGTTTTCTTTTAAATATCGCAGCAGAAAAACGAATAAAATAAAATCTAAACGAACTCCAAAATTTACAAAGTAAATTTTCCCCGACTCCTAAAAATGAGTCGAACAAAATGAACTTTTACTCGGGGCCAAAATGCAATTTTTTTGAAATCACGATTTTCCCTAAGGCAAATAAACTCAGAAAATCCCGAATTTGATTTATTTATTAAATCTTCATTTTATTTTCCTATTTTTTGGGAAAGTCATATTATTCCCTCTCATATTTTGATATTGGAAAAATTATTTGAAGATGAAATAAATAAAATCAAATGATCCTCTTTTTCATAATTCGTGGAAACACAAGTATGAAAATTTTCGAAATCTCCAATTCTCTCTGAGGGTCCTTGAGTTGCGTGAAATTTCTAGGATCGGCAAAAATGCAAGAAAATATGTAATGCATGATGACTTAATGTATAACATTCCAAATTGAAAATTTGGGATGTTACACTTCTTCGGTAGTCCCGGAGCTTTTTTGGTGAATTTTCTCCAAGCCCTGCCATACAAAGAAAACAATTACTTGATATCAGAAATGAACAAAGTTGCTGATATGGTGGATAATGATCGATTTAACTTACTTCTCGAGCATTTCAGTCATGTCCGCATACTCCTTGGGATCTTTTCGCTTGGAGTCTAAGACAGTTACTACTCCTTTCTCAAGCTTAATCTCTAGGAGAATATAGTGGTAGCTGCGCACACATGCATAACTCATCAAATTACATTACTATAACCTGGACTAATAAGGAAACCGAATATGCCACAAGACAGTAACACTCACTTGAAGTTGTAAGGAAAGAGTATTATATCTTTGTGTTCATTTATTTCCAACGGTCGTAGCAAGTTGGCCTCGGTTTCTTGGGCACGATATTGAACCTCAGTTGCATCTATGAGATACGTGTTAATGAACCCAATATCTCCCACTTGTCTTTTCTTCAATTCGGCGATCTTCAATCTGCATAATATAATGAGGATAATTATAAATACATGCAATGAAAGGGCTGAGTATATAGAGAGACTTAATGATGAAGTAGTACTACTTACAGACGATAGCAGGTGACCGTTGCTTTATCGATGGCCAATTGATTGAAAAACTGATAGAACTCCTCAAATGGAATAGGCAACTGCTCAATTCCAAGGAGGTCATGCTCCTTTTAACTCTCACATACAAATTACTCCTCCCTCGGACTCTTTGCAGGTTTTCATGTACCAATCATGCAATCTTCGCATCATCGTTGATAGAGAACTTTCATCTTTGACGAGAGGCTTCCGTACTCGTATCTTTGTATCTGCACCTCCAAGAAATCATAATGTACATCGTCGGGCAGGTAATCTGCAGGATTGCCATAACCGGGCACCATCCTCGGATCGACGATGTCGCTAGCGAGCACCTTGAGCGGGGGCACGATTGCCCGGCTTGTTCGCCGAGCTGGGCAATTTGTTTCCCAGCTCGTCGTTCTTTCATCCTTTGATCACTTTTAGTACTTCCCGACCTCTCCGCTTCGGCAAATGCCTTTCCAATAATGCGCTCATAGTTGCCTTTCGGTGGAGACTTGGGTGGTTTTGTCAGGGCAGCCAGAGTGCACTTCGCTTTCACCGGATCTACCTTCTCCCCCGGAGGTGGATGTCTCTTTGCTTTCAACCCTTGAAACCAGTCATCCACTTCGGTTTGCGCGATCTTCGCGTTTTCCTCCTCGCTCCTCTCAGACGGTAACTTCTCCGAGTCTTCAGAGAAGGACCGAATCAGATCTCCTCCCGCCTTTGGCTGTCTTGCTAGACGCCGGCAGAAAGCAGACGGAGCGGATGTCTTCTTTCCTTGCTTACGAGGCGGAGGAGAAGGACTACGGCGCGCCGGAGCAGCCGGAGCGGCGGCGGGTCTCTTCCGCCCTTGCCGACGAGGCGGAGAAGGAGGAGGCTGGCTGCTCGGCGCGCGGCGCAGAGGCGGAGAAGGAGGCGGAGTGCCGCCACGCCGGAGAAGGAGCCGGCCGAGTGCCCTGATCGTCACTCACGGAGGAGGAGGCGGTGGAGGAGGCGGAGTGCCCGACTCACGGGAGGAGGAGGCGTGGAGGAGGCGGAGTGCCCTGACTCACCGGAGGAGGAGGAGGAGGCGGAGGTGTCCAGTTTGGAAGGTTGATGAGATCCTTCCGCCATAGGCATGGAGTCTTGAGCAGAACCCAGCCGATACTCCCTTCACCGGTAGGGTGGTCAAGCCGGAGGTCCTCAAATCCTCCGTTATTTCATCGACCATCACCTTAGCATATCCTTACGAATCGGCGGCGGTGAAAAGTTGAGTCGGGTTTAGTAGGATAAACAGAGCCAACAACCGCCTTGACCTTCAAATTGCTCCATTGCGCCATAAGGTGGCAATTTTCAGCATTCGTGATAGCATCCACGGGATAGCTGGCGGAGCCGTCAAGGCATGCTCGCTGAAGCAGCTCGGTGGAAGCCACGCTGCTTCTCCGCGAGATGGCGGAGTAGCCGGGGAAGCTTCGCGGTCGTTTGCTGCGATCCGCTTCTCGTTCCTCTAGCCCCATTACCCTTTCGTGCAGCGCTGCAGTTGGCTCTGCTCCGGTTTCTTCCTCCTCTCACGGTTTTGTAACCCCTGCGTCCGAAATCCAGCCTTCCACGAACGGAGCTGGCGTGCCTCGTGTCCGTCCGTGGTGCTCAGGATTGCCGAGGGCCATTGTGAGCTCGTCCTTCTCCACGTGCTCGAACGAACGTCCCTTGCTGCGTTGCTTCGATATATTGCTGAAGCCTCTTGGTGGTATGTCCAATTGTTCGTGCGTCCAAATGCACTTCCTGTTATAGGGTCCAAGGATCCGCCGCCCCAAAGAACCAAGTCCGCAACGGTGCAGCGATTCATTGTCTCGGTTCGATCCCTTTATCAAGCAGATCATTCTCAGCCTTGGCCCACTTAGGCGGGCTACGAGGTAGCCACGACCCGTGTGATGGTGAAGCTTCTTCTTCGCAGCATTTCTCTTGTTTGTCGCCGACATCTTTTTACTCTTTTCCGATGTCTTGTGGGCCACAAATGCGGGCGATCATCTCTCGATCTTCTCATATTTGCCCTTGAATTCTGGTGTCTCATTTTTTCGACATACCTATTAAGGTCTTTCTTCCAATTCCTGAATAGGTCTGCCATCTTCTTGAGCAAAAGGACTTGGTTAATGGCTCTATAACTGGCTTCTCCGGATCATCCTCCGCGGTAGGGTGAAATTTGACTTCAGCTCGGTCCAAAGATCATTTTTCTGCATATCATTGACATAAGACACCTCGTGGTCTTCGTTCTTAGGCTTATACCATTGGTGGATGCTGATCGGGATCTTGTCCCTAACCGAACCCATGACCGAGCAACAAATGCCTTCTTTGTCGGTAGGGTTCAATCGGTTGGCCGTCATGCGATTTGTATGATCTCAAACTTTTCATCCGAGCTCAACTTTTTCTTCGGCCTCGTCTCTTTACGAAGTTGTGCTCAATCCGGAGGGCTAGAAAAAGAACAAAGACGAGAGTTAATTAATATGTGTACATACCAAAACAATGAATGCATCAATTAGCTAGTCGGACAAGCTTAACTAATATATATACCTGGCGGACTCGGTTTGGTGATCACCGAGCCGTCCTCACGGTCTACTTCTTCACCCTCTCCTTCTTGCACCGCATTGGGTCATCGGAGCCATGTAAATCATAGCCAGCTGCTTCTTCACCCTCTCCTTCCAGACCATCGTTGTCGTTGAGAAACATCAACGAGCGACGGCATCACTTCCTTGTGCGATTATGTCCCTCAACAATGCTTCTTGTGCTTCGCTCGGGGGTGTCCATAGTTTCTACAAATATTTACAACATGGCAATTATTATTCAAACATGACAGATATGGATATATTAGTGGCAAACGAGAACTAGCTAGCTAATCACAATAAGGAATCATATTAGTGGCCTCGACGCTGCTTCTCTAGGGTTTGGGGTGGCCTCGACAACGCTTCAAGGGTTAGGGGTGGCCTCGAGAACGCTTCAAGGAGGGGTAATATCGACCCCCACTTGTTGAAGCTATCGGGAGGGGGTCGGCGTTGAACACTACATCTATGTCCCACAAGTGACGTGGGCATCGATGCCCATGTTGGGTAGAGGGTGGTGGATTGCTGGCGGTCGAGGTCGAGGGTCGAGGATCGCCGAGGGTCGGGAGGTTGCCTAGTGTCAAAGATTCAACAAAACCATGTCTTCATCATTAGGTAAAAGTAACAGGTGCATGATGGTGCAAGCTCTCAAAGTTATTTTGAACGGAGTCCCGATAGGATAATTCACTTTCGGTACAAAGTTCAGCAAGAACCTTCCGAATATCGTTATTTGAAAGGCCTTTGCTGAAATTGCATACAAAATGCAAATTATCCTATCAGGGACTCCATTCCGTATAATTTTGAGGACTTCGTACCATCATGCCATGGTTACTTCCGGATAATGATGAAGCCATGGATTTCTTCAATACTTTGACACTAGGAACCTCTCGACCCTCGGCGATCCTCGACCCTTGAACCTCGACGATCCCGAACCTCGACCCTAGAAGACCTCGAACCTCGATCCTCGACCCTAGACGACCTCGAACCTCGATCCCTCGACAACGCTTCAAGGGGTAATATCGACTTGACACGAGATACATACATGGGAAATTAATGTTATCGGGAGGGGTATATCGACGCACCCCCCACGTATTGAAGTTATCGGAGGGGTATATGGACCCCCCTCGTGTTGAAGTTATCGGGAGGGGTATATCGGCGATGACAGAGGAGAAGATCGAAGAAAAAAAGAAGAAAAAAAGAGGAGAAGAAGAAAGGAATAGAGAAAATATTCTATTTTTTCTTCTTCTCCTCTATTTCTTTCTTCTTCTCCTCTTCTTTTCTTCTTTTTTCCTCTTCTTATTTATTTCTCCTCTTCTTCCTCTCCTCTTCTACTCCTTTCTTCCTCTTCTTATTTTCCTTTTTCCTCTCCTTCTTTTCTTCTTCTTCCTTCTTTCTAGCTAGATATATAAAACTTTTCTAAAAATGTAACTTTTGCATATATAAAACCTTTTCTTCTTCTTCCTTCTTCCTTCTCTTCCTTCTTCCTAAATATATAAAACTTTTCTAACAATGAAACTAACCTAAAATACATACATTCATACAAAAACATGTAAAAAAATACATAAATACATATATGAACGTACATAAGAAATACATATATCTAAAAAAATGCATATATGAACATACATAAGAAATACATATATCTAAAAAAATACATATATCTAAAAAAGCATGGCGGGTGGCCGGGCCGGGGGGGCGCTGTGCTCACAAGGGCGTCGTCGGGGGGCAGGGGTGGCATGTGTGCTGGGCGCTGGCGGCGCGACGGGGCGGCGACGGCGTCGGCGGGGTGTGAATCGGGCAGCCTGGCGGCGTCGTCGGCGCGGGCAACTGCAGAGATGAAGTGAAAAACTCTAAGTGTTTTCTTATATAGCAAGGGCATTAGTCCCGGTTCGTGGAACCAACCGGGACTAATGCCCCCCTTTAGTCCCGGTTGGTGCCACCAACCGGGACCAAAGGCCAATTTTCAGCAGCCCAAAGGGCGGAAGCGGCGCCTTTGGTCCCGGTTGGTGGCACCAACCGACTAAAGGGGGGCATTAGTCCCGGTTGGTTCCACGAACCGGGACCAAAGGCCTTGTGCTGCCCCGCGCCGAAAAGTTTAGTCCCACCTCGCTAGTTGAGAGAGCACGAGAGTGGTTTATAAGCACTACTGCGCCCACCCTCTCGAGCTCCTCTCAACTGCAGGCTTTCGGGCCTAACCGTGCAATCTGTGCTGTGGCCCTCTTGGGCCTCCAGCGGCCTGAATCTGGCCCATGGTAGGGTTTCTAGTCGTATTCGGGCCGTGGGGCCTAGTAGGTGGCATTTTTTTTTTTTTTTGTTTTCTTTGTTGCTTTATTTATTTTATTTTGTTTCTACTTACAACAAAATACTTATTGTTGCTATTTTTATTTTTTCCAGTTTTTGGTTTTGCTTTCTGCATTATTTATTTTTGTTGTTTTTGCTTTATTTTTAATTCTTTCGCTTTTAGTTTTAGAAAAATTATAAACTTTTTGTTAGTGCCATTAGTTTTCAAATTTGAAAACACTTTTTTGTTTTCTTTGTTGCTTTATATATTTTATTTTGTTTGTACTTACAAAAAATACTTATTGTTGCTATTTTTATTATTTTTCAGTTTTTGTTCTGTTTTCTGCATTATTTATTTTTTGTTGTTTTTGCTTTATTTTTAGTTCTTTTTGCTTTTAGTTTTAGAAAATTATAAACTTTCTGTTAGTGCCATTAGTTTTCAAATTTGAAAACACTTTTTTCTTTATTTATTTATTTTATTTTGTTTCTACTTACAACAAAATACTTATTGTTGCTATTTTTATTTTTTTTCAAGTTTTTTGTTTTGTTTTCTGCATTATTTATTTTCTTTTGGTTTTTGCTTTATTTTTAATTCTTTTTGCTTTTAGGTCAGCAAAATTATAAACTTTCTGTTTGTGCCATTAGTTTTCTTTGAAATTTGTGTGAATCACAAGTTTGTGAGCTCAACAAGGCGTGTAGAGGGACGGGCTTATAAACGGTGTGAGCGCCCTTGGTTGGCGAGGTTTTCAAATTCATAGTTTTCAAATGAACTCTGAAAAAGTTGGCATAGCATGTGCATGTACAAAACAGACAATGGTATCATACTGCCTGTTACAAAGTTGGCATGGTATCATCATAATAGTTATGGAGAAAGTCTTCACTTTTTTTCGCTTGTGTCGTTTGCTTATTGCGCCGTAACCATGGATAATCTTCATCCTTTATCAGGATGCTTATTTTTAATGACTTATTACAATTCAGAAATAAATAGAAGAAAAAATAGTTGTGATTAACTTTACTAAAAATGAGCATAGATGCTTATTTTAATGACTTATTACAACTCAGAAATAAAAAGAAAAAATAAATATAGCAGAAAAGAAAAAACTATATAAAAACTACTCAGAAATAAATAGAAGAAAAAATAGTTATGATTAACTTTACTAAAAAATGAGCATAGATGCTTATTTTTAATGACTTATTACAATCAGAAATAAATAGAAGAAAAAATAGTTGAGATTAACTTTACTAAAAATGAGCATAGATGCTTATTTTAATGACTTATTACAACTCAGAAATAAAAAGAAAAAATAAATATAGCAGAAAAGAAAAAAAACTATATAAAAAACTACTCAGAAATGAGCATAGATGCGCTTATAGAGAAAATTCAACCTAAATTCATAATAAATTTCTACTAACTTCAGAGAAAATTCAGTATGAATTTAGATTAAATTCCCTGTATAAGGGCATCTATATTCATTTTGAGAGGAGCTCAACAAGGCAGAGAGGGAGGGGCTTATAAACTGGTATGAGCCCCCTTCGGTTGGCGAGGTGGGACTAAACTCTGGTCGCAACGAGGACCAACCCTTTAGTCCCGGTTGGTGGCATAAACCGGGACTAAAGGTCAGCCTTTGGTCCCGGTTCATGCCACCAACCGGGACCAATGGTGGTGGGCCAGGAGCCAGGCCCATTGGTCCCGGTTCGTCCCACCAACCGGGACCAATGGCCCACGTGGCCCGGCCGGCCCCCTGGGCTCACGAATCGGGGCAAATAGCTCTATTGGTCCCGGTTCTGGATTGAACCGGGACTAATGGGCTGAACTGGCCTGGGCCATTGCCCCCTTTTCTACTAGTGGTGGTGCGCCATTGCTAGCAATGGCGCACATGGTGCGCCATTAGTGTCCATATTATCTATAGCCCTTTTCTTAGTAGTGTTTCCACCACATGTTCATTCACAAACTGACTATGAACAATGCTATGTTTGCCTCTGGGCTCAGTTGCCATCTCCGCTTTAGATGAGTCCCCATCACTTTACCTCCTTAAGACTTCTTTTCCTACGTACCTCAAATACATACAACAGCCACATGACAAGGTTGCATCATTGTCATTCCATCTCTTCTTCCACGAGCCCTTCCACTTCAGCTCTTTTGTTATTGTGACAACAGTCTGCTCCGTCGTCACCAATCTTAACGGCATTATGTTGATTTTAAAAGTAGATGGTTCTGCAACATACCTTTACAAAATAGTCATATGTAGATTTTAAAAATAGTGACAATCCGACATGTGGCAAGGCCAAACAAGATACTCCTGGTAGCCGACCACCGCGACGACCTTCTTCCGCTTCACATTGAGGAAACGTGGCACACATGTTTGCAGTTAGAACATAAGATCAAACTTCAATTAACAAATCATCAAAATAATGATTTCCTATCAACCCCAAATTATCTCACACATATGTATATCCGTCCACACACAAATGGTAGAATATAAAAATTGAGCAGAATATATCGTTTAATGTTGAACAAAAAATCCCGCAGTCTGAGCAATATAGCAAGTCAACAACATAACTACGACATGTTGGTACATTTCCATCTACTACAGTTACTAAGCAATTGCAAGTCCACTGTGAACTTATACAGCGTAGCAATAATCAGCCGGGCCAACATGTATATTAAATCAGTAAAAGGAAACAAAGCCTGATGTACTGCTTGCGCCATCCACACAGTGTAGCACTAATCAGCCGAACCATCAGGTATATTAAATCAGTACAAACGAAACAGAGCGTGATGTACTGCTTGCCATCCACACAATTCAGATTTAACAAAGTTTCAAAGGTGTGGCATACAAGGCACACTTCCGACCACAGGTCAATCCACTGAAATACAACTCATGACAAAAATAATTAAGGGCCATGTTCATTGTGATTCTACCTTGTGTAGATGTAGACAGAGATTTATGCGTTTGTAAGTACTCAGTATTACTACAGATCCTGCTTGCACTCAGCCAATGTAGTTGAACTTGCGAGTGGGTGGGTGGAGACGTTGCCTGAACCTACAAAGATTACACGTGCACGTCACAGACGCTTGTGGATCCTCCAGTACCAGCAGCACGTGAAGAGTGCGGCCCTCCAAGGGGAAGAGATACGTACCGTAGCTTGAGTGTCTCCTCCCACTGTGGAACCGTGGAAGTAATCCATCGAGCGCAAGAACCTGTCGATGAGGGAGTGACCAGTTGACCACGTCGATGTGCCAAGAGGACACCTCCTGTTGCTTGCACTCATAATGGAGGAGACACTCGATGGCAAGGGGTTCAGCGGCGTCAAATGGTTGCCGTCGACGTAGCAATGAGATCGGCGGAGGTGAAGGGATCAGCGGCAGCGAACGGACCCGCTGGGGCATAGCACACTTTGCCTAGTTCCAACAGGATACTAAATTTTGCAGTTGCTCAACATACGATGCACCAGATATTCAACATTAAACATGGTCTTGTTCCAAAAAAGAAAACTTATGTTTAAGTATACAATCAAGTGTGCCTATGTAATCGACACAAATACATGGCAAGGTTTTTAGGAATTACAAGGTGGCCCAGGACTAGAAAGGTCCCTAAATCATCTAAATAATAAATACATGGCTAAGTGATTAATACCTTTCCTTTAAAAAAAAATATGACAATCTCCAGCAGGGCAATCACTAAAGTTTGGCAGCAAAGAAAGATTTTAGAATCCTACATTCAACCCCTCTTTTCCTCTCTGTGAGCAGACAGTGTAAGTTCAATACTTTGAAGATATTCACTCAACAAAAGAAACTATCAATACTTTGGAGTACACAGCATCTTAGCAGTACCGCCGGACAAAACTGGACGCTACTGCTACTTAGTAGTAGCATGTTTAGATAGACCGCGCTACTACTACTACTTTAGCAGTAGTGCGTTCTTCGAAAGCGCGCTGCTGCTATGTTTGTACTGGACGCAGATGGCTAGCCCCACTTAGCAGTAGCGCGTATATGTAACCAGCGCTACTACTACGTCCCGTAGCAGTAGCGCGTGTCTCTGAAAAGCGGTACTACTTACTTACCTTATCCTGGAGCGGTTGACCCTCTCACTCACTCCCCCTCTCACTCGCTCTCGCCCACGCCGAACCCGTCGTCCGCCACCGCCGCGCTGCTCCTCCACCGAGGTACTCCCTCCTCCCCCTCCTCCTCCGGCCGCCCTCCTCCCACCGCGTTGAACTAGTTTATTTTTAGTAAGAACTAGTTGAATTAATAGAACTAATGTATTTTTAGTAACAAAATTAGTATAACTAGTTGAACTAGTTTATTTTTAGAAAGAACTAGTTTATTTTTATTTATATTAAGTTTATTTTTAGTAAGAACTAGTTGAATTAATAGAACTAGTTGAACATGTCACATTTGTTGTTATTTTTTTAGTTTAAGCAATTATTCCCGCATCGACATCGACGATGCCTATCCCACATCCTCGTCGTCGATACCCGTCGTTCGCTAGGGTTTTAGTTGTATTAGTGATGTTATATGTATAATAGTATTCGGGATGTATTAGTGATAACTTATAGGGTTTTTGTTTTTGCAGAAATCAAGGAGCCCCTCCATCATCCCCGCCGTCGTCCTCGTCATCGATCCCCTCCGACCTCGAGGTGAGACTAGCCAAATCTCCATGTCAATATGGGTCCTATAAGATATGATGTAGATAAAAACATGTATATCTTGTGTTGCCCAAGTGGCCGGTCATGTTTGCAGGTTACACCTCGAGTGGCCTATGTTTTGCCGAAGTGTTGATTAATTTCCGTTCCGGCAAATTTTAGGCGCTCGATATGCCCTTTTTTAGCAAAGGTCATGCCGAATTTTCTGTGAATTTTGGCATGACTTGTGCTAGAATATGTAGGAAATATCGAGCGGCCTGGATTTTCTAGAAAGATAATTAAACGATATTTTGGGTTGACTTTAAGTTTGTCGAGGCCGAAGAATCCCGACTGTTGTCGTGGGGGTCGTTTCTCCTTCCCAACGGTTCATAATTGTCTTACATATTCAGGATAATTTAAAATGTCACATGCGGCAAGGCACAAAACACTCATGACCTACTTATGCATACAATTATAATAAAATATGGGCTAAAAGGCTGAGTCGGCGGCCTTTCGACGACGGTCTTCTCGGACTCCATGATCAGCATATCACCCTTGCGGCCGTTCATTATTTGTAGCTTACTTGTCATCGCACACGAGTACTCGCAGACGCATCGTGTGCGATACTCCTAGCCACCGCAAGCAACTAGTTTGCATTTTTCAATGTTTTTTGTACAAACAAAATCGCACACGAACTTACTATAGTAACCGTTTGTGTTATAATTTCTCATCGCAAACAGTTCATCTGAGTGGGCTGTTTGCTGCGTATCACACACATCTGGTTTACACGAATCGTTTGTGTTCTTTTGGCTCATCGCAAATGCCGCATATGACACACATCTTGTTAAGCTAAACCTTTTCCGTTCTCTTGCCTAATCGAAAATAGTTTGTCCGAGTGAACTGTATGCCGTATATCACACACCTTGATCTGGTTGACCGTTTCTGTTGCATTCCCTAATAGCACACAGTTCATCAGAGCAAACTGTATGCCGTATATCGCACACACATCGATATGGCTGCCCGTTTCTGTTGTTCTACCCATCGCAAACTTTTCTCCTGGATCAATCGTATGCCCAGCATCGCGTTAGCACCATCCCACAGTAGTGATCATTATCCTTACATGGTTGAGCATCAACATCAACATCATCATTATCATTATTAATAGCTTCATGTTCATCACCAGATTGTGTCTTAGCATATCAGAAATAGAAATATCGTTTGGATTTTCATGTGTGACTATCGTAGGTTCACTAGAATCTTGCACAATCATATCACTTTTATTTTTCTTTTTAGATGAACTAGGTGCATCAGTATTAATTCATTGAGAATCTTGCTCAATTCTCTTATGGTGGCTCTCATGATACAAAGGTTCCTGAGTCATTTTACCAACTCTAGTCATAGCTCTAACAATGATCATTCATTTTATTATTCATCTCATTAAGCAAATCATTTTGTTCCTTGAGTACTTGTTCTACTTGAGTTTTTATCATGGAAGCATGTTTAATAACAACCTTGGGATCATTAACAGTTCTAAACATATAGTCACTCAATTGTTCAAGCATATAAGCATTTTGTTTCAATTGATTATTAAATATGCATTGAAGTTTTCTTGTTTAACAATAAAGTTATCAAATTCATCCAAGCATTGACTAGCAGTTTAGTATAAGTAATATCACCTTCATCAAATCTATAGAGAGAATTTACTTCTACTACCTGTGTTGGAGTATTGAGACCATGTATTTCTTCAATAGGCGGTAAATTCTTAACATTTCCAGCTTTAATACCTTTTTCTTTCATAGATTTCTTTGCCTCTTGCATATCTTCAGGACTTAGAAATAGAATACCCCACTTCTTCGGAGTTGGCTTGGGAGGTTGTTCGGGAAGAGTCCAATCATTATCATTGCTCAATATATTATTCAAAATTCTTCAGCTTGTTTAACAGGTCGTTCCCTGAAAACACAACCAATACAACTATCTAGGTGGTCCCTAGAAGCATCGGTTAGTCCTTTATAAAAGATATCAAATATTTCATTTTTCTTGAGAGGACGATTAGGCAAAGAATAAAGTAATTGAAGAATCCTCCCCCAAGCTTGTGGGAGACTCTCTTCTTCAATTTGCACAAAGTTAAATATTTCCTGAATGGCAGTTTGTTTCTTATGAGCGGGGAAATATTTTTCAGAGAAGTAATAATTCATATCCTGAGCACTACGGACACAACTAGGAACAAGAGAATTAAACCAAGTCTTAGCATCACCCTTTAACGAGAAAGGAAACAATTTAAGAATATAGTAATAGTAAATGTTTTCCTCATGAGCAAATAGGGTGGCTATATCATTCAGTTTAGTAAGACGTGCCACAACAGTTTCAGATTCATAACCATGGAAAGGATCTTATTCAATCGAAGTAATTAACTCAGGATCGACAGAGAATTCATAATCTCTGTCAGTAACAAAGATAGGTGAAGTAGCAAACTTAGGATCTAATTGCATTCTAGCATTCAAAGATTTTTCTTTCCACTTGCATAATAATTTCTTAAGATCGTCTCTATCCTTACAAGCAAGAAAGTCTCTAGCTACCTCTCCATCCATAACAGAACCCTCAGGTATATCAGGCAATTCTTATCTAGGAGGAGAATCATAATCTTAAGTTTCAATAATTTCATCAGTTTCAATAATCTCATTCTCTCTAGCCCTAACCAGTTGTTCATCAGTAAATTATCCTAGTGTTACAGTCTTATCAAGCAAAGTACTAGCATCATCATAAGTATCATTCATATCAGAAGTGGCATCATCAGTTACTCGCAACAATTAGGATTACAATGAGATGTTGGTGTCACAAGCTTACTCAAAACAAAAGGTGAATCAAGTGCAGAGTGTGATGACAGTTCCTTAGGGCATCTCCAGCCGTTGGCCCCCCCAGGACGCATAGAAATCGCCCCCTGGGGGCGAGCCGGCGATACACTCGGCGCTGAGGGCGTTTTTTTGCCAATCGTCGCTTCACTTCGCCCCATGCGCCGAAATTGGCCCACTTTGTAGCCCAATTTCGGCGAATAAACGGCCCATATGGGCGAGAATAGGCCCATATTCGGCATGGTTTCGCCGTGTCTCGGCGTTCAATTATCAACACAATTATTCCTTATCACATATTTCATCACAGAAAAATCAAATACTTCAACAAAATAATACAACAACAAATAGTTCAATACAAATTATATAGTTCAACAAATAAAACTCGATTTCATCACGCTGGCGTCCCCTTGAGCCTCCATAGGTGCTCAATCAGATCTTTCTGCAGTTGATGATGCACTGTGGGTCTCGGATCTCCGACGATCTCGAGATAGGCAGTCCAAGTTGCCGGTAGCTGGTGATCAACTTCGCCAAAGGACCCTGCTCGTAGTATGGTTCGATGTCAAACACTGGTCTTCTTGCTCGCTCTCGATGATTATGTTGTGCAAGATGACACAGCAAGTCATGATATGCCACATTTGATCTTTCGACCAGGTCTGAGCGGGTACCGAACAACAACGAATCGAGATTGGAGCACACCAAATGCCCGCCGACATCCTTCCCGCAAGCCTCCCGAACCTTCACAAACCAGCGTTCTTGCCTCCCGCCATGTGGTTTGAGATCGTCTTTACAAATGTCGACCATCTCGGATAGATGCCGTCGCCTAGATAGTACCCCTTGTTGTATTGGTGCCCATTGATCTCGAAGTTCACCGGAGGAGAATGGCCCTCAACGAGCTTGGCAAAAACAGAGAGCACCGCAACACGTTGATGTCATTGTGAGTTCTGGCATACCAAAGAAGGAGTGCCAAATCCAGAGGTCCTGTGTGGCTACCGCCTCAAGCACCACATCGCAACCGCCTTTGGCGCTTTGTACATCCCCGCCAACCAAATGGGCAGTTCTTCCATTGCCAATGCATGCGTCGATGCTTCCAAGCATCCCAGAAATCCTCTTGCTGCGATCAGGCTAGGATCCGGCAAAGTGTCTTCCGCATTGGGTGTTCTCAAGTATTGTGGCCCAAACACTGCCACCACTGCCCGACAGAACTTGTAGAAACACTCTATGCTGGTGGACTCGGCCATGCGCCCATAATCGTCGAGTGAATCACTGGGAGCTCCATATGCAAGCATCCTCATCGCTGTCGTGCACTTCTGGTTGGAGGTGAATCCAAGAGCGCTAGTGCAATCCATCTTGCACTTGAAGTAGTTGTCGAACTCCCAGATGGAATTCACAATCCTGAGGAAGAGCTTTCGGCTCATCCGATAACGGCGCCGAAATGTTCTCTCGCCATGAAGTGGAGCATCGGCGAAGTAGTCGGAGTAGAGCTTGCGTAGCCTTGCGACGATGCGGTTCTTTGCTTTCACCCGCCCGGTACCGAGCCACCTCGACGCTGCTTTTCATTGATCGCCGGCAGCTGGCGAGGGCGGCGAGCACCATCGATGCTCTTCTTCCGGACGCCGGCGCGGCTTCCTCCTCCAAGCAGCTGGGCGAGCTCTTCCTCCTCATCCGAGTCCATCGCCGAGACAGTCAAAACGCCGAACACCTTGCGCGCGGTGGGCGGTACCCGCCGTTAAACCGCGGCCGGAAACGCCCAGCTGCTGCGGGAGGGACTGCCGCGGCGAAGCGCTGCTATTTTTCGGCGGGAATGGCTATCTAGCGGATTAGGCCGCGGCCGTCGCCGGATATAGCTAGTGGTGGCCGAGGCGCGGGGGGGGGGTGAGGCGAGTCGGGGAAGAAAACCTTGACTTTTCCCTGCCGGTGTGGGCGGCGTGATTTTCCTTAGCGCCGAGCCCTAACGGCTCCTCAATAGCTGGTTCGGACTGTGACCGCCGGGCGGAAAAAGGTCCGAACGGCGATTTTCAAGGCCCCTGGGCGCGATCGGGCCGTTTTTGGTGCGGCGCGAAAAAAGTGGCCTGGGGGCCTGTTAGCGCGGCCGAGATGCCCTTACCTCCCATCGTAGTAGAGGCAAAAATCTTGGTTTTGGTATCCTTCAGATTCTTCATAGTGATCAACAGATATAAATCCCAAGTGACTCAGCAAATATAGCTATGCTCCCCAGCAATGACGCGAGAAAAAGGTCTTGATAACCCAAAATTATAGGGGGTCACAACAGTTTTCGAGGGTAGAGTATTCAACGCAAATTTATTGATTTGACACAAGGGGAGCCAAAGAATATTCACGAGTATTAGTAGTTGAATTGTCAATTCAACCACTCCTAAAAGACTTAATATCTACAGCAAAGTTTTTAGTAGCAAAGTAGTATTATAGTAATGGTAATGATGGTAACAGTAGGAGTAACAGTTTTGTAGTGATTGTAACAGTAGCACGGCCAAAGTAATTTAGCAAAGATCAATATGTGAAAATCTCGTAGGCATTGGATCACTGATGGATAATTATCTCGGATGTCATTCATCATGCAACAGCTATAACCTAGGGCGACACAGAACTAGCTCCAATTCATCAATGTAATGTAGGCATGTATTCCGTATATAGTCATACGTGCTTATGGAAAAGAACTTGCATGACATCTTTTGTCCTACCCTCCCGTGGCAGCGGGTCCATAAGGAGACTAAGGGATATTAAGGTCTCCTTTTAATAGAGAATCGGAATAAAGCATTAGCACTTAGTGAATACATGAACTCCTCAAACTACGGTAATCACAGGAAAGAATCCCAATTATAGTCACCTTGGGGTATGTGGATCATAACTCGTAATAGGTGTCTACAACTTGCAAGATAGGATCAAGAACACATATATATTAATGAAATCATAAAAGGTTCAAATATGAAATCATGCACTCGGGCCCTAGTGACAAGCATTAAGCACAACAAAGTCATAGCAACATCAATCTCAGAACATAGTGGATACTAGGGATCAAGGCCTAACAAATCTAACTCGGTTACATGATAAATCTCATCCAACCCATCATCGTCCAGCAAGACTGTGATGGAATTACTCACTCCCGATGGTGAGTATCATGAAATTGGTGATGGAGGAAGGTTGATGATGACGACGGCGTCGATTCCCCTCTCCAGAGCCAAAACAAACTCTAGATCTGCCCTCCCAAGGAAGAACAGGAGGTGGTGGCGGCCCCGTATTGTGAAACGCGATGAATTATTCTCTCTGATTTTTTCTCCCTGAATAGGAATATATAGATCGGGAATTAGGGTCGGAGGAGGGCCAGGGGCCCCACAAGTCTGCAGGGCGCGCCCTAGGGGGGTGGGCACGCCCCCAGGGCTTGTGGCCTCTGGGTGGCCCCCCTCTGGTATCTTTTTGCGCCAGTATTTATTATTTATTCCATAAAATATCTCCATCAATTTTCAGGTCAATCTGAGAACATTGTTTTCTGCACAAAAACAACACCATGGCAATTCTCCTGAAAACAGCGTCTGTCCGGGTTAGTTTCCTTCAAATCATGCAAATTAGAGTCCAAAATAAGGGCAAAAGAGTTTGGAAAAGTAGATACGATGGAGACGTATCAGGGGTCGCTTCACGTTCTTTTTCTTGTGCAAGACCTTTTGGTAATGCACTAGGGAAATGAGGAGTAGCTACCATCACGGACAGTCCAAATATCAGTGAGGGAGTGTCCACCATATATACACAAACATTATTAGTACTGGGGTAGAGCGATGTTCTTGAGGGAAAGATCACGAATGTTGTCGTGGGGGTTTCTTCTCTTTCCTTTCCTTGTGCTAGACCTTTTTTGAATGCACTAGGGGAAGGAGGACTAGCGACCATCAGTGGCGGTCGAAATATCAGCATCCAGTATATACACCACCAGAGATGAGAGTTGTTCAAGGGGGACTCAACAGACCGAAAGTAAACCCATGCTCAATAGTGATCTGTGTGTTGACTTTCTCATATTTGTCATCGATTTTTAGTATTTCAATTATGAAAACAGCAAATAGATGACAATGATAGGAACCCCGAGTTTTATAACTGTACCGACGACGGGGGTATGTGCGACAATCGTCACTTGAAAAATGATAGGTTCTTCTCCCTCATGCTTAAGGACGCCTTTGAATATTATACGATATATAACTTCAGCGACATGTATTTCTTTTTAATTAAACATGGCTTAAGATTTTTGCTTTAACATATAATTTACGTTTTCTATAATTCAAATAGTGCATCCCCTGCTATGCAAGACATTATGTACTAGAGAAGCTCTCTTTCGATGACATGGATAGATTGGATAAGAGGAAAGCTTACCTTAAGACGGAACATAGTTCAGTTTTGGAGGCTACGATTTACAATCAAGTAGGTCACACATATTTTGATTGTGCAAATTGAAGAGGAGTATTCAAGGCTTACGAATTTGAGGAGGGTATGAGAGATATTAGAATTCCTCAATGTGATCCAGTCACAGGTACTCAAGATGATAAGGATATTTTTCAAGTCCGTCTGGTTGATAGGTCAGCTCGATATAGAATCTTGGATGGATCTGGACATGATTTTAATTCTACATCCGTGTGAGTTTGTTAAACAAGTTTGTTAAATAATCTATGTTGCTTATTAAACATAGTTGTTATTCACTCCTAACTTAACTTGTTTATTTATAATTGACTGCTTATTTTCTATCTTCAAGAAATACACGGAAGAAAGTATATGAGACCTATTACACGGCTGGATCAGAGCTAACTTGGGAGGAGAAGAATTATCATGTCTCATTTGTTAGTAACGTTTTGTCGTTTAAGAGCATTTATGGAGCTAACCAAAATAATATAGGATACATGCCACTAGTGCACAAGTTGGGCGATGCTGACATTCTTAGAAATATCATGGCATGATATTTTACTATTGTGTCAATAGTCCATCTTTTTCATACATTCTTCTTATTTAAACTACATTACTAACTATATTAGTATTATGTTCTTCAATAGAAGCTCCCAAAGGTTGGTGTGCCTGCACCGATGGCTGTCGAAGGTAAGATGAAAATTATTTTCCATTTGAAGACCAGTTTCAAATATAAATACTTGATTGAATGCACACTAGATGCATGCCTGAAAATTGAGGGATGGAAGCAAATAGTGAATGAGCGAAAGCCACAAATTGAAGACCAGTGGATCTCTGTGCTTCATCATGGAGATTGAGAGGGGGTTTTCTGTTTTATTCGAGCGAAGTAGGTCCTAGTACTTGTCATCATATACGGTTTTTCTGTTTTATCCTATTTTATTCTATTTTCCGAGAGAGAGAGAGAGAGAGAGAGAGAGAGAGAGAGAGAGAGAGAGAGAGAGAGAGAGAGAGAGAGAGAGAGAGAGAGAGAGGTTATTTACCTAGGATGATAACAATTAGCTAGTGGTCAACTTATGATGATGATGATGGTGAGGCATTGTTATATCATTACGATGATGATGAGTTGTTATATCACGACGATGATGATGAGACATTATTATATCATTATGATGATGATGAGACATTGTTATTAATATGATGATGATGAGACATTGTTGTATCAATGATGTCTGTATATATTGGACTGTATAAGAATCTGGATAACTGTTGTACAAGTACAACATAAATATGCAGAAAAGAAATACACACAATTAACAGTGGAACGGGGTACACGACCACGCTGCAACTAGTTAGTAGGAGAGCAGGTCTATCCCTGATGCTACTGCTAAGCTTTTACCCCACGCCACAACTAGGCTTATCCCTAGTAGTGATTACATGATTAACATAAATATTAATACAATTTTTCATTAAAAATAAAACCAATATGTGAAAAGGTTAAAGTCCCCCAGCATCCTGCATTAAAGGGAAAATGTTTCTGCTCTTGCTAGCAGAAGTTTTGAGTAATTTTGGCCTCGTCTATCATGGAAAAGGAGTCTCATAGCCTGATTGACCAAGAATGAGTCGAGTTATAGTACCAAAGCATGGACACATAGGATCATGCATACATACACATAACATTGAACATCAATGTTTTTCTTTTCTCAATCTCTGTTAGGCTACTCGCGATGCATAGTATCATGTGTTACCATGACTGTACATGGTACTAATTAAGTTACAACATTTACATCACATAATATCACAGACTATCATCATTTTGTCGAATCATTTACTGATTTGTAAAATCCCAATGAAAAGCCATTGATATAATCTAGTTCTTATTAAATTTCCATGATTTATGCACTACTATATAGTGTACCGTAATATGATGCTAGAATCCTCCCTCTCGCCTCAAATTGGAAAACCACATCATTTTTTTTTGCTTACGTTGCATTGCAAGACAATCGTATGACACTTGCACTAGGAGAGACCTTAGAGCGTTATCCATATATGGAGACCCATATTAATTTACATGATCACCATATATGAATGAGCTAAAACTTTAATGAGATGCCCTTATTATATTATTGCCAACATATTATAGGAATTCGCCTGAATATTGATCGACCACTTAATATGTGTTGTGTGGAACATGTAGGTATCACCAATTAATTTGGGCACACTTGTTGGCTGAAAATAACTTAAGAAACAAATAAAGAGCTTTCATATATTTATCTGTGCATGCAAATGTCATTTTCATGTATTTATTTTTCCTTTATGCATGACATGTGGGCCTCATAAAAAGTAAACAGTATATATCCTGAAACACATATGACATGCAAATCAGTTGTGGCTTCAAGTTACAATAGTTTATCGTCTAAATGAGATGAGGCTCATGACATATGACAGGAGATGTACGATAATAACTACATGCATAGTCATGTTTCTTAGAAGTGGATGAGTCATGTGTTTGGGACGTAGTGGGAGGTCATGGCACGAGTTGTGTAGCATGGCTGCCAACTCTTTGTATAAATAATGGCATCGAGTAATAGAGAAGGTCATGAGAGCAAGAAACATATGTCGTCTGTAATGCCAAAAAGAAGAAGTTGTGTGTGTGTGTGTGTGTGTGTGTGTGTGTGTGTGTGTGTGTGTGTGTTGAGTTTCTCATTATGTGTTTGTTTTGGGGTCAAACAAGTTGAGAGAGATAGAGAGATCTGTGAGACGTGAGATACTGGAGGACAACAAAGTTCTAGGGTAAATATTGGTTCCCAACATTGATTTGGTAGTATGCAATTAGTGGAAACATATATGATTATGATGAGGCGTGTCTATAGATCGCTTGTAACGATCCCGAGCGTGTGGCATTGCCTGCAGAAGGAACTCCATGAATGGACCAGGCCCATCATGGACGCATCTAGCACATCAAGAAAAGAATGGTTTCTCAAAAAAAAAAAAAAACTCAAGAAAAGAAGGCACAAAGTGAGCTTACTTGTAGCAGCAATACACACGTTCATTTTTTTACTTCTTCCACAAGAACCGTAGTGTTGGTCTCGTCCGGCTTTTCCTTTTTCATTTTCTCCCTTTTCCTATTGTTTATGTAGTGCAATTTTTGCACTCTAGTATAATTTATACAGATGTTACATAGTACTTGCATATATACATTTTTGAATCACTCAACATCCAAAAAAAGACCATAAAACCCGAGTAAAAAATATAAATGAGAAGCAAAATATGCAACCAAACAGAAAAAAGAGGAAGCACTGTCGGCCTAGAAACATGCAACCCAAAATGGGCTTTAGCCTACTAAAAAATGGACTGACCCAAAAGAGTGGTCAGTCAAAAAATTGGGCCCGAAACATAACAATAGCCACAACGGAAAAAAAACGAGGAGCAGGAATCTTGATGTAAAAAATCAAAAGCTTAAAAGATCGACTGACCCAAATTGAAATTTTAGGCAACTTACATAAAGCTAAATTGAAATAATTTACTAGACTAATCGTACCGCCCTATGTCCTAGTTCACCGAAAAATGCCGTCCATGTATTAAAACTTAATTATTTTGCTCCCGCGCAAATCACAATGCTCGTGCATAAATGTAGCCAGCGTGGCCTGCTCAGACGCGGTATGGTCTCCCTGCCCGGGAGCGTACCAGATGTTCAAATATATTATCCGCCTCTTTCCATCGGTTCGGACTTTTGAATGAGTTGGTTGGAGTATGAATTCAATATGATATCCGAGCTAAAAGGTATTGAGTTGAAGACCCTGCTAACGGAGTATTAAGAAAAAAATTATGTGGCCTATATACTAAGGTCTAAGTAAGTCTATACACGAGGAAGGGTGTTGAAATATATTTAGACCTTAGTATATATTCAGGGAAATGCCCGCGTTTTGGTCATTTCGTTCGTGCGGTATGGGCATTGTCAAGAATGCGGTGTTTTGGTCGAGGGAACTTGTGGGGAGCGATGATGGCTTGTCTTAAGACTCTCTCGTTGCGGTCTTGCCTGCGTTGAGGTGGAGGAGCTCTCGCGCTGGCGCCTCGGCGTGGGCAAGGGTGACGTGGTCTTGAACTTGCTCCGCAACCGCATAGAGTTTGCCTTCACCTTGCTCGATGCGGCCCGACGCAACCAACCCATTCATCTAGGAAGATTTTACGGTGCATCATAATACATCAGATCACGTGTATTATATGGGCAATCTAACGGATGAGAATAATTGGGCCTTTTTGAGCCCAAGGGTATTTTCGATCTAATTTTTTTTGTACCTTTAATCGGCCCAATTAAGTCCTGGGGTATTCCCGTCCTAAATTTTTCGGTTAAATTAATTGCATTAATAAAACACTTCATTATAGAGGTCCAATCATCGTGCGTACTCTTTTGAATTTCGGTTCGAGCAGTTCGTCCTCTCTACTCCTCTCGAGCCCTAACCTCGGCGCCCTTGATCGCCGCCGATCGCCACCGGCGCCCTAGATCGCCGCCGATCGCCCCCGGCTCCCTCGATCGCCGCCGATTGCACTCACCGTGTCACTCCTTCCTCCTGCTCCTACTCCCCCCTCCCCCTCCATCGCAAGTCACCCCACTCGGGTCGCGGCGCCAGATCTTCCGACGAGCCTCCCCTCCTTCCCCGAGCAGACACCACCTTCCTCGACCCGAGAGGCCACATCATCCTCATCAACGTGCATCAACTTTTTCACGCCGGATCTTCGCTGTAAGTGCCTAGCCATCTCAAATCTTTGCTGCTCCCTTATGCATATAGTACCAATAGGGGTCGGATTTGATTAGGGTTTAGGATATGTCATGTGAGGTTTAGGGTTTATGGTTTCAGAAAGTTGTGACAAGATTTCGATTGAAAGGGAGTGTAAGTTGGATTTAGCTAGGACATGTTGATGTAGTTAGTTAGGGTTTATGGTTTCAGAAAGTTGTGACAAGATTTTGATTCAAAGGAAGTGTAAGTCGGATTTAGCTAGGACATATTGAAGCACTTAGTTAGGGTTGTGTGCCATGAGAAAGTTGTCAGCAGATTTGGATTCAAATAAAGTTATTTTGGATTTAGTTAGGAGATGCTTTTGAATTGAGTTTCGAGATATTTTGGATGTAGCTAGGAGATAATTATTTTTGTATGGAGTTTGGATTTATTTTTGACTTAGTTAGGAGATAATGTGGATTTAGTTAGGTGATAATTTTGGATTTAGTTAGGACACAGTTTTGAATGGAGTTTGGAGATAATTGATCTATCAGGGGACTTGAAAGATTCGTGCACTTTGGATTTAGTTAGGAGATCATCAATTACAACAAGTACAATCAATCAAATATTTCTGGATTTAGTCAGGGCATATTTTATACTTACTTACAACTTTTGAAGGACTGAGTTTTGTACATGAATCTGATATGAAAAATTAAATCAATTATTTAAGCAGAGTAGTGCATAATTATTATGTATGCTGTCCATCCGTAACATTGACTATCTGTTTTCGTTGGCAGCATAACGACACGGATGATAAAGGCAACGATGGCAAAACCTTGGGGAATACAGGCAAGGATGACAAGGACATGGGTGATAGACGAAACGAAGGCAAATGAATGGATGGTATGTGCACGGATGATAATGATAATGAGGATGCAGGCAAGGATGGTATAGACCTGGATGATGTACACATTCAAGGTAAAGGAATTGATAATAAAGGCATGGCTAGTTCAGATCTGAATGAGTGTATGGAATACATAGAGATTGTGAACAAGACTTTTAGGACCAAGGATGAAGCCTACATGTTCTACGTAGGCTATGCGAGAAGAAAAGGGTTTGGTGTTAGAAAGGATGATCTGAAGTACAGGGGTTCGGCTCCGAAACAAAATGCATACAGAAGGACATACAAGTGCTGCAAACAAGGATGGAGGGCCCTTAAGCACTTTAACAGAGCTGAAAGAAAAAGAACACCGAGGGGTCTTTCTCGGTGTGGGTGTCCCGCTCTTTTTCAGATTGAGCTACAAGATAGCAGTGGCCTCTGGTTAGTCAAGAATTTTGTGGACAAGCGTAACCATCTGTTTGTCCCTGCTGACCTGACTGCCTACTTATCGGCTCATCGTAGAATGACTGACGCACAAAAGGCCGATGCCATCGAGTATGCTGTTGGTGGACTTTGAACACATCAGATTATGAATGTAATGGAGAAGAATGCCGGAGGTCCCGACAAGTTTGTATTTATAGATCGAGACCTATACAACCATGTTTCAATCCTGAAGAAGCGCAAGATAGAAGGCAGTGATGCTAGATATTTGCTCACCTATATGATTGCACAGAAAAAAGCAGACCCGAAATTCTTTTTCAAATACACAAAAGACAAAGAAGGCCATTTGAGGAACATATTCTGGGCTGATTCACAATCCCGGATTGACTATGTTGCCTTTCGTGGTGTCGTGGTGTTCGACAGTACATACCGGTCTAACATGTACATGCTTCCGTTTGTTCCATTTGTTGGTCTGAACCATCACCGCATCACAGTTTTGTTTGGGGTCGGTCTAGTGTCAGACGAGACAGTTGCATCATACCAGTGGCTTCTTCATGTATTTTTGGAGGCAATGTCTCAGAAGGCACCCATTTCAGCAATCACTGATGGGGACAGTTCAATGGCTAAAGCTGTTGGAAATATGCCCTAGAGGCAATAATAAAACTATTATTATTATATTTCCTTGTTCATGATAATTGTCTTTTATTCATGCTATAATTGTATTATCCGGAAATCGTAATACACGTGTGAATACATAGACCACAATATGTCCCTATTGAGCCTCTAGTTGACTAGCTCGTTGATCAACAGATAGTCATGGTTTCCTGACTATGGACATTGGCTGTCATTGATAACGGGATCACATCATTAGGAGAATGATGTGATGGACAAGACCCAATCCTAAGCATAGCACAAGATCGTGTAGTTCGTTTTGCTAGAGCTTTTCCAATGTCAAGTATCTCTTCCTTAGACCATGAGATCGTGTAACTCCCGGATACCGTAGGAGTGCTTTGGTGTACCAAACGTCACAACGAATCGGGTGACTATAAAGGTGCACTACAGGTATCTCCGAAAGTGTCATTGGGTTGACACGGATCGAGATCTGGATTTGTCACTCCGTATGACGGAGAGGTATCACCTGGGCCCACTCGGTAGTGCATCATCATAATGAGCTCAAAGTGACCAAGTGTTTGGTCACGGATCATGCATTACGTTATTGAGTAAAGTGACTTGCCGGTAACGAGATTGAACGAGGTATTGGGATACCGACGATCGAATCTCGGGCAAGTAAAATACCGATTGACAAAGGGAATTGTATACGGGGTTGTTTGAATCCTCGACATCGTGGTTCATCCGATGAAATCATCGAGGAGCATGTGGGAGCCAACATGGGTATCCAGATCCCGCTGTTGGTTATTGCCCGAGAGCCGTCTCGGTCATGTCTGCATGTCTCCCGAACCCGTAGGGTCTACACACTTAAGGTTCGGTGACGCTAGGGTTGTATGAATATGAGTATGCAGCAAACCGAATGTTGTTCGGAGTCCTGGATGAGATCCCGGATGTCACGAGGAGTTCCGGAATGGTCCGGAGGTAAAGATTTATATATGGGAAGTCTTATTTTGGACGCCGGAAAAGTTTCGGGCATTATCGGTATTGTACCGGGAGTGCCGAAAGGGGTCCGGGGGTCCACCAGGGGGTCCACCAGCCCCGGGGGGGTCACATGGGCTGTAGGGGGTGTGCCTTGGCCTATATGGGGCAAGGGCACCAGCCCTAAGAGGCCCATGCACCTAGAGATAAGAGAAAAGGGAGAGTCCTAAAGGGGGAAGGCTCCTCCGAGGTGCCTTGGGGAGGATGGACTCCTCCCCCCTTGGCCGCACCCCTTCCTTGGAGGAAGGGGCAAGGCTGCGCCCCCCTCTCTCTTGCCACTATATAAAGGGAGGGGAGGGAGGGGCAGCCGCAACCCTGAAGGCCTGGCATCTCCCTCTCCCTGCTACACCTCCTCCTCCTCCCGTAGTTGCTTAGCGAAGCCGTGCCGGAGTTCTGCTGCATCCACCACCACGCCGTCGTGCTGCTGGATCATCATCAACCTCTCCTTCCCCCTTGCTGGATCAAGAAGGAGGAGACATCATCCGCTCCGTACGTGTGTTGAACGCGGAGTTGCTGTCCGTTCAGCACTAGGTCATCGGTGATCTGAATCACGGCGAGTACGACTCCATCATCCCCGTTCCATTGAACACTTCCGCACGCGATCTACAAGTGGTATGTAGATGCAATCACTCTCCCATGACTCGTTGCTAGATGAACTCATAGATGGATCTTGGTGAAACCGTAGGAAAAATTTTAATTGTCGCAACGCTCCCAACAAGTGGCATCATGAGCTAGGTCTATGCGTAGTTCTCTATTGCACGAGTAGAACACAATTTGTTGTGGGCGAGATGTTGTCAAATTTCTTGCCGCTACTAGTCTTATCTTGCTTCAGCGGTATTGTGGGATGAAGCGGCCCGGACCGACCTTACACGTACGCTTACGTGAGACTGGTTCCACCGACTGACATGCACTAGTTGCATAAGGTGGCTAGCGGTGTCTGCTCTCCCACTTTAGTTGGAGCGGATTCGATGAAAAGGGTCCTTATGAAGGGTAAATAGAAGTTGACAAATCACGTTGTGGATTTCACGTAGGTAAGAAAACGTTCTTGCTAGAACCCTATTGCAGCCACGTAAAACTTGCAACAATAATTAGAGGACGTCTAACTTGTTTTTGCAGCAAGTGTTTTGTGATATGATATGGCCAAAGTTCTGATGAATGATGAATGATATATGTGATGTATGAGATCATGTTCTTGTAATAGGAATCACGACTTGCATGTCGATGAGTATGACAATCGACAGGAGCCATAGGAGTTGTCTTTATTTTTGTATGACCTGCGTGTCATTGAAGAACGCCATGTAAATTACTTTACTTTATTGCTAAACGCGTTAGCCATAGAAGTAGAAGTAGTCGTTGGCGTGACAACTTCATGAAGACACGATGATGGAGATCATGATGATGGAGATCATGGTGTCATGCCGGTGACAGGATGATCATGGAGCCCCGAAGATGGAGATCAAAGGAGCTATATGATATTGGCCATATCATGTCACTACTATATAATTGCATGTGATGTTTATTATGTTTATGCATCTTGTTTACTTAGAACGACGGTAGTAAATAAGATGGTCCCTCATAACAATTTCAAGAAAGTGTTCTCCCTAACTATGCACCGTTGCTAAAGTTCGTCTGCTTCAAGCACCACGTGATGATCGGGTGTGATAGATCCTTACGTTCACATACAACGGGTGTAAGACAGTTTTACACATGCAATACACTTAGGTTAACTTGACGAGCCTAGCATGTACAAACATGGCCTCGGAACACAAGAGACCGAAAGGTCGAACATGATTCGTATGGAAGATACGATCAACATGGAGATGTTCACCGACGATGACTAGTACCGTCTCACGTGATGATCGGACACGGCCTAGTCGACTCGGATCATGTAACACTTAGATGACTAGAGGGATGTATAATCTGAGTGGGAGTTCATTAAATAATTTGATTAGATGAACTTTATTATCATGAACAATAGTCTAAAATCTTTGCAAAATGTCTTGTAGATCAAATGGCCAACGCTCATGTCACCATGAACTTCAACGCGTTCGTAGAGAAAACCAAGCTGAAAGATGATGACAACAACTATTCGGACTGGGTCCGGAACCTGAGGATTATCCTCATAGCTGCCAAGAAACAATATGTCCTAGAAGCACCGCTAGGTGATGCACCCATCCCAGAGAACCAAGACGTTATGAACGCTTGGCAGTCTCGTGCTGATGATTACTCCCTCGTTCAGTGCGGCATGCTTTACAGCTTAGAACCGGGGCTCCAAAAGCGTTTTGAGCGACATGGAGCATATGAGATGTTCGAGGAGCTGAAACTAGTTTACCAAGCTCATGCCCGGGTCGAGAGATATGAAGTCTCCGACAAGTTCTACAGTTGTAAGATGGAGGAAAATAGTTCGTCGGGAGCACATACTCAAAATGTCAGGTTGCACAACCGCCTGTCCCACTGGACATCAACCTCCCGGATGAGGCGGTCATTGACAGAATCCTTGATCGCTCCCACCGAGCTACAAGAGCTTTGTGATGAACTACAATATGCGGGGATGGTGAAAACTATTCCTGAAGTATTTTCAATGCTGAAGTCAGCAGAGGTAGAAATCAAGAAGGAGCATCAAGTGTTGATGGTCAATAAAACCACTAAGTTCAAGAAGGGCAAGGGAAAGAAGAACTTCAAGAAGGACGACAAGGATGTTGCCGCGCCGTAAGCCGATTCTTGGGAAGAAGTCAAAGAATGGACCCAAGCCTGAGACTGAGTGCTTTTATTGCAAAGGGAAGGGTCACTGGAAGCGGAACTGCCCCAAATACTTAGCAGACAAGAAGGCCGGCAACACTAAAGGTATATTTGATATACATGTAATTGATGTGTACCTTACCAGTACTCGTAGTAACTCCCCGGTATTTGATACCGTGCCGCTGCTCATATATGTAACTCACAAGCAGAGCTGCGGAATAAACGGAGACTGGCGAAGGGACGAGGTGACGGCGCGCGTCGGGAATGGTTCCAAGGTCGATGTGATCGCTGTCGGCACGCTACCTCTACATTTACCTACGGGATTAGTTTTAAACCTCAATAATTGTTATTTAGTGCCAAGTTTGAGCATGAACATTGTATCAGGATCTCGTTTAGTGCGAGATGGCTACTCATTTAAATCCGAGAATAATGGTTGTTCTATTTATATGAGAGAAATGTTTTATGGTCATGCTCCGATGGTCAATGGTTTATTCTTAATGAATCTCGAACGTAATGTTACACATGTTCATAGTGTGAATACCAAAATATGTAAAGTTGATAACGATAGTCCCACATACTTGTGGCAATCGCCGCTTTGGTCACATTGGTGTTAAGCGCATGAAGAAGCTCCATGCTGATGGACTTTAGAGTCTCTCGATTATGAATCATTTGACACATGCGAACCATGCCTCATGGGCAAGATGACCAAGACTCCGTTCTCCGGAACAATGGAGCGAGCAACCAACTTATTGGAAATCATACATACCGATGTGTGCAGTCCAATGAGTGTTGAGGCTCGCGGAGGATATCGTTATGTTCTCACTCTCACTGATGACTTGAGTAGATATGGGTATGTCTACTTGATGAAACACAAGTCTGATACCTTTGAAAAGTTCAAGGAATTTCAGAATGAAGTAGAGAATCAACGTGACCGAAAGATAAAATTCTTGCGATCAGATCGTGGAGGAGAATATTTAAGTCACGAATCTGGTACACACTTAAGGAAATGTGGAATCGTTTCACAACTCACGCCGCCGAACACCTCAACAGAACGGTGTGTCCGAACGTCGAATCGCACTCTATTGGATATGGTGCGATCTATGATGTCTCTTACTGATTTACCGCTATCATTTTGGGGATACGCTCTAGAGACAGCTACATTCACTTTAAATAGGGCACCGTCTAAATCCGTTGAGACGACACCGTATGAATTATGGTTTGGGAAGAAACCTAAGCTGTCGCTTCTAAAAGTTTGGGGATGCGATGCTTATGTCAAGAAACTTCAACCTGAAAAGCTCGAACCCAAGTCGGAAAATGCGTCTTCATAGGATACCCTAAGGAAACCATTGGGTATACCTTCTACCTTAGATCCGAAGGCAAGATCTTTGTTGCCAAGAACGGATCCTTTCTGGAAAAAGAGTTTCTCTCAAAAGGAGTAAGTGGGAGGAAAGTAGAACTCGATGAAGTACTACCTCTTGAACCGGAAAGTAGTGCAGCTCAGGAAAATGTTCCTGTGGTGCCTACACCGACTGGAGAGGAAATTAATGATGATGATCAAGGTACTTCGGATCAAGTTGCGATCGAACTTCAGAGGTCCACTAGGACACGTTCCGCACTGCAGTGGTACGCAACCCTGTCCCGGAAATCATGTTGTTAGACAACGGTGAACCTTGAACTATGAAGAAGCGATGGCGGCCCAGATTCCAACAAATGGCTTGAAGCCATGCAATCCGAGATAGGATCCATGTATGAAAACAAAGTATGGACTTTGACAGACTTGTTCGATGATCGGCGAGCGATAGAAAACAATTGATCTTTAAGAAGAAGACGGACGCGGATGGTAATGTTACCATCTATAAAGCTCGACTTGTCGCTAAGGGTTATCGACAAGTTCAAGGGATTGACTACGATGAGACTTTCTCTCCCGTAGCGAAGCTTAAGTCCGTCTGAATCACGTTAGCAATTGCCGCATACTATAATTATGAGATATGGCAGATGGACGTCAAAACGGCATTCCTTAACGGTTATCTTAAGGAAGAGCTGTATATGATGCAGCCGGAAGGTTTTGTCGATCCTAAGAATGCTAACAAGGTGTGCAAGCTCCAGCGATCCATTTATGGGCTGGTGCAAGCATCTCGGAGTTGGAACATTCGCTTTGATGAGATGATCAAAGCGCTTGGGTTTATGCAGACTTATGGAGAAGCTCGTTTACAAGAAAGTGAGTGGGAGCTCAGAGCATTTCTCATATTATATGTAGATGTCATACTTTTGATAGGAAATGATATAGAACTTTTGGACAGCATTAAGGCCTACTTGAATAAGAGTTTTTCAATGAAGGACCTTGGAGAAGCTGCTTACATATTAGGCATCAAAATCTATAGGGATAGATCGAGACGCCTCATAGGTCTTTCACAAAGCACATACCTTGATAAGATTTTGAAGAAGTTCAAATGGATCAGACAAGAAAGGGTTCTTGCCTGTTTTGCAAGGTGTGAAATTGAGCTCAGCTCAATGCCCGACCACGGCAAAAAATAAAGAAGAGATGAGTGTCATCCCTATGCCTCAGCCATAGGATCTATTATGTATGCCATGCTGTGTACTGGACCTGATGTAAACCTTGCCGTAAGTTTGGTAGGAAGATACCAAAGTAATCCCAGCAAGGAACACCGGACAGCGGTCAAGAATATCCTGAAGTACCGAAAAGGACAAAGGACATGTTTCGTTTATGGAGGTGACGAAGAGCTCGTCAGAAGGGTTACATCGACGCTAGCTTCGACACAGATCCGATGACTCAAAGTCACAAACCGGATACGTGTATATGTTGAATGGTGGAGCAAGAAGCTGGTGCAGCTGCAAGCGAAAGCGTCGTGGCGGGATCTACATGTGAAGCGGAGTACATGGCAGCCTCGGAGGCAGCACATGAAGCAATTTGGGTGAAGGAGTTCATCACCGACCTAGGAGTCATACCCAATGCGTCGGAGCCGATCAAACTCTTCCGTGACAACACCGAGCTATTGCACTTGCCAAGGAGCCCAGGTTTCACAAGAAGACCAGCACATCAAGCGCCGCTTCAACTCCATTCGTGAAAATGTTCAAGATGGGGACATAGAGATTTGCAAAGTGCATACGGATCTGAATGTCGCAGATCCGTTGACTAAACCTCTTCCGCGAGCAAAACATGATCAACACCAGAACTCTATGGGTGTGCGATTCATCACAATCTAACTAGATTATTGACTCTAGTGCAAGTGGGAGACTGTTGGAAATATGCCCTAGAGGCAATAATAAAAGTATTATTATTATATTTCCTTGTTCATGATAATTGTCTTTTTTCATGCTATAATTGTATTATCCGGAAATCGTAATACACGTGTGAATACATAGACCACAATATGTCCCTAGTGAGCCTCTAGTTGACTAGCTCGTTGATCAATAGATAGTCATGGTTTCCTGACTATGGACATTGGATGTCATTGATAACGGGATCACATCATTAGGAGAATGATGTGATGGACAAGACCCAATCCTAAGCATAGCACAAGATCGTGTAGTTCGTTTTGCTAGAGCTTTTCCAATGTCAAGTATCTCTTCCTTAGACCATGAGATCGTGTAACTCCTGGATACTGTAGGAGTGCTTTGGGTGTACCAAACGTCACAATGTAACTGGGTGACTATAAAGGTGCACTACAGGTATCTCCGAAAGTGTCTGGGTTGACACGGATCGAGGCTGGATTTGTCACTCCGTATGACGGAGAGGTATCACTGGGCCCACTCGGTAGTGCATCATCATAATTAGCTCAAAGTGACCAAGTGTTTGGTCACGGGATCATGCATTACGGTACGAGTAAAGTGACTTGCCGGTAACGAGATTGAACGAGGTATTGGGATACCGACGATCGAATCTCGGGCAAGTAAAATACCGATTGACAAAGGGAATTGTATACGGGGTTGTTTGAATCCTAGACATCGTGGTTCATCCGATGAAATCATCGAGGAGCATGTGGGAGCCAACATGGGTATCCAGATCCCGCTGTTGGTTATTTCCCGAGAGCCGTCTCGGTCATGTCTGCATGTCTCCCGAACCCGTAGGGTCTACACACTTAAGGTTTGGTGACGCTAGGGTTGTATGAATATGAGTATGCAGCAAACCGAATGTTGTTCGGAGTCCCGGATGAGATCCCGGACGTCACGAGGAGTTCCGGAATGGTCCGGAGGTAAATATTTATATATGGGAACACTAGTAGAATAAGGGCCTATTGTCCCGGTTGGTAGGGTTTTAGTCCGGTTCTGAACCGGGACTAAAGGGTCGGTATTAATACCTGGGTTTTTAGTCCCGGTTCTATCCAACCGGGTGATGGTCCTCCACGTGGCCTGTCTCACGAGCCCAGGTAGGAGGGCCTTTGGTCCCGGTTGGTGGCACCAACCGGGACCAATAGGCATCCACGCGTCAAGATTTCCATGGCTGTGTTTTTGTTTTTTTTTAAAGGGGGGGTTGGGGGTTTTGGGGGTTAATTTAGGTGTTTCATATATTGTGCTATAGCTAGCTAATTAATAGAGAAAAGTGTCCTCTCTTTTGTCCGTGCTTGGTCGACGCTACGCACTATACATACAAGATAGAGAGGACTAGCTAGACATGCTAGCTAGCTAGTAATTACAAAGCAGAAGATCGTCATGAACATATATGCATACAGAGAGAAGTGATATCGACCACCTCTCCTTCTCCGAGAGATTGGTGAACAACAAGTTCTCGTATATCTATCCGACACTACCGACTACATATATACAATAATTATCTTTTACAATACGGACGCGTGGTCCACATAGTATTCTCCGCCTTCAGCGATCACGTGGTCAAGAAAGAATGCCGCCAATTCCTCTTGAATTGCTCGCATGCGATCTGGTGCTAGGAGTTCATCCCGCTCAAACATCTAATTTTAAGAAAGGGTCATATATATATATATATATATATATATATATATATATATATATATATATATATATATATATATATATATATATATATATATATATATATATATATATATATATATGAATGAATAAAACTCAACACAAATGAAGGTAATAAAATAAAATTGTGAATATTTTTATTTACGCACTTCATATTGTTTGTCGGAGTAGCCCTCTCACAGGTCGTGTGGCGGATGGACTCGCAAACGTAGTATCCACAGTAAATCATTCCCTTGTTCCTGCCACAACCAGTTTACAAGAAACAGAGGTCAATCAAACTGATAATTAGCAAGCATGCTAAATGGTATTGATGAAACTAGTGCTTGAATCACTAGGAGATGCGCGTGGAATATGCTATTATATATTACTTACTGGTGTCTAAATTGCAGCTTCTTCGGTAGTCCGGAGCTTTTTGGTGAATTTTCCCAAGCCCTGCCATACAAAGAAAACAATTACTTGATATCGAAATGAACAAAGTTGCTGATATGGTGGATAATGATCGATTTAACTTACTTCTCGAGCATTTCAGTCATGTCTGCATACTCCTTGGGATCTTTTCGCTTGAGTCAAAGACAGGTACTACTCCCTTCTCAAGCTTAATCTCTAGGAGAATATAGTGGTAGCTGCGCACATGCATAACTCATCAATATTACATTACTATAACCTGGACTAATAAGGAAACCGAATATGCCACAAGACAGTAACACTCACTTGAAGTTGTAAGGAAAGAGTATTATATCTTTGTGTTCATTTATTACCAACGATTGTAGCAAGTTGGCCTCGGTATCTTTGGCACGAAATTTAACCTCAGTTGCATCAATGAGATATGTGTTAATGAACCCAATATCACCCACTTGTCTTTTCTTCAATTCGCGATCTTCAATCTGCATAATATAGTGAGGATATTTATAAATACATGCAATGAAAGGGCTGAGTTATATAGAGATACTTAATGACGAAGTAGTACTACTTACGTACGATAGCAGGTGACCGTTGTTTTATCGAGGGCCAATTGATTGAAAACTGATAGAACTCCTCAAATGGAATAGGCAACAGTACAATTCCAAGGAGGTCATGCTCCTTTTAACTCTCAAATACAAAGTACTCCTCCCTCGACTCTTTGCAGGTTTTCATGTACCAATCATGCTATCTTCGCATCATCGCTGATAGAGAGCTTTCATCTTTGACGAGAGGCTTCCCTGCATCAGATCTTTGTATCTGCACCTCCAAGAAATCATAATGTACATCGTTGGGCAGGTAATTTGCAGGATTGCCATAACCGGGCACCATCCTCGGATCGACGATGTCGCTAGAAGGCACCTTGAGCGGGGGCACGATTGCTTGCTTGTTCGCCGAGCTGGGCAATTTGTTTCCCAGCTCGTCGTTCTTTCATCCTTTGATCATCGACAGCACTTCCCGACCTCTCCGCTTCGCAAATGCCTTCCAATAATGCGCTCATAGTTGCCTTCGGCGGAGACTTGGGTGGTTTTGTTAGGGCAGCAGAGTGCGCTTCGCTTTGACGGATCTACCTTCTCCTCCGGAGGTGGATGTCTCTTTGCTTTCAACCCTTGAAACCAGTCATCCACTTCGTCCGCGCGATCTTCGCGTTTTCCTTCTCGCTCCTCTCTCAGACGGTAACTTCTCCGAGTCTTCAGAGAAGGACCGAATCAGATCTCCTCCCGCCTTTGGCTGTACTGCTAGACGCCGCAGAGCAGACGGAGCGGATGTATTCTTTCCTTGCTTACGAGGCGGAGGAGAAGGACTACGACGCGCACGGAGCAGCCGAGAGGGCGGCGGGTCTCTTCCGCCTTGCCGACGAGGCGGAGAAGGAGGAGGCTGGCTGCTCGGGCGCGCCGGTGCAAAGCGGAGAAGGAGATGGAGTGCCGCCACGCGCCGGAGAAGGAGCCGGCCGTGTGCCCTGATCGCCACTCGCCGGAGGAGGAGGCGGTGGAGGAGGCGGAGTGCCCCGACTCGCGGAGGAGGAGAGGAGGCGGAGGCGCCCAGTTCGGAAGGTTGATGAGATCCTACCGCCATAGGCATGGAGTCTTTGAGCGTAACCCAGCCGATACTCCCTTCACCGTAGGGTGGTCAAGCCGAGGTCCTCAAATCCTCCGTTATTTCATCGACCATCACCTTAGCATATCTTTCTCGAATCGGCGGCGGTGAAAAGTTGAGTCGGGTTTAGTAGGATAAACAGAGCCAACAGCCGCCTTGACCTTCAAATTGCTCCATTGCGCCATAAGGTGACAATGTTCAGATTCGTGATAGCATCCACGGATAGCTGGCAGGAGCCGTCAAGGCATGCTGCTCTCGCTGAAGCAGCTCGGTGGAAGCCACGCTGCTTCTCCGCCGAGATGGCGGGTAGCCGGGAAGCTTCGCAGGTCGCTTTGTTGTGATCTGCCGCTTCGTTCCTCTTCTCGTTCCTCTAGCCCCATTACCCTTTCGTGCAGCGCCGCATTAGGCTCGCTCAGTTTCTTCCTCCTCTCATGGGTTTTGTAACCCTCGCGTCCGAAATCCAGCCTTCCACTTAAACGGAGCTGGCGTGCCTCGTGTCCGTCTGTGGTGCTCAGATTCCCGAGGGCCATTGTGAGCTCGCCCTTCTCCTTGTCTCGAACGAACTTCCCTTGCTGCGCTGCTTCGATATATTGCTGAAGCCTCTTGACCGGTATGTCCAATTGTTCGTCCGCCCAAATGCACTTCCTGTTATAGGGTCCAAGGATCCGCCGCCCCAAGAACCAAGTCCGCAACGGTCCGCCAGTTCATTGTCTCTGGTTCGATCCCTTTATCAAGCAGATCATTCTCAGCCTTGGCCCACTTAGGCGGGCTACGAGGTAGCCACCGACCCGTGCGATGGTGAAGCTTCTTCTTCGCAGCATTTCTCTTGTTTGTCGCCGACATCTTTTTACTCTTTTCCGATGTCTTGTAGGCCACAAATGCGGGCCACCATCTCGATCTTCTCATATTTGCCCTTGAATTCTGGTGTCTCATTTTTTCGACATACGATTGAGTTCTTTCTTCCAATTCCTGAATAGTTCTGCCATCTCTTTAAGAGCAAAAGACTTGATTAATGGCTCTATTATCTGGCTTCTCCGGATCATCCTCTAGCGGTAGGGTAAAATTTGACTTCAGCTCAGTCCAAAGATCATTTTCTGCATATCATTGACACAAGACACCTCGTGGTCTTCGTTCTTAGGCTTATACCATTGGTGGATGCTGATCGAGATCTTGTCCCTAACCGTAACCCATGACCGAGCAACAAATGCCTTCTTTGTCCGGTAGGGTTCAATCGGTTGGCCGTCCACGCGATTTGTATGATCTCAAACTTTTCATCCGAGCTCAACTTTTTCTTCGGCCTCGCCTCTTTACCGGTTGTGCTCGATCCGGAGGGCTAGAAAAAGAACAAAGAAGTCAAGACAGCTTAACTAATATATATACCTGGCCGGACTCGGTTTGGTGATCACCGAGCCGTCCTCACGGTCTACTTCTTCACCCTCTCCTTCTTGCACCGCATTGGGTCATCGGAGCCATGTAAATCATAGCCAGCTGCTTCTTCACCCTCTCCTTGCAGACCATCGTTGTCGTTGAGAAACATCAACGAGCGGGCGACATCACTTCCTTGTGCGATTATGTCCCTCAACAACGCTTCTTGTGCTTCGTCTCCGGGGTGTCCATAGTTTCTACAAATATTTACAACATGGCAATTATTATTCAAACATGACAGATATGGATATATTAGTGGCAAACGAGAACTAGCTAGCTAATCACAATAAGGAATCATATTAGTGGCCTCGACGCTGCTTCTCTAGGGTTTGGGGTGGCCTCGACAACGCTTCAAGGGTTAGGGGTGGCCTCGAGAACGCTTCAAGCTAGGAGGGTAATATCGACCCCCCACGTGTTGAAGCTATCGGGAGGGGTCGGCGTTGAACACTACATCTATGTCCCACAAGTGACGTGGGCATCGACGCTCATGTAGGGTAGAGGGTCGTGGATCGCCGAGCGGTCGAGGTCAAGGGTCGAGGATCGCCGAGGGTCGGGAGGTTGCCTAGTGTCAAAGGATTCAACAAAACCATGTCTTCATCATTAGGTAGTAATAGTATGATGGTGCGAAGCTCTCAAAGTTATTTTGGAACGGAGTCTCAGATAGATAATTCGCTTTTTGGTACAAAGTTCAGCAAGAACCTTCCGAATATCGTTATTTGGAAGGCCTTTGCTGAAATTCGTACAAAAAGGCAAATTATCCTATACGGGACTCCATTCCAGAATAACTCTGGAGGACTTCGTACCATCATGCCATGGTTACTTCCGGCTAATGATGAAGCCATTGATTTCTTCAATACTTTGACACCAGGAACCCTCTCGACCCCTTGAACCCTCGACGACCCTGGAACCCTCGACCCCTAGACGATCCTGGAACCCTCGATCCCTCGACCCTAGAACCCTCGACCCGGGATAATATCGACAACGCTTCAAGGGGGTAATATCGACAACGACGAGATACATACACGGGAGAAATTAATGTTATCGGGGAGGGTATATCAATTTCCACGTATTGAAGTTATCGGGAGGGGTATATGGACCCCCCTCATGTTGAAGTTATCGGGAGGGTATATCGATGATAGAGGAGAAGATCGAAGAAAAAAGAAGAAAAAAGGAGAAGAAGAAAAATAGAAAATATTCTATTTTTTCTTCTTCTCCTCTATTCCTTTCTTCTTCTCCTCTTCTTTTTCTTCTTTTTTCCTCTTCTTATTTATTTCTCCTCTTCTTCCTCTCCTCTTCTTCTCCTTTCTTCCTCTTCTTATTTTCCTTTTTCCTCTCCTTCTTTTCTTCTTCTTCCTTGAGTCGGGTTTAGTAGGATAAACAGAGCCAACAGCCGCTTTGACCTTCAAATTGCTCCATTGCGCCATAAGGTGACAATGTTCAGCATTCGTGATAGCATCCACGGATAGCTGGCAGGAGCCGTCAAGGCATGTTGCTCGCTGAAGCAGCTCGGTGGAAGCCACGCTGCTTCTCCGCCGAGATGGGGTAGCTTCGGGAAGCTTCGCAGGTCGCTTTGTTGTGATCTGCTGCTTCGCTCCTCTTCTCGTTCCTCTAGCCCCATTACCCTTTCGCAGCGCCTGCATTAGGCTCGCTCCAGTTTTTCCTCCTCTCATGGGTTTTGTAACCCCGCGTCCGAAATCCAGCCTTCCATTAAACGGAGCTGGCGTGCCTCGTGTCCGTCTGTGGTGCTCAGATTCCCGAGGGCCATTGTGAGCTCGCCCTTCTCCTTGTCTCGAACGAACTTCCCTTGCTGCGCTTGCTTCGATATATTGTGAAGCCTCTTGGTGGTATGTCCAATTGTTCGTCCGCCCAAATGCACTTCTCGTTATAGGGTCCAAGGATCCGCCGCCCAAGAACCAAGTCCGCAACGGTCCGCCAGTTCATTGTCTCTGGTTCGATCCCTTTATCAAGCAGATCATTCTCAGCCTTGGCCCACTTAGGCCGGGCTACGAGGTAGCCACCGACTTCGCGGCGATGGTGAAGCTTCTTCTTCGCAGCATTTCTCTTGTTTGTCGCCGACATCTTTTTACTCTTTTCCGATGTCTTGTAGGCCACAAATGCGGCCACCATCTCTCGATCTTCTCATATTTGCCCTTGAATTCTGGTGTCTCATTTTTTCGACATACGATTGAGTTCTTTCTTCCAATTCCTGAATAGTTCTGCCATCTCTTTAAGAGCAAAAGACTTGATTAATGGCTCTATTACTGGCTTCTCCGGATCATCCTCTAGCGGTAGGGTAAAATTTGACTTCAGCTCAGTCCAAAGATCATTTTTCTGCATATCATTGACACAAGACACCTCGTGGTCTTCGCTCTTAGGCTTATACCATTGGTGGATGCTGATCGAGATCTTGTCCCTAACCGTAACCCCGACCGAGCAACAAATGCCTTCTTTGTCCCGGTAGGGTTCAATCGGTTGGTCGTCACGCGATTTGTATGATCTCAAACTTTTCATCCGAGCTCAACTTTTTCTTCGGCCTCGCCTCTTTACCGGTTGTGCTCGATCCGGAGGGCTAGAAAAAGAACAAAGAAGTCAACACAGCTTAACTAATATATATACCTGGCCGGACTCGGTTTGGTGATCACCGAGCCGCCCTCACGGTCTACTTCTTCACCCTCTCCTTCTTGCACCGCATTGGGTCATCGGAGCCATGTAAATCATAGCCACTGCTTCTTCACCCTCTCCTTGCAGACCATCGTTGTCGTTGAGAAACATCAACGAGCAGGCGACATCACTTCCTTGTGCGATTATGTCCCTCAACAACGCTTCTTGTGCTTCGCCTCCGGGGTGTCCATAGTTTCTACAAATATTTACAACATGGCAATTATTATTCAAACATGACAGATATGGATATATTAGTGGCAAACGAGAACTAGCTAGCTAATCACAATAAGGAATCATATTAGTGGCCTCGACGCTGCTTCTCTAGGGTTTGGGGTGGCCTCGACAACGCTTCAAGGGTTAGGGGTGGCCTCGAGAACGCTTCAAGCTAGGAGGGGTAATATCGACCCCCCACGTGTTGAAGCTATCGGGAGGGGTCGGCGTTGAACACTACATCTATGTCCCACAAGTGACGTGGGCATCGACGCCTCTTGATGTAGGGTAGAGGGTCGTGGATCGCCGAGCGGTCGAGGTCAAGGGTCGAGGATCGCCGAGGGTCGGGAGGTTGCCTAGTGTCAAAGGATTCAACAAAACCATGTCTTCATCATTAGGCTAAAATAATAGGTGCATGATGGTGCGAAGCTCTCCAAAGTTATTTTGGAACGGAGTTCAGATAGGATAATTCGCTTTTTGGTACAAAGTTCAGCAAGAACCTTCCGAATATCGCTATTTGGAAGGCCTTGCTGAAATTGCATAAAAGGCAAATTATCCTATACGGACTCCATTCCGTAATAACTCGAGGACTTCGCACCATCATGCCATGGTTACTCCGCTAATGATGAAGCCATTGATTTCTTCAATACTTTGACACCAGAACCCTCTCGACCCCTTGAACCCTCGACGACCCTGGAACCCTCGACCCCTAGACGATCCTGGAACCCTCGATCCCTCGACCCTAGAACCCTCGACCCGGGATAATATCGACAACGCTTCAAGGGGGTAATATCGACAACGACGAGATACATACACGGGAGAAATTAATGTTATCGGGGAGGGGGTATATCGACCCCCCCACGTATTGAAGTTATCGGGAGGGGGTATATGGACCCCCCTCATGTTGAAGTTATCGGGAGGGGTATATCGATGATAGAGGAGAAGATCGAAGAAAAAAAGAAGAAAAAGAGGAGAAGAAGAAAGAAAGAGGAGAAGAAGAAAAATAGAAAATATTCTATTTTTCTTCTTCTCCTCTATTCCTTTCTTCTTCTCCTTCTTTTCTTCTTTTTCCTCTTCTTATTTATTTCTCCTCTTCTTCCTCTCCTCTTCTTCTCCTTTCTTCCTCTTCTTATTTTCCTTTTCCTCTCCTTCTTTTCTTCTTCTTCCTTCTTTCTAGCTAGATATATAAAACTTTTCTAAAAATGTAACTTTTGCATATATAAAACTTTTCTTCTTCTTCCTTCTTCCTTCTCTTCCTTCGTCCTAAATATATAGAACTTTTCTAAAAATGAAACTAACCTAAAATTAATGTACTAAATCAGAGAACAATTGAAAACACCATGCATATTACAATTGAAAAATACATACATTCATACAAAAAATATATAAAACAAGCATATATATATGAAAAATATGAAAAGGAGGCGCTGGGCGGACCAAGCTGCTGGCGAGGATGGCGGGTCGGGCAGAGGCGCGGATGACGGCGTAGGGCGGGCCGGGCGGCGTGGCTGGGCAGGGCGCGGGCGACGAGGGTGGTGGGCCGGGCGAGCGCTGTCGGGTAGGGGCGGGCAGGGTGGCGCGTCAGGCTGGGGGGCGGGCGACGGCGACGACGGGCACGGGCGAGGCGACGACGAGGGCGGGCGGGCGGCGCTGTCGGGCAGGGCGCGAGCGACGGCGACGGTGGTGGGCAGGCGGAGCTCGTCGGGGGCGGGCAAGGGGCGCGCGGCGACGACGGGCACGGCGGCGCAGGCGACGGCGACGGCGGGGCGACGGCGGCGTGGGCAGCCTGGCGGCGCCGATGTGCTCAAGCGTCGTGGGAAGGCGCGGGAAATCTGAAATTTCCCAAGTGTTTTATTATATAGCAGTGCATTAGTCCCGGTTCGTGGCACCAACCGACTAATGCCTCTATAGTCCCGGTTGGTGCCACCAACCGACCAAAGGCAAATTTCAGCAGCCCAAAGGGCGGAAGCGGCGGGTTTGTCGGTTGGCAGGCACCAACCGGGACTAAAGGGGGCATTGGTCCCGTTGGAGCCACGAACCGACTAATGCCTTTAGTCCCGGTTGGTGCCACCAACCGGGACCAAAGGCCTTGTGCTGCCTCTTGCCAAAAGTTTAGTCCCACTCGCTAGTTGAGAGAGCTCGAGAGTGGTTTATAAGCGCTGCTGCGCCCACCTCTCGAGCTCCTCTCAACTGTGAGGCTGGCCTAACTGCAATCCGTGCTGTCAGGCTCACTGGGCCTCCCGCTGGGCCTGAATCTGGCCCATGGTAGGGTTTCTAGTCGTATTCAGCCGTGGGGGCCCAAGAGGTGGCACTTTTTTTTGTTTTCTTGTTTTCTTTGTTGCTTTATTTATTTTATTTTGTTTCTACTTACAACAAAATACTTATTGTTGCTATTTTTATTTTTTCCAGTTTTTTGTTTTGCTTTCTGCATTTTTTGTTGTTTTTTGCTTTATTTTTAATTCTTTTTGCTTTTAGTTTTAGAAAAATTATAAACTTTCTGTTAGTGCCATTAGTTTTCAAATTTGAAAACACTTTTTCTATTTTCTTTGTTGCTTTATATATTTTATTTTGTTTGTACTTACAACAAAATACTTATTGTTGCTATTTTTATTATTTGAAAACACTTTTTGCTTTATTTATTTATTTTATTTTGTTTCTACTTACAACAAAATACTTATTGTTGCTATTTTTATTTTTTTCTGTTAGTGCTATTTGTTTTGTTTTCTGCATTATTTATTTTCTTTTGGTTTTTTGCTTTATTTTTTAATTCTTTTTGCTTTTAGGTCAGCAAAATTATAAACTTTCTGTTTGTGCCATTAGTTTTCTTTGAAATTTGTGTGAATCACAAGTTTGTGAGCTCAACAAGGCGTGTAGAGGGACGGGCTTATATACCGGTGTGAGTACAAAACGGACAATGGTATCATACTAAATCTCATTACAAAGTTGGCATGGTATCATCATAATAGTTATGGAGAAAGTCTTCACTTTTTCTTCGCTTGTGTCGCTTTGCTTATTGCGCCAGAACCATGGATAATCTTCATCGCTTATCGGGATGCTTGGGTCAGCCTTGACTTTGAAGGGGGAATTTCATGAAACTTTTCATACTCTTGGACATGTCTGTCTTGCCCTCCACTCCTGGATGTCCCTTTTTCCGAAAGAACTATGTGGCGCTTTGGCTCATTGTATGATGTATTCTCTTCCTTATCTTTTCTTTTCCTCGGTATGGTAGACATGTCCTTCACATAGATAACCTGTGCCACATCATTGGCTAGGACGAACGGTTCGTCAATGTACCCAAGATTTTTCAGATCCATTGTTGTCATTCCGCATCGTGGGTCTACCTGCACCCGCCCTCGACAGATTGACCCACTTGCACTTAAACAAAGGGACCTTAAAATCTACTCCATAGTCAAGTTCCCATATGTCTACTATGTAACCATAATATGTGTCATTTCCTTGTCGGTTGCTGCATCAAAGCGACACCGCTGTTTTGGTTGGTGCTCTTTTCATCTTGGTCAATCGTGTAAAATGTATTCCCATTTATCTCAGATCCTTTCCAAATCATTACAGTCGAAGATGGTCCCTCGACAACAAGTACAGCTCATCACAAACAGTGCTGTCACCTCGAGACGTGTTTCCAACCAACTGCTGAAATTCTGATGTGTTCACATGTAATCCGATCGTCGACCGCTCCGGTGTTTGGAGCGCAGACTATTCTTGTGTTCATCGACATACGGGTCACCAAGGTAGAGTTCTATAGAACTATGTAGTGTGCTTGAGACCAAGAATATCCGTCCCTGCATATTATTGAGTCTCTTCCAAGCGTGTTTTTCCGGTCAGTCTCCCCTCATACCGCGATTTAGGGAGACCTATCTTCTTAAGGCCAGGAATGAAGTCAACACAAAACCCGATGACATCCTCTCGCTTGATGGCCCATGGAGATGCTTCCTTCGGCCTAGCGTTACTTAACATATTTCTTTAGAACTCCCATGAACCTCTCAAAGGGGTACATAATGTCTAGAAATACGGGCCCCGAATGACAATCTCGTCGACTAGATGAACTAGGACGTGCGCCATGATATTGAAGAAGGATGGTGGAACGCCAGCTCAAACCGACAAGACATTGCGCCACATCACTCCTTAGCGTTGGTACGATTTATGGATCGATCACCTTCCGAGATATTGCATTGAGGAATGCACATAGCTTCACAATGGCTAATCGGACGTTTTCGGTAGAAGCCCCTCAATGCAACCGAAGCGCTTGCGTCATAATCACGTGGCAGTCATGAGACTTTAGGTTCGGAACTTTTCTCCGCATATTTATTATTCCCTTTATATTCGACGAAGCCGCGGGACCTTCATCTCGAGCAGGCATTGAAAGAATATTTCTTTCTCTTCTTTCGAAGAGCGTGGTGGCGGGACCTTCATACCGCTTCGGAGGCATGCCCTCTTTTTCGTAAGCGTTGCAGGTCCTCTCGTGCCTCGGTGTATCTTTTGTCTTCCCATACACGCCCAAGAAGCCTAGCAGGTTCACGCAAAGGTTCTTCGTCACGTGCATCACGTCGATCAAGAGCGGACCTCTAGGTCTTTCCAGAGGGTAGGTCCCAAAATATAGATTTCTTCTTCCACATGGGTGCGTGATTCTCGGCGTCATTCGGAACAGCTAGTCCGCCGACCCTTTCCAAATATTACGTGTAAATCATTGACCATAGCAAGTATGTGATCACCGGCACGCATGGCGGGCTTCTTCCGTGATCTGCCTCGCTTTGAAATGCTTGACTTTCTTTCGACATTGATGGTTGGTCGGAAGAAATCGACGATGGCCTGTACACATTCTTCCCGCAGCTTCCGGTATATACTATCGGTGTCAAGTAAACAGTGCGTGCATGCGTGGTATCCCTTGTTTGTCCGTCCGAAGGTTCTCGAGAGCGGGCCAATCGTTGATGGTCACGAATAGCAACGCCTTTAGGTCAAATTCTCCTTTTGTGCTCATCCCAAGCACGCATAACCGCTTCCATTCCACAGCTGTAAAAGTTCTTCAACTAATGGCCTTAGGTACACATCAATGTCGTTGCCGGGTTGCTTAGGGCCTTGGATGAGAACTGACATCATAATGAACTTCCGCTTCATGCACATCCAAGGAGGAAGGTTATACATACATAGAGTCACGGGCAGTGCTGTGATTGCTGCTCTGCTCCCGAAAGGATTAATGCCATCCGTGCTTAAAGCAAACCATACGTTCCTTGGGTCCTTTGCAAACTCATCCCAAGATTTCTCTCAATTTTTCTCCATGCGACCCGTCAGCGGGTGCTCTCAACTTCCGTCTTTCTTTCGGTCCTCACTGTGCCATCGCATCAACTTGGCATGCTCTCCGCTTCGAACAGACGTTTCAACCGTGGTATTATAGGAGCATACAACATCACCTTCGCAGAACCCTCTTCCTAGGAGGCTCGCCGTCAACATCACTGTGGTCATCTCGTCGATCTTATACGCGTGCACCATATACGGGCATGCGCTCAGATCCTTGTAGGCACCGCGGTAGAGGATGCAGATCATTAGGGCATGCATGTATCTTCTCCACCTCCAATCCTAGAGGGCATACGACGTTCTTTGCTGCGTATGTACTGTCGGGCAATTCGTTATCCTTTGGAAGCTTCTTCTTCATTATTTTCAGAGCTTCTCAAATCCTTTATCAGCATGCATTCTCGCCTTCCACGCAGCAATTCGAGTACGGTACCGAGCTTTGTGTTGCCATCTTCGCAATTGGGGTACAACCCTTTTTTGTGATCCTCTAACATGCAATCGAACTTCAGCTTCTCCTTTTGACTTTCGCATTGTCTCCTTGCATCAACAATGACCCGGCGGAGATCATCATCATCGGGCACATCGTCTGGTTCCTCTTGATCTTCAGCAGCTTCGCCCATTCCAGCACCATCGTGCACATTGTCTGGTGCATCTTGATGTTCAGTAGCATCACCGTATTCAGGGGGCACATAGTTGTCATCGTACTCTTCTTCCTTGCCGTCTTCCATCATAACCCCTATTTCTCCGTGCCTCGTCCAAACATTATAGTGTGGCATGAAACCCTTGTAAAGCAGGTGGGTGTGAAGGATTTTCCGGTCAGAGTAAGACTTCGTATTCCCACATATAGGGCATGGACAACACATAAAACCATTCTGCTTGTTTGCCTCAGCCACTTGAGAAAATCATGCACGCCTTAATGTACTCGGAGTGTGTATGCATCACCGTACATCCATTGCGGTTCATCTGCGTGCATTATATAAAATTATGTGTCAAAAATCATTACGTAACATCATGAATAGATAATTAAGTGACCAAATTAATAGAAGTTCATCATCACATAAAACCAAAGTACATACATAGTTCTCATCTAACAACATAAAGCTCTGCAGAGCATCTAAATTAATTAAACCATACATTGAAACTATGTAAAACATTTCAATGCGAAAACAAATACGATCATAATCGCAACCAAGGTAACAACTGATCCAACGGCATAATGATACCAAGCCTCAAGATGGATGGCATATTTTCTAATCTTTCTCATCTTCAAGCGCATTGCATCCATCTTGATCTTGTGATCATCGGCGACATCCGCAACATGCAACTCCAATATCATCTTCTCCTCCTCAAGTTTTTTATTTTTCCTTCAAGAAATTGTTTTCTTCTTCAACTAAATTTAACCTCTCGACAATAGGGTCGGTTGGAATTTCCGGTTCAACAACCTCCTAGATAAATAAAATCTATGTCACGTTGGTCGGCATAATTTTCATAAACAATAAATGAACCAATAGTTATGAAAAGATAATATATACCACATCCGAATCATAAACAGGACGAGGGCCGACGGGGGCGGATACCAAAACCATCGCACTATATAAGATGCAATAATAAAAGTAAGAAAATAATACAAGTATCTATCTAAACAAACAAGTAATAATATTTTTCCTTTTAGAAAGAAGATAAGAACACGAGGCTCACCACGGTGGTGCCGTCGATGAGATCGGCGCGGGTGATCGACGGGGACGGGGCGTGACGGACCGCTAAACCTAGATAAATATTGAGGAAAATGGAGCTTGGCGGTCGAGCTTGGAGAGGAGAAACCTTAAGTAGTGTGGCTCGGGCATTCCATCGAACACCTTGTGTGCATAGGAGGTGAGCTAGAGCACCACCAAGCCCTCTCCCCTCGGACAGAAAAAAGCAGGCAAAGTGTGCTCGCTCTTGCCGAGGGGCTATATATAGCCACCACCATTAGCCCCGGTTGGTGGCATGAACCGGGGCTAAAGGTAAGCCTTTGGTCCCGGTTCATGCCACCAACCGGGACCAATGGTGGTGGGCCAGGAGCCAGGACCATTGGTCCCGGTTCGTCCCACCAACCGGGACCAAAAGGTCCGGACGAACCGGGACCAATGGCCCACATGGCCCGGCCGGCCCCCTGGGCTCACGAACCGGGGCAAATAGCTCCATTGGTCCCGGTTCTGGATTGAACCGGGACTAATGGGCTAAACTGGCCTGGACGAAAGCCCTGTTTTCTACTAGTGGAAGTCTTATTTTGGTCGCAGGAAAAGTTTCGGGCATTATCGGTATTGTACCGGGAGTGCCGAAAGGGGTCCGGGGGTCCACCAGGGGGTCCACCAGCCCCGGGGGGGCCACATGGGATGTAGGGGGTGCGCCTTGGCCTATATGGGCCAAGGGCACCAGCCCTAAGAGGCCCATGCGCCTAGAGATAAGAGAAAAGGGAGAGTCCTAAAGGGGGAAGGCACCTCCGAGGTGCCTTGGGGAGGATGGACTCCTCCCCCCCCCTTGGCCGCACCCCTTCCTTGGAGGAAGGGGCAAGGCTGCGCCCCCCCTCTCTCTTGCCACTATATAAAGGGAGGGGAGGGAGGGGCAGCCGCAACCATGAAGGCCTGGCACCTCCCTCTCCCTGCTACACCTCCTCCTCCTCCCGTAGTTGCTTAGAGAAGCCCTGCCGGAGTTCTGCTGCATCCACCACCACGCCGTCGTGCTGCTGGATCATCATCAACCTCTCCTTCCCCCTTGCTGGATCAAGAAGGAGGAGACGTCATCCGCTCCGTACGTGTGTTGAACGCGGAGGTGCTGTCCGTTCAGCACTAGGTCATCGGTGATCTGAATCATGGCGAGTACTACTCCATCATCCCCGTTCCATTGAACGCTTCCGCACGCGATCTACAAGTGGTATGTAGGTGCAATCACTCTCCCATGACTCGTTGCTAGATGAACTCATAGATGGATCTTGGTGAAACCGTAGGAAAAATTTTAATTTTCTGCAACGTTCCCCAACAAAAGCAATAGCTACTGTCTGGACTGGAACAGATCATCGTTTGTGCACGTGGCATATCGAGGAGAATATGGTGATGCACCTCCGCAAGAAAAAGCTTGAGGAATTTAGGGAATTCATTTACCGTCATTGGGATGTTGATGAGTTTGAGAAAAGATGGGAGGCTTATAAGGTTCGGTTCAAAATAAAACCAACGGGGAAGAGGTTGTCATGGGTTAACAGGATGTACGAGCTGCGACACAAATGGACTGGTGCGTACACAAAGGGTAGATATTTCCTAGGCATGATGAGTAATCAGAGGAGCGAGTCTCTCAACTCAAGGCTTCATGTGCACCTGAACAGGAAGATGCAACTTGTTGATTTGTTGAAGCATGCATGTTGAGCACTGTGTATCCATAATGCGTAAGAATGAAGCAGCATTAGACGCAGTAGCAACACATACGATACCCTTCACTAAGCTGAATGCACACCCTCTGGAGATTGCTGCCTCTTATATTTATACAACTGTGATGTTTCCAAAGGTAAAGCGTCAGATTGTCGAAGGGACAAATTGGCAGGTCACGGACCGGGTAGCCTGTGATGGTTTGGTCGTGTTTGGAGTTTTGTGCAAAGCCCCATATGATAATGTCCCATATGGCAGGGATGCTACAGAATTGCAAGGTAAGGAAGGTAAAGATGTTGAGGACTTGCATGCAAAAAAATTGGATGCTGAGGATCCCAATGACTTGGAAGGTAAAGATGCCGAGGACTTGCATGCAAAAAACTTGGATGCTGAGGATCCCAATGACTTGGAAGGTAAGGATGCTGAGGACTTGCATGCAAAAAACTTGGATGCTGAGGATCCCAATGACTTGGAAGGCAAGGATGGTGTGGACTTGCATGCAAAAAACCTGGATGCTAAGGATCCCAATGACTTGGAAGGTAAGGATAGTGAGGAGTTGGATGCAAAAAAGTTGGATGCACAAGGCATGGATGCTAAGCCTGTGGATTTTATATATCACGTGACTTGTCTGTTTACATGAGCGACTGGATGATGCAACTTGTAAATGTAAAAAGTTGGAAAGTCAGAATTACCCGCGCGCACATATATTCTGCGTTCTGGATCATCTTGCTATACGCACATTTCCAAAAACAATTGTCAAGAAAAGATAGACAATGCATGCCAAGCCAGCGTTCCCTTCTTTGAGGACTGCGAATACTCATGTATGGTCTGATCACATGAATAAGTATCATCAACTACGCAACATGGCTAGTAACGCTTTATTCACAACTGCAGCTAGCGATTCACAGTCAGAACAAGTGATGGAGCTCCTCCGGAGTATATTCGTTGATGGAGAAAAAACTGATTTGGATGAAGGCCATAAATCGTTTGTTCCTTTGCCGGCATACTTCTCTGCTGCTCGCGAATGCTGCACTGATGACGTGGAAAATCCAATCAAAATAGTTCCAAAAGGGAGACCAACTACCAAAGAATTGAACAAGAGGATTAAATCCAGGCGCGAGCGGATGAGAGGGAAAAAAGCAACGATGTTAGTGCACATGTTTATCTCATTGTTCATTTCCATACATGCTTACAATGTTAATATGTTCTCCGGGAGAGTTTTCACATCTTTTTCTTCAATTTACGCAGGAATAAATCGGGGAAATAAAAGGTCACAAGGAGGAAGAAGCGAAAAGAGAAAGACTCAGAGACAGAAGAAGACACAGACTCAGATACAGAAGAAGAGGAAGATTCAAAAAAGCAACAAAGAGGCAAGACAACCCCCCCCTCGAGCCCAGCGTCGCTCCTCCTGTGGGCGACTCGGGAGGCGAAACCCTAGCCACCGCCCAGGCTCCCCTCCTTCCCCTCCCTTCCCTCGTCGTCGCCAGAGGATGCCGGCGGGCAAAGCCCTCACCGGTGGACGGCGGCGGCGGGGCCCTTGTCGTGTGCTCGCGCACCACTGCTGGGCGTGCTGGAGCGGTGGGAGCGCGCGGTAGCGCGGCGGGCGGCCGTCTGCTCGCGGGGAGGTCGAGATGGCGTGGACTGCGTGCGCGGTGGCGCTGCCATGGCGGCCGCCGACCGCTGATGCGTGCGGCAGAGTTGAGGGCGCCCAGATCTGGGCCGCGCGAGCCCGCCCAGGCCCGCGACAATCACTCTGCCCCCACCCCCCTTCTCCCTCCTCCCACCCCTCCTGTCCGCCGCCGGCGGTTGCTGCTGGGTTAGCAAGCACGCGCGCGGCAACCCTGACGGTTGCTGCTCCGCTGTGCCCCGGCGGATCCTGGCGGCGGAGGCTGCGGGCCAGTGCGGCGACGGCGCGGTGCAGGTGGCTGCTGCCGCCTGCTGGACGTGTTCCCGGCGGTGGCCGGCCTGCTGGAGCTGCGTTGGTCGGTGCCCACTCCTGCGACGACAACGTTTCTAGGCTTCCCCCATGTGTGTTGGTCTTCTCCGACGATTCTTCGCCATGCCCGGTCTGCCAATGCATCTGAGGTCTTCGTTCTTGGGTCGGGGCGAAATTCCCGTGCGGCGACGGCCTGCGCTGTCAACGGCGACGCCCGAGGGTGCCGTCACCTCCTTGGAGGCGTTGGCATGACCCTGACCGGACCTCCTCAAGCACCGGGAGAAATCCTAGGTCCGGCCTCCCGGACCGGGCAGCGGCGGCATCTCAACGTCGTTCCCCTCTATATGGCGCTGCTTTGGCTGCAAGTGGAGTACTTGATGCGGCAGATGGTGGTTGGCGATGCATCGATCTGGCGTAGACTGCTACACAAGGAGCAGGTCGCAACGTTTGCCTGCGCCAGCGATCCCCAATGGATGCTACACCAGTTCCAATCAGGCCCTGCCTTTCACCCGCCGACTCTCTAGGCACATGGGTGCGAGGTACGTCGGCCTGGGCAGTCCTGAAGCTGCATTCGTCCCTGGAAGTGTCTGGCAATGGCAGTGATGCTGCCCTATTGCTCCGAGTCTCGGTGCTTCGCCATTTTGGCTGGAGGCAAGGCTGGGCGAGGCCTAATGTCGTTGCGTGTCTGTAGTTGAGGGCACCTCCTCACCTAGCTGTAGTCACTTGGTGAGGACGGTCGTGTGTGTGCGTGTGCGTGTGTGTGTCCCTCCTTTCTGGAGGTTGTACCCCCGATGTCTTCCTGTTCAATGCAATGAAACGCAACTCTTTTGCATTTTCTCGGAAAAAAGCAACGAAGTTAGTGCACATGTTAATCTCATTGTTCATTTCCATACATGCTTACGGTGTTAATATGTTCTCCCGGAGAGTGTTCACATGTTTTTCTTCAATTTACGCATGAAAAAATCGGGGAAATCAAAGGTCACAAGGAGGAAGAAGCAAAAAGAAGAGACAGAGTCAGATGCAGAAGAAGAGACAGAGGCAGATACAGAAGAAGAGGAAGATTCATATGCAGAAGAAGAGGGAGATTCAGATGCAAAAGAAGAGGAAGATTCAGATGCAGAAGTAGAGGAAGATTCAGATGCAAAAGAAGAGGAAGATTCAGATGCATAAGATGGTGGGCTGAGGAGGGCTAGGAAGAGACCATTGGAGGTTGCAGAAGAGGATTACGCAAAACCAAACAAGTGGGCTATTACCACAATGGTGCGTACTTAAACATGTTTTTGAATGCTGGCTGCAGATTCATCTATTTCATTTTTTGCAGGAAACGCAAGGGCGCTTGATACGTCTCCAACGTATCTATAATTTTGATTGTTCCATGCTATTATATTACCCGTTTTGGACGTTTATGGGCTTTACTTTACACTTTTATATCATTTTTTGGCACTAACCTACTAACCGGAGGCCCAGCCCGTATTGCAGTTTTTTTTGCCTATTTCAGTGTTTCGAAGAAAAGGAATACCAAACGGAATGAAACCTTGGGGAGCGATCTTTTTGGAACAAACGTGATCCAGAGAACTTGGAGTGCAAGTCAAGAAGCAATCGAGGAGGCCACGAGGGTGGAGGGCGCGCCCCCTATCTCATGGGCCCCTCGGGCGTCCACCGACCTACTTCTTCCTCCTATATATACCCACGTACCCCGAGAACATCAGAGGCGACCACGAAAAACTATTTCCACCACGGTAACCTTCTGTATCCGTGAGATCCCATCTTGGAGCCTTTGCCGGCGCTCTGCCGGAGGGGGAATCAACCATGGAGGGCTTCTACATCACACCATAGCCTCTCCGATGAGTTGTGAGTAGTTTACCACAGACCATCGGGTCAATAGTTATTAGCTAGATGGCTTCTTCTCTCTCTTTGGATCTCAATACCATGTTCTCCTTGATCTTCTTGGGGATCTATTCGATGTAACTCTTTTTGCGGTGTGTTTGTCGAGATCCGATGAATTGTGGGTTTATGATCAAGTTTATCTATGAGAAATATTTGAATCTCCTCTGAATTTTTTTATGTGTGATTTGTTATCTTTGCAAGTCTCTTCGAATTATCAGTTTGGTTTGGCCTACTAGATTGATCTTTCTTGCAATGGGAGAAGTGCTTAGCTTTGGGTTCAATCTTGCGGTGTCCTTTCCCAAAGGATGTTAGGGAAGCAAGTCACGTATTGTATTGTTGCCATCGAGGATAAAAAGATGGGGTTTATATCATATTGCATGAGTTTATCCCTCTACATCATGTCATCTTTCTTAATGCGTTACTCTGTTCTTTATGAACTTAATACTCTAGATGCATGCTGGATAGCGGTCGATGTGTGGAGTAATAGTAGTAGATGCAGGCAGGAGTCGGTCTACTTGTCACGGACGTGATGCCTATATACATGATCATGCCTAGATAATCTCATAATTATTCGCTTTTCTATCAATTGCTCAACAGTAATTTGTTCACCCACCGTAATACTTATGCTATCTTGAAAGAAGCCACTAGTGAAACCTATGGCCCCCGGGTCTATCTTTTATCATATAAGCTTTCAATCTACTTTTATTCGCATCTTTACTTTTCCAATCTGTATTATAAACACTACTACAAAAAGGGATATAGATGGAATGGCTACTAATGGCGCACCTGTGATGCGGTGCGCCATTACTATATTCTAATGGCGCACCATGTCTCGGTGCACCATTAGTAATACATTACTAATGGCGTGTATTACTAATGGCGCACCTGGTGTGTGGTGCGCCATTAGTAGTTTCGAAAAAAAACATAAAAAAAATTTTGTTACTAATGGCGCACCGATGCATAGTGCGCCATTACTAATTGACATAGTAATGGCGCACCACATCCGTCGTGCGCCATTAGTAGTTTTGAACAAAAAAGTAAAAAATAAATAAAAAAATTTTTGTTACTAATGGCGCACCATGTCTTGGTGCGCCATTACTAGTTTTAACTAGTAATGGCGCACTTTCCACGGTGCGCCATTACTAAGTTTTTTCAAAAAAAATCAAAAAATCAAATTTTTTATTTTTTTCAAAACTATTAATGGCAAGACCGTGGGAGTGGTGCGCCATTACTAGTTGAACTAGTAATGGCGCACCACCCCACGGTGCGCCATTAGTAACTTGGCCACCACTTCCACCGAATGCACCCCCGTGGATCGCCTTTTCAGTTTAAAAAATAAAAGAAAATGATGAAAATGTCAAAAAATAAAAGAAAATAAGTTTCCCATGTGATATGTGGTCTAGTTGTTGGGAAAATTTGCAAATATGAATTTCGACTTCATTTGCAAAATCTCTAGAGAATTTGTAAAATGGGCATAACTTTTGCATACTAACTCGGATGAAAAAGTTTTTATATGAAAATCATCTACTCGAAAAGTTACATCCGAATTTAACTGGGGAACCCCGTTAAACATTTTCAAAATCCTCAAAACCTAACAGAAAAAAAAAGATACGGGGCTTTTAAGATCTGGAGAGGCAAAAAAATTCAAAAAATTCAAACTCACTAATGGCGCACCTGCCCATGGTGCGCCATTAGTATCTTCCCGCCTTCAAAATTTAAAATAAGTCAAAAAAAAAAATAGTTACTAAACGCGACCTCCTCCTCTCCTCCACTCCTTCTCCTCCTCTCCGGCGACCTCCTCCTCCTCTCCGGCGACCTACTCCTCCTCTCCGGCGACCTCCTCCTCTCCGGGAACCTCCTCCTCCCTCCTCTCCTCCCCTCCCCTTCGGTGAGCTCCTCCTCCTCCCTCCTCTCCTCCCATTCCCTCATGGTTTCTCCTTCCTCCTCTTCGATGCTTCGGTGAACTCCTCTCTGGCGACCTCCTCCTCCTCTCCGGCGATGTAGGCGAGCACCTCTCCGGTGACCTCCTCCTCCTCCTCTCCGGCGAACTCCTCTCTGGCAAAAGAACACGGCAAAAGAACATACAAGATCCAAAAACAGGAACAAAATTTGAAATAATATCGTGCCAAAAAATGAGCAAAAAAAACTAGCAAAAAATGGGAAAAAAAATCACAAGATCCAAATTCAAAATTCAAAAATAACAATGGCGCACGGTGGGGGTTAGACGGTGCGCCACTACTATTTTCCCGCCTTCAAAATTCAAAAATACTAATGGCGCACCGTGGCCTATACTAATGGCGCACCAGTGGCCTATACTAATGGCGCACCAGTGGCCTATACTAATGGCGCACAGTGGTGCGCCATTAGTATACCAGATACTAATGGCGCATCAGTGGTGCGCCATTAATAAAAATTACTAATGGCGTGCTAGTAATGGCGCACCAGTGATGCGCCATTAGTAGGCAAAACTGGTGCGCCATTAGTAGGCCTTTTCCTAGTAGTGAAAATGCCAAAAATATATTTATCTTATCATATTATCTCTATCATATCTCACTTTCGCAAGTGGCCGTGAAGGGATTGACAACCCCTTTATTGCATTGGTTGCGAGTTCTTGTTTGTTTGTGTAGGTGCGTGGGACTTTTGAGGAGCCTCCTACTGGATTGATTCTTTGGTTCTCAAAAACTAAGGGAAATACTTACACTACTATAGCTGCATCACCCTTTCCTCTTCAAGGAAAACCAACGCAAGCTCAAGACGTAGCAAGAAGGATTTCTGGCACCGTTGCCGGGGAGGTCTTCGCTCAAGTCAAGACATACCAACTACCCATCACAAACTCATCTCCCTCGCATTACATTATTTGCCATTTGCCTCTCGTTTTCCTCTCCCCCACTTCACCCTTGCCGTTTTATTCGCCCCTCTTTTGTTCGTCTTTTCGTTTGCTTTGATGTCTTACTTGGCTCGTTTGCTAGTTTGGTTGGAATAGTTGTTTATTTATTGCTAAACAGAGAACCTAAGATCTATGGATCCTCATCCACTTTCCAATCTTTTTAAGAGATCCAATTATGATGAACCAATTGCTAGTGAGTTTTGTGCACTAGATTATCTTTATGAGGTTTTGCTTGAAATTCGTGAATCTGAAAATTGTGATGAAGTGCTTTATGAAGTGATTCACGATAGATCTTTGAATAAAAAGCATGATTGCAATGATGTTATTATAAATTCTATTAATGTCAATTGTGCTAGTAATATGCAAAACCCTAAGCTTGGGGATGCTAGTTTTGCTATGTCTACTATTTGTTGCAATGATCATGATTGGGGTGATTCTTTTTATGATCTTGAAAATTTATTTAAGCCCCATAAGGAATATGAGATTGATAATAGTGTTTGCAATATTATTGAAAGTGGGTTTGGAAGAGTGTCAACTTTAGATCCCACATATTTGGAGAATTTTCAATCTTATGAAAGTTTTGATAAAAGTGGGTTTGGAGAGGTCATGACTTTAGTTAACGATAATCCCACTATTTTGGAAGAGTGTCGACTTTGCATGCATGTGGATCGTGTTGAAAATATTTTATGTGATAGCTATTTTGTTGAATTTGCCTATGATCCTACATGTAATTATTATGAGAGAGGAAAATATGGTTGTATAAATTTTCATGTTACTAAATTACCTCTCGTCATGTTGAGATTGTTATCGCCTCTTTCTTCTTCCTTGCATATGCTAATTTTTGCTTGCTATGATAATTTGTTTGCTTATAAAATGCCAATGCATAGGAAGTATGTTAGACTTAGATGTGTTTTTCACATGCTATATGATGCTCCTCTTGTGCTTCAATTCTTGTCTTTCATGTGAGCATCATTAAAATTGTCAATGCCTAGCTAAAAGGCTTTAAAGAAAAGCGCTTGTTGGGAGACAACCCAATATATTTCCTTTCTGTTTTTGAATAAATAAATCGTCTAGCCTCTGTTTAGATGTGTTTTTATGTTTGAATTAGTGTTTGTGCCAAGTAGAACCTATAGGATAACCTACGGTGATAGTTAATTTGATTCTGCTGAAAAAACAGAAACTTTTGTGCGCACGAAAATAATTTTAGTAATTCACAGAGACGAGCTTTTGCGTTGATTCGTTTTGATGTAGATCAATAGACAAATTGCGCAGGACTTCCTATTTTGGTAGGATTTTTAGAGTTCCAGAAGTATTCAAGAGTTACAGATTGCTACAGACTATTCTGTTTTTGACAGATTCTGTTTTTGTGTGTTGTTTGCTTATTTTGATGCATCTATGGCTAGTATTAAGTGGTATGAACCATAAAGAACTTGGAATAAAGTAGGTTTAACACCAATATAAATAAATAATGAGTTCATTATAGTACCTTGTGTGGTGGTTTTTTCTTTCTTTCACTAACGGAGCTTATGAAATTTCCTGTTGAGTTTTGTGTTGTGAAGTTTTCAAGTTTTGGGTAAAGATTTGATGGACTATGGACTCGGAATAAGGAGCCTCTATTATAACGTGCAACTTTCGCCGGTATCATGCACCCATTATTTACCTTCCTCAAAACAGCCACCATACCTACCTATTATGGCATTTCCATAGCCATTCCGAGATATATTGCCATGCAACTTTCCACTGTTCCGTTATTATGACACGCTCCATCATCGTCATATTGCTCTTTGCATGATCATGTAGTTGACATCGTATTTGTGGCAAGGCCACCCTCATAATTTCATACATGTCACTCTTGATTCATTGCATATCCCGGTACACAGCCGGAGGCATTCATATAGAGTCATATTTTGTTCCAAGTGTTGAGTTGTAATTCTCGAGTTGTAAATTAATAAAAGTGTGATGATCTTCATTATTAGAGCATTGTCCCAAGTGAGGAAAGGATGATGAAGACTATGATTCCCCCAAAAGTCGGGATGAGACTTCGGACTTTAAAAAAAAGAAAAAAAAGAGGCCAAAGAGCGCACCAAAAAAAAGAGAAAGGCCAAATAAAAAAAAGGAGAAAGGCCAAATAAAAAAAATGAGAGAAAAAGAGAGAAGGGACAATGCTACTATCTCTTTTCCACACTTGTGCTTCAAAATAGCACCATGATCTTCATGATAGAGAGTCTCTTGTGTTGTCACTTTCATATACTAGTGGGAATTTTTCATTATAGAACTTGGCTTGTATATTCCAATGATGGGCTTCCTCAAAATGCCCTAGGTCTTCGTGAGCAAGCGAGTTGGATGCACACCCACTTAGTTTCTTTTGTTGAGCTTTCATACATTTATAGCTCTAGTGCATCTGTTGCATGGCAATCCCTACTCACTCACATTGATATCTATTGATGGGCATCTCCATAGCCCGTTGATACGCCTAGTTGATGTGAGACTATCTTCTCCCCTTTTTGTCCTCACAACCACCACCATATACCACATATAGTGCTATGTCCATGGCTTACGCTCATGTATTGCGTAAGAGTTGAAAAAGCTGAAACGCGTTAAAAAGTATGAACCAATTGCTTGGCTGAAACCGGGGTTGTGCATGATGGGAGTATTTTGTGTAATGAAAATGAAGCATGGCCTAACTATATGATTTTGTAGGGATAAGCTTTCTTTGGCTATGTGAAAGCACAAGTGCTCCCTGGGTGATTTTGGTAATTTATGTCAACATATCTCTTGTTGGACTAATACTTTTACCTAGTATGTTTCAGATAAGTTCAACAATGGAGTGGCATGGACTAGAGGATGTGGAACCCCTTCAAGATGCTAAGGACAAAGGATTGGCTCAAGCTCAAAGCACAAGACTCTACATTTTACTTTCAGTGATCCAAGATCACATTGAGTCTATAGGAAAAGCCAATACTATCAAGAGGGGATGAGGTGTTGCTTAATGGCTTGCTTCCTCAAAGTGCTTAGTGATCTGCTCCAAAGCCCTCAACCAGTTTCTCACATCCTTATATGTCCCAAACCAAAAGTCAAACTCGGCCCTACCAATTCTTTCTATCCGATGCCACCGAGTTCAGATGTCATAGCCAGTGCCACAAACCCTCAAGTTGGTCTCACCGATAGGGATCTCGGTCTCACCGAGATGGGATTGTAATCTCTCTGTATGGATCCATTATCAAAATCGGTTACACCGAGTTTGCGTAATCGGTCCTACCAAGATTACAATGCAAACTCTCGGTTCCCTTACGTAACATTTCGGTCCAACCGAGATGAGCGAATCGGTCCCACCGAGTTTGCCTGACCAACTCTCTAGTTAGCTTATTACCAAAACTGGTCCCATCGAGTTTGTGTAATCAGTCTCACCGAGATTACGTTATGCTCTAACCCTAACCATATCGGTCCCACCGAGTTGACATGTCGGTCCCACCAAAAATCCTAACGGTCACATTATTTGCTAAATCGGTCCAACCAAGTTTCACGATTCGGTCCCATCGAGATTGGTAAGTTGTGTGTAATGGTTAGATTTTGTGTGGAGGCTATATATACCCCTCCACGCACTCTTCATTCGTGGAGAGAGCCATCAGAACGTGCCTACACTTCCAGCATTCATTTTCTGAGAGAGAACCACCTACTCATGTGTTGAGACCAAGATATTCCATTCCTACCATATGAATCTTGATCTCTAGCCTTCCCCAGGTTGCTTTCCACTCAAATTTTCTTTCCACCAAATCCAAATCCTGTGAGAGAGAGTTGAGTGTTGGGGAGACTATCATTTGAAGCACAAGAGCAAGGAGTTCATCATCAACACACCATTTGTTACTTCTTGGATAGTGGCGTCTCCTAGATTAGCTAGGTGTCACTTGGGAGCCCCCGACAAGATTGTGGAGTTGAACCAAGGAGTTTGTAAGGGCAAGGAGATCGCCTACTTCGTGAAGATCTACCCTAGTGAGGCAAGTCCTTCGTGGGCGACGACCATGGTGGGATAGACAAGGTTGCTTCTTCGTGGACCCTTCGTGGGTGGAGCCCTCCGTGGACTCGCGCAGCCATTACCCTTCGTGGGTTGAAGTCTCCATCAACGTGGATGTACGATATCACCACCTATCGGAACCACGACAAAAACATCCGTGTCTCCAATTGCGTTTGCACACTACAATCCCATCCCTTTATATTCTTGCAAGTTGTATGCTTTACTTTCCGCTGCTCATATACTCTTTGTATGCTTGCTTGTTATGTATTGTGATTTTTAAACTTGTGCCAAAACTCCACTTCAACTTAAAGAAATTAAAAACTGCAACTTTTCTCACTTAGTGTCTAATGACCCCCCTCTAGACACCTCTTCTCGATCCTTTCAATTGGTATCAGAGCCTTGGTCTCCATTGATTTGGTTTAAACACCATTGGAGGAAGATGGATGAGTCTACTTTGGGGAGTCTTAGACATAGAGTGCCTATACTTGATGGAGAGTACTTTCATGAGTGGAAAAATGAGATGCTTGTGATTTTCAATGAATATCATTTGAACAAGTATATTGCTAGCCCTTGTGCACCTCATGTTGATCCTATGCATCCCACCCTTGATGAGTCAATTGACATGATTCGCAATCTTAGAACTGTTAATCTTATTGTCGGTGTCAAAACCGGCGGATCTCGGGTAGGGGGTCCCGATCTGTGCGTCTAGGCTGATGGTAACAGGACGCAAGGGACACAGATGTTTACCCAAGTTCGGACCCTCTCGATGGAGGTAAAACCCTACTTCCTGCTTGATTAATATTGAAGATATGGGTAGTACAAGAGTAGATCTACCACGAGATCATAGAGGCTAAACCCAAAGAGCTAGCCTATGATGGTATGATTGTAATTGTGATCGGCCTTCTAAGGACCAACCTCTCCGGTTTATATAGACACCGGAGAGGGCTAGGGTTTACATGGAGTCGGTTACAAGAAAGGAAACACAATATCCGGATCGCCAAGCTTGCCTTCCACGCCAAGGAGAGTCCCATCCGGACACGGGCCGAAGTCTTGAGCCTTGTATCTTCACGCTTCAATAGTCCGGACGATGTATACAATCCGGCTGTCTGGATACCCCCTTATCCAGGAATCCCTCAGTAGCCCCTGAACCAGGCTTGAATGACGTTGAGTCCGGCGCGCAGTCTTGTCTTCGGCATTGCAGGGCGGGTTCCTTCTCTGAATACTCCAAAGTAGTTATCGAACACTCAGACCGTGTCTAGATCTGCGAGATGATCTTCACATACCATTGTAGGGAACATAGCATAAATCTGATCCGCTGGCCATCTTCGAACATCGTGACCTTGCATCGTGGCCTGGTCCAACGTGAACCGGCGTTTCTTGCCCCACCTCGACTCGTGTTGCGAGGCGGTTTTATTGGCACGTCCCGTCGAGGCAGAGATCGTGTTCCTCTTATTACGGGATTTTCCATTAATATGGGCGTGCGTGACCCCACGACGACCGTTGGTATAACTCCGTGTGTTTTTAGATAAGCCTCAAGCGGTCAAGCTCAGGACTCTTGATATTCATCCCCTTTATAAAGGAGTCGAGGCCTATGCCTCTTTTCCACCTCCCTCGCACCTTTTCGCACCTCGAGCTCCAACGCCCAAGACCTAAGCCCAAACACCCCAAATCCTCTGATATGTCCGGATCCAACCTTCAAGGCCGGTGGGTGGCCTCCTCGATCCAAGAGGAAGACATTGCGAAGCTTAGGGAGGTCGGATATCTGACCGCCGACATCCGGCACAGGCTTCCTACTCAAGGGCAGGTCATCCCTACACCGGAGCGCAATGAGTGCGTTGTGTTCGTTCCTCACTTCCTCCGTGGTTTGGGCCTCACCCTCGATCCTTTTGTGAGGGGGCTCATGTTTTATTATGGGTTGGATTTTCATGATCTGGCTCCGGACGCCATCCTCCATATCTCGTCGTTCATTATAGTGTGCGAGGCCTTCCTCCATGTCACCCCACACTTCGGTTTATGGCTTAAGACCTTCAATGTGAAGCCGAAGATGATCGAGGGGCAACATGCGGAGTGCGGAGGTGCCGTAATAAGCAAGAACGCCGGTGCCCCATGGCCAGAGGGTTCTTTCCCAGAAGTATCCGATGTATGGCAACGGAGGTGTTTTTATGTCACGGCTCCCAGAGGCACATAGTGGGTGACCGCCCCCGAGTTCCGTTCGGGCCCTCCGTCACAACTAGCGTCTTGGACTGATGTAGGGCGGAATTGGGGGCCCGCTGGCGATGTACCAGTACTGCAGAGCTGTATCCGGGAGCTTCTTGAGAGGGACATAAACCTTGTTAGCATAATGCAAGTGATGTTAATCCGACGGATGTTGCCGTGTCAACGCCGGCCTCTCCTAATGTGGGAGTTTAATCCAGAGGGTCCGTGAACTGTTAAGCACTTCTTCGGTTTGAAACTCGAAGGGATGTGCAAATTGTTCTTCGGATCGAAAATAGAGTGTCCGGACACCACCGAGGATGCGGGCCTAAGCTGCAATCGTCCAGATACCCAAGTAAGTAACCTTGATAACGGACACCTTGTTTTGTATCTGTCATAATTGTTTATTTTGAAAATCATCCGTGGCCAGGAATGGCTCAGCAAGGCGGAGATAATCAGGTGTCCGGCGCCACTTCCCGAAGGCTCGCCTAGTCCTACAATGACCAAGATGCTTGACCGGGCACTCAGCAGAATGCCCTCCGGGAAGGGCAAGGGGAAGAACGAAGAAACCGAACTCCACACGCTACGCATCCGAACCGGGGGAATTGTTACCTTCCCTAAGGAGGATAGTCGGGAAAGGTAGGCTAAGGCCTCCTCCGCACGCGGGAAGAAGAGGGCTGCCTCTGAAGACTCGGAGGCGGAGATGCCCAACCCAGGAAAAAAGGTATCCCCAGGGGGCCCTGCCCCGACGGGCACCCTCACCACGTCATGCCCACCAACGGGCCAGCCCTCCACCGCGCTGTAAGTCAATCTACAATTCGAAGGTACTGTCTTTCTCCTAGATCAATAACCAGGATTCGACTTTTTGCAGTTCGGCTAGCAGCTCTTCTCAATGGGGTTCGTCTTCAAGGGACCTTCCTCCAGAGATGATGGAGAGCGAGACTCCACCTGCTTCTCTGACTCATGAAGCGGGCGACACCGTGGTTTCATCATGGAGGAGTCCGAACATGCCGAAGCCGGAAGCCAATACGTCAGCCGCCCTGAGTCCGGAGCATTTGGCTCACACGAGGGGCGATGGGAAGGGTCCGGCGCAGTTCAATGTCCGGCCGGACGTACTGACTGGCCTACTGGAGCGAGCTGCGCTCTCGGAGGAGCACCGCTCATTGATGGGCGAGGTTCTCAAGAAGATTTCATCCGCTACGAGCGGTTAGAATGAAGCATTTACAAGCCTGCTCAGAGGCTTTGAGGTATGGAGTGAAGAATACACTATTTCTTTAGTTGTGAGGCACGCGCTAGGTGTGCTCCATATAGATAGTAGCCCCTGAGACTCTGGTTGCCCGCCCTAGGCGGCAAACGAGGGATCATAAATCAATGATTGTGCTGTAAATACGTGCAGGTACCTGTGGGTCCGGCCGCCGACCAGTCCATGGAAGTTGCCGAACTAACGAGGCAGATTGGATCGATTAATGCCGATATCACGCTGGTGAACAAGCGGCTGGATAAATCACAAGGTATGTGCTCTACCTTCCTTTGTATAGGGAAATATGAAGGCGGCAAGATATTAATGCAATATGTTTGGATTGCAGATGGTGCTGCTGCCGTGGAGGCCCTGAGGGCGGAACTTGCTCAAGCCAAGGAACAAGATCAGGTGAGCAATGCGGCTGCCCTAAAGGCGGCCGAGGAATTGAGAGCCGAACATGCTGCTCATTGCCGAAGCGAGGAAAAGATAGCCGAAATGGCGGTTGAGTTAAAGAATGCTACTAACCGGTATGAGCTCCTTAAGAAGGAGCATAAGGATAGTTCGGCCGATCTGGGCAGGGCACTTAATGCCACCAAGGAAATATGGACCGAGCTCAGGGGTGCGCGGGAGGAGCTTCGACAGGCCGGTAAAATCGTGGCTAGGGGCTCCTACTTGCTCCGAACGAAGTTTGTCGATCCGAAGTATGCTCCCCTGGATGGGCACTAGAGTCACGTGGACGCGTATGTGGATTTGGCGAAGAGTACAGCTGACACTGCCAAGTTCTTCGATGATCAGGGTGGTAAGGAAGTGGAGAAGATTTTCTGGTCGCAATTCAATGCTCCCACTCGCCCGCTGCCGTTAAGTGACAAGATGGCTGCTATAGCGGAGCTTCACAGGATGTCCGGACTTGCAATACGGTCTGTAATAGACCATCTTTGGCCGAAGGGGCCTAAGCCGGACAGTTACTTTGGTTTGGTGCAACAATTCCTTGGGGCCGTGCCTCGGATCGATGCCATTAAAAGGTCGGCGTGCATAGAGGGTGCGCGGATGGCCCTTGCCCATGTTAAAGCCTATTGGACGGATATGGAGGCCACCATTATAGCGACCCAGGATCCGGCGGGGGGCCAATATCCAGCCGAGCACTACTTGGCGCAGGTCACAGAAGGTGCCCGCCTAATAGAGGCACAGTGCTCGAAGAATGTCTTGTTCGAGTGATGAATCAAATCATTGTAAAAATAATGTTTATTTTGATTATGAGGCTGTATTTATACTGTTCGCCTGAAAATATGATTGTGTCCCCTGTGCGGCCGTATATATATGTGTAATCCGAAAGTTAGCAGCCGTTGGCTTCAGCCCCCACGCATACAATGCGGGGGTGTTCGTGAAAAATATGCTTAATTACACTTGATCCAATGTCTTGGTCCATTAAGGAGGTGATCGCACGTCGAACTAGGCAACCGGACTATATAGCTGTAACACTTTCGCTTAGCCATGGGAGTCTAAAGTTGGGGCTAGTATGTAGCCCCTGGTACCTTCGCGTGCATCCGAATGCGGGCGCGTATGTACATGACCAGGAAATGGCCCTTCGTTAATGCGGAGGAATCCTAAAGATTCCGGTGAGTCTTCGAGTGGTTGATCAGTCTCTCGCTGTATCATGACAGTCAGTTTTCGGCTTTCTCTACTGAGGTGCTCATCCGGAATAACTAGGGCACAATCGCAGTAGTTCTCCTTTGGCCACCGTAGCCGATAATAGCGGAACGTAAGGCGGCAAACCCAGGAGCCGGGCAAACCCAACATTTGACCAAAGACATGATTCGGAGCTGATGCATATAAGGCCAAACTCGTGACGCCAAACACTCCCGAAGGTATTCAGACTTTATAACAGATGATGGGCTCAAGAATGCCCACTCATTATAAACCCTGTGTTTCCAGGTACATGCGTAAGTCTGTCGTGGCGAAATGCCAATAACGACAGTATCCTCTGTGGGTATGGAACCCATGGGGTGGTTAAACAACAAGAGGCAATAGAAAAGGTTTACACAGGGGCTTAATCTAAAAAGAAACCTGTGGAGCGGGGCCCTGCTGCACGTCTGCGCCTTTGTCTCCGTTGTGCCGTATCCTGGAAGGGTATCGCGCGAACGTTGTCTGTAAAAGAGAGAACTCGTAGGAGAGTACAATGTAAGTATGTGATGGATAATAAAAGTGTAAGATGTTTGGCCTGCTAATAGAGGTGAGCCAAGTGTGGGGTTACATGTACGGTGTCCTGGTTCAATTTTGTCCGGGCTACCGGACTTGTCTAACCATGTATGTGGTCTTAATGACCAGTCATGTTTTCTGATATTGGAGGCCGCTTATAGTCCGGCCGCCAGGGCCATCGCTTGTTCCTCTGCACGTGAGGAGCGCTCTGTGGTTCCGCTAACGGTGATGACGCCACGTGGACTGGGCATCTTGAGTGTAAGGTGGCCATAGTGCGGCAAGGCATCGAAGTTCCAAGTAATGCATGATAGTCGCTTTGGAAGGGTGCGATGATGAAGAGTAGTTCTTCGCTTCTAGAGTTGCCTGGAGAGCCGAATGTTACCTCCAGTATGACGGAGCCCCTGCTGTAGGCTTCAACGCCTGGTATCACCCCTTCAAAGGTGGTGTTAATTTGACAAATTCTGGATGGGTCTACCCCCATCCCGCGGACAGTGTCCTCATATATTAGATTGAGACTGCTGCCGCCGTCCATGAGGACGTGGGTGAGATGGTATCCGTCGATTATTGGGTCAAGCACCAAGGCCTCTGATCCTTCGCGCCGAATACTAGTTCGGCCGTCCAAGTGATCGAAGGTGATCGGATAAGACATCCAGTTGTTATGTGTGGGTATGATGGGCTCTATATCGCGTGCATCTCTATGCGCGCGTTCGTGCCTTCTCATGGATGTGCGAGTCGCGTGGATCATGTTCACTATTTTAATCTCTGGCGGGAATTTTTTCTGTCCCCCAGTGTTCGGCTGGCGAGGTTCATCCTCGTCTTCACTTGGTGTGTCCCTTCCCTTGTGTTCGGCATTTAGTTTGCCGGCCTGCTTGAAGACCCAGCACTCTCTGTGTGTGTGGTTCGCAGGTTTGTCAGGGGTGCCATGAATTTGGCATAGTCTGTCCAGGACTCTGTTCAGACCGGACGGTCCCTCTTTACTGCCTTTAGATGGCTTATTTTGCTGATTAGGTCGAGAGCCCCTGAATCCGGCATTAACCGTTGTGTTATCCGGGCTCTCTTCCTTGTGTTGGCATTTGTTTTTATTACGCCATGGCTTTCTGTTGCCATCCCTTATTTCGGATGTGCTGGGGTCGCTGGTGCCTTTACGGGCTAGCCAGCTATCTTCACCCACGCAAAAGCGGGTCATAAGACTTGTTAGGGCTGCCATTGTGCTTGGCTTTTCCTGGCCGAGGTGTCTGGCGAGCCACTCGTCGCGGATGCTGTGTTTGAATGCCGCTAAGGCTTTGGCATCCAGACAATCGACAATTTGATTCTTTTTAGTGAGAATCTGTTCCAAAGCTTGCGGGCGGACTCTCCGGGCTATTGGATTATGTGACTTAAGTCGTCAGCATCCGGAGGCCGGACATAAGTCCCTTGAAAATTGGCCCTGAAAGCATCCTCGAGTTCCTCCCAACTCCCAATTGAATTTTCGAGGAGGCTTTTCAACCAGTGTCGAGCTGGTCCCTTTAGTTTGAGGGGAAGGTATTTGATGGCGTGGAGGTCATCCCCACGAGCCATATGTATATGCAGGATAAAGTCCTCGATCCGCACACAGGTGCTGATTCGTCGTATGCCTCTAGGTTCACAGGTTTAAAGCCCTGTGGAAATTCATGGTCCAGTACTTCTTCGGTAAAGCACAGGGGGTGAGCAGCCCCTCTGCATCTGGATGTGCTATGGCATGCCGTCGGCTGTTGTTGTGTCCGGCGTTTATTCCAAACTGGTATTTGATTGGTATAATCGTTTTGATGACCACAGTCCTTCGCCGGGGTGTGTCCTTTAGATCCGTAGATGGACCTAGCTGCACCGGTTTTCTTATCCAGGTGTTCACGTAGATCGTGTGCGGTGTCGGTAGCCGCTTTGTTGCGGTTATGAAGAGGTACGTCTGGCCTCCTGGTCGTGTTACTCTTTGGTGGAACAGCCTCGTCGTCGAATTCTGGCAGTAGCTTGCGTTGTGGATAGCTCTTTGTATGGCGATCGTCGCCATATCCTTCTTCAGTGTCTAGCACTTTATTCCATCTGCGATTGAGCGTTTCCTGCGCGGCCTTGAGCCATTGCTTCTGCTTCTTCAGACTTCTCGCTGTGGCCATAAGCTTTCTGTGGAGGTTATCTCGTTCCACACGTTCTTCCGGAATGATGAATGCATCATCGTCCGGATTGTCTTCTTGTCCTGGGCCGGTTTGATGAACTTGTCCCTCTGGATCATTGTCATCGGGCGCCTGCTCCGAACTGTGTTTGGCGTGAAATGGCTCATCCTGCTCCATCGCTGTTTCCGTATGGTCGTTGTTGCCTTCGGGGTTGACCGGAGTATCGATCCTTCTGGCGCTCTTGTTGCTATTTTTACTGTTGCTGGACATGGAGCGGCGTTTGCGCCGTCGCTTTGGTTTTTTCCCGGGGGGTTTTATCTTCCGGATTGTCGCCATCGTCCTCCTTGGGCGTATCCACCATGTATATGTCGTGTGACGAGGCGGAAGTCCGGCACCACATAGATTCTAAATCTTCTCCTGCATCATCGTCCATACCGTCCATGCCTTCGGAGTCGAGGTCAAGCACGTCGGTTAAATCATCAACCGTGGCTATTAAGTGGGTGGTGAGTGGGTAATGATTTTCCTCGTCGCCTGCTTCCCACTCCAGCCGGACATAGTTCGGCCCGGAATTTTCTGTCAAAGAGAGAGTTTTTAACGATTTCAGCATGTCGCCAAAAGGTGAGTGCTGGAAAATATCCGCAGCAGCGAACTCCATTATCGGAGCGCAACCAGGCTCGGTTCGCCTGAGAGTGCGCGGACTGGAACCAACAACCGAATACGAATCCGGGGGTCCAAAGTCACAGGCCTCTACAGACGTGAGACCCGTGTTCGGCTCCACCGCCGATGAGTGTGCAACCTGCGGGGCGGAGTCTAATCCTCCGTCTTTAGGCGACGCAGCCTGCTCCGGATTTGAGTCTGGGGCTATTGCCGGGGTAATATCCCGAGTGTTGTCCGACGGCAGGTCAAAGCCATGCCCGTCATGACTGTCCGATGCTCCTGGCATAGGCCCGAATCGGTCGAAGATCAAGTCTCCGCGAAAGTCAGCCGTGTAGTTCAGGTTTCCGAACCTGATCTGGTGGCCAGGGGGGTAGCTGTCGATCTGCTCCAGATGGCCAAACGAATTGGCCTGCAGTGTGACGCCGCCGGACGCGAAAATCTGTCCGGGGAGGACGGTCTCACCCTGGACCATGTCGTTGATGATGATTGAAGGAGCCATCGAGCCCTGCAGTGACGACACAGAGGAACTCTCAATGAAAGCACCAATGTCGGTGTCAAAACCGGCGGATCTCGAGTAGGGGGTCCCGATCTGTGCGTCTAGGCTGATGGTAACAGGAAGCAAGGGACACAGATGTTTACCCAGGTTCGGGCCCTCTCGATGGAGGTAAACCCCTACTTCCTGCTTGATTAATATTGAAGATATGGGTAGTACAAGAGTAGATCTACCACGAGATCGTAGAGGCTAAACCCTAAGAGCTAGCCTATGATGGTATGATTGTAACTGTGATCAGCCTTCTAAGGACCAACCTCTCCGGTTTATATAGACACCGGAGAGGGCTAGGGTTTACATGGAGTCGGTTACAAGAAAGGAAACACAATATCCAGACGATGTATACAGTCCGGCTGTCCTGATACCCCCTTATCCAGGACTCCCTCACTTATCACTAGAGGCTTGCCTAGAAACTTGACTGGAAGTTTGCCTACTCTTGAGTGTGCCTACACTATATGGAAATTTCTTGAGAAACGTTTTCCAAATTATTCCTTGAAAAATCTAGATGAAATTCTCCATAAGTCTATTGCCTTGAGTAATATGAATTCCAATGATCCTATGTTTGGTGATTGTCTATTTGAGCTTACAAACCTTATGCGTGCCAAAGGAGATGTTGGAATTATTAGTGATATTATTTCGGAAGCTATTAAAATTCATAAAGAAGATCATTGTCAAACTCACTCTAACGAATCACCCTCTCTAGGGATTGATCCACCATATGACGATGTTGAACATCGATACTATGATGAGGATGATGATAGTGACCTTGATCTTGATGATGCAATGATACACTTTGGTCTTATGGCAAATCTTCGGGGATATATGGCAGGAGGAAAGGAATGGGTTCTTGATAGTGGATGTACCGATCACATGACCGGAGATAAAGATATGTTCCGTGAGCTTGCTGAAAATGACGGCCCTCGAAAGTATGTCACTTTCGGTGACAACTCAAAGGGTAAGGTGGTTGGCCTCGGTAAGGTGGCCATATCACATGATAGCTCCATACAAAATTTCATGCTCATTGAATCTCTTAGATACAATTTACTTTCAGTATCTAGACTTGCTGATTTTGGGTTTAATGTCCTATTTACTGAAGTAGATTGCCAATTGTTTCATAGAGATAATCATAAAATGGTCTTTACCGGCATTTGTAGAAGTGATCTTTACATTGTTGATTTCACTAAAAAGGCTCAACCTAGAACTTGCTTCATTGCTAAATCCTCTAAGGGTTGGTTATGGCATAGACGATTATGTCATGTGGGCATGCGAAACCTTGACATGCTTATTAAATGAAATCATATCCTTGGTGTTAACGATGTCATATTTGATAAGGATAGAATTTGCAGCGCTTGTCAAGCAGGTAAACAGGTTGGAGGAAGGCATCCCGTGAAGAACATCATGACCACGAGGAGGCCACTCAAGCTACTTCACATGGATCTTTTTGGTCCCAACGCTTACAAAAGTCTTGGTGGAAATTCTTTTGGTCTAGTTATAGTTGATAATTTTTCAAGATTTACGTGGGTGTTCTTTCTCGATGATAAATCGCAGGTCCAAAAGATCTTCAAAAACTTCGCTAGGAAGGCCCAAAATCAATTTGAAGTGAAGATCAAGAAGGTTCGCAGCGACAATGGAACGGAGTTCAAGAACGCAAATGTGGACACCTTTCTTGACAAAGAAGGGATTTCACATGAGTTCTCGGCTACGTACACACCTCAACAAAATGGAGTTGTTGAGAGGAAGAACCGGACGCTCATCGAAATGGCGAGAACGATGCTTGATGAGTACAAGACGCCGAAGCACTTTTGGGCTGAAGCGGTTGAGACAGCTTGTCACGCAACAAATCGCTTGTATATTCACAAGCTACTTGGCAAGACGGCATACGAGCTCCTCACCACTAGCAAACTCCAAGTTGGATACTTTCGAGTATTCGGCTCAAAGTGCTACATTCTTGATAAGCATCGTCGTTCTAAATTTGCTCCTAAGTCTCATGAAGGTTTCCTACTTGGTTATGGCTCAAACTCTCACACTTACCGTGTCTATAACAATTTCACCCGAAAGGTTGAAGAGACGGTAGATGTGAAGTTTGATGAATCTAACGGCTCGCACGTAGAGCAATTGCCAATTGATGTAGGAGACAAAGACCCTTCGGAAGCAATCCAAGACTTATCTATAGGCAAGATTCGTCCAACGGAGGTCAAGGAGAGTACCTCGTCCGTCCAAGTGGAAGCTTCCACCTCACGACAAGGTGAACCAAGAGTTGATATGGAAGCATCCACAAGTGGGACACACCAAGACGGAAAAAAAACGAGGAAGTACACCAAGATAAACATCAACCACCTCCTTCTCCACCACGACAAGAGAACAACAACGTCAACAATGAAGAAGGCCAAGAAGAAGAGCAAGATGAAGAAGATGTTCCACCAAGATCCAAGCAAAAGATTTCACGAGTTTGAGCAAGAGTTGCTAAAGACCATCCCATCGAGCAAATCTACAATGATATCCAAACCGGGAGAATCACTCGCTCTAAAACTCGTTTAGCTAACTTTTGTGAACACTATTCATTCATCTCTAGCATTGAACCTATGAAGGTTGAAGAAGCATTGGAAGATCCGGATTGGATAAACGCCATGCATGAAGAGCTACACAACTTTGAGAGAAATCAAGTTTGGACATTGGTTGAAAAGCCCGAGAACAACCACAACATCATCGGTACCAAATGGGTGTTTCGCAACAAGCAAGATGAAGATGGACAAGTAGTTCACAACAAAGCATGTCTCGTCGCCCAAGGCTACACTCAAGTCGAAGGTATGGAATATGGTGAGACGTATGCCCCCGTTGCTAGACTTGAGTCCATTCGCATCTTACTTGCCTATGCTAATCACCATGATATCACCTTGTACCAAATGGACATTAAAAGTGCTTTTATAAATGGTGAAATAGAGGAGGAAGTTTATGTTAAGCAACCTCCCGGCTTTGTCAATCCTAAGAAACCTAATCATGTTTACAAACTTCACAAAGCTCTTTATGGTCTTAAACAAGCTCCTAGAGCATGGTATAAATGCTTGACTAAGTTCCTTATTGAAAAAGGCTTTGAAATTGGAAAAATTGATTCTACTCTTTTTACTAAAAGGGTTAATGGAGAACTATTTGTATGCCAAATCTATGTTGATGATTTTATATTTGGTTCAGCTAACCCTCACTTTAGTGAAAAGTTTGGAAAGCTAATGTCGGAGAAGTTTGAGATGTCTATGATGAGTGAACTCAAATTCATTCTCGGTTTGCAAATCAAGCAAACTAAGGAAGGTACCTTTGTCTCTCAAACAAAGTACACCAAGGACTTATTCAATAAGTTCAATATGCAAGAATGCAAAGGTATGACTACACCCATGCCTACTAGTGGACATCTTGGTTTGACCAAAGATGGTGAACTGGTTGATCAAAAGGTTTATCGCTCTATGATTGGTTCATTGTTATATCTATGTGCTTCACATCCCGATATTATGCTAAGTGTGTGCATGTGTGCACGATATCAGGCCGCTCCTAAAGAATGTCATCTTAAGGCCGTGAAAAGGATAGTAAGATACTTAATTCACACACCAAATTTTGGCATTTGGTATCCAAAGAGGGCCTCTTTTAATCTTGTTGGCTACTACGACTCGGACTATGCTGGTGACAAGGTTGATAGAAAGTCCACTTCAGGTACTTGTCAATTTCTTGGTAGATCTCTTGTGTCTTGGTCTTCCAAGAAACAAAGCTCGGTATCCTTATCCACCGCCGAAGCGGAATACATTGCCGCTGGTTCATATTGTGCTCAGTTACTTTGGATGACCCAAACTCTTAAAGATTATGGGATATATGTAAAACATATTCCATTGCTTTGTGACAATGAAAGTGCTATCAAGATTGCTCACAATCCCGTGCAACACTCTCGAACTAAGCATATTGAAGTTCGTCATCATTTCATTCAAGATCATGTTGCTAAGGGTGACATTAATCTTAAGCATGTTGGCACCGACAAACAATTAGCGGATATATTCACTAAACCACTTGATGAGAAAGTGTTTTGCAGGTTAAGAGGTGAATTGAACATCATTGATTCTTCAAACTTGGAGTAGGAACTTCATTTGGATACATGCAAGACATGAGCCTATGACTAATCCTTGATATTTCTCTTATGATGATAATCTTATGTCTTGGATACATTTGCACCTTGCATGTTATCTAACCCTTGTAGGTACTTGGATGAATTTAAATCTATGAGATTGCAACTCACTCACATCTTGAGCAATCTTTACATCACCAAGTCTCTACACAATGGTGGTTGAAGACGAGGAAGCACGAAACCATTCAAACATATCCTTTGACAAATTTGTTATTGAGTTTCATGATTGTCATTTTGGATACACAAGTGCTCTTCCTTGCAAAACTAACCCATGTAGGTAGATGAACTCAAATTTCAAAGTGGTGCTCCCAACTCTTGATGAGCTACATCAACCTTGAGCAACCCACACAAGTTCAACTACATGATCACGATCAACACCACCACCCAAGATATGTTATTCATCTTAGAGAAGCTTTACTCCAAGTCATGAGTCAAAGCAATAACTCAACAAGATGTGAATACATCAAAATGCTTAAAAAAATGGTAACCCCATCTATTATATACTTAAGACAAGAGGCAAACAAGCTATCACGTTGATCAACATATGTTAATATTATTTGCACCATTTGATTTGAAAATTAATGGCTGAGATTTAAAGAATTTACGTAACATGCTAATATATATTTATCAGTGTATTGGACCTGCATGTTGTCACGTCTGTGCAACATCTTTTTTTAGTGGAATCTAGGAAACGTAATCATCTAGATGTAACTAGGGAATTTAGGAAAGAACATCCAGCTTTGGAAAAAAGGGGGAGAATAGCCGGCTTTGAAAAGAAAGGAAAGAATAGCCAGGGCCAAAATGAACTATCTGGACAATGTACACTTATGAGATTAAGGCTTCACAAAAAAATGACCATGTACGCCTATGATTTAGAGTTTAAGCCTTCACAAAAAAAAGAGGCAAGTGTATGTATCATGTATGGAGACAAATAATTCCAACCCAATTTTTTAGAGAATCAATTCTACCACGTACAGTTGATTTTTTTTGGGTCCCGATAACTGCCACACGTGTGGCATGGATAGGAACCCGCCCGCACGCCTCGTGTGGCATGGACAGAACCGCCCAAGACGACCGCGTCGGTCGCAAGAATTGCACAGCCCGCACGTCCGGTGTGTGGCAACCCCGCCCGCACAACCCCGTCCGGGCCAGACGACCCCGCTGCCTGCATGACCCAGCCGTTCCCGGCCTCTGATCGATCCCCACTCTCGACTGCCGCCATCGTCCCCCACCTCTCGAACCCCTACCTTCGTTGCCGGCCTTCTCTGGTTGCCATGGCAACCAGAGCAGATCCGTAGGGCCTTCCCACCGCAAACCACACCCCAACCCTCCTCCACCCCCAGCCCCCCACTCCAACCCCGCCCTCCAAAGACGATCAGCTAAAAGCAGGTGAAATCTCCCGATCTCGTATTGCTTCTCATCCTTCTTCTGGGCAGAAAATTGCAAATTTACAAATGAAGGTGGCGATTGGATCCATGCTATAGGGGTAAAACACTACATGGTGCGGTGTATCTTCGCATTTGCCAAGCAGAATACACCAGATCTGCCATGTACTACGCTTGAGATTAACTTAAGTTCCTAGTTTGATTGACGCAAGTAGTTGGTAATGAAATGGATGAGTAGGAATCCCTAAAAAGGAGAGGAATGACAAATTTGGAATAAAGGGGGTGGGAAAAATTAATTGCCACTTGTGTATAACGTCAGTTGCCACCTTTCGTTGTCAGTAACTGCCACCAAGTTGACCGGTTGCTTGCCATCCTATTGTAGTGGTTGTTGCCATCTAATCGAACGGATAGCTAGCACCCAAAATTTTAGAAAAAAGAGTGTCCATGTGCATGTCCTACTTGCCGCGATGTGTTGGTTGCCTACGCATGAAAATGTGATAACACTGACGTGTTATCTTCTATGTGCACGCAGCGGAAGAATACAATTCTTGTGGATTGTTGATGCGTTCTTGTTCATCCAGTGATTGAGAACACATTGGAAGAAGCGAGACGCGGAAAGAATGAATCACGAAGATGGCGCTGATACTTAGGGTTCTCAAAGGCCAGAAACGCCCCCTTGGGATGCATCAGAGTACAGTCAACTCATTTCTGCAGGGCCGTTGCTGCCACTACTAGAACAGTATGCAGGCATTGGTATGATGCGTGATAACAAAAGAAAAGAACAGTTGCCATGTTCGCAACGATGAAGATGACATTCTACTTATGTCGTACACTGTCATTTTTTCGCAGGTTCTTATGACCAAAACACACTCAGGGGGCCTCCGTGGCAAGTTCAGTCACAGGGCGCTAACACTGACAAATGTACGGGCAGCCAACTTCAACTAGCGAATATGGCTAATCAAGGTAATGCATACGAAAAAGAACACATACTGATCTGGACATGAAAAATAAACTTGCAAAAGTTGGCAAAAGACTCACGAGTTATGACGGGTGAAAATGCAGAGCCTTCATGCATCACGTGGCATCAGGCAGCACCCATGTACCTGCCATCGACGTCATACACAGGTGAGTCCATAAAAAAGTGAAGTTGCGGATGGTGAATTAGCAGAAGGAGCATAGTTGACAACTGCAGTTGCCATGACTGGACAACTGCAATTGCCATGGATAAATAACTGCAGTTGTCATCCATGGACAACTGTTGTTGCCCTCCCTGGACAACTGCAGTTGCCATGGAGGAACAACTGCAGTTGCCATGCCAGGGCAACTGCAGTTGCCATACCAGGGCAACTCCAGTTGCCATGCCAGGACAACTGCAGTTGCCATACCAGGGCGACTGCAGTTGCCATGCTAGCACAAACTGCATTTGCCATGTATTGACCAACTACGACGATGCTTACACGTTATTACGGTGGTGGTAACACGGCAAACGTCTCGTGGCAAGCTTCACAGATTCCAGATAGAGCACGTCAATTTGGTGTCACAGACCACACAAGATGGGCACATGCAGCACAACAAGGTAAGGAAAAAATTGAACCACAAAAGAGCACTACATTTGTTTTTGTCGCAAAAAATAGCACGTGATGAAAAAGAAAATTTGTAGTAGTGATGGTGGACAAAACCAAGCATAAAACGCTAACAAGTGGTTGTGTGTAACGAGTCATGTATTGTCTTCGAAAATTTGCCAACTGCTAAAAGCATGTGTGCAACACTAATGGTTGATCGCATTTGCCTATTGAGATCAGGCTTAGAATGCAATTGTTTTGATGCTAGAACACAGTGGTTGCCATGTGTTGGTAGCAGTATTTGCCATGTATGCAGGACTACAGCTGCCATGCATATATAACCCAAGCTTTCGTACTAAAAAGGAGCTGGTTGTCGTGCATTGGCAAACAATAGTTGCCATGTTTGTTGGACTGTAGCTGCCATGACTGGACAACTACAGTTGCCATACATGTCCACGCGCAGACTCACGGCTTGCTGTTTGAATGATGTCATGCCAAATCACTCGAAGTTGATGTGATCCGTTGCTATAAACATGTTATTCAAACAAAAATCTTACTCTCGTACCTGTTTTTTCTATTATAGGGCCTACAACTACAGTGAACAGCGGCGCGGGGACATCTACTGCGGGGAGCTCTGAGCGCACGGAAGACGCGTTCCACCAGCCAGCAGACAATCATGTCCAGCAATTCCGACAGGCACCCCTTTAAACACAAGCACTGGCAACACTCAAGTAGATGAAACTGCCACCGATACTGAAGTGAATGATGAAACTGACGACGAGGCACAAGGGGATAAAGATGATGGGCAATCAGAGATAGTGGTACCTCAGCCACCGTACGTTGGGCAGAGATTTGAATCGTTTGCAGAAGCAAAGGAATTCTACCAAACATATGCAAAGTTCCATGGGTTTGCCGTCAACACCGAATACCGTAGGAAAATTAAGAAAACTAACGAGTACAACAGAGGTGAGATGAGGTGCCACAATGCACGAAGGAACAAGAAGGGGAAAGGTGTTGCACCTGTCGTTCTGGAACGAAAGAGAGGTATCATTCTCAAGACGGGATGCCCTGTCCGGTGTAAGCTAAACGTAGATGGAACACATTATGTGGTCACTGAATATTTTGACGAGCACAACCACAAACTCATAAAGAAGTTCGACCTGGTAAAATTTCTGACCGCCCATAGAGGATTCACCCCCGTCGAAAGACAATTCGTAAAGCTGCTACATGATTGTAACGTCGGTCCATCAAGAATGGTCCAGATACTATCACTCATCCACAACAAAAGGGGACTCGAGTAGCATGCCCTACATACCAGCCGACGCCACAAACCTAAGGTGAAAAGTACCGAGAGAGAGCAAGTTATTGACATAGAGGCCACAATGGCCTACTTCGATGAGAAAGCTTAAAGAAGATCCAGATTCTTCTACAGGATAAGGTTGGACGATGAGGACCGTGTCAGGAACATGTATTGGGTGGATGGTGCTGCAAGGAGAGCCTAAAAGCATTTCGAGATTGCATTTCATTCGACGCAACGTATCTCACTAATATGTACAAGATGCCATGCACTCCGTTCATAGGAATAAATAACCACAATCAGTCGTTGCAGTTCGGCCGTGGGCTCGTTCGGAACGAAGACACGGATGGGTACGTTTGGCTGTTCAAGACCTTCTTCGAGTGCATGGATGGACTTGCTCCGATGAACATAATAACAGACCAGGATTTCAGCATGCGTGCAGGCAAAGAGTGTTGGGGAACGTAGCAGAAATTCAAAATTTTCTACGCATCACCAAGATCAATCTATGGAGAATCTAGCAACGAGGGAAGGAGAGTGCATCTACATACCCTTGTAGATCGCTAAGCGGAAGCGTTCAAGTGAACGGGTTGAAGGAGTCGATTGTCGTGATTCAAATCACCGGAGATCCTAGTGCCGAACGGACGGCACCTCCGCTCAACACACGACAGCCGGTGATGTCTCCCACGCCTTGATCCAGCAAGGAGAGAGGGAGAGGTTGAGGAAGACTCCATCCATCAGCAACACAATGGCATGGTGGTGATGGAGGAGCGTGGCAATCCCGTAGGGCTTCGCCAAGCACCAAGGGAGAGGAGGAGGAGGAGAGGCAGGGCTGCACCAAGAGGGAGAGAACTCATGTGTGTTGGGCAGCCCCAAACCCCAAGTATATATAGGGAGGGAGGGCTGCGCCCCATCTAGGGTTTCCACCCCAAGGGGTGCGGCCAGCCCTAGATGGGGCTTGGGAGGCGGCCAAAGGGGAGGAGAGGAGGCGCCCACTAGATGGGCCTTAGGGCCCATCTCGCCCTAGGGTTTGCCCTCCCACTCTCCTTGCGCTTGGGCCCCTTGTGGGGCGCACCAGCCCACACCGGGCTGGTTCCTCCCACACTTGGCCCATGCAGCCCTCCCGGGTTAGTGGCCCCACTTGGTGGACCCTCGACCTCCGGTGGTCCCAGACGTCTGGGAAAAACCCAAACTTTTCGGTGACCAAAACAGGACTTCCCATATATAAATCTTTACCTCCGGACCATTCCGAACTCCTCGTGACGTCCGGGATCTCATCCGGACTCGAACAACATTCGGTAACCACATACAAACTTCCTTTATAACCCTAGCGCCATCGAACCTTAAGTGTGTAGACCCTACGGGTTCGGGAACCATCGCACATGACCGAGACGTTCTCGGTCAATAACCAACAGCGGATCTGGATACCCATGTTGGCTCCTACATGTTCCACGATGATCTCATCGGATGAACCACGATGTCAAGGACTCAATCAATCCGTATTCAATTCCCTTTGTCTAGCGGTATTGTACTTGCCCGAGATTCGATCGTCGGTATCCCGATACCTTGTTCAATATCGTTACCAGCAAGTCTCTTTACTCGTTCCGTAACACATCATCCCGTGATCAACCCCTTGGTCACATTGTGCACATTATGATGATGTCCTACCGAGTGGGCCCAGAGATACCTCTCCGTTTACACGGAGTGACAAATCCCATCTCGATTCGTGCCAACCCAACAGACACTTTCGGAGATACCAGTAGTGCACCTTTATAGTCACCCGATACGTTGTGACGTTTGGTACACCCAAAGCATTCCTACGGTATCCGGAGTTGCACAATCTCATGGTCTAAGGAAAAGATACTTGACATTAGAAAAGCTTTAGCATACTAACTACGATCTTTGTGCTAGGCTTAGTATTGGGTCTTGTCCATCACATCATTCTACTAATGATGTGATCCCGTTATCAATGACATCCAATGTCCATGGTTAGGAAACCGTAACCATCTGTTGATCAACGAGCTAGTCAATAGAGGCTTACTAGGGACATGGTGTTGTCTATGTACCCACACATGTATCTGAGTTTCCTATCAATACAATTATAGCATGGATAATAAACGATTATCGTGAACAAGGAAATATAATAATAACTAATTTATTATTGCCTCTAGGGCATATTTCCAACAGTCTCCCACTTGCACTAGAGTCAATAATCTAGTTCACATCGCCATGTGATCAACAGTGATAGGTCACATCGCCATGTGACCAACATCCAAAGAGTCTACTAGTGTCTTAAACTAGTTCACATCACCATGTGATTAAGTCTCAATGAGTTCTAGGGTTTGATCATGTTTTGCTTGTAAGAGAAGTTTTAGTCAACGGGTCTGCAGTATTCAGATCCGTATGTACTTCGCAATTCTCTATGTCATATTGTAAATGCTGCTTCCACGTTACACTTGAAGCTATTCCAAATGGTTGCTCCACTATATGTATCCGGTTTGCTACTCAGAGTCATTCGGATAGGTGTCAAAGCTTGCATCGACGTAACAGTTTACGCCGAACTCTTTATCATCTCCATAATCGAGAAACATGTCCTTATTTACTACAAGGACAATTTTGACCGCTGTCCAATGATCCATTCCTGGATCATTCTTGTACCCCTTGACTGACTCATGGCAAGGCACACTTCCGGTGCGGTACACAGCATAGCATACTATAGAGCCTACGTCTAAAGCATAGGGGACGACCTTCGTCCTTTCTCTCTTTTCTGCCGTGGTCGAGCTTTAAGTCTTAACTTCATACCTTACAACTCAGCCAAGAACTCCTTCTTTGACTGATCCATCTTGAACACCTTCAAGATCATGTCAAGGTATGTGCTCATTTGAAAGTATTATTAAGCATTTTTGATCTATCCTTATAGATCTCGATGCTCAATGTTCAAGTAGCTTAATCCAGGTTTTCTATTGAAAAACATCTTTCAAATAACCCTATATGCTTTCCAGAAATTCTACATCATTTCTAATCATCAATATGTCAACAACATATACTCATCAGAAATTCTATAGTGCTCCCACTCACTTCTTTGAAAATACAAGTTTCTCATAAACTTTGTATAAACCCAAAATCTTTGATCATCCTATCAAAGTGCATATTCCAACTCCGAGATGCTTACTCCAGTCCTTAGAAGGATCGCTGGAGCTAGCATACCTTTTAGCATCCTTAGGATCGACAAAATTTTTCTGATTGTATCATATACAACCTTTCCTTACGTAAACTGGTAAGGAAACTCGTCTTGACATCCATCTACCAGATTTCATAAATGCAGCTAATGCTAACATGATTCCGACGGACTTAAGCATCGCTACGGATGAGGAAATCTCATCGTAGTCAACTCCTTGAACTTGTGAAAAACTCTTCGCCACAAGTCGAGCTTCACAGACAGTGACATTACCGTTCACGTCCGTCTTCTTCTTAAAGATCCATTTATCTCAATGGCTTGCCGATCAACGGGCAAGTCCACCAAAGTCCATGCTTTGTTATGATACATGGATCCTATCTCGGATTTCATGGCTTCTAACCATTTGTCGGAATTTGGGCCCACCATCGCTTCTCCATAGCTCGAGGTTCATTGTTGTCTAGCAACATGACCTTCAAGACAGATCACCGTACCACTCAAGCGATCGCATCCTTGTCACCCTATGAGGTACGGTAGTGACTTGATCCAAAACTTCATGATCACTATCATAAGCTTTGACTTCAATTGGTGTAGGTGCCACAGGAACAACTTCCTGTGCCCTGCTACACACTTATTGAAGTGACGGTTCAATAACCTCATCAAGTCTCCACCATCCTCCCACTCAACTTTTCGAGACGAACTTTTCCTCAAGAAAGGACCCGATTCAAGAAACAATCCCTATTGCTTTCGGATCTGAATTAGGAGGTATACCCAACTGTTTTGGGTGTCCTATGAAGATGCATTTTATCCGCTTTGGGTTCGAGCTTATCAACCGAAACTTTTCCACATAAGCGTCATAGCCCCAAACCTTTAAGAAACGACAACTTAGGTTTCTCCAAGCGGTGTCGTCTCAACAGAATTACGTGGTGCCCCATTAAAGTGAGTGCGGTTGTCTCTAATGCCTAACCCATGAACGATAGTGGTAATCGATAAGAGATATCATGGTATGCACCATATCCAATAGAGTGCAACTATGATGTTCGGACACACCATCACACTATGGTGTTCAGTGGTATTAATTGTGAAACAATTTGCACAATGTCTTAATTGTGTGCCAAAACTCGTAACTCAGATATTCATCTCTATGATCATATCATAGACATTCTATCCTCTTGTCACGAAGATCTTAAACTTCACTCTGAAATTACTTGAACCATTCAATAATTCAGACTTGTGTTTCATCAAGTAAATATACTCAACATCTACTCGAATCATCGTGAAGTCGAACATAACGATATTCACTGCATGCCTCAGCACTCATTGGACTGCACACATCAAAATGTGTTACTTCCAACAAGTTGCTATCTAGTTCCATCTTACTGAAACCGAGGTTTTTCAGTCATCTTATCCATGTGGTATGATTTGCATATCTCAAGTGATTCAATAATCAAGTGAGTCTAAACGATCCATCTGCATAGAGTTTCTTCATGCGTATGCACCAATAGACATGGTTCGCATGTCTCAAACTTTTCAAAAACGAGTGAGTCCAAAGATCCATCAACATGGAGCTTCTTCATGCGTTTTACACCAATATGACTTACATGGCAATGCCACAAGTAAGTGGTACTATCATTACTATCTTATACCTTTGGCATGAAAATGTGTATCACTACGATCGAGATTCAATAAACCATTCATTTAGGTGCAAGACCATCGAAGGTGTTATTCAAATAAATAGAGTAACCATTATTCTCCTTAAATGAATAATCAGACGATAGACATAATCCAATCATGTCTATGCTCAACGCAAACACCAAATGACAATAATTATGGTTTAATACTAATCTTGATGGTAGAAGGAGCGTGCGATGTTTGATCACATCAAAATTGGAAACACTTCCAACACATATCGTCAGCTCTCCTTTAGCTAGTCTCCGTTTATTCCGTAGCTCTTTTATTTCGAGTTACTAACACTTAGCAACCGAACCGGTATCTTAATACCCTGGTGCTACTAGGAGTACTAGTAAAGTACACATTAACATAATGTATATCCAATATACTTCTATCGACCTTGCCTGCCTTCTTATCTACCAAGTATCTAGGGTAATCCCGCTCCAGTGGTTTTTTTTCCTTATCACAGAAGCACTTAGTCTCGGGTTTAGGTTCAACCTTGGGTTTCTTCACTAGAGCAGCAACTTGTTTTGCCGTTTCATGAAGTATCCCTTGTTTCCCTTGCCCTTCTTGAAACTAGTGGTTTTACCAACCATCAACAATTGATGCTCCTACTTGACTCCTACTTTCGCGGTGTCAAACATCGCGAACACTTCAAGGATCATCATATCTATCCCTGATATGTTATAGTTCATCACGAAGCTCTAGTAGCTTGGTGGCAATGTCTTTGGAGAAACATCACTATCTCATCTGGAAGATCAACTCCCACTCGATTCAAGTGATTGTTGCACTCAGACAATCTGAGCACAAGCTCAACGATTGAGCTTTTCTCCCTTAGTTTGCAGGCTAAGAAAATCGTCGGAGGTCTTATACCTTTTGACGTGGGCACAAGCCTGAAATCCCAATTTCAGCCCTCGAAACATCTCATATGTTCCGCGACATTTCTAAAACGTCTTTCGTGCCTCAACTCTAAACCTTTTAACTGAACTATCACGTAGTTATCAAAACGTGTATGTCCGATGTTCGCAACATCCACAAACGACGTTTGGGGTTCAAAGACACCGAGCGGTGCATTAAGGACATAAGCTTTCTCTGTCCACATAATCGCTACTTTCAACTTTCAACTATATTTTCTCTAGGAACATATCTAAACAGTGGAACTAAAACGCGAGCCATCGACATAATTTGCAAAAGGTCTTTTGACTATGTTCAGGATAATTAAGTTCATCTTATGAACTCCCACTCGAGATAGACATCCTCTGGTCATCTAAGTGATTACATGATCCGAATCAACTAGGCCGTGTCCGATCAACACGTGAGACGGACTAGTCATCATCGGTGAACATCTTCATGTTGATCGTATCTACCATACGACTCATGCTCGACCTTTCGGTCTCCGTGTTCCGAGGCCATGTCTTCACATGCTAGGCTCGTCAAGTTAACCCTAAGTGTTTCTGCGTGTGTAAATCTTGCTTACACCCGTTGTATGTGAACGTAAGAATCCATCACACCCGATTAACACGTGGTGCTTAGAAGCGACGAACTGTAGCAACGGTGCACAGTTAGGGGAGAACACTTCTTGAAATTTGTGTAAGGGATCATCTTATTTACTACCGTCGTTCTAAGTAAACAAGATGCATAAACATAATAAACATCACATGCAATTATATAGTAGTGACATGATATGGCCAATATCATATTGCTCCTTTTGATCTCCATCTTCGGGGCTCCATGATCATCATTGTCACCGGCATGACACCATGATCTCCATCATCATGATCTCTATCATCGTGTCTTCATGAAGTTGTCTCGCCAACTATTACTTCTACTACTATGGCTACCGGTTAGCAATAAAGTAAAGTAATTACATGGCGTTGTTTAATGACTCGCAGGTCATACAATAAATAAAGACAACTCCTATGGCTCCTGCCGGTTGTCATACTCATCGACATGCAAGTCGTGAATCCTATTACAAGAACATGATCAATCTCATACATCACATATCATTCATCACATTCTTCTTGGCCATATCACATCACATAGCATACCCTGCAAAAACAAGTTAGACGTCCTCTAATTGTTGTTTGCATGTTTTACGTGGCTGCTTTGGGTTTCTAGCAAGAACGTTTCCTACCTACGCAAAACCACAACGTGATATGCCAATTGCTATTTACCCTTCATAAGGACCCTTTTCATCGAATCCGTTCCGACTAAAGTGGGAGAGCGGCACCGCTAGCCACCTTATGCACCAAGTGCATGTCGATCGGTGGAACTGTCTCACGAAGAAATGCGTGTAAGGTCGGTCCGGCCGCTTCATCCCACAATACCGTCGAAACAAGATTGGACTAGTAACGGTAAGCATATTGAACAAAATCAACGCCCACAACTACTTTGTGTTCTACTCGTGCAAAGAATCTACGCAATAGACCTAGCTCATGATGCCCTTTGTTGGGGAACGTGGCAGAAATTCAAAATTTTCTACGCATCACCAAGATCAATCTATGGAGAATCTAGCAACGAGGGAAGGAGAGTGCATCTACATACCCTTGTAGATCGCTAAGCGGAAGCGCTCAAGTGAACGGGGTTGAAGGAGTCGATTGTCGTGATTCAAATCACCGGAGATCCTAGTGCGAACGGACGGCACCTCCGCGTTCAACACACGTACAGCCCGGTGATGTCTCCCACGCCTTGATCCAGCAAGGAGAGAGGGAGAGGTTGAGGAAGACTCCATCCATCAGCAACACAACGGCATGGTGGTGATGGAGGAGCGTGGCAATCCCAGCAGGCTTCGCCAAGCACCAAGGGAGAGGAGGAGGAGGAGAGGGGCTGCACCAAGAGGAGAGAACTCATGTGTGTTGGCAGCCCCAAACCCCAAGTATATAGGGGAGGGAGGGCTGCGCCCCATCTAGGGTTTCCACCCCCAAGGGGTGCGGCCAGCCCTAGATGGGGCTTGGGAGGCGGCCAAAGGGAGGGAGAGGAGGGCGCCCACTAGATGGGCCTTGGGGCCCATCTGCCCTAGGGTTGCCCCTCCCACTCTCCCTTGCGCTTGGGCCCCTTGTGGGGCGCACCAGCCCACCGGGCTGGTTCCTCCCACACTTGGCCCATGCAGCCCTCCTGGGTTAGTGGCCCCACTTGGTGGACCCGGGACCCTCCGGTGGTCCCGTGACGTTCTGGAAAAACCCGAAACTTTTCGGTGACCAAAACAGACTTCCATATATAAATCTTTACCTCCGGACCATTCCGAACTCCTTGTGACGTCCGGGATCTCATCCGGACTCGAACAACATTCGGTAACCACATACAAACTTCCTTTATAACCCTAGCGTCATCGAACCTTAAGTGTGTAGACCCTACGGGTTCGGGAACCATGCAGACATGACCGAGACGTTCTCCGGTCAATAACCAACAGCGGGATCTGGATACCCATGTTGGCTCCCACATGTTCCACGATGATCTCATCGGATGAACCACGATGTCAAGGACTCAATCAATCCCGTATTCAATTCCCTTTGTCTAGCGGTATTGTACTTGCCCGAGATTCGATCGTCGGTATCCCGATACCTTGTTCAATATCGTTACCAGCAAGTCTCTTTACTCGTTCCGTAACACATCATCCCGTGATCAACCCCTTGGTCACATTGTGCACATTATGATGATGTCCTACCGAGTGGGCCAGAGATACCTCTCCGTTTACGGAGTGACAAATCCATCTCGATTCGTGCCAACCCAATGACACTTTCGGAGATACCGTAGTGCACCTTTATAGTCACCCGATTACGTTGTGACGTTTGGTACACCCAAAGCATTCCTACGGTATCCGGAGTTGCACAATCTCATGGTCTAAGGAAAAGATACTTGACATTAGAAAAGCTTTAGCATACGAACTACGATCTTTGTGCTAGGCTTAGTATTGGGTCTTGTCCATCACATCATTCTACTAATGATGTGATCCCGTTATCAATGACATCCAATGTCCATGGTTAGGAAACCGTAACCATCTGTTGATCAACGAGCTAGTCAATAGAGGCTTACTAGGGACATGGTGTTGTCTATGTACCCACACATGTATCTGAGTTTCCTATCAATACAATTATAGCATGGATAATAAACGATTATCGTGAACAAGGAAATATAATAATAACTAATTTATTATTGCCTCTAGGGCATATTTCCAACAAAGAGGAGGTCTTTCCGTTGGCAGTGCATAGGCACTGCAGGTGGCACATTATAAAGAAGGCTGAGGAGACGCTAGGACCGTTCTTTGTTGACCGTCTAGAGCTGCACAAGGCATTCGAGCTGTGCGTGGACCACAGCTTGACAGTGGAGGAGTTTGAAAGGAGCTGGATGGCCATGACTGAAACACATCAAGTCCAAGACAACGAGACTCTTGTTAGCCTGTGGGAGAAGCGAATGTACTGGGTGCCGGCCTACTTCATGCAGTGCTTCTTCCCCTTTCTACAGACTACGCAGCGCAGCGAGGGGTTCAATGCCGTTTTGAAGCGGTACGTGAGCCCTGGCAACTCATTGCTACAGTTTGCCAAGCAGTACATAGCTTTGCAACAAAAAATTCTGGGATCTGAGCTACAGCAAGAAGCGACCACAACACTAAAGCAGCCAAAATTGCTAACGTATTTACCGATGGAGAGGTAAATGAGCAAGATATACACCAACAAGATCTTTAACAAGTAAGTCAGTTGCGTTATAGTCTTATTTACGCAAAAGTACTAAGGCAGTAGGTGCCATATAGAGTGCAATGCAGCTGCCATGATATGCAGTTGCCATGTTTAATGAAATACTGTTTGCCATATTTACTCAGCTGCAGTTGCCATGTTCAATGAAAATTATGTTTGCCATGCTTGCTCGGATGCATTTTCCATGTTCAATGAAGTGAAGTTGCCATGTTTAATGCACTGTACTTCCATTGGGGCATGTTGGTATGCAAATGCCAATGTCAACTGAAAAATGTTATATTGTCGACACATATGCTGAAATGCAATTGCCATGTTTAATACAATGCAACTGCCATGTTTGTTGAAATGCAATTGCCATGTTTACTCAACTGTAGATGCCATGTTTAATAAAAATGCAGTTGCCATGTTTTATGCAATGTGCTTCCATTGGGGAATGTTGCTGTGGAAATGACGATGTCCAGTTGAAAATGTATTACAGTTACGATGTCTAGTGTACTGCAGTTGCCATGTCTGGTGTACTGCAGCTGCCATGTCTAATGTACTACAGTTGCCATGTTCAAGGTACTATATTTGCCATGTTCAATGTACTATGTTTGCCATGTTCAAACAAAATGTATTTCTATTTCCATGACAACATAAGGTGCTACAAAAAAAGAGAGCACGATAGTTTAACAGAAAACACACAAAACTTGCAGATTCTAGGAAGAAATAAAGCATGCCAGCATGTTCACGGCTTTCCAGGTGGACGAACATACGTTTAAGGTGTGTTCTATTTTGGGCATGTCAGATTCAGAACCTGAAGACCCGGACAAAGGAAGGAACTACTTCATCAAAGCCTCGATAGGCGAAGGCGAGTACTACTGCCAATGTTGCAAGTTTGAACGGGACGGCATTGTGTGCTGTCACATACTAAAAGTAATGGACATGAACGCTGTGACACGGATGCCCCGCCATTTCATAAGGCGGCGATGGACTTGGGACGTTGACGACGTGTTGGCGCCGCAGACAACAAACGCAGTTCTGGCTGTGCATGATGAGAGACCTGAGTCAACCATGGAAGCCGTGAGGCACGTTGTGCTGACAAAGAACTATGCTGAGCTAATTGATGAAGCGTGCAAGAGTGATGAGACAGCGAGTCGCAGAAAAACACAGAAGGCCACAAAAGAGAGCTTGATGAGATCAAGAAGAGGAAAGCTGAGGAAGCCTTACACCGGTTCCCCTGCACATCAAAGTGTGCCTTCCTCCACGGGGCCATCATCTGAAAACTCGGAGATAGGATCTGGAACAGCAAGCACACAAACCCAGGTCAGGAACCCACCCCGTTCCATCACAAAGGGTCGTCCAAGAGAGGTAAGGTACAAATCGGGATTGGAGATTCAAGCAAAACACAAGAAAACGAAGAAAGGGACAGGAAATCCATAAGAAAAAAATGGGCCGATGTGACATGGTCCTTGTGGACATTTTGTTTTGTACCCTAGATGTTGTGAATTTTTTTTAAATTGGGAGAATGACTCTTGAGGGGCATCAGAAGTTGAAGGAAAATACATTGAGTGGATAAATGCAGTTGCCATGTTATGGGTTCTTAATCTGCCATGTTATGTGTAGTTAATCTGCCATGCTATTTTATACTAAATATGCCATGTTAATTGTACTGGATCTGCCATGTTAGTTGTACTGGATCTGCCATGTTAGTTGTACTGGATCTGCCATGTTAATTATGCTGGATCTTCCGTGTTGTTTGTACTGAATCTGCCATGTTAGCTGTACTGAAATATGACATGGTATTTGTAATGACTCTGCATCGCATATATTTCCGTGATAATTCGACGCGGTTTAGTCACACATAGTGTGTTCTGTGCAATGTATGGGAAACAAAAATTGAAAAAAGCGTAACGTGCATCAACCACAGGAAAGGTTACGGCTACATGATCAAACTACCATGCTAGCCGGTACAGTTAGCGATGAAAAAAGAAGAAGAAAAACAGCCAAATGAAAAACAACGATGACTTTCACTAACCATATCTGATGAACTACATTTTTCCATGTTTTAAAACATCGTAGGCGCATTCGGAGCAGCAAACTGTTGCTACAAACGATGAAACCATAGTAATAATGATAAACATAAAACGTATCTGCTGTCACGCCTAAATAGGTTCACATCCATGCATATATTACAGAAAATATTCAAATGTCGCTCACACACCACCACTACACTACTAGGCTACGCGGGGTTGCAGTCATAACATATCACGCGAACATAGTTTTGACAAGAACAAAGATAGTACCTTACATTCCTCGGCAACAGAATGTAAGGTGTGCGTCCGATGTGTAACGCCACGTGATCACTTGTACTTCTTGATGACTTTCTTGACAGCTTCCTCCACGAACTCGCGTGCTCCGGACCGCTTGTTGAAATCTTCATTCGTCAACCAGTTCCATGTGTAAATTTTCCGGAGCTCAACGACCGTTGCAGCTGTGACAGCAGGGACAAGTCTACCTTCCCACTTTGCAAAGTATTCCAATGTGTGAAAAAACCACAGTCCGTCCTGCACAAGGAAAAGAGTTAGGTGAACTCGCAAAAAGGACAGACATAGCAATGATAAACTTCAATTCAGATGTAACAACAAAAGAGGGGTGGGATTGATGTAAATGGCACATGAAGGATGGGGTAGGAAATTACGTGTTCCCTTGATTCGTAGTCGCCACGTACTCAATCGGGAAATATCTGATCTAGACCTTTGAGTTTTCATAGTGACGGTTCCATGTCTCTTTGACGTTGTTGATGAAGAATTCAGCATGCGAAGTAAGGTCTGCATCAGCTGCCGAACGGATTGAATCAAGCACCTCAAAACGTTGGTTCTTAAGGTCAAGACAGATTGCATAGTGGTGACCACAGTTGTCTTGTGGGTCGTGTGGTGCAAGCTCCTGCTACATGGGGAACATGACCTGCATGTAAAAGTGAAGGAAATGAGAAGCAGAGTTCACATGAAGAACAACAGAGGGACAAAAAAAGTAGAATCACGTAGAATGTTTTAGTTATGGTGGGGGTAGTTGAAAGAAAGTTGCCATCCATGTATGAACAAAATTTGCCGTGTATTTTACTATGAAGTTGCCACATAGTTTGCACGGGATGCAAAAATCAAAAATTCAGTTTGCACGACATCTATTGCCTCATGAAACATCTGCCACATAAACAGAGTGCAGATGATGACAAAAACCATACCATGTGAAAAAAAGTGCAAACAGGGAAAGAGTACTCATATATTTCTTCAGTGTGAGCTTGAATTCACCGTGTTGAGCAAAATTCTTCCTCAGGATTTTGTGGTGGAAGTCACCATCCCATATTTTGCAGGTCACACTGTAATGCATGATTATTTTGTCGGCACACACATCCATATGATTGTTGATGTAGTCAATCCCGCATGCAACTACATTCTTCGACTTTTACCGTTAGGCCTCACGGACTCGGCAAGACTACCCAGGTCGACGTACGTCGCTCCGCATTGAATGACCTTCTGTCCAAACATGAGTTGTATGAAAATGATATAACATGAAAGAATCATGCCTACTAAGTAAAAAAATTAAAGAACTAAAACGTAAGCGGATCATGTATAGAAAGTACGAAGAAGATGAATGGTAAAAAGAGAGCAAAGCAAACTGAGAGATTATGTGGTGTGGTCATTTACGCTTTCAGCTCCTTCATGTGCTTTCTGCTGGCCCTCGCATTTCCGAACCGCTTGACAATATCGTACAGCTGGGTCTGTTCCTTTGTGGCCCTGAATTCGGGCTCGTAGTCTTCCGCGGGAGGTGGGTGAACTACCCTCTGTTGCCTCACAGAACCAGGGGTGGCACTCCTAATGGTATCCTCAGATACCGTATTTGCAGGCACATTCGAACTTGATTGCTCCTACCCTCGTGATGACCTCCTCTGCAATGCTGCCTCCTCGATCCTGCGGTAAGCTTCATCAAGTGACGGTGAAATCTCCTCAGGGGTGCCTGCAAGGATCAAAAAAGTGGATTAGGATACCTAGAAATCAAAAACAGATGGATTGTGAGAAGATAGGGTGCATGATGTGAAATGTAGGTACAAAAAGTGGGGAGTTGCCATGTGTGGTGCAACTACAGTTGCCATGTCACCGCAACTACAGTTGCCATGTAGTTGCACTGTAGTTGCCATGTCACAGCAACTACAGTTGCCATGCTGTGTCAAATCCACTTGCCATGCGCTTGCCGTATGGAAAAATGCAGCATGGAAACAAAAAATGCAGGTGACATGGTGCAGCAAATCCAGTTGCCATGTGTATTGCGTTGTATTTGCCATGTGACAACAACTACAGTTGCCATGTTGAATCAACATCAGTTTCCATAGGGTTGCCCAATGTAAAATGCAGCATGGCAGCAAAAAAATGTAGGTGACATGGTGCATCATAACCAGTTGCCATGTCATCACATATCAGTTGCCATCACAAGTGAGAACCCCAAAAAAATATGATTGGGACAAAAGTCAAACTACAAAGATGTATACAAGAAAATGATAAGGACATGATAAATGTACCTTGGACTATCGGCTCTGCGAACTTGACAGCCTTCCTTCCCTCGACCATTGGCTGCGCCATCATTGCGGGCATGCCTCCCGGGAAAGCAAAGGCAACTGGCATAGGATCTGGCACCACTGGTTGATCTTGACTGATGCCAAGACTGAAGCTCGGTGGGGTGAAGGCCATTGGGTGCCTCTCATGCCTACTAGCCGTACCACGAACAACTTGCGGGGCAGAATCCAAGGGTGAAAGATCGACAAACATATCTGAATCGGCCGCTACAGAATGATCGGGCTTATTTATAGGGCGGGGCGTGTTGTCAGCGGTATTAGCCGCAGCTCTATTGACAATCTTCTTGTTTGGGCTGTAGGGGACACCCACATTGACTGGGAGCCTGGAAGTGCGCAGATTTAAGCTGGGGATTTCCACTGCGGGTAAAGACGCAGTCTGCTCCGGAAGTTCACCTGCGTCACTCGTGCCCGGCTTGACACCTGCATCAGTTGTGCTCCGGTCTTCCGGTTTCTCCATCACATTGCTTTTGGCAGGTGGCGGGAACAGTGTGGACGCAGGAACATAACCAGACTCATCTCTGCTGCTCCTAGCTACAGCTGGTGCGTTGGGTATGTCTGTTGATTGCTTGCGGGGGCTACGACGCCTAGGTGGAAGACCAGCACACGAAACAGTCGCCTTAGTAGTATCTGCACCGACAGGAGCTGGAGCTATTGTGCCAAGACTCTCACCTGTAGATGGCATGTCATTGTGAACTGCCGCCTCAGCCACTTCTGTCGTGGGCACATGAGTGCCACCATGCACGCACTTGGAATCAATGTCAGATGAGCGGGAATCTTCCTTGCTTAGGTTGGTCTCGGGAGCATCCACTTCAACACTTGCTGATGGGGTGGCATGGCTCACAGCAGCATCCTTCATTGCCAGAAGAGTTGGCAATATTTCAGTTGTCCTGGCAGATACCGACTCGTCACTCCCCGATGTACGGATGCCTATTGTTCTAGCCTGCACATCTGCAACCGGCGAAGATGGTCGGCCACTTGCATCAGAGTTAGTGGGAGCAGTTGACGGTGCAGCAGCAGTTTTGTCGCCTGGTGCCTCATGAACATCTGAGTTGCCCCCTGTTGACAACTTTGAATGAAGGCGTTCGAGTGGGTCCTTACTGATATGCTTGGCCCCCCGTGTATTAGTCTTCTTCACCCTGCAAAAAAAAGAAAGCACATGAAAAAGGTATTAAAAAGTGAACAAAATATATTTGCCATGGTAGAAATCTAAAAAAATGAAAAATAAGTGGAAAAGTTGGTAGTTGCCATGTAACGGAAATATGAGTTGCCATGTGGCATAGTTAGCAGTTGTCATGCAAATCCAGCAGTAGTTTCCATGTTAGCCAACTTGAAGAATGATAAAAATGTCTGATCTGCCATGAATGCAATTTCAAAACTAGGTATGGGATGAGCACACAATCCAATGGAAAAGATGGCAGTTGCCATTAGGTACAATAAGAGTTGCCATTTGGCCTAGATGGCAATTGCCATGTAAAAACAAGTAGGAGTTGCCATGCACTTAAAAAAGGAAGGAAAAAATCATTTGAAAAACAGTAGTTGCCATGTGGGGATGATGACAGAAGCCCATGTGACAAGCTGAACGGATGCGTTGAAAAATCAAAAAAATATATCACTATGTCAACGAAAGCGCATGGAAAACCTACTTCTTGACTGGCTTTCTCAGGTCTGGCAACACGACAGGATCCCCGGTGTTGGACGTTGTCGTACGAGGAGATGACCAGGTGGAAGGGGTGTCACCAGCAATGGGGGCACCTTTGTTCAACCGATCAGAAACACGGGTTGGCGTTGGCGCCTGTTTCTTCAGAATCGCTTTCGTCCACCACCGGCTCACTTTGCACGTATGAGATGGAGGAAAAAAAGGTGGCAATTGTCAGACAGTAAACTCGTTGTCGCGTTTGTCAGAAACAAGTGCAAAAAGGGATCAATCTGTTCCAAAAATATAGACAAAGCAAAAAACTAAAATTAAAGTCGAACCTCCTCCTGGCAGCTACGGGATCGGTCCTAGACCTCTTGCCAGGAGAACCCTGCCCAACATCCTCTGGAGCCCTCCCCCTCTTTGATGGCAACACCCCCTAGCCTCTCGCAGCTGTATGTTCTTTGACTTTCTCCAGTGGGGGGACATCTGATGCATCCTTGCCCTTGTTACCACCTGCACGAACTTCGGCATGTTCATCATCATCGGTGTCCTGTTGCACGTTCTCCATGTCATCGTCGTCATCCTTGCTGAGACCAGCGTCTCCATCTAGTTCATCTTGTGTGTCAGCAGGCTCTTGGGAACTGTTGTAGTCATACCGGCCACAGCAACCAGTTGGCCGATGTGTCCGTTCTGGGAGAAATGAAGTGAACTGCCTTGCAACCGCGTCGCTGTCAGAGCCACTGAGGGACGTCCACCCCTCATTCAACTTCCCGAGCAAGCCGGTCATTCTGGATGCAAACTGCCCAATTAGATGCTCAACAGGTGCCCTCGCCTGTGCACGAAACAAGAAGCATCAATAACCACCCATATTACAGTTACTTGTGCGACATCAAAAATAATCCAAGGCAAACCATAGATGTAGATCTTTTGATTACCTCAGTAGGGCAAGACGGAGCTGAGTGCACGTCCATCCACTTTCCAAAGTTTTGAGGCCCCCCAAACACGTTGTAGTCTATAGCATGCTTGGCCATCAGCTGGAAAAAACAAAAAAAATAGCTAGGATGTAAGAGAGAGAATGATTAACACTGACTAGCAGTTCATGTGTTGCAAAAATGCAACAAAAAAAGAAGACGTGAATATAAGTTTCAGCACGAATGGCAGAGTTGCCATGTGGAGTGAGACATGGCAACAATACGCAGACAGCCATGGCTGACAAAGGTAGTCATCTCTTGTGAACCACAAACGGTTGCCGCATAACATTTTTTTTTCATATGTTATGCCGCAAAAAATTTGTAAGCATGCCGTGTAGAGAAAGAAACCAGAACTAACCTGCAGTTTTCCGTATTTGGTATCAGTTACCCTGTCTACAGCAAGCACATCCTTGACAGCATCAATAGTCCACGCAGAAACAGTAAACTTGTGCGTAGGCGGCGGGCCTCCTGTCCCAGTGAAATCCACGGTGGACAGATCAAGACAGTCGACGTACATGAGCTGATGTACAACAATTTTAAAAAGAAAGAAATATCAATTGCCATCATGGTACTATGCAAAAAAAAAACAGGATAATCTATGTTCCCATGATAATCAAGTTGAAGTGCATGAAAAAGAGAAAAAGAAGAAGTTGCCATCTGTATGTGCTAGTTGCCATCATAGTGTGATGGCAGTTGCCATGTTGTCACGATGGCAGTTGCCATCATAGTATGATGACAGTTGTCGTCATAGTATGATGGCAGTTGCCATGTTGTCATTATGGCAGTTGCCATCTTGTTATGATCACGTTGCCATGCATGAATAAAAGGTGTTAAAAAAAGTGTTCACAGAAAAGGACTGGTAAAAAAATACCATTAAATGCAGTCGACAACCCTTTTGGTACATCTTGCTTGAGAATGCATCATCCAGGAAGTCGGCAATAAACTTACACCAATTCATGTTCTTCACATTTTTCAGTTCCGCCTGCACCGCACAAAATTTCAGGACAAGGAGTTGCCGCAACAAAAATCAAATGGAAAAAAACATCAGAAAACACTGGCAGTGACTAGCTTTACACATGACATCGGAGCCAAAAGATTGAAGGAAAATAAAGTAGTAAAGATGGATCATTCACCAGGATGGGGAAGCATTTGTTGCTTGGGCGAAGAGAAGTGGTCGGCATGAAAACATGTGAGATGAGGTACATGAGTAGCTTCATCTTAAAAACATCTCCATGGGTTGTCATGGCCTGCAGCGAATTTGCCAGTACATACGTGTTCGGCATGGATGCAACCCAGGAAACAAACGGGGGGACAGCGCCTCCTCAATCTTGTTATTAACCTCGTACGGGGCTTTGATCTGTCCACGAGGCACCCCCAAAGTGCAGAACACGGATTCCTCGTTCAACGGTAGTCTTCCACGTCCCGGAATCACAAATTCCCTGGAGGCGGGGTCATAAATCTCACCAAGCCAGTCGCATACAGGGTTGACAAGATTCGTGCACCGGACATTCATCAGAGCCTGCATACCCATCTCAGCAGCCGCTCCCTTCTGATCGTCGGTAAATCTGTCAGTCAATGTAGTCAGTCCTTCTTGGGAGGCCATGTTGCAAATACGTTTCTTCTTCTGCAAAAAACAGACAAAAAAGTGATCAGTTGTTGCCTTGTTTTGCACTGTGATGAAATTTTAGTTCATGACAAACGATTGCAAGCTCGAGGTGGCAACAAATAACATAAACAGGAGGACGAGGGGTGTGTGGACAGTTACCTCATCGCCCGCTTTTCTCCTTCCAGTTGCCCGATTCTGCTGTGGTGGATCCATGAAATCATCATCATCATTTTGATGATCACCGCGAGCCATTCTGCTGAGGTAGAAACAGACCAAATTGTCACGGTGGAAATGAAAATGCAGGATGTAAGCAGTTGCCACCTAACAGAGAATGTCAACTAGTGAATGCAAAATATCACATGAACACGCACTCACCCCCCCTATGATTGTCGAAAACATAAATCTGGCAATTAAGCACATTGGCTACATTTTGAAAAAAAAGTGTACAGATCGTAAATGCACTTGAAAACAAAATGTTGAAGTTGCCATGTTAGCCCAAGATAGTACGATAGAAAGTCACAAAATCCTCCACTGCACAAAAACTAAGATGTGGCAGCTCACACCCTGTCCTAAATACACCAATGAAATGCCATGTGTTCAGCGGCAAAAAATGTGCTAGGTTGAAATTGCCATGTTAAAATGCAACACATAATACAAAAAAGCGATGAAAAACATCTAATGAAGAACCTGAAAATTGCCACAGTGTGTCCAGATATCACAAGTCATCGTGGCAAAACACGAAAATTGCGTCTGCAGCACAATGAATTTTCCACAAGATATCGACCGTAACATGGCAATGACATATGTGGTGGACAAAAATACTTGCCACATGGAAGGCATATGTATGGCATCTGACACAGTTGATGTGCAAATTAGTTGCCATGTTATGCAGCCAATTTGCCACATTGTCCTGTCTACAATATGAAAACAGACACAGTGTGTTCACATTCTATTTGCCACAATAATATACTGTCCATGTGGCAACATGCACAGTTGATGTGCAGATTAGTTGCCATCCAGTGCAGTTGGTTGATGAAACTGCACTGACTACCGATTTACTACACTTTACCATACATACAGTGTGGCAACTATCAAAATCATTCAGGAAAATTAGTTGCCACAATGAAAAAGCATGTTTGTGGCAACTATCACAGTAAGTCAGGAAATTAGTTGCCACATGGAAAAGCGTGTGTGTGGCAACTATCACACTCATTCAATAAATTAGTTGCCGCATGGGAAAGCTTGTTTGTGGCAACTGTCACAGTCATTTCAGTAAGTTAGTTGCCGCATGGGAAAGCATGTTTGTGGAAACTATCACAGTCATTTAGGAAGTTAGTTGCCATAAAGTCATGATAGTTACTCAAACTACCATGTTTGCCTTCATACTGCAGTTTCAAGAACAACTAACTAGATCTAGGGTTCAATGGCAACTACAATGATTTCAAATTCAACCTCAAAATTCTCCCCAAACTGATTACAAATACCAATTCGAACCAATGCGCAACTAACAGACCGGAAAACACCGGCCCAATCCCAAGGCAGAACCAGTGTGTGCCTCCGGACAGGCAGAACCACACCGACGAGGCCGCCGCGGCGGCGACGACGAAACTGCCCAGTGCCACCGAAAACGGCTAGCACAGGACTCCGCCGCCAAGTGAACGCCGACGATCGCTAAATCGCTGAATCTCTACGAATCTCGAGCGAAGAATCGAACAGGGAGGAAGGGGGAAAATGCAGGAAAGGATTGCGAGAGTTGGAGCGAGCATTACCTTCAATCTGCAGGCGCTCCAGCGAAGCCGCTCCGGTCCGGCGAGCACCACCGACGGCCGCGAACACCGTTGACTCTTCCGCCTCTGCCGCCGCCTTCTCCCCTCGTCTTCTCCTCCAATGGTTTGAAATGCGAAGTGGGTTCTGCGAGTAACTGGGGGGTGAGTAAATGGAACCGTGAGGGAGAGGGGGGGGGGCGAAGTGCGCGATCTGTTTGACGTTAACCACGGTCGGCGCGTGGCGTGCGGGTGCATAGCAGTTCCACCGCACGCCCCTGAGTGGCAACCGCTGACCGCGGGAGGGCAACCAACGTGCGAGGGAACTGTCTCACACCCCACACACGCGCCTTGTCCTACGTGGCGCAGAAAATCGATCGAATTGTGCCAAGATTCGTGCATAAAGTACTCGACGGTGATGGATGCGTGTGGTCGAGATGGTGAACGCCCACATGTGTGGGCGTTAACATTTCCAGTTTTTTTTAGAAATAACACGTACAGTTGATGGAAACCTTTAGATACTACAGCTACGCCAAAGTAAGAGAGTTTTATTCCTGATTATAAAAAGGAAAGTTTAAATCCTGAATCCATATCAGATCAGTCATTGTTGCCAACGTGAGCAAACATAGGTGAACCCTAACTTGCCTAGGCTCAGTTCCAACTCCAGAAATGACGCTCGGGTATCCCATCGGCTTCGGCGTCGCAACGACGGAAGCTGTCCAAGCTCCATGAGACTCAGGAAGAACCTCATCTGCATCCAAGACAAGATGCCGCTGAGCCACCAGTTGAAACACATGGACAAAGTTGTCGGAGAAAGCCACCATCGTCACCTCGGCAACAACATATTGCTTGAGGCTTACATCGGCGCCATCAGCGCCGCCGTGTTGAACAATCATCTGGCTGGCCTCTAGACACCGGACTATGTCCCTCTAACTCGCGTCATCGTCATCATCGAGCAGCCAAGAACCTCCTTCTGGAGCGCCACTGGTTCGGACGGCAATCGTTTCCCCAAGCACAACAACACACATGTCAAGCACTGTCGAATCAAGAGCAACATAATGGCAGCATGGGGAGAAGAAGAAGAGGATGGGAACAGCCGAGCTCGCGAGGCCGCTGAGCCGCGGGAGCAACACAAGGAGAGTGTTTGACAAAAAACTACCAGAATTGGGGGCTTCCGTCTCACAGAACTACCACTTTTTTAAAAGTGGCTGATAACTACCAAAAAATTGGAAGCACGTGACTAAAAACTACCAAGTTGACAAATTGACCGTTTTAGAGCGTTTAAACCCGTTTCTGACAGCACTGGCCCACATGTCAGGTGGACGCCAGTGGTAACGGCTAACGGCGCTCCCTCGTAGCCGTTAGACCCGGCCGTCGCGGTCGCACCTGGTCGGACCAGGACTAAGCTGGCCGACTGGGCCGCTCGTCCCACGCTCCCTCACTCTTCCCCGAGCTCTTCTCCTAACCCTAGTCGGCGGCGTTCATGGCGGCGGTGGATGCAAACTCCGGCGCCGAATCGCTTGGAGGAATCCCCCCCCAACGTGGTGGGAGGCGATGTTGCCGGCTTCTCGGAGGTTGATAACTGGCTAGGCAGCACAAGCTTCGTGGTTCCACAGCCTTCCCAACCGCAATCTCAGCCGTCCCAGATGTCGGTGAGGCCGCCTCCGGTTGTAGTACCGTCGACGAGAAGAAGCGTAGGTCGAGGCCGGCGCAAGGTTCCTTGTCCTGCTGGCGGAGCGAGGTATGGCATCTGATTTCTTATAATGTTTATGGAATTTTAGGTTAATTTTAGAAGCATGATATATAGGCTAGTTGCACACTTAGATTCAGATTACAACCCTGTTTGTGCATAAATTGAAATATGTTAGCAACCTTAACATTGCGTTGTGTTTTCAGTGAATCCAAGCTGTCAGAGAACTGAAAAACAGTTAACTGTGAGAAATCTTAATATTGTCCAGGCTGTTTAATTATAACTATCTTAATCTATGTTGCAGTATTGATGACCCAAAGTGGGAAATTTGGTTTCATTTTCTAGCCAGAGAATCTGTGGTTAGAAGAATTCACCAGTCAGACATATCATATATTACTCTGGTTTCTCTCATTGCGTCTGAGGGCTGTGGAGCTGATGATTATATGTACTATGTTGTTGATGAGGTGTGACGCCCGGATAATTAAGCTACAGCGATCCCACGCTAATGGTGGCACGTCACCACGGTTACTGCTGCTAGTCTATTGTTAGATCAAACCGGTCCAAAATTCAAATTCAAAGTTTGGTAAATAATAAAGATTTTCAAACATTAAAATAAAAATGTTTGGGTTGTACTAAATATTACATAGATAAATATGGTATAGTAAACACATTTTTATAAAAGGCGTAAATAATTTAAAATGATTTAAAACAGAAAAGTAAATAAATAAAAGAAAAGAAATACAAAAGAGAAAAACTAAACTAACAAAAAAAAAAGAGAAAGCCCCCGCTGGGCCAAGTGGCCCAGCTGGCCTCCGCCGACCGAACCAGCCGCCCACTCTCGGACACCGCTTTGGCCTATAGGCCCGCCCATAAACCCTAACCTACCCACTCCCACTTCCCCACCACATCGCCTCCTCGGCTGGATCTGGATCGGGCAAACCCCGATCCGTCGCCCGTCGTCATGACGACCTCGCAAATCCAGCGCCGGGCCAGACGCGCGCCGAGCCCGCGCCTCCCTCGCCGCCTGCTTCCTCCCACGTCGCCGTCGTCCCGTCGGTCCTCCCGAACCTCCCGCGCCCATTGCCCGTCCCACGCTACCCGTGAGCACCCCCGCGCCCCTCCTCTCTTCCCCCGTTTCGCTCTCCGACGACCACGCCGTCGCGCGCCAGACGCTGCATCCCCGCCTCGCTGCACTGGTCGTGCCCCAGCCGCGCCCCGACCCCGTCTTCATGCTGCCTCCCCTCTTTCCCCACCTCTGCTCCGTGCCCGCCTCCGATGCCCACCTCCCGCTCGATCCTGCAGCCGCCGCCGCCTGTCGTTGCCCCCCCACGGCGCCACTCGCCACTCCGGCCTCCCACCAGCGTCTGCTCGGCGGCGCCCCATGGCCCGTGCCTCGCGCGCCTGCCCCGCCATCTCCTCCTCCGTGGCGTGCCACGCGCGCCCGCCAGCGCCAATGGCGCACCGGCGCCATCCCTCGCCTCCGCCTTGGCCGTGGCCCCGGTGGCGGCCAATGAACCCGTCGACGGTGCCTGGCGTCCTCGTCCCGCCTCAAGGGCGAAGGCCTTCGCTTCGAGTGCGCCCTTTTCTGCTGGACCAAACCCGCTAAGCCCCTAGGGCCTATGACAAACGGGGCCCACGGCCCTGGAACGCTTAAAAAAATGAATGAAAAAGAAAAAATATAATATAATATAATACTAAATAAAAATAATAATTAATTAATTAATTAATTAACTAATTAATTAACTTAATTAATTCTGATTAAGTTCACCAATTAAGATTACTTAACCTAATGATTAATTAACCTAATTAACTACTGTTAATTAGCTAATTAACTAGTATGTGATGGGGCCCACCCTAATTAATTTTGATTAGTTTAATTAATCTGTTTAATTAAAATGTGTCACCGACCGGTGGGACCCATGGTCGAGTTGACGATCAACCCTCTTGACGCGATGTCGACATGACATCATGCTGATGTCATTAATCCATTTTTCGAATTAATTTAAATAATTATTTAAATCCCAGCAATTAATAAAATGTTTAGAAAATCATATCTTTTAATCCGTAGTTCGGATTAAAATATTTTCAACATGAAAGTTGCTCAGAACAATGAGAAGAACCCGGATACGCAGCCCGTTCGTCCGCTACACCCCCCTAACCTATCGAACTCGCAACTTTCCCCTCGGCTCCGCCTTGAAACGCTAAACACAGGAATACTTTCCCGGATGCTCCCCCCCTTCACCGGTATCACCTCATACCGCGTTAGGGCACCCCTAGCACCGTTACTTGTCTTGTCATGCACCGTCATGCTTATGTTTGCATTATATTTATTGTTTCTTCCCCCTCTTCTCTCCGATAGACTACGAGACCGACACCGCTGCTACCCAGTACGACTACGGAGTTGGTGACCCCTCTCTCTTGCCAGAGCAACCAGACAAGCCCCCCCTTTGATCACCAGATATCGCCTACTCTTCTCTATACTTCTTGCATTAGAGTAGTGTAGCATGTTACTGCTTTTCATTTATCCTATCCTGATGCATAGCCTGTCCTTGCTACTTCTGTTGATACCTTTACCTGCATTCCTACTTGCCTAGTATAGGATGCTAGTATTTCCATCTGTGGCCCTACATTCTTGTCCGTCTGCTGTGCTATACTATCGGGCCGTGATCACTTGGGAGGTGATCACGGGTATATACTATATACTTTATACATGATACATGTGGTGACTAAAGTCGGTCGGCTCGAGGAGCACCATGAGTGATTCACGGATTGGGGGCTGAAAGGACCTTTGTCCCAACGACCCTCTGTGTGGATCTTTGTGGCGGAGCGTCAGGCAGGTTGAGACTACTGGGTGAGAGGTGGGCCTGGCCTGGTCGGTGTCATGCGTTACATCATTAACTTGCTTAACGAGATCTTGGTATTTGATCTGAGTTGGGTCGTTGACCTTATACGCACTAACCGCCACGTGGGACAAGATATGGGCAACCGGCGTCGTGGTATCACCGGCACGCCGTGGCGTCAAGAATCGAGTGGGCGCGCGGATTGGGGTGGAGCGCCTGCTAGGCTAGGTGCGCTTCGGCGCGTTAAGCAACGCAGGTGTGCTAAGGCGATGGGCCTGCACCCTGTCGCGCTTAGGTTTAGACCGGCGTCTTGACTCTCTGTTATGCCTAGGTGGGGCTGCGACATGTTGATCTTCGCGGCGGGCATGACCCAGAAAGTGTGTCCGGCCAAATGGGATCGGCGTGTCGGGTAATGTGGTGCACCCTGCAGGAAGTTAATCTATTCAGTATAGCCGTAATCTTGATATAAATGCGACTTGGAGTTGTACCTTGACCTTATGACAACTAGAACTGGATACATAATAAAACACACCCTTCCAAGTGCGGATAAAACCGGTGATCGCTCTCTAACAGTATGACGAGGAGGGATCGCCGGGTAGGATTTATGCTACGCGATGCTACTTGGAGGACTTCCGTCTACTCTCTTCTACATCTTTGTAAGGCGGAGGCTGCGAGCGTAGTCTTCCACGGATTAGCTATCCCCTCTTATTACGGCATTCTCGCAGTTAAGTCCTCGATATGGCCCTTTACACATATACCCATGCATATGTAGTGTAGCTCCTTGCTTGCAGTACTTTGGATGAGAACTCACGGTTGCCTTGTTCCCCCTTTTCCCCTTTCTTTACCCGATTGCAGCAACTGCACGATGGAGCCGGGGCGACGCCACCGTCGGCGGCGACTACTACTGGAGGTGCCTACTACTACGTGCAGCCCGGCGGCGACCGGGAGTAGTTTAGGAGGATCCCAGCAGGAGGCTTGCGCCTCTTTCGATCTATATCCCGGTTTGTGCTAGCCTTCTTAAGGCAAACTTGTTTAACTTATGTACGTACTCAGATATTGTTGCTTCCACTGACTCGTCTATGATCGAGCACTTGTATTCGAGCCCTCGAGGCCCTTGCTTGTATTATGATGCTTGTATGACTTATTTATGTTTTAGAGTTGTGTTGGATATCTTCCGTGAGTCCTGATCTTGATCATTGCGTTTGCGTGCATGATTAGTGTACGATTGAATCGGGCGTCTGAGATTGGTATCGAGCCGATTTGCTGTAGGAATCCCCCTTCCACACTCCTTGGCCGAAGTCGAGTCTAGACTTTGCAAAACTTTTACTAACATGGCTGTGCGGCCCATGGGCCCACGTCGCCTTTGGGTGGTATTAGGATCTTTTACTCCTTGTCTATACTCTGGGACTCTGATCACTCTTCTATTCGGGTTAAATGAATTTGGCTAAATCTAACATTAGGATCTCGTTAACACTTTCACCCGGAGAGCCCCTTATTACTGATGATCATCTGCTGCACGTGAAGACCCTGAAGATACTCTCTGTTGTTAACCCGAGAACTTGTGTTCATCGTGTTTGCAATTCCCCTTCCACCGTCAACCCTTATGGATAACTACTTGCAGTTGTATTCTTACATTCATCCCCAGTTGGTCTTGTTATTACAAGATACCCCGAAACACTCGTCGTTGATTCGATAATCCTTTGAGCTTACTGCCTTGTTGTTCCTTGCCACCTGAATACTCCTACGGATAATTTCTTGCCCTTATCGAGTATCCGTTCATCCCCAGTTGTTCATGTGTTTCACAATGGTCTTTGAAATACTATTCGATCCTCCAAAAATCCTTAGTAGCTTATTGCTCTGCAATACTTGTCTGCTTGCATTATGGATGCTTTCCATATGTCTGGCAATATTCGTTAGTATCCTTAGGCACCGCCATTTTGATCCTATTGATTCAACATGAGTGCGAATGCACGCAATCATCAGTTGTTCCTTTTAAATTATCTTTCTGGCTCAGACGTCATTTTTAACATGAGCTGGATCTCGACCAATCAAATTGCCATCAATTGTACCCCTAAGGCTATTCACCCTATCCATCCTTAATTAGAGCATTGCTTTTGATCCCTTGTCTTGGAATTCATAATTCCTTTGCATTTGAGCTTTGAGTTAGTCAGTTGTTTCTATAATCCGATGCACTTGCATTCCTTCTTCCTTTGTAGAGTACCGATACTCACATCAGCTCCGTTGTAGACCACCAGACCTCTTGTTGGATTATTATCCGGCAGTGTCCTCCATATTCAAATAACCTTGTGAGCCTTTCCACGGATATATAAAGACTTTGGTAAATTGTATCCTCTGCTTTCTCAACCATGCTCTGTTTTTGAGCTGGTGATATTTACTACTGAAGCTTGTGGTATATGTTTCCACGATACCACGATGGGTTGAACATATGCCTTTCTTAATATGTGTGAACTCGAAAGTTTTCACAAGTCATACTCTTCTAGTATTTTGCCAGATAAAATTTCAACACTACAACTTCTTCAAAAATGAGAAGTGGATGATAGGTTATGCATTGGAGAAGTGGGAGTCTGACCTTGAACTTTGTGTTCATGCCCATGGACTTGATGTGGAACTTATCATGGAAGCTTCTTGCAAAATATTTAATCCTTTGGGCAATTCTTCCGGTGTCATTAAATTGGATCCCTTGCAGCTATGGTTCCGACCATATTGTTCTTCTTTGACCCCATTTCTCGGGCAAGTTTAAGCATTTGTCTTCTGCGGATCAATACCCCACTCCAACCTCTACTTTGATCTGTCGTCGAGTATTACCCTCCTGGTATCTTGAGATTATCATGGAACAACATTACTTCTTATGAGTTCTTCATAAAGTACTACATTCTCACCGATTCCAATTTTTCCTGGGTTCTAAGTGGTTAGTCACTCGAGTACACCGTTAACTGAATCGTGTCCGTTCAACGATTCAACCATTTTAAGCAATCTTCCTTGCTTACGAGTTTGTACCCGATTACTTCATTCCTAGCTCGATTGACTATATCATTATTGTGCTATTTTTTTACTGTGCTACCTGGTTCCTTCTTCACGGAGCATAATTTTCGACGATGAGCTAAGCTTATGTCGATCTTCCTCATCATAACATTTCTCCCTGAACAGCGAGCTTGATTTTGAGTTTGTGTCTTACCTGTGGTTCCAATAACCTCTTGCTTCATCACCCCGTTGACTTGATGTCATCGTTGATCGATTACATCCTCATGAAATCTCTCGACAAAATTTGTCGTGATCATCATCAACATTTGCCTCCTTTCAGGATATCGATCGAATTCCTGATGATAAGTGCCATCCTCGTTCCTTGGTAATTTGAGTTACCATCAACAACATCCTTACCTTCCTTTCATCACAAACTTGTTCATGTTATGGATGCAACTTGCTATCTAGCTCGTATTATGATCTACCTTGAAGTATTACTGCCTTTTTGTCAAGGATGTTGTGAGAATTTCACCACCTCTTGAGAATTCTTGATATAAGTGATACCTCACCATCACCATTCTTTCTTGGTCCTCGTATTGATTTCAACCGGTGTACCAACAAGTGAACGGTGCTGTTTGGATTCTGCTCTTCCAGCAACCCTATTGCATTGAAGTTAATGGTCGACCGTTCATCCTTAGACTATTGATTATTGAATCACCATTCTGACATTGGTCGTGCAACCCAATCCATAATTCGGGCGCACCTTTCAACCAATGTTTAATTGTCTATGTTTTCCTCGAGCATACTTCATTATATCATTTGATCTGACAAATGCAATCTCCTTATCCACATAATTGTGGAGATGCATCTTTTTGGATACCTCGTCGAATTATTGCTGAGTCCATCAGCCACTTTCTCATCCTCCCCTTGGCTTAATGATGAACCCTTGTTCGGAACTCGCTTTCATAGTTCATTTCCCAAGAATCATATAAAGTCATCTCATCAATTGTGTTGCACCTTTTCTTCCCAGGCATCCTGAGTCTGAGGTATCGTAACACCAATCAGATCTGAATCTCGGTCAGATATGATGGTTGGAACATTTTCCAAGAGTCATAACATTGGTCTTTCTATAACCCAATAAGGTGATGTCATGCCTAGCACACCTGGTTGGAGGACCTATTGCAAGACTTATTCTATGAGTAGTTCCTGATGGATCCTTCGTGTATCCAGATTCTAACCTTTTGCTTGAAGACCATGACAATGCTATCCTAAAGCATGTCCATGGTACTCCGATTTTCAACAAAAACATTTGAAGCTCAATGTTTCCTGCTCGATTATCCAAACACCGCTGTATGGGTAATGTCATGAAAATTCTCTCCCCTACCTAAAGAGTTTACTACATTATATCATGTCATGGATATCATGCTCTGCTCGTCCTTTCGAAGGATATACCTTTGAAATATGTGTTTAAACACATTATCCTTTCCATTATTCTGTTTAATCTGATAATCATATTTTTCTTCCCATTTGTTGGGTTAACGTTTCTTGTGATCTATATGATCTAAGCAGTAATATTCTCCTGCTTAGGTAAACACCTCGGTTTACAACTCTGTCAGTGTGACCCTGTTACTATTGCTGACGACATCCTGGTAACCCCCGATGGACGAGAACCTTGCCTATTGGTCCGCCTCGTTCAATGAGCAGGAAAATGGTTCTCTTCGTCCCTCGCCCTTGGTACCGATGTTGTTGCCGACATAACTGACAAGCTATCCTCCGGCATGCCTTGCTTACATGATCGTGCAAGACGTCACCACCCTTCCTACTTTTAACCCACATGGTGGGCCCATAACCCACAGTTCCATAGGATCAAAACCTGACTCTCCTGTACACCATGTTGCCAAAGATATTCATCGCGCTTGACTTCGTATGTAATTCACGAGCCACCTACCTTGTGATCTATTCTGTTATCAGACGCAATACTTATTCCGTTTCTCTGAATCCCTTTCACAAGTCGTTTCAGGCGACGAACGATTGCCTATGCACTTGGAACTCCTATTTTGCACCTTCTTACTTTGCTCTCGATAATGTCTTAAGTTTCAAATTGAGAGTTGCTTTCCGCCACCTTCCCTGATGTTATGTACCAGATAAGCAACACTGTAGCGACCCGTTCTTCCGAAATACACCCATATCCTTTCATAAGTACGATGGAGTTCCCGAAGCAAGGATGCCTACTTCATCAAGATGACCGAAGCAGAGAAATGAAGACATCAACGAAAGGGATTAACTTCTTTGAGAAGAGCAACCAACACCGAGAAGACCCGTTAGAATTTCGTAACCAATTCCCTTCCCCCTTACTCCCGCTCCTAAATCTCGGGACGAGATTTCTTGTAGTGGAGGAGAATTGTGACGCCCGGGTAATTAAGCTACAGTGATCCCACGATAATGGTGCCACGTCACCACGGTTACTGCTGCTAGTCTATTGTTAGATCAAAACCGGTCCAAAATTCAAATTCAAAGCTTGGTAAATAATAAAGATTTTCAAACATTAAAATAAAAATGTTCGGGTTGTACTAAATATTACATAGATAAATATGGTATAGTAAACACATTTTTATAAAAGGCGTAAATAATTTAAAATGATTTAAAACAGAAAAGTAAATAAATAAAAGAAAAGAAATACAAAAGAGAAAAACTAAACTAACAAAAAAACAAAGAGAAAGCCCCCATTGGGCCAAGTGGCCCAGCTGGCCTCCGCCGACCGAACCAGCCGGCCCACTCCCCGGACGCCCGCCTGGCCTATAGGCCACGCCCCGCAAACCCTAACCTACCCACTCCCCACTTCCCCCCACCGCATCGCCCCCTCCCTCGGCTGGATCTGGATCGGGGCAAACCCCCGATCGCGTCGCCCGTCGCCGCGACGACCTCGCCGTCTCTGCGCCAGACGCCGCGCCGAGCCCGCGCCTCCTCGCCGCCTGCTTCCTCCCACGTCGCCGTCGTCCCCGTCGGTCCTCCCCGAACCTCCCCGCGCCCATTGCCCCGTCCCTACGCTACCCCGTGAGCACCCCCGCGCCCCTCCTCTCTTCCCCCGTTTCGCTCGCCGACGATCAAGACCGTCCGCGCCAAGACGCTGCGCATCCCGCCTCATTTGACCTGGTCGTGCCCAGCGCGCCCGACCCGTCCTCATGCTGCCTCCCTCTTCCCCCACCTCTGCGCCCGCCCGCCCGATGCCCACCTCCCGCTCGACCTGCAGCCGCCGCCACCGCCTCGTCGTTGCCCGCCCGGCGCCACTCGACCACTCCGGCCTCCCACCTGCGTCCTGCTCGGCCGGCGCCCCATGGCCCGTGCCTCGGCGCCTCGCCCCGCCATCTCCTCCTCCGTGATCCGTGCCATCGCCGCCCACCACAAGGCCAATGGCCGCACCGGCGCCACCTCGCCTCGCCTGTCGTGGCCCCGGCTGTCAAGGCCAGCAGCCCTGTCGACGGTGCCTGGCGTCCTCGTCCGCCTGGCGAGTGGCCTTCCTTCGGTGGTGCGCCCTTTTCTTGGACCAAACCGCTAAGCCCCTACGGCCTATGACAAACGGGGCCCACGGCCCTGGAACGCTTAAAAAATGAATGAAAAAGAAAAAATAAAATAAAATATAATACTAAATAAAAATAATAATAAATAAATTAATTAATTCATTAACTAATTAATTAACTTAATTCATTCGATTAAGTTAACCAATTAAGATTAATTAACCTAATTAACTCATCGTTAATTAGCTAATTAACTAGTATGACAGTGGGGCCCACCCCTAATTAATTTTGATTAGTTTAATTAATGCATTTAATCGAAATGTGTCACCGACGGTGGGACCCATGGTCAGGTTGACGATCAACCCTCTTGATCGCTGATGTCAAGATGACATCATGTTGATGTCATTAATCTATTTTTTGAATTAATTTAAATAATTATTTAAATCTCAGAAATTAATAAAATCTTTAGAAAATAATATCTTTTAATCCGTAACTCGGATTAAAATATTTTCAACATGAAAGTTGCTCGGAACGACGAGATGAACCCGGATACGCAGCCCGTTCGTCCGCTACACCCCCCCTAACCTATCGAACTTGCAACTTTCCCCCTCCGGCTCCTCTGCCCGAAAACGCGAAACACCGAGAATACTTTCCCGGATGCTCCCCCCCTTCACCGGTATCACCTCATACCGCGTTAGGGCACCCCTAGCACCGTTACTTGTCTTGTCATGCACCGTCAAGCTTATGTTTGCATTATATTTATTGTTTCTTCCCCCTCTTCTCTCCGGTAGACTACGAGACCGACGCCGCTGCTACCCAGTACGACTACGGAGTTGACGACCCCTCTCTCTTGCCAGAGCAACCAGGCAAGCCCCCCCTTTGATCACCAGATATCGCCTACTCTTCTCTATACTGCTTGCATTAGAGTAGTGTAGCATGTTACTGCTTTTGGTTTATCCTATCCTGATGCATAGCCTGTCCTTGCTACTTCTGTTGATACCTTTACCTGCATTCCTACTTGCCTAGTATAAGATGCTAGTATTTCCATCTGTGGCCCTACATTCTTGTCTGTCTGCTGTGCTATACTATCGGGTCGTGATCACTTGGGAGGTGATCACGGGTATATACTATATACTTTATACATGATACATGTGGTGACTAAAGTCGGGTCGGCTCGAGGAGCACCCGCGAGTGATTCACGGATTGGGGGCTGAAAGGACCTTTGTCCCAACGGCCCTCTGTGTGGATCTTTGTGGCGGAGCGTCAGGGCAGGTTGAGACTACCTGGGTGAGAGGTGGGCCTGGCCCTGGTCGGTGTCCGCGGTTACATCATTAACATGCTTAACGAGATCTTGGTATTTGATCTGAGTTGGGTCGTTGACCTTATACGCACTAACCGCCACGTGGGACAAGATATGGGCAACCGGCATCGTGGTATCAGCCGAAGCACTTCGTGACGCCAAGAATCGAGTGGCACGCGCCGGATTGACTGGAACGCCGCTAGGCTAGGTGCGCTTCGGCGCGTTCGCAGCGTGCAGGTGTGCTAAGGGAGATGGGCCTGCACCCTGTGCGCTTAGGTTTAGACCGCGTCGCTGACCTCTGTTATGCCTAGGTGGGGCTGCGGCGTGTTGATCTTCGCGGCGGGCATGACCCGAGAAAGTGTGTCCGCCAAATGGGATCGGCGTGTCGGGTAATGTGGTGCACCCTGCAGGGAAGTTAATCTATTGAATAGCCGTGATCTTCGTAACAGGGCGACTTGGAGTTGTACCTTGACCTTATGACAACTAGAACTGGATACTTAATAAGACACACCCTTCCAAGTGCGGATAAAACCGGTGATCGCTCTCTAACAGGCGCACGAGGAGGATCGCGGGTAGGATTTATGCTATGCGATGCTACTTGGAGGACTTGATCTACTCTCTTCTACATGTTGCAAGACGGAGGCTGCCGAAGCGTAGTCTTCGACGGATTAGCTATCCCCTCTTATTCGGCATTCTGCGATTCGGTCCACCGATATGGCCCTTTACACATATACCCATGCATATGTAGTGTAGCTCCTTGCTTGCAGTACTTTGGATGAGTACTCACGGTTGCCTTGTTCCCCTTTTCCCCTTTCTTTAGCCGATTGTCAGTAACGAGACGATGGAGCCGAGAGCAGGCGCCACCGTCGATGGCGACTACTACTGGAGGTGCCTACTACTACGTGCAGCCAGCCGCGATTTTTACTGTGAGTAGTTTAGGAGGATCCGGTAGGAGGCCTGCGCCTCTTCGATCTGATCCCGGTTTGTGCTAGCCTTCTTAAGGCAAACTTGTTTAACTTATGTCGTACTCAGATATTGTTGCTTCCACGACTTCGTCTATGATCGAGCACTTGTATTCGAGCCCTCGAGGCCTTGGCTTGTATTATGATGCTTGTATGACTTATTTATGTTTTAGAGTTGTGTTGTGATATCTTCCCGTGAGTCCCTGATTTTGATCATACACGTTTGCGTGCATGATTTGTGTACGATTGAATCGGGGGCGTCACATGAGGAGAAAGGAATAGAAGGTCTAGAGCATGTTGGTTGTGAAGATGATGTGCAGCAGATGTTGATCCAATTAGATAAGGAAAAGATTGTGAACATACGAGTTGTCAGAGCAGATGAGCCTTCTAATGCAGATGAAAATAGACATGAACATTGTATTAACACACAACAAAGTTGCACGAAGCTGGTGGATGCAACCAAAGACAGAAATGATGAGCTTAAGAACAACAATCTTCAGAGAGAAGCTGACCTTAACCATTTTGAAGGTGACACCGATGTGTCTGAATTTCTTTCTGATGAAGATGGCAACAATGTGGAATTACATACAGGCTCCTCCTCTGAAGAAGAAGCTGCAAAACAAAATAGATCAATGGTCCAGAAGCTGAAGGCAGTGAGAAATCCTGGTCCAACAAGTAGATCACACCATGAGGTTGAGAAGAAGGAAAAATCAGACTGGTTTCCTGAAGCAGATGAATTTTGTTTTCCTGGTGATCCTGGAATTAGTGATGAAGAAGATGAGATTGAAGGAGCTTTCAAACTACCAAGTGGTAGGAAGAGAAGGTTGAAGAGGATGAAGGAAAGGGTATGGTTCAATGAAAAGCTTCCAGATCCACAAGAACAGTTTTGTAAGGGATTGTGCTTCACCAATGTTTATGTGTTCAGAGATGCACTTAGGGATTTTCACATCAGGACTTTGAGGAATTTCCAGTATCACAGAAATGCCCCTGATAGGATTATTGTTTGGTGCTCAGAGAGAGCACATGGATGTGATTTTTATATCTGTGCCTCTAAGATAGCTCATGAGCAAACATTCTGCATCAAGAAGTGTGATATGTTGTACACTTGTGGAGCATGTACAAAGAACACAAAGGTTACTACAAAGTGGTTGTCCAAATCAGTACAACCAGCATTGAGAGATGACATTAGAGCTCCTGTGGATGCATTAATAAAAAAGACTAAGACTAAGTTTTCAGTTGATGTTTCAAGAAGTGTGGCATATAGGGCAAGGAGGAAGGCTGTTGATGTGGTGCAAGGTGACCACAAGCAACAATACTTGAGACTGAGGGATTATCTTCAAGCTGTTCTTGACACAAACCCTGGGAGCAGATGTATTGTAACAACATTTGTTGACCCAGAAAATCCTGCACCCACTCCTAGATTCAAGTACATGTTCTATTGTCTGGCAGCATCAAAGGAAGGTTTTCTGAATGGTTGCAGACCATTTATAGGTAATTGTTGTTGAATTTACTGTTCTGAATTGACAAAGCAAAAGCTCCATCCTGAAGACTATGTTAATGAATTCTTCAAGAAGCCACTGTACCTGGAGGCATACAAAGCAATAATTTTCCCTGTCCCTGGTCCAGATTGCTGGCCTGATACAAACACTCCAGATATCCAGCCTCCTGTGTTCAAAGAAAAGGCAGGGAAAAAGCAGACAGCAAGGAGGAAGGGTGAATTTGAGGTTCCAGCTCCTAGAGACACTAGTAGGATGGGTACTATCACCTGTGGAAATTGTGGTTTGGAGGGACATAGGTATACAAATTGCAACAAGACTCTAAGGCCTAGGCTTCAGATGAGGAAGACAGGACATCAGGTAATTTTTCTGAACCTCTTATAAAAATTTCAGTTCCTCTAGACATACTTTTTCATCCAAAAATAATTTTTTAAAAAAATGTTATGTGTTACAAGCAGGAAAACAGGGCAGTTTATGAAGACATAGCTGGTTCATCTAGAACGGTTCCTCTTGCAACTGCAAGAACCACAACAGTACCTGCTGCAACTCCATCTGCATTTGCACCAGCCCCTTCGCATCGGCCCGGGGCCTACGCATGATCTCGCACTGGCCCTGCACCAAGAGCTAAAAGAGGTAGGCCTGCAGGTAGAGGGAGGACTCATGGATTCACTGCTCCAAGAGCTGCAACCACTTTAGATAATCAAGTTGGGACCAAGAGGAAGAGAATGACAAGCTCCAAATTAAAAGGTTATTTCTATTGCAGTGGTAACTACTGAAGTGACAGGTAAGCTGAGATGAAACCTATTCTGTGGTCAAGTTGTGCGAACCTATTACGTGGTGCGAAACCTGTTTGGTACTTTCTTTATTTGTTCGAACCTATTATGTGGTATGAACCCTATTTGGCACTTTCTGAATTTGTCGAACCTGTTACGTGCTGCTCAAACATGTTTGGCTATTTCTAAATTTGTCTCGAACCTGTTCAGATGCTCAAACATGTTTGGCTATTTCTGAATTTGTCTCGAACTCATCTCGTGCTCTAAAACATGTTTGGCTATTTCTGAATTTGTCTGAACCTGTTCTGTGCTCTGAAACATGTTTGGCTATTTCTGAATTTGTCTGAGCCTGTGAAAATGGGCCTTTGATTGGGCTTTGTTATTGGATCAAACTCCCGAAGCCTTCTGTGTTGTCTATAAGAAGGCGAACCTCTCTCCCCTACCCAAAACCTAGCCGCCAAAGACCACTACAACCCAGCCGCCACCAAAGAGATGGATCCCAGCCATGGAGACGTTGTTGATGACCAGGAGGAGTTGGGTAGGGCAGCAAGAAGCGTTGCAAGAGAAGAAAGGAGGGCTCATCGACATGAGCGACGGCCACGGCTGGCTGCTAGAATCATGGCAGAACGCAACTCCAACGACGTGAGGCAGTTCAACGAGGTGTTCCCAGCTGGAACCAACATCACTGATGAGATGATCATTTGGTGGGCTAGAGAGAGGGCAAACTTCCATCGATATCAAGTCACCAGGGCGAGGTGGAGTAGAATTCTTGATTCGGCGTGGTGAATCTATTCTCACTAATGCTTGCTATGGATTTCTCTCTTGAATAAATGTCAGCTTGTATGAATTCTTATCAATTTCTCTGAATGTATGCAAAGTTAACTGAATTTTCTTAATTTGTGCTTTGTAATTGTTTGTGCGTGGTGGTTCATGGTAGTTAATGTAGGTCTAGAAGCAACCACACACAAGTAGTAGTGGCCAGCCATGTCTTTAAAGCCAATACCGAAAACGTGTAATCTCCACTTCTCCTCTCTTTCTTTCTACTCGACCATTAGCCTATCCAACTTCCCATCCAAAAAACCACATTCACGCCGGCGATGGCATTTGGAGAGGGTTGGCATAGGGCCCTACGGGAGCTGTGTGCCGGCGATGCCAAGAAGCTACCATGCTGAGTTCTTGGTTCAGCAGCCCTACCATGCTGCAGAACCAAGCGCTCGCCGTCAGGGCAGCCACCACAGACGAGGAGAGGGAGCGCCTGCCTGACCTCCATCGCCCCTTGATTGAAAACCTCATCTAGGCAATGGGTGAAGCTAGGGATTCGCCGGACCCTTTTCAGCGAGCCCGTTGGTATATGTGCCAAGACCGCCTGAATCTGCGTCCGGTGGATCACCTAGCTGAACGCATAGTGCCAGTGTTGCCCCTCATGAGGATGATGGAGATGCAGCCAGAGCAAGCGCTGCCAGAGCTGGAGCGGCCACCAGTGCAGGAGGAGGAAGCATGCTCATCTAGCAAGAAAAACAAGGCCAAAAAACAGAGCTTCCAAGGTCCTGTTCGTCGTTCAGAGCGTCTTCGTCTGCTGCGTTAGTACTTAGGATGCTGCAATGTAGATGATGCTGCTGCAGTGTATGATCTACCTGTTTTAAGTTTAGCAACTTAGATCAATTGTATGTGATCCTGCGAAGTACTATGTTTTAAGTTAGCATGGTTGATCTATGTGAATGAAACCTGCTCTGAACTACCTCTGAATCTGAATTATTGTGCCTTTGCCTCGAATCTGCACAAGTTTCTATCAACTTTAAACAGCACAAGTTTCACCACGCAATAACTACAGCACAACTACCACCAAGTCTCACTGAATTCAACTTCTTTACTGCATCACTCCACCTCTCTTTACTACATCTCCTCTTTCTTCAACTACTTAACATCAGCCTCACTGGATCTCCACAACTTCACCTCACTCCCACTTCTCTCACAACCACATCCTCTCTTCACCCATGGCTGGTTCCTCCTCCACACCAGACCCATGGCTCAACCCATTCCCCACTGGCAAGGGCTAGGTTGCCATGCTATTTGGTTCGGTGCGCGGTGACCAAGATCTATTCCTGGACTACATGAAGATAGCTACGAGATACAACAGCGCGGATGGACTAGTAGATGCTGCTGACCTAGTCCGGAAGAAGCGACGCCTCAAGAGAAGAAGTGCATGCAGCAGAGCTATGGAACTAAAGGTAAGGGTATCCTGCCCATCGACACTCTACTATGGGCAATGAGAGAGGCAGAGTCCTCCGATGATGGCCAGCGTAAGCGATGGGAAGCCCACCGCTATGTTGCTCCGACACAAGCTGCAACTGATGTAGCAGTGCAGGAAGAGGACGACGACGACTTGAAGATAGTTGCGCCACCTGCAGAGCAGGCTCGCCGCCGTCCCCCTCCCATCATCGTCATCGACGAAGACGATGAACAGGAGGAAGTGCAGAAGCAGACAGATCCAAGGCAGATCAAGCAAATCATGCGTCGCTCTGCACGCTTAGCAAATCCTAAAGATGAGCAGTAGATCCAGTGTTATGTTTATCTGAAACTTGATTTGCATGTATGTGCTATCTATGTTAGAGATACTATGTGTTATCTATGTTACAGAGAATATGTGCTATCTCTGGTGTATCCAAGATCAGATAATTCTATGTGCTATCTATGTGCTATATATAGGTCAGTACTGGATGCAACAGATTATGAAAACAAATATAGAAATTTAACATCATCATGGACTATAGTTCATAAGCTAACTTACTATCCATACTTGGCATTACAACTTGGAGTTCATAGGCAGTTAATATCTTAAAGCATTACAGATCACATGCAGTGCCATGGGCACCACAAAACAAATCCCCAAAATGATCTGAAACCAGGACAGTTCATAGGCAGTTCATATATAGTATTATAGCTAGCTAAGATGCATATTTGCATCAGATAACATAGCAAGGCCAGTTATATATATAGGCCTCATATATACTTACCATCCAGAGCTGCCACTTCACTCCTCCATCACAACTTCCTTGATCTTGTCCAGCTTTTCCTTGCACCCATGACCAACCTTCAGGAGCTCAGCAATGACATTCTCCAGCTTCTTCTCTTCTTTAAGGTGGTCTCTGTCCACCTCTATCTCCTTCATGGCCTTCCTAGTGTTTTGGATTATATCAGCTTGACTCTGAAGGATGCACCCCTGTTCTTTTTTGAGCTTAAGCTTCTCCATTTGAAGCTCAATCTTTGCCTGCTCCTCAAGTTGCCTCTTCTTCTCCTTCAGTTCATTGATTGCCTGGCTTGTGCAATCCATGTCATGAGATTTGATTCCATCCTGATAATCAAACAACTTGGACACATCATCCACCAGCTGGCTATACTGATTGGCCAGAGAATCAAGCTCCTTATGCAGTTTTGCAACCTCTGTCCCATGAGCCTCATTATCCTGGGCTCTACCAAGGTTCTGCTCATGATACATATCCGAGAGCTTGGTTAAGCACCTTTGCAGAATTACAGGCCAGGGGGCATCTACCCACTCCAGAACACCACAGTTCACACCATCCTGAAAATCAAATTATATTTGCAGTGAACACCATAGATAACAAGCAAATTCAGAATAACAAATCATAAACACAAGTGCTATACATAGGTACACTAGCTAGCTCTATACTCAAAATACAACACATCAATATGTTTCCAGTGCTCTCTGCTACAAGTACAATATTCAGACACACATAAGTTTTCACACTTAAGGAAAATTCAGAAAAACAACAACTAAACGCTACTCTGTTTCCACTACATAGCAGAAAAACAAGCTAATCAAATCCACACCAAGTTGGTCCATTACCTCAGTAGCACATCCGATGAATCTCCTGCCAGTGTCAGTGCCTTCAAATGCCACAAACTTGCCTGCCCTCTGTCTGTGCAGGATGCACCTTATGTCAGATTCAGTCACAAGCCCACAGAAGCTTGGGTCTATCACAGTGTCAGGAGTTTGCTGCAGCAGCAAAAACATATATGTATCAACTACAGCTCACATATATGAACTTAAATGGAAGAAATCTCGATTATCTTCAAACCCTAACCCTAACCCTAGAACACAGGAAGGAGAGGAGAGGATGCAGTTAGCTGACTTACGAAATACTCCATCTGCATGCTGCTGAACTCGCTCATGAACTCGTCATCGTCGTCCGAGGTCTCGTTACTATTGGGCCAGGACGGCATGGTCGGTCGTGGTGTCGCCGGAGAGCGAGAAGAAGCAGAGCAGAGCAAAGTGGGGAGTGAGCTCGGGGGAGAGTGAGGGAGCAGGTGGGGACGAGCCCGGTCGGCCAGCTTATACCTGGTCCGATGCGGCCCGGTCCGACCAGGTGCGACCGCGACGGCCGGGTCTAACGGCTGCGAGGGAGCGCCGTTAGCCGTTACCGCTGGCGTCCACCTGACATGTGGGCCACTGCTGTCAGAAACGGGTTTAAACACGCTAAAACGGTCCAATTCGTCAACTTGGTAGTTTTTATTCACGCGCTTCCAATTTTTTGGTAGTTATCAGCCACTTTTAAAAAAAGTGGTAGTTCTATGGGACGGAAGCCTCAATTCTGGTAGATTTTTGTCAAACACTCAACGCAAGGACAAGGGTGTGGGAGAAGGCCATCATCCTCACCGAGAATTGCAAGATCTGCGAGGCCGAACCAGGCGCACCTCAACCTCGGTGACAACACGCTGCCTGAGGCTGCCATTGGCGCCGTCAGCGCTGCCCTGTCACGCGCGGCTTGACACCAGACTGTGTCCCACTAACTCGGCTTCATCATCGGTCTTCGAGCAGCTGGGAAGCTCCTTCTGGAGCGCTACCGGATCAAATCCTCGGACGACAATCGCTTCCACAAGCACAACAACAGGCACAACAAAGCACTGTCTGAGCGAGAGGAACGTGATGGCAGCATGGGAAGAAGAAGAAGAGGATGGGAACAGGCGAGCTCGCTGAGGCCGCTGGTGCAGAACGAGCACAGCTGGTGCGGCAGTGGATGCGCTAGCGCGTGGTGGCGAGCTGGAGGAACAACAGCTGACGTAACATCTGCTGCGGGGGCGTCCCAAGTAGGAGTGGTTGAAAGCATGCCGATATACAAAGCTTCCGTTGTGAACGACTCCAGCATCGTGAATGATTCTGTGGACTGTGGTATTACAGAATGTCTAGGTACCGCACGCGCATTTTGGATGTGATTAATTATTTTCAGAGTAAGGTTGCGTTGGCCTTCTCTTTTGTGTAAAAAATGTTAAGATGGATGAGCTCCCAGGTAAAAGTAATCTATCTTCAAATGTCAAAACTTTTGAACTTTTTTGTCATTTACACATTTGTTTTCTGTATGTAAATTTCCATGAGAAGTTGATGAGATTTGAGCAACAAACTGAAAACAATTTTATTGATCACAAGGTTGTGTTTTCTGAAACATACAGAAAAAAAATCAAGCATAGGAAATAGTCTTTTTGTGCAATTTTACACGTACTTGAAGCTTGATTACTATGCATGCACACATGCAAAAAATAAATTTGGTACGATCAACTTTTTTTGTGAATTTATATTCACTTGATGGGTTTTAGAGACTCTAAATCACGTAAAGCTATATGTTTGCCATAGACTAGACGAATTGGACGTGACCATAGGTGAGCAATACAAGAAATATGACGAAAAACTTGAGGGTTAAGGAAGGAAGGACGAACTATGTGCAACAAAAGTATGGTCTATTAGTTTACAGTAGAGTAAGGCACTTGTGCTATCAGCAATACATACTATAAGAGCTTTAAGATGTGCAAAACCGACAACACGAAATCATATGGTAAAAAATTAGGAAGGGCCGCGAATCACAAGTGCTTTGCACATAATGAAATAGTCAATTTACGCATAAACTTATTTGTTTTATAAAACTAATCAATTGAGTATATCATTGATAAGGCAGGAGTACTAGCGAACTCCACCTCTCTATCAATGTACCTAACCCATAGTCATCATACACCTACTTCAATGAGATAGGAGTTGGGGTTTTGAGAATTAAGCAAAGTATGATTTTCAATTGGGTCTGATGCACTCATTGAAGGAGGGAAATTGGACAAAAAGAAGAATAGCAAGTGACCCGAGAATGCTACTACATTTGTTTCTTAATGACAATTACCGATGTAACATGCCAGTCAAGGAGAATAGTGCATCTTCATGGAAAAAGAGGCTAGAGAGGAACAAAGACGCAAGAAAATGATTTACACATTTGAAATGTATAGCTACACCGAGGTAGCCTCGGATGCTTACATCGTCATAGCATTTATATCATTACTTATAAATGTGCTTTATTATCAAGATATCATATTTAAATTTCAAGTTCGTTATTACCATGACATAATATAAGACCCATTATTGTTGAGCCCGCGTTTAGTGGGGTAGAACTAAATAATATTTAATGGTATACTATGGAGGTTTCACCATGAAGAAAACAAATACTCAAGTGCTAACATGTTGTTGTCTCAAATACATAAAATAGTAAATGATAAAGATCTAGCCGCGCAAGTGCGCGGGTGGACCCTCTAGTTTTGAGCTTAAACGATGAGTATGACCTATGATTAAGTGATCTCACTGGACTCCTAAGTCAATATACTCTAACATAAGTGACTTTGTCGCCGACCAATTCTAGATGAAGTTCTCTCGTGTTTTTTTTGCTCTTGCATTTTTCTCATGCATATTTGTTTCAAAAAAAGACTTCATCTAGATTTATTTTCTTTTATTTTCTGTTCTGCTTTCCCTACATCCAATTCATTGCAAATCTTTCAGTTAATTCCTTGCAAATCCTTGTGAGATCTTACTCGTCTAGTGAGCTAAGGGGACAAGTGTTTTCTCTGATGCCTTCGGTCCAACCGAATCCTTTCGGTGCAACCGAGGCATAAAACTCGGTGCCACCGATTTCACTACAGGAAAGACATCTTGCCACTTGTTTCTGCATTCTTTTTGATCCAGCTCCACTCAATGATTCTTGTCCTCTACCAGCATCACATTCAACTTGCTGCTTTGTTCTGTGACTCCACGACCAAACCCATTTGAAACAAAAATCCAGAAGAACCCTTCTTGGAAAATGATGTCAAAGGGGGAGAGAGAGAGATCACATCAAAGCTTAATCATATCTATAGGGGGAGAGAATACTCAAGGGGGGAGAGAGTAATCATCAAGGACCCCAGATGCTTGGTGTTCAAGAGGAGAGAAGTCACATGTCTTTAAGAGGGGAAAGACACGTTCATATCTGTTTGTTTGCATTAGCTCTGTTTCTTTCCTTTGAGCTCTGATTTTCTGTTCCCTGTCGTCTCCCAGTATCCCATGCTAGGTTCAGGGGGAGCAAGACATCTAAGGGAAGGAAATCCTTAAATTCATTGCACATCTTTACCTTTGGGGACATGTCTATATTCAATGTGGTACTTAGTACTCACTCTACATGTCATCCCAGTCTTGGTACTCTTTTGGTTTCTTTTGTTTGCTCTGGCCAGTAGGTGTATCTGTGTTATCTAACCTTGTTTACGCAGGTTCATTCCATCCTAAGCCAACTCAAGACCACAAGGTAAGTATATGCATCACAGTCATGTGTATGAGGAATTCTTGCTGATGTACATACTGTTTGCAAGAAGGACTCATGAGCATGAAGGTACATTTCCCATATTCACATCATTTGCTCTGATGCATATAGCCAAGATACATGTAACACATTGCCTACTCTGTCATGCTTATGCCTTCACATGCTCCTATATTCCATATTTACATGATTGCATACATGTAGGGGGAGCCTATGCATGTTACATGTCTTTCCAAAGCTTTACTTGTTATTCTCTATATCATTATCTAAAGCTTTGATGTATGTTGTCATCAATTACCAAAAAGGGGGAGATTGAAAGCACAAGTGCTCCCTGGGTGATTTTGGTAATTTATGTCAACATATCTCTTGTTGGACTAATACCTTTACCTAGTATGTTTCAGATAAGTTCAACAATGGAGTGGCATGGACTAGAGGATGTGGAACCCCTTCAAGATGCTAAGGACAAAGGATTGGCTCAAGCTCAAAGCACAAGACTCTACATTTTACTTTCAGCGATCCAAGATCACATTGAGTCTATAGGAAAAGCCAATACTATCAAGAGGGGATGAGGTGTTGCTTAATGGCTTGCTTGCTCAAAGTGCTTAGTGATATGCTCCAAAGCCCTCAACCACTTTCTCACATCCATATATGTCCCAAACCAAAAGTCAAACTCGGCCCTACCAATTCTTTCTATCCGGCGCCACCGAGTTCAGATGTCATAGCCACTGCCACAAACCCTAATCAAGTCGGTCTCACCGATAGGGATCTCGGTCTCACCGAGATGGGATTGTAATCTCTATGTATGTATCCATTACCAAAATCGGTTACACCAAGTTTGCGTAATCGGTCCTATTGAGATTACAATGCAAACTCTCTGTTCCCTTTCGTAACGTTTCGATGCAACCGAGATGAGTGAATCGGTTCCACCGAGTTTGCCTGACCAACTCTCTGGATAGCTTATTACCAAAATCGGTCCCACCAAGTTTGTGTAATCGGTCTCACCGAGATTACGTTATGCCCTAACCCTAACCATATCGGTCCTACCGAGTTGACATGTCGGTCCCACCCAAAATCCTAACGGTCACATTATTTGCTAAATCGGTCCGACCGAGTTTCATGATTCGGTCCCACTGAGATTGGTAAGTTGTGTGTAACGGTTAGATTTTGTGTGGAGGCTATATATACCCCTCCACCCACTCTTAATTCGTGGACAGAGCCATCAGAACGTGCCTACACTTCCATCATTCATTTTCTAAGAGAGAACCACCTACTCATGTGTTGAGACCAAGATATTCCGTTCCTACCATATGAATCTTGATCTCTAGCCTTCCCCAAGTTGCTTTCCACTCAAATATTCTTTCCACCAAATCCAAATCCTGTGAAAGAGAGTTGAGTGTTGGGGAGACTATCATTTGAAGCACAAGAGCAAGGAGTTCATCATCAACACACTATTTGTTACTTCTTGGAGAGTGGTGTCTCCTAGATTGGCTAGGTGTCACTTGGGAGCCTCCGACAAGATTGTGGAGTTGAACCAAGGAGTTTGTAAGGGCAAGGAGATCGCTTACTTCGTGAAGATCTACCCTAGTGAGGCAAGTCCTTCGTGGGCGACGGCCATGGTGGGACAGACAAGGTTGCTTCTTCGTGGACCCTTCGTGGGTGGAGCCCTCCGTGGACTCGCGCATCCGTTACCCTTCGTGGGTTGAAGTCTTCATCAACGTGGATGTACGATAGCACCACCTATCGGAACCATGACAAAAACATCCGTGTCTCCAATTGCGTATGCACACTCCAATCCCATCCCTTTACATTCTTGCAAGTTGCATGCTTTACTTTCCGCTGCTCATATACTCTTTGCATGCTTGCTTGTTATGTATTGTGATTGTTAAACTTGTGCCAAAACTCCACTTCAACTTAAAGAAATAAAAAACTGCAACTTTTCTCACTTAGTGTCTAATCACCCCCCCTCTAGACACCTCTTCTCGATCCTTTCACTATGCTATTTTGATAGGACATGATTATTTGTTAGTATGCTTCGAAGTATTACTATTTTTTATTTTTTATAAGCTTTTATCTTGAATCATTTGGATCTGAACTCATGCGACAATAAAGAAAATTACATTGAGAATTATGCTAGGTAGCATTCCACATCAAAAAATTTCTTTTTATCATTTACCTACTCGAGGATGAGCCGGAATTAAGCTTGGGGATGCTTGATACGTCTCCAACTTATCTATAATTTTTGATTGTTCCATGCTATTATATTACCCATTTTGGATGTTTATGGGCTTTACTTTACACTTTTATATCATTTTTTGGGACTAACCTACTAACCGGAGGCCCAGCCCGTATTGCTGTTTTTTTGCCTATTTCGGTGTTTCGAAGAAAAGGAATACCAAAAGGAGTCCAAACAGAATGAAACCTTCGGGAGCGATCTTTTTGGAACAAACGTGATCCTGAGGACTTGGAGTGCAAGTCAAGAAGCAATCGAGGAGGCCACGAGGGTGGAGGGCCCGCCCCCCTATCTCGTGGGCCCCTCGGGCGTCCACCGACCTACTTCTTCCTTCTATATATACCCACGTACCCCGAGAACATCAGAGGCGACCATGAAAAACTATTTCCACCACCGTAACCTTCTGTATCCGCGAGATCCCATCTTGGAGCCTTCGCCGGCGCTCCGCCGGAGGGGGAATCAACCACGGAGGGTTTCTACATCAACACCATAGCCTCTCCGATGAGTTGTGAGTAGTTTACCACAGACCTTTGGGTCCATAGTTATTAGCTAGATGGCTTCTTCTCTCTCTTTGGATCTCAATACCATGTTCTCCTTGATCTTCTTGGAGATCTATTCAATTTAACTCTTTTTGCGGTGTGTTTGTCGAGATCCGATGAATTGTGGGTTTATGATCAAGTTTATCTATGAGAAATATTTTAATCTCCTCTTAATTCTTTTATGTGTGATTCAGTTATCTTTGCAAGTCTCTTCGAATTATCAGTTTGGTTTGGCCTACTAGATTGATCTTTCCTGCAATGGGAGAAGTGCTTAGCTTTGGGTTCAATCTTGCGGTGTCCTTTCCCAAAGTGATGTTAGGGCAGCAAGGCACATATTGTATTGTTGCCATCGAGGATAAAAAGATGGGGTTTATATCATATTGCATGAGTTTATCCCTCTACATAATGTCATCTTTCTTAATGCGTTACTCTGTTCTTTATGAACTTAATACTCTAGATGCATGCTGGACAGCGGTCGATGTGTGGAGTAATAGTAGTAGATGCAGGCAGGAGTCGGTCTACTTGTCACGGACGTGATGCCTATATACATGATCATGCCTAGATAATCTCATAATTATTCGCTTTTCTATCAATTGCTCGACAGTAATTTGTTCACCCACCGTAATACTTATGCTATCTTGAGAGAAGCCACTAGTGAAATCTATGGCCCCCGGGTCTATCTTTTATCATATAAGCTTTTAATCTACTTTTATTTGCATCTTTACTTTTCCAATCTATATTATAAAATACCAAAAATATATTTATCTTATCATATTATCTCTATCAGATCTCACTTTCGCAAGTGGTCGTGAAGGGATTGACAACCCCTTTATTGCATTGGTTGCGAGTTCTTGTTTGTTTGTGTAGGTGCGTGGGACTTTTGAGGAGCCTCCTACTGGATTGATACCTTGGTTCTCAAAAACTGAGGGAAATACTTACGCTACTATTGCTGCATCACCCTTTCTTCTGCAAGGAAAACCAACGCAAGCTCAAGACGTAGCAGCGCTCCAAATGTCAAAGCTGGGAGGAAGAAAAAGAACGATGACAAGGGTGCGCGAGTAAAAGCAGTGAAGTTAGTGTCTGTACTTACATGTCCGCTCTACAAGTCGGGTATTTGCTAGTACTGTGTTGAAGTTTCTTAACTTTTCCAGGAAAGACTCTAGGAAGGGCGGTAAAGAACAGGACAAAGGGGTGATGAAGACAAAAAGGCCTGCTAGGAATGTACCACATGCTGAGTGAATAAGAGCTGTCAAGTTAGCTTCTACAACTATGAAGAGAAAATCAGTGAAGTTAGTGTTTTTTGTGTTATAGTGTACTGTACATGCTCAAATCTTCTTTGCTATCCTATTAACAAATGTTGTTTCATGCAGGAAAGCTAAAGTGAAGTCGACACAGGATGTTTACATGCACAGGGTCAAGCACAGAAAACAAAAGGATTTCTGGGGTCGAAAAATTGAGAACAAACTGAAATAGACAGTTTTCCATGCCGTGATCCACCTTGTTTCTGATGTATTAGACCTATTGATGGACTGCCACTATTTTTGTGAATTCCTCGTTTGATTGGTACACCCTCATTTTATTATGGACGGGTCGACATGGTAGGCTAGTTATGATTTATCAACACCGATCAAACAATGCATTTTTAGTGAAGTTGGTTTTCCGTATTTTTTTCATTTTTTACATAATATATTGCTGAAATTTGTTTAAAGTGTAGTCAAATTTCATACTTGAAATATAAAATAGAAACCGAAAATTTATATATATACCAAAATAGAACATTAGAAACCTAATTGAAATCAAAATAGAAACCTCGCTTTCAAATAACCTTGAAAAAAGTTTATTTTGAAATAGAAAATAAGCATACTGATATTTTAAAAATAGCATGCTCATTTGAAAAAAGCATGTTCAATTGAAAATAAAATAGAATGAATATGCGGATTTAAAAATAGCATGCTGCTTTGAATATGTTGTTTTAAAATACCATGCTATTTTAAAAATAGCATGCTGATTTTAAAATAGAATGCTAATTTTAAAAGTATGATTTCAAATATGTTGATTTAGCATGCTACTTTTAAAATATAATGCTCTTTTCAATATGCTACTTTTAAAATAGCATGCTGATTTCAAAAATAGCATGCTAATTTTAAAATAGCATGCTTGTTTTAAAAATAGCATGCTTATTTTTAAAATATAATGCTCTTTTCAATATGATACTTCTAAAATAGCATGCTGATTTAAAAATAGCATGCTGATTTGAAAAAATCATGTTGTTTTGAATATGTTGTTTTTAAAATAGCATGCTGATTTGAAAATAACAGCCCCATTCTAAAAATATAACGCTGTTTTTAAATATCTGTTTTTAAAATAGCATACTAATTTCAAAAATTACATGCTTTTTCAAATATGCTGTTTTGAAAGCAGCATGCTGATTTTGAAAACAACATTTTTTTTAATTACGCTTTTTTAAAGATAGCATGTTTTTTAGTATATTGTTTTTCAAATTAAAAAAACATGCTGGTTTGCTCTGTTTTTGAAAATAGCATGCCATTTCGAAAATAACAGAAACATCATTTTTTGCATTGCATTTCGACCCCCAAGTTTTTATTTTTGCATTGCATTTTTTGTGCGACACATACAAACCGCACTTTCAAAATAAATCGTACTAGCCAACACAAAACCTCGTTCAAAAATGGAAGTAGCGTCTAATCCATTTGAAAGCCGGTTAGATTTGATTTCAAAAATACTAGCATCACCGTGGCAAAAAAAAGGAAATATAATTGCAGTCCATAAAGGTAATTATATCAAGGAGGGTATTAGGGTGCGTTATATATAAAGACTTGCATAGCAAGTACATTATGCCACATAGGGTTCATACTACCACCAAGTTACTGCCAAGTACCACTTACTGGACGATCTTCATATCTAGTCGGACCCAAAAGTTATACCACCAAAGTACCAGTTACTACCAAGTACCAATTACTAGTAAGTTGCACTTACTGGACCCAAAAGCTGATAGTACCAACTTCCAGTTACTGGCTAGTACATACAGATTATAAAACTAGCGTCAAACTACTGCCATGGGTCAACGAATCCTCATGCCACTAACCATGTTCAGCCTAAGCCCACCTCCACTCCTTTCCATGAACCTAAAGATAGCCATTTGATCTTCTTTCATTTTGGCGCCTCAACGACTTCTCTCCAGTTCTTCGTCATGATCGCACGGCCGTCCTTCTTGCCCATCTTGAACAAGACCTTTTTATTCCTTCAAAATGTTCGTTGGTGACACCCACAACCATGGGCTTTCGCAGATAATCTTTGAGGTAGACCTGCTGTAATCCTTTGAGAAGCATTGATTGCACAAGGAAATAAATAATGTTACATAAAAAATTAAGTATGATTTGCACACACAAAAAATAAGTATGATTTGCACAACCACGCCCGTCCTCCTCTCTATCTCTACATGATGGCATTTTCACTTGTGAAGTATGATTTTCAAAAAGAAAAGTCCAAGTGTTTACGACCTTGCTCTTCCCTCTGATGACTGCCGAGCGAGTGACGATGCTGACATAGTATGGTATGGGAGGTTGGCACTGCTTGACTATGGATTTGAGACAGTCCCACCAATCCTGGTTTAGCAATACATGGTTGCCGTAGAAGATGCGATCCTCGAAAGTTCCTCTTCTCACCATGTATCCTGGACCTGTATCAAAAAAATTAAGATGACAGAGTAGTAAATAATTTCATACGTAAGATCTAGAACATCAGCACTGGGTTGATGATCAATGCCTACTCCAATGATCAAGAAATGAAGGACATAGATAACCCAATCACATCCACCCAGCAATATCTCATAGAAACATGGGCAAATTGAATATTTCATTTATTTAAACTAACAAATAAACACTTCTCTATGTAAGCTCTAGTTCAGTCAATGTTGATTCGGAAGGTCATCTAGAACCCAAACAGAGTAATGTGTGGTAATCAAGTGTCACTCAAACATCAACTTTAGATATTTCACGGTTCATTTAATATCTGACCAGCCATATAGAACTTTACCCCGTAGTGCCAAGATAGGATCGTGGTCCACATCTCCATCTCCATCTCCATCAGAACTATCATAAGTTTCATAGTCGCTAGAGGTGTCGTCATCACCGCTATAGCCGTCACTCCCATGTGAAGTGCCATCTGAAGCATCATCTGAGGTGGTCCGGTGATCACTCTCTTCACTGCTGATGAGGATGGTTTCCCTTGCCATTCAAATCTGTTGCATGCATTGCAATGAACAAATGTTAGTTATTGATATATGAAATCAGTCTTTCATTAGGACTTGTTAGCACCATATACAATGTGAATAATCTTTTCACATACTTATTGGTAAGTACGTAGTTCATGTATAAACAACTACAGAAAAAGCTAGTCGACAACTTTTCGCACGACTAGTCAAGACTAGTGGTTAGACTCATAATCATTGGGCAGACAGAACCAATTAGGGTATTTCAAAGTTACAATTTTATTGGCATATTTTTGTGACATTGGCATAAATAGTTGGTAGCCAACCAATTAGTAGTGAACATCTGGCATTTTGCCAGATATTGGCACGCCAAATTTTGGCATCGAACCATTCGTGCTGATAGATCATGATTGGCTTGCTAGCAATGTTGGCATTGCCAAATATTGGCTAATTTATGTGAGCTGGACAAGAAAACTTGGTAACCAACCAATTAGTAGCCATGTAAAAATGAACCATGATTGACTTCTCTCATCGAGCAATACGTGAAACTATAACTGATCTGCCTTTGATCACTGCAAATTTCCTGATGGGCTGTTGTGTGGTACCATCAGGTAATAAATATAAGTCTTTAAATTGTCCCAACAAAACAAATAATGCATTTGCTGCTATACATAACATTTTTAGAGGTAGCTGTGGAGGTTAATTTTCCAATTTCCAGTGAGAATAAGGACATGATAGAATCTCTCAAGCAAGATGACAACATAGTGAAGGCTATGAGAACGAGCAAGGTATGCTGACCAACAGTCACCCTTTTGTATACTTGCTATTTATTTACTCATTACTACCCATACCAACAAGTAAAATCATGATTATGAAGTATATTGGTAGAAAATCCAACAGTGAGGAATTTGTTGCAATGTGAACTACTAGCTCACAGCAAATTTTTATTGACCCCAACAAGCCCATACCATATCTTGGAGATAGGCTGACATAATTCAAGTAAGCAGTAACAACAATCATCAAAAATATGCACCAACCAAAAATATTACATGTGTGCACATATCATCAAAAACATGCACCAAACAAGAGCAGTCTATACTTGACAAATCCTTCAAAATATGCACTAATCATCATACTACCATCGAGTAATACATGAAACTATAGCTGATCCTCATTCCATCATTACAAATTTCCTCATGGACTGCTTCTGTGCTCGCCTTTTTAGTTTTTAATAACTGCATCAGCGAATACATATACACAGTCTTCAAACTATCCCAACAAACCAAAACATGTGTATGCTCATGTGAATATACTTTTTCTATATCTAGCAGTGGGGGGTCATTTTCCAGGGAGAAAAAGTACTTGATAGCATCTGTCAAGCAAGATGATAGCATAGTGAAGGCTATGTCGACGAGCAAGGTATGCTGGCCAACACCCACCTTTTTCTCTTACTTGCACGAAAGTGTTTACCCATTACTACCCATACGAACAAGTAAAACCATGATTACGCAGTACATTGTCAGATTATCTTGCTATAAAATTACTTGTTGCAATATGACCTACTAGTTGACAGTAAATCTGTGAATACCTGAAACATGCACACAAGCAAGTGTCAGATTTTAACTTGGGTGGTGTTGCTAGATTGCAAAATTAAGGTCAGATCGACATGCGAAGGGCAGGGAAGATCAATCTTACCTGTGAAGTGGTACCAGATGGGGCTGGAGTAGACTTGCTCGAATCTGGCACCACCGGAGCTTCGGGCGGCGTGGCCAGGATTAGGGAGAAGAGGTGCCGTTGTTGGACCTTGCTGTCGACGAAGTAGTGGAGAATCATGGCCGGAGCAGGGGGAGTGGGTGGCATCGCGGATCCGGCCGATTTGACGACGACGGGGGCGGCCAAGGTGACGGCTTTGCAAACCCTAGTCGTCGCCCTCCGCGTCGCCTCCCTGTCTCTGCAAAGAACGAAGTGTGGTGGGATTGGGAATGGGGGTGGGGTTGGGGTTGGGGCCATCGCTCGCTTTTCTCTCTGCGTCCCACTTGTACAGGCCCATAAAAGGAACAACTTGTTGGGCCGGATCAGATGCAGATTTGGCAGCTTTACCAATTCTGGCCAAATAGAAAAGTTCAGCATGACCACATGTGTGCTTTGAAGAAACCCTAAAAATACACTGTTGTTCATATTACATGTGGATGAGTCTTTCAGTACACCAACTGATCTTGAATAATTTTAAGCACTCCATAGTATATATATGAAAATAATGGTTAACCAATAAAATGGTAAACTATTAGATGCAAGGTTACAAATATTTGAAAAAATCGATAATTGAATTGTATGCATTTTTATGATTAAATTTAATAAATGTAACATTTTTGCAAAAACTATGATAATTAAAATATTCATTGGTATTTTCAAAAAAAAAACAACCGCAAATGACTATTTATGCGAACCAGAACTTCTTCAGGGTTTCGGTTATTCATCTATTCTTTGGCATGCTGTTTCTCATAAAGCCTTCTTCGGACCATCTCTTTGTACGAAAAATTCCTGAGATATTGGGCTAGCGCCTTGTGTTTCGCCCTCACACCATGCTTCATTTGGTAGCCTTTGGCAACTCCTTCGGCGTGCTCAAGAATACTAACGAGAGCCGGGTCTAGATATTTGCCACTGAACGCGCAACGATACGCCATACGCTTAAGCACGTTGCACTGTCCATTCTGCAATTCTTCAAGGGTTTTCTGAGTGTGTGCATCCATCTCTCATTTGGAAATGTCCGCATAATCATGAGAATAAGGCTGCAAGTTTAAATTATGTATCATATAAGTTGCACCATTGTTTACAGTACCTAATATTCCCTAACACTACTGGAATCAGGATATTTGCCATCAGCCAGCTCTTTGCCGTCTACTAGCTGACGGTAAAGAAGGTCTTTGCCATCAGCTTACAAAAACTTGACGGCAAAGAAAGAGCGGACGACAAAGAGGGTGTTTGCCGTCAGCCTGCTCTTTGCCGTCAGCTAGCTGACGGCATAGAATCTTTGCCATCTGCTAGCAGACGGCAAAGAGGATAGATGGCCCATTAACGAGAAGGACTTAACGGCCACTTTCTTTGCCGACTGCTAGCAGACGGCAACGAGCCAGAAAGCAGACGACAAAGAAAATAACCTAACGTATCTAATGGCCGCCCCGCCTCGGCAGACGGCAAAGAAAAACGCATGCCACGGATCGATCCCACGGATAGATGACTTGGCACACACCCACCCACGAGCCACACAGCCCCGAGCCCCACCCGCGATGCACACATGCCCAACCCAGGACGAGACTTGCCTGCTCCCCGCGTGTGTGCCCATCCGTGCTCCCGCATATGTGGCATGATTTGATTGGAACAAAATAAGGCCCGGCCCCACCCCCTTAAAATCAGGGGGGAGATGATTAGATTAGAAAGGAAAAAGGAAAAAGTGGACCGTAGGATGAAGTGGGAGCACGGATGGGAGCATGGGAAGGGAGCAGGCAAGCCGGATCCCCCAACCCACGCACACACACACCCACGTTGGATCCCATCTCTCTCATCTTCCTCGATCCCCTTTCTCCACCCCCACGCCGCCGCCAGATTCCGGCGATCCCTGCCGTTCCCCACCGCCTAGCTCTCCTCCCCGAGGTCACCTCTCCCCGCTCACCATCTCCACCGACCGGTTTCTCTCCTCGCCTAGGAGAGCCGCGCGATGGAGCTGTCGTCTAATTTTGAGGAGCGCGTCCGGGCATCCTCTAGCGCTGCGCCGTGGACCTCGCCTCCTGCGCCCTCGCCGCCCGCGCCGACATCAATGCCACCCACGCGCGCTGCCTCGGTGTCGCCCGCGACATCAGCTCGACCAACGGCGAGATCGAGGACGCGCAGCGGATGGCGGAGGAGTGGGACCGCTTCTACGAGTCCAAGAGGAAGGAGATGGAGTAGTTCCGGGCGATGTCGCAGCAGTTCGAGGTGGTAGCTCGTCAGGAAGTCCAGAGGCTCAAGGCCTCTGTGTCTCAACTGCAGGCAGCCCTGCAGGAGCTGCAGAGCAGCGGGTTGCACTCGGACGACGCCGGGATCGGGGCTGCGGAAGCCACGAAGGCCGACCTCATGGCTAAGAAGACCAAGTTGGACGAGACCCTGGCTGCAGCCCGCCAGTTCAGAGCACTGCTTCGGCAGCAGCTCCAGAAAGCCTTCGCGTCACAGGTTAGGGATCAAAAGGCAGCACAAAACTGACTAGTTATGTGGTACAAGCAAAACGATATTCATTAGCTAGCTCATGAATTGCTTCGGATTAAGGATGCAATGCAAGTGTGGCGGGCTAGTGTACAGTAACATAGTAATACAAATGTGGTGTTACTTTTAGGCAAATGTTGAGCAAATTCTGAACGAATGGATGAGTTTCGTGGGACGAAGCAGGCTGCCACTTGCACTCCTACTACTGATGAAACGAACTTCAAATGTCTCTACATGCAGATACAAGCTTTTTATTTCAGTCTTGTTTAGAGGAGGCCCCAGCGGTGTCGAGTTGCTGTTGCTGCGGGCACAGCGACATCGGCGTGGTCGGGATGGTCGCAGCCCTTCAAGATTCTCAACGGCGGCGTCTCGGCGCTGATGGCAGAGTCGACGGTGAGCATCAGCGGGTACAGGTTCAGATCATCCATGAATTGGTAGATATTGGTCATATTTAGTTGCATTTTGGTCAGTCCGGTTGTGGTTATGGAGCACTTCTTTTGGTCATGTGCTAGATCTGTCATGTAGGAGTATTTGGCAATGGATATTTGCTCATACATAATTTTGATAATCAACTAGGAATTACAATTAGAATCAAAGTTAGCTCAGCCAGTGAGCATGTGCTTCGAATGTCTGGGTTCTACAATCGCTTGAATTAAGTGGGAGTTAATCTTCCAGATAAGATAGTGATTGACAGAGTTCTCCAGTCACTATCACCAAGCTACTAGAGCTTCGTGATGAACTATAACATGCAAGGGATGGAGATGATCCCAGAGTTGTTCGTAGTGCTTAAGGTCGCGAAGGTATAAATCAAGAAGGAGCATCAAGTGTTGATGGTTAACAAGACCACTAGTTTCAAGAAGGGCAAGGGCAAGAAAGGAAACTTCATGAATGTCAAGCCGGTTACTGCTCTAGTGAAGAAACCTAAGGTTGAACCCAAACCCGAGACTAAGTGCTTCTATTGAAAGGGGAACGGTCACTGGTAGTGGAACTACCCCAAATACTTGGTATATAAGAAGGCTGGTGATACGTCTCCAACATATCTATAATTTTTTTATTGTTCCATGCTATTATATTATCTGTTTTGGATGTTTTATATGCATTAATATGCTATTTTATATTATTTTTGGGATTAACTTACTAACCCAGAGCCCAATGCCAGTTTCTGTTTTCCCTTGTTTTTTTTTGAAATTACTACGTTCCCCAACAGGGATCTCACAGGAACGGAAGGTTACGGCGGCGGAAAAGTATTTTGGTGGCCGCCTCTGGTCGTTAGGAAATATTTCTGTATTTATAGGCCAATAATTAGGGTTAGAGGAGTTTCGAGGGGCTCACAAGCCAGGGGCGCCCCCCTAGGGCATGCCCTGGGGGATTGTGGTGCCCTCGGGACTCTTCTTCCTTCCTCTCCAAGTCCTATGTGTGTCTTCTGGTCCAAGAAAAATCATCGTAAAGTTAAATTCTATTTGGACTCTGTTTGATATTCCTTTTATGTAAAACCCTATGATCACGCAAGATCTATCTATGTGATGCATAGCAACGAGAGGAGAGAGTGTGTCCACGTACCCTCGTAGACCGAAAGCGGAAGCGTTTAGTTAACGCGGTTGATGTAGTCGAACATCTTCGCGATCCAACCGATCCATGTACCGAACGTACGGCACCTCCGCGTTCAGCACACGTTCAGCTCGGTGTTCTGTCGTACTCTTGATCCAGTTGAGGCCAAGGGAGAGTTTCATCAGCACGACGGTGTGGTGACGGTGATGATGAAGTTACCGGCGCAGGGCTTCTCCTAAGCACTACGACGATATGACTGTGGTGTGTAATTGTGGAGGGGGGCACCGCACACAGCTAAAACAATTGTTAAATTGTGTGTTCTAGGGTGCACCCCTGCCCCCATATATAAAGGAGCAAGGGGGAGGCAGGCTGGCCCTCTAGGGCGCGCCAAGGGGGGAGGAATCCTCCTCCTAGTAGGAGTAGGACTCCCCCCTTTCCTAGTCCTACTAGGAGAAGAAGGAAGGAGGGGAGAAGGAAGGAGGGGGCGCCGCCCCTCCCCCTAGTCCAATTCCGACTAGGCCCATGGGGGGCGCGCGGCTAGCCCCTGGCCGCCCCTTTCTCTCTCCCGTAGGCCCAATGAGGCCCATTACTTCTCCGGTGGTTCCGATAACCCTTCTGGCACTCCGGTTATATCCGAAACTTCTCCAAAACACTTCCGGTGTCCGAATATAGTCGTCCAATATATCAATCTTTATGTCTCGACCATTTTGAGACTCCTCGTCACGTCCGTGATCTCATCCGGGACTCTGAACAAACTTCGGTCACCAAATCACATAACTCATAATATAAATCGTCATCGAACGTTAAGCGTGCGGACCCTACGGGTTCGAGAACTATGTAGACATGACCGAGACATATCTCCGGTCAATAACCAATAGAGGAACCTGGATGCTCATATTGGCTCCCACATATTCTACGAAGATCTTTATCGGTCAAACCGCATAACAACATACGTTGTTCCCTTTGTCATTGGTATGTTACTTGCCCGAGATTCGATCATCGGTATCATCATACCTAGTTCAATCTCATTTCCGGCAAATCCCTTTACTCGTTCTGTAATGCATCATCGCACAACTAACTCATTAGTCACATTGCTTGCAAGGCTTATAGTGATGTGCATTACCGAGAGGGCCCAGAGATACCTCTCCGATACACGGAGTGACAAATCCAAATCTCGATCTATGCCAACCCAACAAACACCTTTGGAGACACCTGTAGAGCATCTTTATAATCACCCAGTTACATTGTGATGTTTGATAGCACATAAGGTGTTCCTCCGGTATTCGGGAGTTGCATAATCTCATAGTCTGAGGAACATGTATAAGTCATGAAGAAAGCAGTCGCAATTAAACTGTAATGATCATAATGCTAAGCTAACGAATGGGTCTTGTCCATCACATCATTCTCCTAATGATGTGATCCCGTTCATCAAATGACAACACATGTCTATGGTTAGGAAACATAACCATCTTTGATAAATGAGCTAGTCAAGTAGAGGCATACTAGGGACACTTTGTTTTGTCTATGTATCCACACATGTACTAAGTTTCCGGCTAATACAATTCTAGCATGAATAATAAAAATTTATCATGAAATAAGGAAATAAATAATAACTTTATTATTGCCTCTAGGGCATATTTCCTTCAATCCCATCTTGGGGCCTTTTCCGGCATCCTGTCGGAGGGGGATTCGATCATGGAGGGCTTCTACATCAACTCTATTGCCCTTTCGATGAAGCGTGAGTAGTTTACCATAGAGCTACGGGTTCATGGCTAGTAGCTAGATGGCTTCTTCTCTCTCTTTGATCCTCAATACCATGTTCTCCTCGATGTTCTTGGAGATCTATCCGATATAATATTCTTTTGTGGTGTGTTTGTCGAGACCCGATGAATTGTGGATTTATCATCAGTTTATCTATGAATATTATTTGAATCTTCTCTGAATTCTTATATGCATGATTTGATATCTTTGTATTTCTCTTCGAATTATCGGTTTGGTTTGGCCAACTAGATTGGTTCTTCTTAATACTTTTCTCATAGTTGCGGATGCTTGTGAGGGGGTTAATCATAAGTAGGAGGTTTGTTCAAGTAAGAACATCACCTAAGCACCAGTCCACCCACATATCAAATTATCAAAGTAGCAAACACAAATCAAACCAACATGATGAAAGTGACTAGATGAAATTCCCGTGTACCCTCAAGAATGCTTTGCTTATCACAAGAGACCGTTTTGGCCTGTCCTTTGCCTCAAAAGAATTGGGCTACCTGGCTGTACTTTTGTTACCGTTACCGTTACTTGCTCATTACTAATTATCTTGTTATCAAACTACTCTTTACTTATAATTTCAGTGCTTGCAGAGAATACCTTGCTGAAAACCACTTGCCAATTCCTTCTGCTCCTCGTTGGGTTCAACACTCTTACTTATCGAAAGGACTACGAATGATCCCATATACTTGGGGGTCATCAAGGCACTAGAGCGTGGCCCCCCTGGCCGCTCTCTGGTGGCTTGTGGACCTGCTGGCCCACTTATGATGCCCATCTTCTAGTATATAAGCCTATTTGACCTAAAAATCTAGAGAGGACTTTCGGAACGAAGCGCCGCCATCTCGAGGCGGAACCTAGGTAGGAGCACTTTTGCTATCCGACGGAGCGATTCCGCCGTGGATACTTCCCTCCGGAAGGGGGAAATCAAAGGCACGATAATCACCAACAACCCTCTCATTGTGGGAGGACCAATCTTCATCAACATATTCACTAGCACCATCTCATCTCAAACCCTAGTTCATCTCTTGTATTCAATCTTTGTATCAAAACCTCAGATTGGTACATATGGGTTGCTAGGAGTGTTGATTACATCTTATAGTTGATGCTAGTTGGTTTATTTGGTGGAAGATTATATGTTCAGATCCATTATGTTATTCATTACCCCGCCGATCTTGAACATGATGATGATTTGTGAGTAGTTACTTTTGTTCTTGAGGACATGGGAGAACGCTTATCATAAGTAATCATGTGAATTTGGTATTCATTCGGTATTTTTATGAGATGTATGTTGTTGCTTCCCTTAGTGGTGTTATGTGAACGTCGACTACATGAAACTTCACCATCTTTGGGCCTAAGGGAATGCATTGTGGAGTAGTAATTATATGATGGGTTGCTAGAGTGACAGAAGCTTAACCCTAGTTTGTGCGCTATTCCGTAAGGGGCTAATTTTGATCCATATGTTTCATGCTATGGTTAGATTTATCTTAATTCTTCTTTCGTAGTTGCAAATGCTTGCAAGAGGGGGTAATCATAAGTGGGAGGCTTGAGCACCGGTCCACCCACATATCAAATTATCAAAGTGACGAATGCGAATCAAACCAACATGATGAAAAGTGACTAGATGAAATTCTCGTGTGTCCTCAAGAACGTTTTACTTTCTATAAGAGTTTGTTCCAGCATGTCCTTTGCTACAAAAATATTGGGCTACCTTGCTGCAACTTTGTTACCGTTACTACTCGTTGCTCGTTACAAATTATCTGGCTATCAAACTATCTGCTACTCATAATTTCAGCGCTTGCAGAAAATACCTTGCTGAAAACCAATTATCATTTCCTTCTGCTCCTCAATTATCATTTCCTTCTACTTATCAAAAGGACTACGATTGATCCCCTATACTTGTGGGTCATCACTAACCACTAGGAGTGAGTAATTCCTTCGTAGGATTTTTGGACGGTGATGGCGTTGGAAGAGATTTGTCTTGTAGTTGAGTCAATTTGTTAGAGGTTGATCTCTAGTATCCACTATGTTCTGAGATTGATGTTGCTATGACTTTGCTATGCTTAATGCTTATCATTAGGGACCGAGTGTAGTGTGATTAGAAATAAACCCTCTATGTTATCATTAATATATTTTAATTCTTGATCCTATCTGCTAGTTATATGCACTTGTTATTGTTCTGATCCGTAGACCCCAAGGTGACAATCATTGGACACTCTCCGAGGATGACTGTCATTCGAGGAGTTCATGTATTCACTATGTATTAATGCTCTGCTCCGATTCTATATTATAAGGAGGCCTTAATATCCCTTAGATTTCCTTATGCCCGCTACCACTGGAGGGTAGGACAGAAGATGTCATGCAAGTTCTTATTATAAGCACATATGACTATATATGAAATACATCCTATATTGAATTGATGAATTGGAGCAATTGTGTGTCGCTCTAGGTTGTGACTGTTATGTGATGAATGTCATCCAATACAAATGTCAATCGTTGATCCAATGCATGTGATTTCATCATATTGTCTTTGCTACGTTATACTACTACTATTGTTGTTCTTGTTACAATCACTACAAACTGCTACTATTATTGTTCCTGTTACTATTACCACTGTTATTGCTACTATCAAAGTCATCAAACTACTGTGCTACTAAACACTTGCTATAGAAATATTATTTTCTAAGTGTGTTTGAATTGACAACTCAACTACTAAGGCTCATAAATATAATTTGGCTCCCCTTGTGTCTTATCAATAAATTTGGGTGAAATACTGCCCTCGGAGACTGTCACGATCCTCTATACTTCTGGGTTATCACAAAGCATGATGGTGGTGTGACTTGAACAATATCTTGCTCTGCCTTCGGATAGCTCCCCAGCACCTTTTCATCTTCGTTTTCTAATCTGGTGCCTCATCAATTTGGTAGCCTTTGTCAACTGAATTGGTTCAGCTATATGTTGTTTCTCGTCATGCTCGTCAAGTTCTATGGCACAAAAATCATATGGCAGGAAATAGGTTTCAGAACTTTAGAAAAATCAAGCATGGTTGTTTTACTATGCTTGCCATGTCCTTTCTCAATAATGCTTGCCTCTTTTGATTTGATGGATTCGAAATACTTGATTTGGCTTTTCCATCCGAAGCACTTTCATGTTCTAAATCATCCTTCTTATCGGTTCTACTAATTGTCAAGGTTTTAATAGATTCAGCATATGTATTATTTGATTCACCTTTTTTAAGAATCGAATTACCTTTATTGTCCTAATCGGTCTTGTTTTTTCCAATTCCATCCATTGGCAATGTTTCTTTTATTTGATTCAATTTTCTTTTAGTTTTCTCCTGGCAAAGAACTTGCACCCTATCATGTAAAGCTTTAACCCATCTCTCACGTATAGCCCGCTCTAGATCAGCTCCCCCCAATGCTTTTTGGATCTTTCGACAATGAGTTATATTGTTGCCGAAATGTTTGCAATTATGTATGTGGTGTATAATATATCGCGGTACTAGGGAGGGGCATATGCACTGTTGTATAACCATATGTTCTCCCGCCAATTCTATCGATTGGCAAAGTTTCATCTTCTTGTAAAACTCTAGCTTTTATTGCAGCATAATCAGGAAACAACCCCTTTCAATATTGTTCAAAGGCAAAGAGCACTAGTTCTCTTATTTTGTACCAACCTCTTTTTTAGCTCAGCCACAACCACATCTGGAAGGGATTGCTCTACAATACTTTCAAACACTTTAGGCAATAATTTTTGAGTGTTGCTGAAAGGATGCATTACATGCTACAATATTATGTAAACGCGCATGTGCTCCTGTATAACTGTCACTCATGTTAGGCAATAATTCTTGAGTGTTGCTGAAATTTTGCAATTGTGTAGAGGATGCATTACATGCTACAATATTATGTAAAGGTGCATGTGCTCCTGTATAACTGTCACTCATGTTAGGCCATCTCCACCATGCAGATCCAAATTATGAACATCTACAATTGTGTATGGTGTTGGAATATTATTAACATGGTGTGTAGCATACAATGATTTAGAGTAATTAGTTGAATAACTAGTAGTAGCATGATCAATTCTCTCATCCATCGGCATGTTTAGACTAGCATATTGCAAATTAGTGCCGATGCATAAAACGGTGAAACACTTTCTTGCATGGTGTTGGAAATTATAACATGTGGTGTTTCAAATTTGTTAACCGAACCCATCATGTTGTTCATTGGCATAACAATTTGTGGGGTCGCCGATGCATGGCAGTTAGAATACATATGGTGCATGTTATTAGTATCATAAGTTGAAGCATGTAAATTGCATCAAATCGGACCTTCCATGTATTTAGTTGAATGATTGAAAAAAATACGACTGGCCGATAGAGTATACGCATTAAACGATCTAGTAAAACCATATGAATTATTTGCATCTAAACAAGGGGATTGGGTATTCATATTACCTTCGTAGATTGCAAACCCTTAATGATGATCTCTTCGTAGCAAGAATGGGTTGGAGACCGTTCGAAGCTTCATCCCCAACGGAGTGGCCAAAAAGTGTGCTCGCGCACGAACATGTCACTTGTGTACCCTCGACACCGAATGCGATGTGTGGCAGCATGCACGAAGGGAGGCTCACCGGAAGCGCGATAGCAAGACAATCCGGCGGATGCTTTTGTAGATCTGAAACCTTGCTCGCCCGGGAGGGACACCTTTAGGACAACGCGACGGCTATGGGCTACCCTAGGTCGGGTTGACCACCCCTAGAGCCTCGAGGTTCGCTGCCCTCCAATCTTGGGGTGTGTTTGGTTTGTATCACCAGCTGAAATATAATGTATCTGACCCGCACCCAGGACTCGTTCGCATGTTTGGTTGGGTCGAGGAAGGAGAACCAACCCGTTCCCAGAAACTGAATATTCGCTTGATATGCGGAATCCACTCGTACACTACTAGTGAAAACCCTAGCAGTAGCGCTGGTTTTGTGCTCACTAGTAGCGCGGGTAGGCGCGCTACTAATAAGGCGCTACAGCTATTGCTTAGCGATAGCGCGTGCTTGGTGGCCATCTGCTAGGACAAATAGCTGTAGCGTTTGTTCATCCTCACGCTACTGCTAATGAAACTAGTGGCAGCGCGTTTTCTGTCCATCGCTACTAGTATTCATTTTTATTTTTTTATTTTAGTGTATTTATGCGGTTTCTCTCCATCGTACAAATATTGGTACAATACCAGTTATGAGGTTTACATCATTATGTCCATAACAGTCAAATGAAGGTGGATTAGGTTCAAGTGGAGGCAATATGTGGTGCATGTCAAAGTATACTACTAATCCAAACTTGATCTAGTTTGGACTAGTAGTACTTTCGATGTGCACCACATGTTGCCTCCACTTGAATCTAATCCGCCAGCACAAGCTATTTAATCATCATCATAGTAATTACCACCAACATTATTTATTTAATCACCACTAACACTAGCTACCACCAACACTAGCTATTTTATCATCATAGTAAATGTGTAGCACATCATCATCCTCAAACTCATTTCTAGCTAGCTAATCACTCCTGCTGCTCTCTCTTAGGTAAAACAACATAAAACATGTGTAGCTCTCCTCCTTGATCAAGTTGGAGCATGCAGATGAACCTGTCTCCTAATCATGGGTAGCGCCTCTGTTTTCTGCCCCCTAGTACTTCTCTGCACTCCCCCATCACATATTTGGTCCAGTCTTGCACTATTAAGCATCCGTCGTTAATCTTGAATTCACTAAAGTATCAAGATCCTCAAGCCATGAAACATAATGACTTAGCTCCTCGCAGTTTAGTTCAGCCTCGGGACAGTAGTAGGTCATGTCTACCAAGCGCTGGACATGTTTGCTTGCACCGAAATAAGCTGGCAATACAAATTAGTTGTCAACTATTTTTGAATAAACAATATCAAAGACATAAATATGGTTGAGAAACTTACATAATGGTATAACTGGAGGCGTCTGCACATCGACCCAGATGTCGGTATTACCTTCAATATCATCTTCTGGACGAATATCAAAGGTGATAACCATATCAGGCTCAAATGCATAAGTCTTGCATAATGCTCGCCATGTTTTGCATCCAAAATAGATGTAGTCGTCTGAATTGTATAATTTTGCATGGAAAATATAACCATGCTCGGTCTTCAAAAAAACTTTCTTTACCTTCGTAGTATGACTGAAACCTGTCTTATCCAATACAAAAACTCTTGCATGGCAGGGGATACGCTAGTAGAATAGTAAAAAAAATATAAGTTGAAGCAAATGAAGCAGATGTCATGCTTAATTACGAAAAAAGACTTGTCGTTATGACTTACTGTATCCACTTCGAAGTTCTCGTCCAGCTTGATGCTGAAGCGCCTATCATCATCTAGGAAGATTCCGTCACACAGGACGCGCTCGTCTTCGCAGTATTTGCAAATACCGAAATCCTTTTCGTCGTCAGACATTTCCTATGTTCATAGTTAAAACATTAATTGAAAATCGATCGAAGACAGCTACCAAGATACTCAACACACAAATCCGGGGCACTCGATATTTTCTACATATTCTGGCACAAGTCATGCCAAAATTCACGGAAAAATCCGGCATGACCTTTGCTAAAATAGGACATATCGAGCGCCTGAAATTTGCCGGAACGGAAATGAATCAACACTCCGGCAAAACATAGGCCACTCGGAGGTGTAACCTGCAAACATGACCGGCCACTTGGATATTGAGCAACACAAGATATACATTTCAAAATATCTTATAGGACTCAAATTAGCATGCATACAATAAGCAAAAGTAAATCATCTCATGTGTCCATACATCGTCGAATATTATCACTAATACATCACGAATAGTGTCATACATATAACATCACTAATACAACTAAAACCCTAGCACACGACGGGTATCGGCGCGGGCGGTGGACACCCACAGAGAAGGAACCATCACGGGATCATAGCTCCATTGTGATCCCTGGAGAACCTGCCAGGTATTGGAGAACCTGTGCTCCAACGCAAACAAGTAGCGACGGACGTGCGCGTCCTCCTCACTGACACGGTGACGCACCACATCCGCGGAGTCCTCGAGCCTCGGACCGTCATCGCCCACGCGACCGCCACCAAAGAAGGTTCGGTCAACGACAGCTGGCTCCTCACCAACCTGCGCCCCGGTAGGTAGCGCCTCCAGTACCACCCGGCGGAGCCCAGTCCGGACATGGCCCATCTGGTCAAGCAGGTGTCGTCCTCCGCCGACTCGACGACGAGGATGCGGGATAGGCATCGTCCACGTCGATGCGGGAAAAATTGCTTTAACTAAAAAATAGCAACAAGTTCTTACTAACTAGTTCTATTAATTCAAGTAGTTCTTACTAAAAATAAACTTACTATAAATAAAAATATTCTAATACCTAATTAGTACCTAGTTCTTACTAACTAATTAGTACCTAGGAACTACTGCTAAGGGTTCATACTAACTAACTAACTAACACTAAATTAACAAACTAACACTAAAAATAGCCTAGGGTTCATACTAACTAGCACTAAATAGCTAGGGTTATACTAAGCAAATTAACAAGAGGGATTGGAAGGGGAGAGTGCTTACAGAGGGCGGGGAGAGAGATGGGGTCGGGGGAGACGGCGGCGAGGCGGGGTCGGGGGAGACGGCGGCGAGGCGGATAGAGGGAGATGGCGGCGAGGCGGGGCCGGGGGAGACGGCGGCGAGGCGGGGTCGGGGGAGACGGCGAGATGGCGGCGAGGCGGAGGCGACGAGGGGGAGAAGAGAGAGTGGTGAATTGGGGGAGGAAGAGGAAGGAATCAGGCCGCGCGGGGGGTTAGGTGAGAATAGATATAACAGTAGCGTGCGAGGGGAAAACGCGCTGCTGCTAAAATCGGTAGTAGTAGCGCCGTTTCTAGAAGGGCGCTACTACTATACCTAGCACGTCGGGAACGGTGTGGCAATTATAGTAGTAGCGCGTTCAGTTCCTGCCGCGCTACTGCTAAGGGGTAACAGCAGCGCGGTTTTGGTAGACGCGCTACTGCTAATTAGCAGTAGCGCCTCATTTTAACACGGGCTACTGGTAAGATTCTGTGTATAAGGTTTTCCCTAGTAGTGGTACCTCCAAATCGAAGGAACGATGCGGAACGGGTCACTCACCCTTGTCTCCCCACTCCCCACCACGATATGCGCCAGCGCCGCAGCTCTCTCCCTCACCTCCCCATCGTTTCTCCCTCTCTCGTTCCCCATCTTGCTCTCACCTCCCTCGAATCTCCTCCCAGCGGGCGAGCTGCGGACGAGCTATTGCTATGACGGGCTAGCGGCGATGAACACGTGCTTCTTCACCTCCCTAATCTCCCTAATAGTAGCATAGGCCGAGGACTCGATCGACAAGCAGAGAGCAGGAGTGACTAGCTAGCAGGGATCCTGGCGATGGTTCAGTACAGGTTCATATATAATTTTGATCCTAGCAGAGATCGGCTCTTTCCTCTCCTAATCCCCTAGCTCAAGGTTGATGATAGCACTGATTAGCCACATCAAGCCAAGACGTGATGGATTTGTGTGTATATGCCATCGTGTATGCTAATACAAAAGAATTATAAACGTCAAAAAATACAAAAGAATTATTTCATACATGTTTTGTAATGGTTATCTCTACTGTATTGGTCAAGCTGATGTATAGAAGGAAGTCATTTTAGAGAATATATTGACTAGTTATTGCCACATTCCATCTGTCCAACCAAACACATGAATAGAACCATTCCATTCCATTTTTTGGTTCAAACCAAACGCAAGAACGGAACCGATCCATTCCTCCATAATGGAACCATCCCATTCCATTACACTTGATTCTCAAACCAAACACACCCTTGAAGAATGACGAAGAACGAGAAGCAAGATGCAAGGGAGAGGGATAAAGATAGATGAACATGAAAAGTATGATAGATTGATTTGTTCGATTTTGTGCTCTTATTTCAGTCGGTCGTCATCCCTTATGTATATAAAAGGCAGTTGGACTTTCGTGCAAGGAAATGGTTTGGACTCACGTCCAAAACCCTAATTTAGGTCCAACTCGGATGTTTGACCCGAACTTTCCAAAATTGCTCGGTTTAAAAGTTGGTTGCACCTCGCGGGTCATTTTTTAGGCAGTAAATGAACTTGTATGAAGAAGTGCCCAAATCAATTTTAACAGTTTCGACGAGGCGAACAACTTTCATGTTGAACGTTTTTTGATGCGAGTGAATCTTGAGGGCTGAATCACTTGTGCAAAACAGGCAATAACTCACGCTAACCATCAAACACTGATATGGATGTCTTGTGTTGGGCGTCACTCTTTGCTCATGGTAGGGTCACACTGAGCAGGCTTTAATTTTTGCATACGACCTCATATTAAAACGATTTTTATATCAAAATCGATCGTTTCGACGAGGCTAAGACAACCATGTAAACCGTTTTCTCATATGAGGTCGTTTTGTAGGTGTAATCATCCGAACAGTAACCTAAACATGAAATATTAGTACTTCCAACACAACTTAGGCCCTCGAGATGAGATCGGATGGCGATGACCAAGACTTCAAATATGTTCATGTCGACAATACAAAACGTCTTCATGTAGAGCACGTCTTTGTTTGAGGTCACTATAATATTTTTTTTTCTTCCGTGCCAAAATCTGATGTCAACAACAAGGTTGAATATGATTATGTTCTGATGGTATCAGGTAAATCAACATATGCACTGCACAAAATTCAAAATGAACATATGTGCTGCATTTTAAGCATATCTAAGATCCTTGAGTGGCTTTCCATATTTAGTTATTTTACCAATGTGGTAACATTGGAGACTGAAGTCGGCACCCAATTAAGCAGTGTTGGGACCTATCATCTTCAATCTTCATGATGTAATACACTACACTGTGAAAACAAGGATGGTCGGACCCCTCAAGTGTAAAAAAGAGTAATAGGTTATTTTTAATTTTTGTGGGGGCAAAACAATAAACAAGTTACTACAAATGTGGTTACAGACCAAGTTAAAGGGAAGTCTAAGTCCCATGTGCTCAGGGCCACCACAACTTTGTAGTAAAAGAATAGTCATGTGCATTAGTCATGGAAACCTAGCCTAATCAATAGCAAGTCATCACTTTTATCCAACTCTGAAAAATATGAACTTTTACCAACCTTTATACAAAAATACCAATTCAGAAATTCATACCGAATGACTAACATAGGAAGCTCACAAGCACAAATTTCATAGAAGGAAAAACAACCGCATAAGTGGTCCACATATGATCGAGTAGCTTCTTCCACTAGACAAGGTGAAAACAGATGCAGAAACAACTGCTGAAGTTCTCAAAATAAGGAAACCATATATGAAAATAAAACAGGGATTCCAATGTATTCATAAACTATTCATTATTTGTACAAACATGAATGTGCAAACTAGAGATGTTTACATAAAAGATCAATGGAAGTACATATCTAGCATGCCTCTACCTCGGTGATAGTAATGTCATCCACGGACATGCCCACATTATCTCCGTGGTCTCCTGTTCCATGGTTCTGTTGTCGAAAGTATAAAGGTTCCTTCGGAGGAAGAAGCGGAACTGTTTCATTTTCCAACATGGAGACAGTGGATGACATGCATGGCCTATCATCTGGATAGTCTTGAACACATAGAAGACCTATTTGAATGCATCTAACGACTATGTCAAGTGGACAATTTTCCACAATTGACGAGTCCACCAATCCTCTCGCATTTCCATGTTTCCATAACTTCCACGCCTAAACCAATGAAATCATAAAGTTATTATGATGCTTTGGGTTATTGAAAATAGAGATTTTTTATGTACTTACGTAAGCCGTAAGGCTTGGTGAGTCATCCGCTATGACATGGACTGAACTAATCTTTAATCCGCTTATAATCTCCAACAGTAGGACACCAAAGCTATAGGTGTCAGACATAACGGAATAGAAACCTTCCATCGCGTACTCAGGAGACATGTAACCGCTGTTTGAATCATTTTCAAAAATTTCAGTTATTTGACCGCTAAATAATTACCATGTCAAACTATAAGTTGGTTTCATGTATTACTTACAATGTCCCGACAATGTGGGTAGTTTTTACTTGTGGCTCATTTCCCTCAAATATCTTTGCTATACCAAAATCAGCTATTTTGGGGTTCGTTTTTGCATCTAGCAAGACATTGCTTGCTTTGATATCTCTATGAATTATTGTCAACCTCGAATCTTGGTGCAGATAAAGAAGCCCCCTTGCAAGCCCTTAATTACCTTGAACCGGGTTGGCCAATCAAGTATGGATCTCCTTGTAGTGTCTTCGAAGACCAATGCGAAATAAACTCAGTAAACCAAAGAAAGTTTTGCAAGAAGTCTTCAAAAGAAAAGAAAAATGTTTTGTGAGTTGTGACCATAAGTTAGGACATACCAAAAAGGAAGGCATCCAAACTTTTATTATGCATGTATTCGTCGACTAGCAACTTCTCGTCCTCGTGAGCGCAATAGGCAAGAAGCCGAACGAGATTCTTATGTTTCAATTTGGTGACCAAGATCACCTCATTTTTGAACTCATCAGCCGCTTGCCTAGAAATCTTACTGAGTCTTTTTACAGCGGCTTCCTTTCCGCTTCCGAAAATCCCCTACATCAATACATAATTCTTAAATTTGAAGTGAACATGAGATTGGAAAAAATCTAACAAGATCACTATCGTGAAATGGCATCGTACCTTATAAACTACTCTGAAACCACCTCTGCCAATCATGTTGTTGTTTGAGAAATTATTTGTTGCAGTACTGATCTCTTCAAAACTAACCGGCGGAAGCTCTATATTTATCTCAAGTTCATTGATCGTGAATATGTCCAAGGGTTGTCGTGTAACATTGTTCTGAATATTGCTGATTCTCCATTCACCTAAGATGAATACCTTCATATCAATATTGCCTTACAAATACGTCATAGACAATGCATCTTAAAAAACTGAAACAAAAAGTTGTTCTACCTCTTAACTTGTACGCCCATACAAAAGATGCACATGTGAGAATCAAAAGACCAGCAATTATTGGTAATGCAATCTTCAGTACAGTACCCTCTTTGTTAACTGCACAAAATAAGAAATAGTCACCAAGTGAATGAAGCTTTCAAAATTTAACATGCATTTAGTTAAGTGTACATATATTTTCTCCGGTCACTAAAGAGTTATGTGGTAGGGGTGGTAGATTCTATTACTACCTAAAATCTCTGACTTTACCATCCAAAAATACCAAATAAATTTTGAGTTCATAGTTTAACGATCTGATAGTTCTACGTGATTAATGCGGGTGATAGCACAATGCTCTGTATGATGTGTTTCTTTTAGTCATGTTTAAATTTAAATTGATTTGTTTAGGAGCGGCGTATGCCTACTCGCTTGTCGTGAAACGTGATGCGAGGCATGGTCGCTCCAATTTCGTATACCTACTCGCTTTCGTATGCACCATGCATGCTGTTAGCTCGTGGGAGAATCAGTAAAAATATCTGAAATGAAACAGTGTATGATTGTTCTAAAATTAGTGGTTCATTGGTGTTTCTATATCTAACTTATTTACTTTATAGCATCTAAAAACAAGATATCATGAGCTGGTACTGTTACGCAGGAAACGATATTTCAAAAACCTATGACATCAAGTATAGCAGGACAAAAAAAATAACGCTGAGGTTAATAAGAAAAGGAAAAAGGAAAGAGATTTTAACTACAAGAAGGGGAGGAGATTGCTCTGAACAAGAATATGGTTAACTTTGCACATTGTTGTTTCTTCTTGGTAGATGATGCTTTCTTGTTGTTGAAAAAATTGGTAGAAGATACTCAATTATGCAGGTTAACTACAATGCTCTGTCATAAGCTGCCAACGCAACAATCAACGGCCGCGGCAAAGGGCGGCTACTCTTCTACTCCAGCCCCGTGGTTATTTCTTCCGTGTTGTACAGTCTACGATTCGAATCCGGTCATACACACAGATTGGGATTTAGGGGTTATATGTTAACATGGGCTTTTTTCTGAGAAAAAAATCGAGGGGGTGTTCGCAAAAAATAACCGGCCAGATGCGCCCATTTGGCCATCTAGCCAGTGACAACAGGGCCCCTCTTGGCCATCCAGTCGTCGACAACGGGTCTCCTACCACACTATCATGCCTCGTGAGCACTGTGGTAGTGTATGGCCGGAATTTTCACCGTATTTACACACCAAAGCCAAGATGATGCATCAGTTCAATGCAAACCACAAGTTCTAGCACCAACCACTAAATTGACCGTTTGCGTCAAGTTCAAGCATCAATTTTAAACGCCGAAAGTAAAGCAAGCAATAGTGACAACATGCGGGTTTGTGAAGGAATAACCACCTGGATGCAATACACTGTCGTACTTACCTAGAGATTTAAGTGCGACGGCCCATGGAGCGGCACTAGCATTTGTCAGACACGTGAACGTCCAAGATTTCTTCCCCGCCTCCCGCTTGTGGACGCACAAACCCCCGCCATTCTCGCAGCCCCGGCACTCACTCATCGCCGCCGGCCTCGACCACCTAAGCTCGAAGCCTTTTTTCAGCGCAGGGACGACGGCGTGAAGCAGGTTTGTAGTTGTACCGCCATGCAGAGATGTTTTCAGAACCGGCACTGCGATGACTTTCTCGCATTGGGTGGTGTAGTCGTACGGGAGGAAGTCGCCATGGAACACGTAAGTGCTCTTGCGTTCCTCGCTGTTGAGGCAGTCGATGAGGTGTCCCGCTCCAGCGGTGTCGTCGATGTAGGAGCAGTTCACCAAGAAGGTGATGTTGGTGTCGCTGGCGATGAGTGAAAGCGACGGGTGGGAGCTGGACGGGAGGGTGAGATTCCGGCCGACGAACGGGCAGGCTTTGTTGTGCTGTGAGAAGATGCCTAGGTCGAACAGGGAGACCCTCCGGTCGCCGTCGACTGTGTCGTCGTAGAAGATGTCGGTGATGGCGTATTCTCCCGACGGCAGGCACAGAACAGGTGTGCGGCCGCGGCATTCGAGGCGGAGGCTCGGATGACCCAGTGCCAAGCGTCGCCCGTATCAACCCAGAATGGGTACTGGATTTTCACCTTGCCGCACTGGCGGGCCGGGCAGACGGGCGTGTCGGAGGCCAGCACACCGGCGACGAGGAGGCTAAGGAGGAGAAACATTATCTGGAGAGCTGTGTTGTGCGCTTTTTTTTTTTTTTTTTTTTTTTTTTTTTTTTGAGAGAGAGAGGGCTTTGTAGGCTTTCTTCTTGAAAAAGACCACGTTCCGGTCCTCCTCTCCCAAGGCCCTCCTCCATTTTATAGGCTTCGCAGTCGTGTGGCGTTGCTTGCCTCGCCCGGTTAGCGAATCCTGAACGGCCCGGTTTCGTGTGTACCCGGCACTACTACCCTCAACCGAATTGGGACCGATCGTGTGCCGTCGCGTGCATGGCCCGGTCTCGCAGGTCTTTTTTTTTTTTTGAGGGAAGCCCGGTCTCGCAGGTGGCGAATTAAATGGCACCACATTCCTTGCTGGGCCAGCCCATTTAGTACAGTAAAAAATAGCTTCGGGCCTAGAGAAGACAGCAGTAGCCACTAGGCCATGTTAACGCTTGTGAATAACACTTCTTTATCTCTTTATATTATTTCTCAGATAGCGGAAAGCCCTTTGTTTTAAAAAGCAAAAAAAAAGGAGGTGTGCATATGATTTTTAAATCGGTGAATTTTCTTTCAAATTTGTAAACTTTTTATCAAAATTGGTGAACTTTTTAAAAATTTGTGAAATTTTTCAAAATCAATGAAATATTTTTGTCACATGATGAAATTTTTTCAAATTTCTGAACTTTTTTATCCAAAATCAAAGAACTTTTCGATTTTTTGTGAACTTTTTTTAGAAATTTGACGAAGTTATTTCAAAATTGAGATACTTTTTAAACATTCATGATTTTTTCGAAGTTTGTGAACTTTTAAAAAAATCCTTCAACATTTCTCGAACTCATGATTTTTTTGTGATTTTTCTGATTTTTTTACTTTTCTTCAAATATCAATGGTTGACTGGTCAACTGTTGATCAGCGGACCTTTTTTCTATCGAGGAAGTGCTTCACTAGTGGTTCAACGGGCTAACCAGTTTCTGTAGCTTAGCGAGTGCCAGAAAGAGCGCATAAAGAGCCGACTAGGATCTCCTCTCCCAGGTCCCGTCGCTAGCTGTTGTTACTGTCAATGGGCCAGGGCAAGCCCACGAGTAAACTCGAGCAAGCGTACATGAGATTTTTTTTCTTGTGCGCCCGTAAGCTAATCGTTGCGAGATTCAAGGAAGGAACACAAGGTCCACACATCATAGTCATAAGGGAAATTAATGCCACTATGACAAATTTCACGAGTTGTGCTGTCATCTTGCAAGGTCGTGAATCGAATATTGAGGCTCATAGTTACTTCTATTGATCAGGGTAGCCATGTGTGGCTTTCCAATCCCTATGACCTAGCTTATATCCCCCTGAACATTCGAAATGATAATTAAATCGCAGTCCCGTACCCCTTCGCCTGAGAGCTCCCATTGGGATTAGGATCCTCCCCGCCTCCCGTCGGCAGCGCTCAGATGGTGGTTGCGACGCCTTGTTCAATAAAGTCTCTCCGGCTACAGTCCCATCTCGGCAGCGACGTCGAGAAGCTTGTGGGAGCGGTGTTGTTCTCGAGAATTTCTTCTGGTTGTGGGGATTTTCCGGATTGTGAAGGAGCTTCATATACGGTTATTCCTTCTTCTTCTCCGGGATGGATGTGACCTTCCAGACGTTTGGCGACTTCCCGTCCGGAACCAACAACGCCAGGCTGGCCCAGGCAGGAGCGGCAATGGCGACGCGCCGCCGACACAGTCTGGAGGATGAAGACGAAGGGCTTCTTAAGGATTTCGTTGTGATTTTCATTTTTGTTGAGGTGCTTTATATTGTCCCGTGCTTTTTTTAATGCCACGGTCCTTTCACAAAAAAAAGAACTGATCAATTAAGTTTTGGAAAAACACCATAAAATAACAGTTTTTGAGTTTTTAATTTTTTTAGTAAAATCATAAGTTTGAAAAAACATTCTAAAGTTTTAAAAATGCAAGTGAATTCAACAAAGGTTCAAAAATTTGAAAAAATATTAATTAATTCAATAAATATTCATGGTTATCTAAAAATAATCATGGTGTTCGCGCATTCAGGAATGTTCATGAAATACAAGAGTTTCATGAATTTGAAAAATATTCGTGAATCCAGAAATATTATTTCACATTGTGAACAAAATATTGAAAATTAAGAACATTTTCCGAAAATAAGAACATTATTTGAAATTGTTAACGGTTTTTTAAATAAAAGATGATCATTTGCTTAAATTTAGAATTTTTTGAAACAAATAAAATTTATTAAATTTAGAAAAATTAGAAGATTTTGTATATTAGTTGAAAAACGTGAGCAATTGATGAAAATTCAAATTTAATGTTTTTATGAAATTCCGATTGTTCCAAAAATTATAAATGAAAATAGTAGAAAATATTAAAGAAAAATTAAAAAAAGAAAACCAGAAAATAAAATAAACCAGTTCAGGAACCTTGCTTAAGGATCCCAAAACCCCACACACGTGAGAGATCAGAACCTAAACTATTGCTATCAGCAGTATGTAAAAAATTTGATCGGGACCAAACTTGGAGAGCAACTAGTTCACGAGCGCTCCTTCGGGAGCCTCGCAACGATCAGCGTTACTTGGCGCGCTCTCAGCCATTCGCCATAGGCACTTCCACCGGATTTTCTTTTTTTTGCTTTCGCGAGAGTCACGGTTTTGCTTCCGCGAAAGGCACGGGTGTGCTTTCACGAGAGTCACGGCCGTGCCTCTTTTAAACGGAAAAAAATACGCGTTTTTTGTTTTCTTTCTTTCGCGAGAGTCACGGTTTTGCTTCCGCGAGAGGCACGGTTGTGCTTTCGCAAGAGTCACGGCCGTGCCTCTCGGAAAGGGAAAAAATGTGTTTTCTGTTTTTTTTCTTTCGCGAGAGTCACGGTTTTGCTTCCGCAAGACGCACATATGTGCTTTCACGAGAGTCACGGCCGTGCCTCCTCGGAACAGAAAAAAAAGTGTTTTCTCTTCCTTATTTTTTCCTTCTGCGAGAGTCACGGTTTTGCTTCCGCGAGAGGCACGGTTGTGATTTCGTGAGAGGCACGGGCGTGCCTTTTTCGGAAAGGGAAAAAAATCCGTGCTCCCGGTTCGGTTTTTTCGTCTGGTTTTTTTAACCGGTTTTTTTGTGAAAAAAAGTTCGTCAAAACCTATCAACATGGTATCTAGTTTTGAAGATCTCGACGCGAGGAATCCAATGGTGAAAGCGGTTCGAGATTTGGACGCACGGTTTGAGAGATTAAATGTTTTGAATAAACGGATCTACGAAAAAAGAGAAACTCTCAGGTTGCGACAAGTGGCGCGCTGCATGTGCGCCACTTGTCGTACCCAGGGGAATTGAAGTGATCTTTGCAATGAGTACTCCTCAATTAGTGATTTCGCCAAACTTGCACGCCAGCACATGGGAATGGCTCGGCCCGTTATTCCGTTCTACGTTTTTCATATTTGTTTCTTTCGTATTTGTTTCTTTTCTTTTTCTTTTTATCTTTTATTTTCTGTTTTTCAAAATTTAATATATATTTATAGAATAATAGAAACTTTTCTCAAATCTCGATATTTTTTTCATGAACTTTAAAATTGAAAAACAAAAATCCTGAACAAGTTGTGAAGAAGTCCAGAACAATTGTTTGGAATTCATGAACATTGGTGTAAACTAGAGCATCCTTTGGAAGTCATGAAAAAATTAAAATCTCACAGACATTCTTTTGAATTCATGAACATTTCTTAAATTCAGGAGGTTTTTCGTGAATTTGTGGATTTTTTATATTAGTCAACATTTCTCGAACTCATAATTTGTGTTTGACCTTCATGAACATTTATTGAATTCATGATTTATATTTGAAAGTTGCAACCAATTTTTGAACTCCCAAACTTTTTTTATAATTTTTCAAAATTTTCTAATATATAAATACTTTGTGAATACGTGATCATTTTTTTGAGTTCCCAAACATTTCTGAATTCATGAATAATTTTTTCAAGTTTGCAAGCATTTTTCAAATACAACAACATTATTTGAATTCAAGAACATTATTTTGAATTCACAAACAATTTTGTAATTGCGGAGATTTTTTGAATTTATGAGCATTTTATTTTCTAAAAAGGAAAACTAAAAGCAAGAACTTACTAACATTCAAATTCGTGAACACTTTTAAACTTCAAAGCTTTCTTAAATCCGAATGTTTTCCAAAAGCAAATAAAAGGAACAAGCTAATGGGAAAAACAGGTGTCGCCACGCCGGCAAATAAGCTCGCCCAAACATTACACCTTTGGTCGTCTCGTCGGAAGGTTTCATTTACCCGTGCAGTTGTTGATCGGCCCATTTCTTAGCGCTCGTTCGTACGCTAGCTGTGTGTTTGAATGCGGTTTTATATGTTTTACTTTCTGTTTCTATTTTTTGAAAAGCTACTTTTTGTTTTCATTTGTTTTCGCTTCGATTTCTTTTCTTTCTTCTCCGGTTTGTTCGTTTATTACCAGTTTTCTTCCTTTCTTTATTCATTTTTCATTCTTTTGTCTCTTATTTATTTGTTTTTATGTTTCTTTCTTGGTTTTCACAAGTTTTTTCATTTCTGTCTTCTTCTTTTCCATCAGTTTTGTTTTTGTTACCTTAATGTTGTTCATCTGTTTTCTTCAAATGTTCTTTGTTTTCTTTCTCGGTTTTCACTATCTTCCATTCTTTTTGCAATGATTTTTTGTTCTTTTTCTTTGGTTTCCTTTTTTGTTCTCGTTGGTTTTCTTCGATTTCCTTTTGTATATACTAGTAAGCGTGCGCAACGCATAAATCTCAACCAAAGCATGTGAAATCCATGTGAGCATAAATTTTAAATTTGTATTCTAGGAGGACCAGAGTTCTCTCTAAAGAAAAGGAGAACTACAAACTCATCAATTATTTTTTTGAGATGTAATGTGTAGTTCAAGCAGACCAAGAAGAAATCACAACCATATACTAAACATCACAGATCAAGGACAAGCAACCAGATGAACAACTTCTCCATAGAGAACACAGGCGCATAGCCTATTGACTCTATTATATAGTAAAAATATAATCAAACATCCGTTGAAGGTTTCATGATGTCTATTTTGTTAGGTGAACTTGGAAGGAACATATAAACGTTGTCCAAGTGAGCTGGGTAGAGATGCAAATTTGGAACATCGACACACAAACCTATAGCAGTCTTGGAAGAATTGAATTAGTTCCTTTTGATTTGTGCTGCTTGTTATCTTGACAACTTGAAGGCTCGACGACAGAGGTGTGTCCACCCATGGGAGTCACAAGGGGCATCGCCTGTGTGGTTGTGAGCTGGAAGAGTCTTGCGGTAACCAAGACAATTTTGCCCCCATTTTTAGTTTCTCTCAGCTTCTCCTGGAGTGGAACCACAATTCAAATAGACTGTATCCATTCGCATATAGATTCGAAACATTTGGAAGTAATAAACAAATCAATAAAACATGAGATTCATTTTTTGTATGGTATGGATGGCATGCAAGCCAGACTGTATCCATTTCGTATATAGTTTCGGAACATTTGGAAGCAATAAACAAATCAATACAACATGAGATTCATTTTTGTATGGCATGGATGGAATGCAAGACAGACTTCCTCTAAACTAAGCTTAGTTCTGGAAAGATTAAATATGAGCTAAACATGTCGCCGTGCTATCAACATTTAATCAATGGAGAAATGCTACTATTCTAGAATGCAAACTGTACAATAAGGAAATTGTCCATGATCGGATCAGGGGCTACAATAATTATTGTTTCGCAAAGCTAACCAGGAAATAAAAAAAGAATACACACAAAATTTAGGATGCCAAAAGCCACACAAGACCTTCCTGACTAAAATTTACAAACTATTATGATGCCTCAGCTGATACATGCACAATTAAACAATCCTGGAAATTTACCTAGGAAATTGCTAGCATGGTTGTTGTGTTCCTGGAAATTAAAAGGAACTACACCAAGCCCTGGTAGATTTAAGATGAGAGATTTTGCTAAGCTCCGTAGATCTTACCGGCGTGTGGAAATGAATTAGTTGCAATAACTTTGCATAAGAGATGGTGCACTGATACCTGTAGAAGCTTTCTTGCTTATCTACGCTTACGAAGTTCATCATAAACACCATGAGGATCTAACAATCTGCTCGGTTGTAGCTGATTTTCTGTCTGGTATTTTCCCAAATGTTGAAACTTAGCAATGTTGGTTCCTGGTTCAGTAGGTCAGTCTAAAATATTACATGGTCATCAAGTCTTGATACCACATTGTTTCCAATCACGACATGAAGAAACTTGCAACCTGCGGTTTAGTAAGGATCTAATTTACCTTTTACTGCCTGATATGTTGTGTACTAATCTCTACCTTTCTTATGGCAGAGATGAACATAAGTGTACAAAGTTACATCAACTCAAAATTTAGCCTGCATTGGACACCATGAAACAATTTCCAGAAAAGATAGTTAGAATATTTTTTCATCCCCACTACTGTAGGAACAATCATTCCGAACTGGGGAAGAGGCCGGGCGCGGAGGGATTTGCATTACCATCATCAAGCATAGGGTCGTGTGGGCTTCGGGCTGTTGTCGAGAGCTGTTGTCCATCAGTCCAGGATGCAGATTCTATGTAATTGGTCAACCTCGTGATGGCATTACCATCATCAAGCCTAGGGTCGTGTGGCAGCTTCCTAGCTTGAATGTTTTGCCGATGTCTATAAAATCAAAAAGAACCTATAGTAAAATCTCAGAAAGTTGAAGCAGGTATAAATTTATATATGAATGATTCCATAATGGAGGCAACTGAAAGAAGCCTATCTAGAGCTGGTCAGGTTTTAAAAAGTGCTTCCCCTGGAAACTACAATCAGGCTTTATCCTAGTTTTGCCAAAGAGCAACCCTTTTTTCACTTTAAATTGGTTTGAACCACAAATGTGACTGCATCGTCACCATTTGGCAATGGCTCCATTGGTAATGATGCTCACTCGGCTATTAGCATGGACTGACCAACAACTTCATTCAAGTCAACATAACTCAGAAGACAAACAATAATAATTGGTAGAAACCTAAAGAAAACCAAGGCAGGAATACCTTAGACTAACCATGTCGGTGTGGAACGACACCTATGGGATCACAAGAATCCCTACTACGGTTGCGGGGCGCGGGGTCGTGAGAAGAGCGGATCAAACAGATAGCACACGGTTTCTTTATCCAGGTTCGGGCCGCGAGGATGCGTAAAACCCTACTCCTGCTTTGGTGGTTTGTTTATCTGTGTTCTTGAGCTAGCAATGGGGCGTGAGGAGCTCCAAAAAGCCGAATCCTCCTCCTGGTCGCCTGGGGCCTCCTTTTATAGGGAAAGGGGTTGCCACAGTGGCACACAGGAGGTGGAAAGGGTACAGTGATGCGAGTTTATCCCTCGCATTACATGACAAGGCGCCTTAAATGCGTCTTGCTTAAGTGTCCTTGCTTTATTGGGGGCGGGGGAGAGTCCTATCTCGTCCGCCGCCGCTTCCTTCCGTGTCGACACGCGCCCTGGTCAGCGGTGCCCGCGGTGCCATGTAGGCAGGCAGGCAGCTGAGGTGGCGCAGTGGTGGGTCTCCACGAAGACCCGCTTGCCGCCACGCAGGTGCTTGCCCAACTGGTTGGGTCGGCAGCTGCATGCGAACGGTGGTGGAGATTTGACTGGCGTGGGCCTGACGGTGGTCCTACGGGTGCTCTTGGCAAGGGCCTCGCCGTAGCCCCGGCAAGGGTCTTGCCGGGGCCCCGGCAAGGGTCTTGCCATGGCGCCTGCTGTCATCCCCGGCAAGGCTCTTGCCGGGGGCCTTGTGGCCTCCTTGGCTGGGATCCCGCCAAGGGTCGTCATCTTCTATAGTGTGTATCTAATCTTGAATGTCTTCACAAAGATCTGCATATCACCACGGGGATGTCTCCCGAATCCTTGCCCCATGGGGGCAGTGCACTCAAGGGTGACTCGCTCCGTAGGTGTGGGCGAGCTGCCACGGCAAGGGTCTTGCCGGGCTTGCTAAAACCGCCTCCCGGCAAGGATCTTGCCGGGGGAGTCCGCTTCGTCCCCATTGCTCTTTGTGGTCTTGGTCTTGGTGTCGTTCTTCTCCTTTCGAGCTTCGACCTTACCTTGGCTCACCTCCCTTGCCTTGCTCAGTGTGGTGGTGCCCGTGGCTCACACTGCCCGTGCACAGTTATAGGGGTACAAAAAGTGTACCCCTCTTTTTGTACACCGACAGAGCCCCGGCCTGGGCACACGTAAGCGCAATGGCGTCGTTGGGCTAGGCCCAAAACGGTGCTTGTGGCAGGCGGGGTGGTTTTACATGATAAATCTCTTGGCTGCGCTTCCCATGCCTCCCGTGCATGGCTCGACATGGGGAGGCGTGCGTGATGTGGGCGGCATGCGTGGGGCTGAGCTCTGCGCGCATGCGTCACGTCGCGGTAAAGGGGGCGGTTCGCGCCTTCCCCATAAACGGAGGGAGGCGTGGAGGCGCGGCCCATTTACTGAACGGGGCCGAGGCGTGGTCTTCAAGGCGTATACTCCCCACGATCACGAGGTGGGGAGGGGTCGCCTCACCCGTCGCCTTGGTCCCGCACGCCTGCCATGTGGTGCTCATGCGCTTGGGGTGGCGAACGACGGAGGCGGGAAACCGGGTCGTCATGATGCAGGGCAGCGGGCTGGTCCAGTTCCTGCGCCTTCCGCGTCTTGATTGGCTGGCGGGGCGGCGAGCCCCACCCGTTCCTTTATAAGGAGCGGGAGGGGATGGCGCCCGCATTCTTTCATCTCCTCCTTCCTTCACTTCGCTCCCCCTCCATCCGCCATGGAGAGAGGAATCTGGCTCTTCAACGGTGGCGGCGAGGGTCGCTGCTCGACAACGCGTCCTTCCTTCTCCTGCACCTGCGGTGGCAGAGCCAGCCGCGAGGGGAAGGGGGAGGGGGCGAGGCCGTGGGCGAGGCCGAAGTGCTCGGGGAAGAGGAGGACGGGGCGGCGCGCCGGCCTCGCCTCCGCCAGCAGCTCCTCCCCCCGTGGAGGGCCATGTTGGGGATGATCCTTGCGAGTTCTTCGTCAGGCTACGCCGGCCGCCTCGCCGTCGCCTTCGTCTCCCGACTCCATTCACGCGGGAGATGGAGCTGGATCCGCCGGAGTCATTGCGGCTGCACATGAGGGGCTGTGGGATCAGCGGTACGCGAGTCCGCGTCGACTTCCGAGCCCCTCACGTGATGTATCTTCGTCAGGGATGGAAGACGTTCGCTCGCATCCACAGCTTGACGGCGGGGCTCACTCTCCATTTCAAGCTGATGGAGGGCGGCCTCCTCTCCGTCAAGGTCTTCGGGTGCTTCGGGACCCGGGCAAGGTGCTGCGTGGAGAGCTCTTCTTATAGCGAAGACTCCTCCTCGGGCGAGAGTGGCGAGGAGGACAGCGGCAGCGACGACGAGGGTAGCGGGCGGCAGGATGACGGGTCCGACTAGGTGTCGGGCGTAGCTCCGTGCGGCACCGGCGACCCCATCATCCGTGTCGCCGGCTCCCTGAACTTCTCGGGGTCGTCTCCTTGGGCGGCTGGCGTTGGGAGGCTGCGGAAGAGGAAGAGGGCGGGCGGCAAGGCCGTCAAGTCGGAGTACGCGGGTACCGACGCCTTCGACGCGTCGGCCGACGCCCCGCCTCGTCTTCGAGCTCGCTGGCGCCGCCATCACCATCCAGCCTTCGGACGGCCACCGAGATGTTCTCTTGGTGTCTTCTGCTACCCGTAGCTCGCCTAGGCGCCCCTTTTGCCCTTTTCGCCTCCTTGACCTGCCTCCTGAGGAGAGGGACAAGAAAGGGGTTCTGAGCACCTTATCTCTTTTAGCTTGTAAGCCTTTGGGCCTTGACTGAATTTAAAACTTGTAAACCCATCATTCATGTTTTTCATTCCCCATGGGCTGTACCTGAGTGGAATGTTTTTAATGAAAAAGGGATGCTTGCCGGGTCATTTGTTTGCGGGTAGAACCCACGACAAGGAGTAAATCCTTGATATCTCTAAGATAAACATTTCCTTGCCCGGCAACAGGCCCTGTCGTCTTCCCACTTCGCTCGACCTTTCTCACGCCTTTGGCGGAGGCAGGGATGAGGTGGGTTCAGGCTCCTCGTTTCATCCTTTTGCTGTCGTGACTACGACCAAACCTGGCCCCAGGAACGAGCCCTAGGGCCTAGAGTTTTAGGGGAGCATGGTAGTTTTTAGGAAAAAACGAGGTTTCACATACCTCAGTCCATAAGGGAATGCATGATAAGGGATGAAGAACTTATCTGAAGCCGTAGCCCCCGGCAACTCTGGTTTGCCGTGGGTGAGTCTTTGCACTTGCAGCCCCCGGCAATACTGGCTTACCGGGGTCTAGATGCCGGTCTGTCCCTCTTCTCTTTTTCGTCCTCAAGTGATCCGGCAAGGATATCTGTGAGTCCTACGAACCAAAGAAGACAAAAGAACGGCAAATGGACGCACACTCGACCTCTAAGCTAGGGGTTAGTCGCTGCTAAGCACTATCAACCCTAACCAAGGACGAGACTCGACCTAGCATGCATGCTATAACTTGGGGCGCCAGCGCTTCATTTATTTATGCTCAGGGTCTGCGCCTGGCTTTGTAGAAAGGGTCACATGCATCATCGGCAATGCTTGTACAAAAGGTGGCTTGCCGGGGGGCCCGGCAAGCCGCGCCTTACGGGTAAAACTTGCGAAGATGCTCAATGTTCCAGGAGTTACTCACCGGAACGGCATCTTCGGTCTCCAGGCGGACTGCGCCGGGCCTGGTGACTCGTATTACCCGATAAGGGCCTTCCCACTTTGGCATCAACTTGTTGGAATTCTTGGCCGATTGAACGCGCCGAAGGACAAGGTCGCCTTCCTCAAGGCTTCGGGCATGAACCTTGCGGCTATGGTAGCGGCGCAAGGCTTGCTGGTAGCGTGCTGCTCTCACGGCCGCCCGAAGACGATTTTCCTCAAGGAGCATTGCGTCATCTTGCCGCAGTTGCTCTTGCTCAAGCTCGTCATAAGCGAGCACTCAAGGTGACCCGTATATGAGTTCAGTGGGGAGAACTGCTTCTACCCCATATACCAGGGCAAAAGGTGTCTGGCCGGTGGCTCGATTTGGCGTCGTCCTGATCGACCAAAGAACCACCGGCAACTCATCAATCCAGCGCCTTCCACTCTTGTGCAGCCTGTCAAAGGTCTTGGTCCTTAATCCTCGCAGTACTTCAGCATTTGCCCTCTTAGCTTGACCATTGCTTCGCGTGTGAGCAACGGAAGTGAAACAGACTTTGCTGCCGAGGTCTTGGGTATATTGCATGAAGGTGCGGCTTGTGAACTGTGTGCCGTTGTCGGTGATAACCCGGTTGGGTATGCCAAAACGGCACACTAGTCCCTAGAAGAACTTGACGGTTGACTGAGCTGTGACCTTCCTCACTGCCTCCACCTCCGACCACTTTGTGAACTTTGTCGATTGCAACGTACAAGTACTCAAAGCCCCCGACAGCGCGGGGGAAAGGGCCCAGTATGTCGAGCCCCCAGACCGAGAAGGGCCAAGAGAGAGGAATGGTTTGAAGGGCTTGAGCTGGCTGATGAAGCTTCTTTGAATGGAACTGACACGCTTCACACCTGGTGACTAGTGTCGTCGCATCCTGGAGGGCGGTGGGCCAGAAGAAGCCTTGCCGAAATGCCTTGCCGGCAAGGGCCATTGACCCAATGTGGGATCCACATATGCCTCCGTGTATCTCCGCCAACAACTCCAGTCCTTCCTCTCGAGGGATACACTTCAATTTCACACCGTTCGGCCTCTTTCTGTACAGGACGTCATCGATGAACTGGTACATGGTAGAGCGACGGGCTACTTTTTCCGCTTCTTCCTGCTCCTCAGGAAGTTCCCCTGTTTGGAGGAATCAGACGGTATGCTGTGCCCACGCTGGAGCCTGGGGCTCGATGGCGAGGACTAAAGGCATTTCCTCCGCTATAGGAGCGGCTGTCTCGACGGCAAGAGCTTGACGCTCCGCCGGAGCCAGTCGTCCCGTGGCAGGCTCAGTATCCCCGACAACATCCTTGCCGGTGGCTCCGGGGAGCTCAGCGAGAAAGTACTTGCCGGGCCCTGATTTCCTCCTCTTATTCTGCTCTGTTGATGGATCAACGGATGGCTAAGTTAGCTGAAGCACAAAGGTACCTGGTTCCACAGGTAGCTTGAGGGCAGCAGCGTTTTGATGAGTGTCGGCGATATCGTTCTCCGCTCGGGAACGTGTTCGCTGTATACCGTCAAACGATCTTCCAGCTTTCTCACTTCATCGACGTAGGCCTTCATCAACGGGCTCTGGTAATCCTTGTTGACTTGCTTGACGACAAGCTGCGAGTCTCCCCTGACGATGAGTTTCTTGATTCCGAGGTCCGCCGCGATCCTAAGACCGGCAAGCAGCCCTTCGTACTCTGCCGTGTTGTTGGTTGACACCTCCCTGGGGAAGTGCATCTAGATCACGTACTTGAGGTGCTCTCCGGTGGGCGCGACAAGAAGTACGCCAGCCCCGACGCCTCGCAAGGAGAAAGCTCCATCAAAGTACATGATCCAATCACAACTTGCCTCTTTGCAGGGGAGAGCAGTCTCTTGGGCTTCTTGTTTCCGCCGGTGGAGCTCTCTGGCACGTCCTCGACGACAGCGCTACACTCTGAAGAGGTGCGCTTGCCGGAGTGGGTGCCCGAGGTCTCACCGGTCTTCTTCTTCTTCTTCCCTCCCGGGATCCCAGCGGCAGGAGCAAATGCCTTAGTGGCGGCAGCTGCTGCAACTGCTTGCTGGTATAGTTGGTCAGCGCATCTTTCTTATCGGAGGGGATGGTGATGATCGTCATAGGTCCTGGCATCTTCAGGGTGTTGTAGGCGTAGTGTGCGCCGCCATGAACTTGGCCAGCGCTGGGCGGCCAAGGATCCCGTTGTAGGGCAAGGGGATCTTGGCAACATCAAACACGATCCTCTTCGTCCTATAGTTCAGGTCGCTTCCAAAAGTCACGGGCAGCGTGACCTTTCCCTTGGGTTGGCTTCTTCCCGGGTTGACCCACTGAAACGTGCCCGTCTCTTCGAGGTCTCCATCAGGAATCTGTAGTTTCTCGATCACGGCAGGCGAGATCAAGTTCAGACCGACCCTGCCATCGACTAGCATCTTCATCACCTTGAGGTTGCGTATTGTTGGCGAGACCAACAACGGCAAGCACCCGACCGCAGTAGTGCGATCAGGGTGATCCTCAGTGTCAAAAATGATAGGTGTGCTAGACCACTTCAGCGGCCTTTGGGCATTGAACGACGGCTCTGCCGCTGTAATCTCTCGCGCCCACTGTTTAAGTCGGCGGTGAGAAGTATGCAGCGAGGCGCCGCCGTCGACGCACATGGCCTCTGTAGCTTTCTGAAACCCTTGGTCGCCGGATTCGTCGTCCTCTTCGTGATCGTTGTCTTCTGGCTTTCTGTCACAGCCCCGGGCGGGCCTCTCCTATTGTGTATCCTTGCTACGTCGGCCCGCCTGGCCGTCGTGCTTCTTGCCGGACCCCTCAGCACCGTCTGGGCCCTTCTCCTTGTCCCACCTCTCATACTCAGCCCTCTGCTTCTCAGCGAGGAGCTCAACCTATCGGCAGTCTTGGAGAGCATGGCCTTTGGTGCGATGGATCTTGCAGTATCGCTTGTCGGAGGTTCCTGGCTTCTCGGCAGCCGCCAAGGCCCGGCAGGCGACACATCCGGCAACTTCCTTGCCGGGGTCATCTGCCTTGGTTTTCTTGGTGGAGCCGGCGTCATCAGATCCCTCGACGGCAAGCACGGCTTTACCTTTGCGCTTCCTGTTGCGGCGCCGGCCTTTCTTCGCCGGGGCGGCAATATCCTCATCTGAGGAGTCGGTTTCCACGCCGGCATCTTCGCCGGGGTACTTCCTTCCCTCTTCAGCTCGGGCACATCTGTCAGCAAGAACATAGAGTTCTGCTACATCTTTCACCTTGTTCATTGCCAGCTCTTCGCGCATCTTGCGGTTATGCACGTTCTGATGGAACGCGCTGATGATGGCGGCAGGGTGAACATCGGGGATGTTATACTGTACCCGGCTGAACCTCTGTATGTACTTGCGGAGACTCTCGCCTCCCTTCTGGGGGATGACGTGCAGGTCGCTTGCTTGGCCATGGGCTTGGTGGCCTCCAGTGAAGGCGCCCACGAACTCATGGCACAAATCCGACCAGGAGGAAATAGAGTCTACCGGCAAGTGCATCAACCATGACATGGCGTTGGGTTTGAGAGCCAACGGAAAGTAATTCGCGAGCACCTTATCGTCGCAGGCTCCGGCAGCTTGCATCGCGATGGTGTAGATGTTGAGGAACTCGGACGGGTGAGTCTTGCCGCTGTACTTTTCGCCCATGTTGGGTTTGAAGGTGCGGTGAGTGGGCCACCGGAACTGCCGCAGCTCACGGGTAAAAACCGGACAGCCTACCTCGTAAGGTAGGCCTCCAGGGCTCTCCGGTGCCGGGTGGCTCACAGCAGGCCCTGCTCGCCTGTCTGATTGGTGGCGCGCTCCGCGCCGGCGCTCGATAGTGGTTCGAGCGTCTTCATGTTCTCGTTCCCGAAGAACTTGGCGCTGGTCGCAGTGGGCCCACGGGTGGACGATGCTATGGAGATTTCGTCGCCCGTATCGTCGCGACGGGCTGGCGTCCGCGGTACCGGGCGAGGAGGAGGCGAGAGCACCGTGGTCGCGGCGCCGCCGGCTTTCCTGCCACTGGTGCGTGGGACCCCGTCGGAGCGTCAACCCGGGGACTCCACCGGACTCGGTTCGTCTTTGTTGGCCACCGCAACAAGGCTTCGGATAGTGGCTCTCCATTCTTCGAGTTTCCCCGTAGTGGGAGGAAAATCGAGGAGCAACTGCGCGCGCGCTAGGGCTTCTGCTGGCGTTGGTGGCAGCGAAACCTGCATGGATCGCGACGCGCTTCGACTTCTGACCATGTCAGAAGGAGCTCTATCACGACCCCGCGGTCGCATGCCATCTTCACCGGCGCCTCGGCGAGCGGGCAGGTCTCCTAAATCCCGGGAGTGGCGCTCGGGGCTCTTTCCACGGCGACGCCCGGGGTCCTCGGCGTGATTACATCGTTCGTCGCGCGCCGCTTGAGAGGAGCGCGCCGTCGGCGCCGGCGTGGGAGTCTTGGAAGCCCTCGCGTCGCCCTCGTGCGGGGTGGCAACGATCTTGGAAGGCCCCGCGCCACCCGCGGAGGGCCTGGCTCCATCATTGGATTTGGTGGCGTGCGGCCCGTTACCAGGCGCACGAACATCGCCGCCTCCCAAGCTTCGGCTGCTGGGACGGTGTTGGTGTTCGCGAATGGCGCCCCGGGTTCTTTCTGCGACCGGTCCGCTGCTCGCCCGCGTCGGGACGGGATGTCCGGCCTCCGACGGGCCAACCGCCACCGTCATCTTCTTCTTGGGCGCCATGACGATGAAGAAGCGTCGAACTAACTGCTAAAGCCGATTCTCACAACTGCGCCCTACGGCGCGCCAAAGATGTCGGTGTGGAGCGACACCTATGGGATCACAAGAATCCCTACTACGGTTGCGGGCGCGGGTCGTGAGAAGAGCGGATCAAGCAGATAGCACACAGTTTCTTTATCGAGTTCGGGCCGCGAGGATGCGTAAAACCCTACTCCTGCTTTGGTGGTTTGTTTATCTGTGTTCTTGAGCTAGCAATGGGGCGTGAGGAGCTCCAAAAGCGAATCCTCCTCCGGTCGCTTGGGGCCTCCTTTTATAGGGAAAGGGTTGCCACGGTGGCACACAGGAGGTGGAAAGGGTCTGATGATGCGAGTTTATCCTCGCATTACATGACAAGGCGCCTTAAATGCGTCTTGCTTAGGTGTCCTTGCTTTATCGGGGCGGGGAGAGTCTGTCTCGTCGCCGCCGCTTCTTCCGTGTCGACACGCGCGCATACGGCCAGCGGTGCCAGCGGTGCCATGTAGGCAGCAGCAGCGGTGAGGTGGCGCGATGGTGGGTCTCAATGAAGACCGCTTGCCGCCACGCAGGTGCTTGCCCAACTGGTTGGGTCGGTAGCTGCATGCGAACGGTGGTGGAGATTTGACTGGCGTGGGCCTGACGGTGGTCCTACGGGTGCTCTTGGCAAGGGCCTCGCCGTAGCCCCGGCAAGGGTCTTCTTGGGGCCCCAGCAAGGGTCTTGCCGTGGCACTCTTGTCATCCCGGCAAGGCTCTTGCCGGGGCCTTGTGGTCCTCCTTGGCTGGGATCCCGCCAAGGGTCGTCATCTTCTATAGTGTGTATCGATCTTGAATGTCTTCACAAAGATCGCATATCACCACGGAATGTCTCCGAATCCTTGCCCCATGGGGGCAGTGGACTCAAGGGTGACTCGCTCCGTAGGTGTGGGGCGAGCTGCCACGGCAAGGGTCTTGCCGGGCTTGCTAAAACCACCTCCCGGCAAGGATCTTGCCGGGGGAGTCCGCTTCGTCCCCATTGCTCTTTGTGGTCTTGGTCTTGGTGTCGTTCTGCTCCTTTCGAGCTTCGACCTTACCTTGGCTCACCTCCCTTGCTTTGCTCAGTGTGGTGGTGCACGTAGCTCAGACTGCCCGTGCACAGTTATAGGGGTCCAAAAAGTGTACCCCTCTTTTTGTACACCGACAAACCATTTCTAATTTAATTCTACACTAAAAAAATCATATTTGGACCAGAAAACAAATTAATTTATCCAAGATTGTGTTGCACGGGATTGCTATGTCCACTGACAAATTTTGGTTCCAGGGCTGGTGCTTTCTATTAGAGGAAGTCACACGACTGAGTATCAATTTATGCCAATAATGTTTTACAACATGGATAAATTAATCTTTACTAAACACAGTGGAGAAACAAAGGATGCGAACTACAGGTAGTTTATACCCAGACAGCTACAGGTATTTATACCTATGAAGAAGTATTGTGCAGTGGCAAAAATGACCATAAGAAATCATCGACAAATTGATAGGTTTATTGGCATAGCAATGGAATTCCAACAATTTGCATGATCACTCGAATTTCATCTCTAATTGGCAAGCACAAGGACTGAAAATATATACATGAAGATAAATGCATCTGCAAGACTACGAAGAACACTAATTTCTACTACATGCCAAGAAAAATGGTAGATGCAACACACGCAAGATGACCCGGCCATGGAGGGGGTTCAAGTTGGGGTGGCCTCGGAGGCATCGCGCGAGTCAACGAGATCATGTGAGAAGGCAAGGAGACGGCGACGGCGCAGGCCGCGCGAGCGATGATCGGATCAGGGTATACCAGGGTCGCACTAGGATGGGCGGCGCGGGCTGTGCGCAGGGGGCATAGCGATATGGGAGGGCGGTAAGAGCGTGATGGGCCGGCACGATGAGGCGGTTAGTGATACGTCTCCAACGTATCTATAATTTATGAAGTATTTGTGCTGTTATTTTATCATTCTTGGGTGTTTTACAATCATTTTATAGCAACTTTATATCATTTTTGGGACTAACCTATTGACCAGTGCCCAGTGCCAGTTTTTGTTTTTTGCTTGGTTTTTACATCGCAGGAAATCAATATCAAACGGAGTCCAAACGCAACGAAACTTTGCGGAGATTTTTTTGGACCAGAAGGAACCCAATGGGCCAGAGCTGCATCTGGGGGGTGCCCTGAGGGGGGCACAACCCACCAGGGCGCGCCCAAGTGGGTTGTGCCCACCTCGGCGGCCTCCCGCACCTCCTCTTTGCACTATAAATTCTCAAATATTCTGAAACTCTTCGGGGTAGCCCTAGATCAGAAGTTCCGCCGCCGCAAAGCTTTGTAGCCGCCGAAAACCAATCTAGACCTGTTCCGGCACCCTGCCAGAGGGGGGAATCATCTCCGGTGGCCATCTTCATCATCCCAGCGGCCACCACGATGAGGAGGGAGTAGTCCACCCTCAGGGCTGAGGGTATGTACCAGTAGCTATGTGTTGTATCTCTCTCTCGTTCTCTTGAGATGGAACGATCTTGATGTAATGCGGGCTTTGTTGACATAGATGAATCATATGGGGTATTTCCCCTCTCTATCTTGTATTGAGTTTTCCCTTTGAAGTTGTCTTATCGGGTTGAGTCTTTAAGGATTCGAGAGCACTTAATATGTGTTTTGCATGAGAATATCTGTAGTGACATTGGGATATCCAATTGAGTTACTTGATGTGTATTATTGTGATCAACTTGCGGGTGATACGTCTCCGTCGTATCTATAATTTTTGATTGTCCCATGCCAATATTATTCAACTTTCATATACTTTTGGCAACTTTTTATATTATTTTTGGGACTAACATATTGATCCGATTGCCAGTCATGGGTTCTATGCATTGCATGTTTTATGTTTCGCAGAAACCCCATATCAAACGGAGTCCAAACGGGATAAAAACGGACGGAGAAGTATTTTGGAATATTTGTGATTTTTGGGAAGTAAAATCAACGCAAGACGGTGCCCGAGGTGGCCACGAGACAGGGGCTCACGCCCACTCCAGGTGGGCGCGCCCCCCACCCTCATAGGCCCCTCGTAAGGCGGTTGATGCCCTTCTTTGGCCGCAAGAAAGCTAATTTTGGAAAAAGATCAGGCGAAGGTTTCAATCCAATCGAGATTACGGATCTCTGGATATAAAAGAAACGGTGCAGGCGAGAATCCCGAACGCGTAAAGCAGAGAGGCAGAGATAGATCCAATCTCGGAGGGCTCTCGCCTCCCATGCCATGGGAGCCAAGGACCGGAGGAAACCCTTGAGAAGGTCAAGGAAGAAGAAGAAGAAGGGGCTCTCTCCCTTGCTTCCGATGGCGCCGAGCAGCTGCGGGGCCATCATCATCACCGCGATCTTCACCAACACCTCCGCCATCTTCACCAACATCTCCATCACCTTCCCCCATCTATATTCAGCGGTCCACTCTCCCGCAACCCGCTGTACCCTCTACTTGAACATGGTGCTTTATGCTTCATATTATTATCCAATGATGTGTTGCCGTCCTATCATGTCTGAGTAGATATTCGTTGTCCTATCGGTGATTGATGAATTGCTATGATTGGTTTGAGTTGCATGTTTTATTATTGGTGCTGTCCTATGGTGCTCTCCTTGTCGCGCAAGCGTGAGGGATCCCAGCTGTAGGGTTTGCAATATGTTCATGATTTTCTTATGGTGGTGGCGTGAGTGACAGAAGCACAGACCCGAGTAAGTAGGTCGTTTGCATATGGGATAAAGGGGACCTGATACTTTAATGCTATGGTTGGGTTTTACCTTAATGATATTTAGTAGTTGCGGATGCTTGCTAGAGTTCCAATCATAAGTGCATATGATCCAAGAAGAGAAAGTATGTTAGCTTATGCCTCTCCCTTAAATAGAATTGCAATAGTGATTATCGGTCTAGTAAAGTAGTCAATTGCTTAGAGACAATTCCACAACTACTACCATCACTTTCCCACACTCGCTATATTTAGATATATTAAAACTAAGCACTAATCAAGCCCTCTCAGACCATTAACATTTTTAACCATTGGATCTACTCTTGTGGGAGTTCTCGGCCCTCTCAGACCATTAACGTTTTTAACCATTGGATCTACTCTTGTGGGAGTTCTCCGCCGTCGGATGCCGTTCCAATTCCGCCTGGGCTTTTTCCGCAGAGCACCGAGCGCTGCACTTTAATGGGCCGCTGTTCCGGTAACAAATTCGGACGTATGTCGTAAACTTGGGCAAATGGGCTTGGCCCAAGTCATCTGGAAAAGCACACATCTATAAAAAATGTGCGTCGCTCCTCCTTCCGCGTTCAGATCGGTTACCTCTTCTCCTCAGCCGCCGCTCTTCCCCGGCCTACCAGCACCGCTCCAGCCGCCTCCTCCACATGTGCACTGCTGCTTTATCGGTTGACTGATGTGCGGTTCGCTCGCACGACACGTAGCGGTCTGGGTGACCGCACGAACGAGCAGCCGCCGCCGCCGGGAGTCGCTCGCCGCTGCCTGGACTTGCCTCGCTGCCGTCTCCCCGCCGCCTAGACTCTCCAGGCCGCCGCTGCCTCTCTAGGTATTTCCTTCGTCTGCTAGGTATTCCGCCCAGACTTCTCATCTCTCTTTTCCCATCCACTCGCCTGCGACACAGGTTGCGTCGCTATTTTCGTCATCTCCTTCGGCTCACATCCCATGGCGTAGCAGTCCTTGATCGCCCCTGTCGGTGGTGGAACGACTCCTCGTCTTCCCTCAGCCGCCGCCAACTTCCTTCTCCTGTCGTTTCCCCTCAAGCTGCAGCACTAGGAGAGAGGATGGGGGTGAAGGATCTATAGGATTTTCGAGCCCAACCCACCTTTCTTGATGCCAGCACGCACCCCCTTGTAGAGTTGCAGGTATATCACGCCTGTTTCAATTTAATCATAATATTGGTTTATTTTCCATTGTTCAGGTTGTGGATAAAGAGAATAGAAAGCAAGAAGTGGGGGAGATGGGAGATGCAATGAGAGCACTGGAGAACAGAGCAATGTATTCAAAGCAAGACATGGACATACTTGCCGCTTTAGAAGAGATGTCGTCGATGAAAGTACAATCTGGGCATCTTGCCATTCTTTTAAGTTCAGTTAACCTGTACTTGTACATGCACATGAAATTTTGACTTTACTGACTACTGACATTGTTTTATTGTGATGTATACAGTTTAGACATGTTGGAGTCTCCGTTGACCAGATGCATGAAATTTTGAAGCATTCCGCTCGTCAAAAGGTAAGATCTCGCATACTTTGTTTCTCTATATATTTCATAAAAGTTTTAGTGTAGCGCTTCACATTTTTGGTAATATGTAGCATGGTGGTCCTGTGGCATCATTTTCTTAAAATATTTTCTCTCTAATATTGGTCATTTTGTGTGCGGTTACAGGAAGAAAAAACAGTAACAGAACTAGATGAAGAAGAGAAAGAACTCATCAAATCAATCACTTTCAGAGTAATCCTCTATGTCAACTTTCATATGTACATGCATGTGCAAACTTGCATTTGAAATTATTTCTAACCATGTCATGCTGTTGGTTATTGCAGAACTTGGAAAATTATGTTAAACGGATCGAAGACGACGATGACAATGATGAAGATTTTTATATACTAGGACAGTCAAGTGTCCCGTGAAAGGTACCTGTCTCTCTGTATTGTGTTTTTTTATATTTCTTTTATGTTTCTATTTCCTATGGTCTTAAGTATGAAAAGTAGAAACATTACTGTATAACATTAGCTTAAATTTACTTGAGTCAACAAAGTGGGTATTACTATACAGTAAGACTCAGCTAGCTAGGAGCCCTCACAGTGTTTTGGCGCTCTCGGCCGTCGGATGGCTCAAACGCACGATCTAGATCAGCTTTTGGTCATCCCGGCGTCGCTCAGGCGATCCAGGCACTGTTTTGCAGGCTGCTGCTCCACAGAATGAGCTCCGGTTTCCGTCCTTAATCGGGTCGTCGAAAGCCCATTCGCATAATAGGCCAGGTCGGCGCTAACCCTCCAGACCGCTCCTCTTTGTTCATTCGTCCACGATGCGCCGCCACCGTCCTCCCTGACTCCGTCCCATAGGCCAGCTTCTGCAGCGCATCTGCCTCGGCGAGTCCGCGTCAGTGCCATCCTATCGACCTTCTGTGTGCGACAGCCGACAGCCTCTATCCGTTCTCCTCGTTCCCTCTCCCTTAGCCACCGCCGCCGAGGTCTCGCCACATCGCCACTCAATTGACGCAGGTGAGCACCATGGAGTTCTTAGCCGTCACGGGGTACAGTTCAGGAGGAAATCCTTTATGGGGTGCAACCTATCCTCGATCAGACCTACCCATCTAGTGGTCGCGACCTACCAGGATGACCGTATGGTGATATGTTCATGTGTCTTCCGTGGTTCCTGGAAAAAGCTCTCTGTACCGCTGAATAATTTGCTACAGTACTGCGTTCAGTTCCTTCCCCTCTTCTTTGTCTTCAGATATTGAAGCAACAAACAAGAACAGTCCACAAACTGCTTGTTCCAACGTAGTTTCATTTGCTTCTATAGGGGGGAGAGCATTTTCCTGTTGAATGAATCCTACAATTTCCTTATCGGGTCTGGATGGTTGATTCAACTTATAGAAGGGCCCGCAGGCACCAAAGAGTGGTACGGGGGATGCCCTACGAAGCTAGAGAGCCAGTGATTCAAGTGAAGGTGTCATGTCAATGTTTGCATCTTCTCTTCTCATTAATGTTAGATGGAGAAATACTGATGGAGCAGTTTTGGTTTTCAATAAATATGATCCACCAGCTATACCAAGGTACTCCAATTTGAACCATTCAAAATGTAGTAAATGTTTTAACTAGCAGAATTTTCTCAGATTTTTAACAATATTTTCTATAACATTCACGGGCGCGGCAACGCGAGCCTTCATGTTCTAGTGTGTACATATAATTGACAAGTTTAGGCCCATCCCAAGCTGTAGGGCTCATGATGCAAAATTTTGTTGCTAATAGGATTGCATCAATGACAATTAGTATTTCCAAGTTGTAAGATGATTGAGGAAAAACACATAGATCTATGTTGTTGCTAGCATAAACAATTCTCAAATATGTGTTTTCCTCTTATGTGCCAATATTTTTTTTTTTGCCTGAAACATCTGCATTGCAGCTAGGATATGCTATTCTCATAAACTGTTCACCTAAAAATGAGAACTCTCTATTGCTTAATGCAGATAAATAGATAATCTTGCTATGCATGGTTGGAGGCAATCTGTTGATTTTTGATATCTGGAGGACAGTAGTGGGTAAACATGCCAATAATGTAGATCATTGTCATATGCCTGTATCGAAATTGACTTATAATAAGGTACATAATGAACTTCAATAATATTTTCTCGAATATGTAATTGTGCATACTGTTACTTATTACTACTGGAAACATGTGGATGGCGAACACAACGATTTCTGAAGGACTGTGGAAAGAAATTGTTGAGCATAAAAAGGCAACGTACAATAGTTGTAATTTCCTCTTCTTATAGTGGGTGATATGCTTTTTCTTTTCTTGTGAACCTACTGTAGCCGTAATGCGAGGAGCATGCATGTACAAATTATATCACTCTTTATATTGCATCTTTAGTTTAGTTCTCACGTGTATTTTCTTTATCAGATTATAAGTGAAAGCTAGATGACGCTGCACCTTCAAGTGCCGGTGATTGCTATGCGTCCACTGAATCAACAAAATTTCAATTGATATTGTAGCCGATGTCGTGGTAAGTCTTCGTATCGCTTTCATATAATTAACTTTGTAATGTTTGACCAAGTGCAGCTCCATTTACCTTCTATGGTTGTAATTATGTTTTAGAATCATGATCCAGTTTATGAGATATTAGAAAAAAAAATCATAGGTGCTTGTGTCAGAGGCCTTGGGAGAGGTGCCATGTGTACACGCGAAGCCTGACTACAGCGGTTGGAAATCGAGGACAGCCCGACAAATAATCAGTATTAAACTTGAGTATGTAAAATGAAGAAGTCAAGTGTTCCACTGATAATAGCCCATTTAGCTGACTCAATCCCTAGAGTTGCTTGTATGGTATTTAGGATATTGTTTATTTGATTTCCTAACTAAATGAAATCCTTGTTAGCAGTCTTCTTAGTGAATGTGATGCACTCCATACAAGAAATGTCTAGGTGCACTAGGCCGCCTAATTCTTCTTTGTTCGGAACATGGTGGCCCTTTCGGTAGAGAGGCATGTGAAGATTATACAATCTATAGTGACAATTTATGTCTCCTGTTTCATGTTTACTTTTGCTCCGGCTTATTATCTGTCTTGGCATTATGGATTGGTTCTATTTACATGCCAAGCGAATTTGTATGCATATGTGAACTTTGTCTTTTTACCAAAGTATATCTGAGGTTTTCATTGATTATTGACTAATATAAGGTTATGTTTGTACAAGTATAATGTATTTCATGAGCCCATATATTTCTAATATTTCCCGGGCCTCCTTCCCGTCGGTAGTGGTGGACGTTACTGCCGGCTCACCTCCTTCTCCTTTATTTCTTGAGGACTACTTGTTCTTTCTGCTGCTGCTTATCTCTAGTAACGTGCAGTGCACACCTCTGCCAAATCCAAGGTATAAATTGATTTTCTGCCCTATCTGTTCAGGTTCCTCTCTTTCTTATGGTTCATTGGTTTCCTGTGAAGGCGGCTCATGGCGTCAGTGGTGACGGTGGAAATATGATGTTAATACTCACTGTTCATGACTAAATTTTGCCTCTCTGATGTCAATTCCAGGTAATGTGCAAATATGATATCAGTACCTAGAGGAACACTTTAGGTAATTTATCCTCGTGAAAATTATCCATGTTAATACTCATGTTCATGACTAGACTTTGCCTCTCTGATGTCATCATCTTTTTAGTAGTTTACAAGACAACCAACACAGATCACAAGAATAAATTTCATCTACCTTGCTATCAGTGGCTCTAAAGAAGATATGATAGGCAACTGAACTGGTGTGGATGCTTGAATTGATGGACTTAAGGTCATCCTGAGCCCTATATATACACCCGAATAACCTTTTTACAATTTCTTATTGAAAACTATGTATCTTTATATGCTCATCACAGTCTCAGTAGTTGGCCATATATTAGTGGTTTTAATTTATCAATCTAGCTGCATGGTCTCTCTGAAATTAGCATGATCAAGCTCCAACGTGCGTATTTAAACTACCTTTTGCCTTATAGACATGTAGTGTGCAGAACTGCAGATGAATGCAACTTGTTCTGATTGAAGTGGGCAAGTTCCGAAGAAAGGTTATTTTGTTGTTAACGTGCTCCTCTTTTATTTAATATACTCCCATGACAGAAAGGGCGCCGGAGAGTTTCCACGTTAATGCTAAACACTGACTGTAAGTCATCTATCTCCCTGTTTTGTTACCTAAGCGTTTGGCGCTATAGAAGCTTTCCTTCTTCTCTACAGATGATTATTTTTGTGTAACCAGTCTAAATATTCAAGTGATATTATTGGCGAAATAAGATGAGTCTTATATGCTTGAAATTATTGAATTTCCAGATGTAGTGATGCTTTCTTGTTTCATGGTATTTATAAGCAAGGATTTGGAAGCGATTTCATCTGCACGTACATGACCGTAGTTGCTATATTTTTAGCTCTAGAGGATCTTTTTTTATAGTAATTGCCATTGGCAGTGGAATTCTTAGTTTCACTCGACCATGCCCGAAGGGTCCACAATATTGACAATTTTTACATGCTCATACGTGTTTCAATAGTTTTTCTTTTGGAGAAATTCATTTCAGTATCTTTTAGTCCCTTTTCCCATCTTGAGGAAGCACTACATAAACTGGTACCAAGATAGCCGAACCAGTATTCCATAGGGTTCATGACGTTGCATCAAATAACAAGTGAAATACTAAGATTTGCGCAGATTCTGTGTTAGTAGATGTTCTTTTATGAGATTCATGCTAATTTTCAGATCTAGCATAGCTCTGATCCAAAATCATAATAATTTCTACTGGAACGAGGGTGTGTGATGAGGTGTCCCAAAGTTTATCAGGGTTTGTTGTGACGTTGTTGCAACAGCTGTTGCGGAGATTCCACATGCATGGTATGCTTAGCAGACTGATTCTCTGCATAAAAATAGACTCTGTCATGCTTGCTTCCGTATTAGGAAAGGGAGAGGAGAATTTTGGTGTTCATGTTGCATGTCCAGAATTCTCTCCTTGCCTTGTTGATAGTACTACTATTGCATTAACTTTCAGGTAGAATGAAATTACACAAAATTATATACAATACTACTGTTTTAAGTTTCAGGTAAATGAGATTAAGCAAAATCATATATAATATTAATATTGCTTTAGCATCGAGATAAAATACTCCACGTAATGGCATCAAACCCTAACATTCCACAATAAAAAAGACGGGCGCAGCAACGCATGCCATCAGTGATCTAGTTTATTTTATTGCATCTTTATCTAAACAGCCCCTACTTTTTATTTACGTGTTCTTTATTATCTTGCAAACTTATCCAACAACACCTATAAAGTACTACTAGTTTCATATTTGTTCTAGGTGAAGCGAACACTAAGCATGCATAGAGCCGTATCAGTGGCAGATAGGACTTGAGAGAATATTTGTTTTACCTGTAGCTCCTCGTTGGGTTTGACACTCTTACTTATCGAAAGAGGCTACAATTGATCCCGTATACTTGCGGGTTATCAAGACCTTTTTCTGGCGCTGTTGCCGGGGAGTCATAGTGTGGGGTGAATATTCTCGTGTGTGCTTGTTTGCTTTATCACTAAGTAATTTTTATTTGCTGTTCTAAGTTGTTCTCTATCTTTAGTTATGGATATGGAACACAAAATACCGAAAAAATTAGGTGTATTTGCTACTCATGGAGATGGGGAACCTCCTAAAACCCTCGATGCTCGTTATGTGACAGGAATTATTTACTACTTTGATAATCCTGAGAAAACCCCATTCAATTTTGTTATGGGAGACACGTTGGATCAACGTGAATACTTTAGGGATTATCGCTTGACACAAAAAGGGAAACTATTATGGGATCAAATTCATATGTTGAAGTGGTATGCTAGGCAACTATGCTTGAGATATGATTATACTTATTGCTCTAGGATGAAGGCTCCATACCTTGACTTTTCATGCAAATTTAATGATAATAAAACCTTGGCTTCTTATGCTAATGGTAGATATGATTACTATGATGTGGAACAACTAGAAGAATTCGTTGCTTTTATGGGTGCTTATGAAATAGAATCTTTCTCTAAAACGTGTGAAAATTTTGATGATGTTGTTTACAGACCTGAATATTTTTTTTTGCTATACTTAGATATTGCTATGGGAATTATGAATATAATGCCAATACTGATGCATTTATTGAGGAAGTCTCCGCTGTCCAAGAAGAGACTAATATTTTGCAGGAACCTATGGAAGAAGGAATTGATGAAACTGTGAGCTCATTGGATGAAAAAGATGATGAGGAGAGCGAAGAACAAAAGGAGGAAGAGCGGATTAGCTACCCGCGCCCATCTTCTAATGAGAGTAACCCTCCAACTCATACATTATTTAATGTCCCTTCGTGCTTACCGAAGGATGATTGTTATGATGATTGTTAGGATCCCATTGATTCTCTTGAAATATCCCTTTTTGATGATGCTTGCTATGCTTGTGGCCAATATGCCAATATGAATTATGCTTATGGAGATGAACTTGCTATAGTTCCTTATGTTAAACATGAAATTGTTGTTGTTGCACCCACACATGATAGTCCTATTATCTTTTTGAATTCTCTCGACTACACTATATCGGAGAAGTTTGTGCTTATTAAGGATTATATTGATGGGTTGCGTTTTACTATTACACATGATGATTTCGATAGATATAATATGCATGTGCTTGCTGCTCCTACTTGTAATTATTATAAGAGAGGAACTATATCTCCACCTCTCTATGTTTCCAATATGATAAAATTCCAAGAAATTGTTTATACTATGTATTGGCCTTTACTATGTGTGCATGAATTGTTCTTTTATGACATGCCGATGCATAGGAAGAGAGTTAGACTTTGTTGTTGCATGATATATGTTACTTTGTACTCACTACTAAATCACAAATCATTGTTAATTAAAATTGGCTTTGAATATATTTTGGGATCCAGGTGGATCCATTACTTGAGCACTTTATGCCTAGCTTAATGGCTTTAAAGAAAGCGCTGCCAGGGAGACAACCCGGAAGTTTTAGAGAGTCATTTATTTCTGTGAGTGCTTTTATATAGTTTAAAAACAAAAAAATAAAGAGGGGAACCCAACACTTTTCAAAAAGGAAAGTGAAAGTGAGAGAGACAAGCATTGTTGAAGTGGGAGAGCTCCTTGAACTTTGTTCATGCTCACGGAAACTTTGTGAATCTTAATTACAGAAACTTTTCATCAAAAATAATTATCCCCTTGTACAATTCCATTGTATTATAAAAATAATGTGCTAAGGTTTGCCTTTAGGATGTTTACAATGCTTGTTGGTTTGTACGGTACAGGACAGAAACAAGGGAATTGGGTATTTATATTACCTTTGTAGATTGCAAACCCTTAATGATGATCTCTTCGTAGCAAGAATGGGTTAGAGACCGTTCGAAGCTTCATCCCCAATGAGTGGCCAAAAAGTGTGCTCGCACACGAACATGTCACTTGTGTACCCTCGACACCGAATGCGATGTGTGGTAGCATGCACCAAGGGAGGCTCACCGGAAGCGCGATAGCAAGACAATCCGGCGGATGCTTTTGTAGATCTGAAACCATGCTCGCCCGGGAGGGACACCTTTAGGACAGCGCGACGGCTATGGGCTACACTAGGTCGGGTTGACCACCCCTAGAGCCTCGAGGTTCGCTGCCCTCCAATCTTGGGGTGTGTTTGGTTTGTATCACCAGCTGGAATATAATGTGTCTGACCCGCACTCAGGACTCGTTCGCATGTTTGGTTGGGCCGAGGAAGGAGAACCAACCCGTTCCCAGAAACTGAATATTCACTTATGCGGAATCCACTCGTACCTCCAAATCGAAGGAACGATGCGGAACGGGTCACTCACCCTCTTCTCCCCACTCCCCACCACGATATGCGCCTGCGCCGCAGCTCTCTCCCTCACCTCCCCATCGTTTCTCGATCCCTCTCTTGTTCCCCATCTTGCTCTCACCTCTCTCGAATCTCCTTCCAGCGGGCGAGCTGCGGACGAGCTATTGCTACGACGGGCTAGCGGCGATGAACAAGTGCTTCTTCACCTCCCTAATCTCCCTAATAGTAGCATAGGCCGAGGACTCGGTCGACAAGCAGAGAGCAGGAGTGACTAGCTAGCAGGGATCCTGGCGATGGTTCAGTACAGGTTCATATATAATTTTGATCCTAGCAGAGATCGGCTCTTTCCTCTCCTAATCCCCTAGCTCAAGGTTGATGATAGCACTGATTAGCCACATCAAGCCAAGACGTGATGGATTTGTGTGTATATGCCATCGTGTATGCTAATATAAAAGAATTATAAACGTAAAAAAATACAAAAGAATTATTTGATACATGTATTGTACTGGTTATCGCTACTGTATTGGTCAAGCTGATGTATAGAAGGAAGTCATTTTAGAGAATATATTGACTAGTTATTGCCACATTCCATCTCTCCAACCAAACACATGAATAGAACCATTCCATTCCATTTTTTAGTTCAAACCAAACGCAAGAACGGAACCGATCCATTCCTCCATAATGGAACCATGCCATTCCATTACACTTGGTTCTCAAACCAAACACACCCTTGAAGAATGACGAAGAATGAGAAGCAAAATGCAAGGGAGAGGGATAAAGATAGATGAACATGAAAAGTATGATAGATTGATTTGTTCGATTTTGTGCTCTTATTTCAATCGGTCGTCATCCCTTATGTATATAAAAGGCGGTTGGACTTTCGTGCAAGGAAATGGTTTGGATTCACGTCCAAAACCCTAATTTAGGTCCAACTCGGATGTTTGACCCGAACTTTCCAAAACTGATCGGTTTAAAAGTTGGTTGCACCTCGCGGGTCATTTTTTAGGCAGTAAACGAACTTGTATGGAGAAGTGCCCAAATCAATTTCATCAATTTCGACGAGGCGAACAACTTTCATGTTGAACATTTTTTGATGCGAATGCATCTTGAGGGCTGAATCACTTGTGCAAAACAGGCAATAACTCACGCTAACCATCAGACACTCATATGGATGTCTTGTGTTGGGCGTCACTCTTTGCTCATGGTAGGGTCACACTGAGCAGGCTTTAATCTTTTCATACGACCTCATATTAAAACGATTTTTATATCAAAATCGACTGTTTCGACGAGGCTAAGACAACCATGTAAACCGTTTTCTCATATGAGCTCGTTTTGTAGGTGTAATCATCCGAACAGTAACCTAAACATGAAATATTAGTACTTCCAACACAACTTAGGCCCTTGAGATGAGATCGGATGGCGATGACCAAGACTTCAAAGATGTTCATGTCGACAATGCAAAACTTCTTCATGTAGAGCACGTCTTTGTTTGAGGTCACTTTAATAATGTTTTCTTCCGTGCCAAAGTCTGATGTCAACAACAAGGTTGAATATGATTATGTTCTGATGGTATCAGGTAAATCAACATATGCACTGCACAAAATTCAAAATGAACATATGTGCTGCATTTTAAGCATATCTAAGATCCTTGAGTGGCTTTCCATATTTAGTTATTTTACCAATGTGGTAATATTGGAGACTGAAGTCGGCACCCAATTAAGCAGTGTTGGGACCTATCATCTTCAATCTTCATGATGTAATACACTACACAGTGAAAACAAGGATGGCCGGACCCCTCAAGTGTAAAAAAGAGTAATAGGTTATTTTTAATTTTTGTGGGGGCAAAACAATAAACAAGTTACTACAAATGTGGTTACAGACCAAGTTAAAGGGAAGTCTAAGTCCCATGTGCCCAGGGCCACCACAACTTTGTAGTAAAAGAATAGTCATGTGCATTAGTCATGGAAACCTAGCCTAATCAATAGCAAGTCGTCACTTTTATCCAACACTGAAAAATATGAACGTTTACCATCCTTTATACAAAAATACCAATTCAGAAATTCATACCGAATGACTAACATAGGAAGTTCACAAGCACAAATTTCATAGAAGAAAAAACAACCGCATAAGTGGTCCACATATGATCGAGTAGCTTCTTCCACTAGACAAGGTGAAAAAAGATGCAGAAACTACTGCTGAAGTTCTCAAAATAAGGAAACCATATATGAAAATAACACAGGGGATTCCAATGTATTCATAAACTATTCATTTATTTGTACAAACATGAATGTACAAACTAGAGATGTTTACATAAAAGATCAATGGAAGTACATATCTAGCATGCATCTACCTCGGTGATAGTAATGTCATCCACGGACATGCCCACATTATGTCCGTGGTCTCCTGTTCCATGGTTCTGTTGTCGAAAGTATAAAGGTTCCTTCGGAGGAAGAAGCGGAACTGTTTCATTTTCCAACATGGAGACAGTGGATGACATGCATGGCCTATCATCTGGATAGTCTTGAACACATAGAAGACCTATTTGAATGCATCTAACGACTATGTCAAGTGGACAATTTTCCACAATTGACGAGTCCACCAATCCTCTCGCATTTCCATGTTTCCATAACTTCCACGCCTAAACCAATGAAATCATAAAGTTATTATGATGCTTTGGGTTATTGAAAATAGAGATTTTTATGTACTTACGTAAGCCGTAAGGCTTGGTGAGTCATCGGTATGACATGGACTGAACTAATCTTTAATCCGCTTATAATCTCCAACAGTAGGACACCAAAGCTATAGGTGTCAGACTTGTGAATAGAAACCTTCCATCACATACTCAGGAGACATGTAACCGCTGTTTGAATCATTTTCAAAAATTTCAGTTATTTGACCGCTAAATAATTACCATGTCAAACTATAAGTTGGTTTCATGTATTACTTACAATGTCCCGACAATGTCGGTAGTTTTTGCTTGTGGCTCATTTCCCTCAAATATCTTTGCTATACCAAAATCAGCTATTTTGGGGTTCATTTTTGCATCTAGCAAGACATTGCTTGCTTTGATATCTCTATGAATTATTGTCAACCTCGAATCTTGGTGCAGATAAAGAAGCCCCCTTGCAAGCCCTTTAATTACCTTGAACCGGGTTGGCCAATCAAGTATGGATCTCCTTGTAGTGTCTTCGAAGACCAATGCGAAATAAACTCAGTAAACCAAAGAAAGTTTTGCAAGAAGTCTTCACAAGAAAAGAAAAATGTTTTGTGAGTTGTGACCATAAGTTAGGACATACCAAAAAGGAAGGCATCAAACTTTTATTATGCATGTATTAGTAGACTAGCAACTTCTCGTCCTCGTGGCGCAATAGGCAAGAAGCGAACGAGATTCTTATGTTTCAATTTGGTGACCAAGATCACCTCATTTTGAACTCATCAGCCGCTTGCCTAGAAATCTTACTGAGTCTTTTACAGCGGCTTCCTTTCCGCTTCGAAAATCCCTACATCAATACATAATTCTTAAATTTGAAGTGAACATGAGATTGGAAAAATCTAACAAGATCACTATCATGAAATGGCATCTTACCTTATAAACTACTCGAAACCACCTCTGCCAATCATGTTGTTGTTTGAGAAATTATTTGTTGCAGTACTGATCTCTTCAAAACTAACCGACGGAGCTCTATATTTATCTCAAGTTCATTGAGCGTGAATATGTCCAAGGGTTGTCGTGTAGCATTGTTCTGAATATTGCTGATTCTCCGTTCACCTAAGATGAATACCTTCATATCAATATTGCCTTACAAATACGTCATAGACAATGCATCTTAAAAAACTGAAACAAAAAGTTGTTCTACCTCTTAACTTGTACGCCCATACAAAAGATGCACATGTGAGAATCAAAAGACCAGCAATTATTGGTAATGCAATCTTCAGTACAGTACCCTCTTTGTTAACTGCACAAAATAAGAAATAGTCACCAAGTGAATGAAGCTTTCAAAATTTAACATGCATTTAGTTAAGTGTACATATATTTTCGCCGGTCACTAAAGAGTTATGTGGTAGGGGTGGTAGATTCTATTACTACCTAAAATCTCTGACTTTACCATCCAAAAATACCAAATAAATTTTGAGTTCAAAGTTTTTACGATCTGATAGTTCTACGTGATTAATGCGGGTGATAGCACAATGGTCTGTATGATGTGTTTCTTTTAGTCATGTTTAAATTTAAATTGATTTGTTTAGGAGCGGCGTAGCCTACTTGCTTGTCGTGAAACGTGATGCGAGGCATGGTCGCTCCAATTTCGTATACCTACTTGCTTTCGTATGCACCATGCATGCTGTTAGCTCGTGGGAGAATCAGTAAAAATATCTGAAATGAAACAGTGTATGATTGTTCTAAAATTAGTGGTTTATTGGTGTTTCTATATCTAACTTATTTACTTTATACTGTAGCATCTAAAAACAAGATATCATGAGTTGGTACTGTTACGCAGGAAACGATATTTCAAAAACCTATGACATCAAGTATAGCAGGACAAAAAAAATAACGCTGAGGTTAATAAGAAAAGGAAAAAGGAAAGAGATTTTAACTACAAGAAGGGGAGGAGATTGCTCTGAACAAGAAGATGGTTAACTTTGCACATTGTTGTTTCTTCTTGGTAGATGATGCTTTCTTGTTGTTGAAAAAAAATTGGTAGAAGATGCTTAATTATGCAGCTTAACTACAATGCTCTGTTATAAGCTGCCAACGCAACAATCAACGGCCGCGGCAAAGAGCGGCTACTCTTTCTACTCCAGCCCTGTGGTTATTTCTTCCGTGTTGTACAATCTAAGATTCGAATCCGGTCATATACACAGATTGGGATTCTGGGGATATATATTTACATGGGCTTTTTTCTGAGAAAGAAAATCAAGGGGCTGTTCGCAAAAATTAACCGGCCAGATGCACCCATTTAGCCATCTAGCCAGTGACAGCAGGGCCCCTCTTGGTCATCCAGTCGTCGACAACGGATCTCCTACCATACTATCACGCCTCGCCAGCACCGTGGCAGTGTACGGCCGGAATTTTCACCGTATTTACACGTCAAAGTCAAGATGATGCACCAGTTTAATGCATACCACAAGTTCTAGCACCAAACTGACCGTTTGTGTCAAGTTCAAGCATCAATTTTAAATGCCGAAAGTAAAGCAAGCAATAGTGACAACATGCGGGTTTGTGAAGGAATAACCACCTGGGTACAATACACGATCGTACTTACCTAGAGATTTGAGTGCGACGGCCCATGGAGCGGCACTAGCATTTGTCACACACGTGAACGTCCAAGACTTCTTCCCCGCCTCCCGCTTGTGGACACACAAACCCCCGCCATTCTCGCAGCGCCGCACTCACTCATCGCCGCGGCCTCGACCACCTAAGCTCGAAGCCTTTTTTCAGCGCAGGGGCGATGGCGTGAAGCAGGTTTGTAGTTGTACCGCCATGCGAGGCGTTCTCGAACCGCACTGCGATGACTTTCTCGCATTGGGTGGTGTAGTCGTGCGGGAGGAAGTCGCCATAGAACACGTAAGTGCTCTTGCGTTCCTCGCTGTTGAGGCGGTCGATGAGGTGTCCGCTCGGTGCGGTGTCGTCGGCGTGGGAGCAGTTCACCAAGAAGGTGAGGTTGGTGTTCTTGGCGGTGAGTGAAAGCGTCGGGTGGGAGCCGGACGGGAGGTGAGATTCCGGCCGACGAGCGGGCAGGCTTTGTTGTCTTGTGAGAAGGCGCCTAGGTCGAGCAGGAGACCCTCGGTCGCCGTTGGTCGTGTCGTCGTAGAAGATGTCGGTGATGGCATATTCTCCGACGGCGAGCCTGAAACAGGTGTGCGGCGCGGCATTCGAGGCGGAGGCTCGGATGACCGCAATATAGCGTCACCGTGTCGACCCAAAATGGATATTGGATTTTCACATTGCCGCCTTTGGCGAGCAGGCGAGGCAGGCGTGTCGGAGGCCAGCACACGGCGACGAGGAGGCTAAGGAGGAGAAACATTATCTGGAGAGCTGTGTTGTGCGCCTCTTTTTTTTTTTTTTTTTTTTTTTGAGAGAGAGAGTGCCCGCTTTGTAGGCTTTTTTCTTGAAAAAGAAAAATCCACGTTCCTGTCCTCCTCTCCCAAGGCCCTCCTCCATTTTATAGGCTTCGCAGTCGTGTGGCGTTGCTTGCCTCGCCCGGTTAGCGAATCCTGAACGGCCCGGTTTCGTGTGCACCCGGCACTACTACCCTCAACCGAATTGGGACCGATCGTGTGCGGTCGCGTGCATGGCCCGGTCTCGCAGGTCTTTTTTTTTTTTTTTGAGGGAAGCCCGGTCTCGCAGGTGGCGAATTTAACGGCACCACATTCCTTGCTGGGCCAGCCCATTTAGTACAGTAAAAAATAGCTTCCGGCCGAGAGAAGACAGCAGTAACCACTAGGCCATGTTAACGCTTGTGACTAACACTTCTTTATCTCTTTATATTATTTCTCAGATAGCGGAAAGCCCTTGGTTTTAAAAAGCAAAAAAAAGGAGGTGCGCATAGATTTTTAAATCGGTGAATTTTCTTTCAAATTTGTAAACTTTTTATCAAAATTGGTGAACTTTTTAAAAAATTATGAAAATTTTCAAAATCAATGAAATATTTTTGTAACATGATGAAATTTTTTCAAATTTCTGAACTTTTTTTCCAAAATCGAATAACTTTTCGATTTTTTGTGAACTTTTTTTAGAAATTCGACGAAGTTATTTCAAAATTGAGATACTTTTTAAACATTCATGATTTGTTTCAAAGTTTGTGAACTTTAAAAAAAATCCTTCAACATTTCTTGAACTCATGATCTTTTTTGCAATTTTTCTGATTTTTTTACTTTTCTTCAAATATCAATGGTTGACTGGTCAACTGTTGATCAACGAACCTTTTTTCTATCGAGGAAGTGCTTCACTAGTGGTTAAACGGGCTGACCAGTTTCTGTAGCTTAGCGAGTGCTAGAAAGAGCGCATAAAGAGCCGACTAGGATCTCCTCTCCCAGATCCCCATCGCTAGCTGTTGTTACTGTCAATGGGCCAAGGCAAGCCCATGAGTAAACTCGAGCAAGCGTACGTGAGATTATTTTTCTTGTGCGCCCATAAGCTAATCGTTGCGAGCGTCAAGGAAAGAACACAAGGTCCACACATCATAGTCATAAGGGAAATTAATGCCACTATGACAAATTTCACGAGTTGTGCTGTCATGTTGCAAGGTCGTGAATAGAATATTGAGGCTCATACTTACTTCTATTGATCAGGGTAGCCATGTGTGGCTTTCCAATCTCTGTGACCTAGCTTATATCCCCCTGAACATTCGAAATGATAATTAAATGCAGTCCCGTACCCCTTCTCCTGAGAGCTCCCATTGGCGATTAGGATGCTTCCCGCCTCCCGTCGGCAGCGCTCAGATGGTGGTTGCGACGCCTTGTTCAATAAAGTCTCTCCGGCTACAGTCCCATCTTGGCAGCGACGTGGAGAAGCTTCTGGGAGCAGTGTTGTTCTCAAGAATTTCTTCTGGTTGTGGGGATTTCCAGATTGTGAAGGAGCTTCATATACGGTTATTCCTTCTTCTTCTCCTCCGGGATGGATGTAACCTTCCAGACCCGTTCGGCGACTTCCCGTCCGGAACCAACAATGCCAGGCTGGCTCAGGCAGGAGCGGCAACCGCGACGCGCCGTCGACACAGTCTGGAGGATGAAGACGAAGGGCTTCTTAAGGATTTCGTTATGATTTTCATTTTTGTTGAGGTGCTTTATACTGTTCGGTGCTTTTTTTTAATGCCACGGTCCTTTCACAAAAAAAGAGCTGACCAATTAAGTTTTGGAAAAACACCATAAAAATAGCAGTTTTTTGAGTTTTTTTTTATAAAATCGTAAGTTTGAAAAAACATTCCAAAGTTTTAAAAATGCAAGTGAATTCAACAAAGGTTCACAAATTTGAAAAAATATTCATTAATTCAATAAAGATTCATGGTTATCTAAAAATAATCATGGTGTTCGCGCATTCAGGAATGTTCATGAAATACAAAAATTTCATGAATTTGAAAAATATTCATGAATCCAGAAATATTATTTCACATTGTGAACATAATATTGAAAATTAAGAACATTTTCCGAAAATAAGAACATTATTTGAAATTGTTAACAGTTTTTTAAAATAAAAGATGATCATTTGCTTAATATTTAGAATTTTTTGAAACAAATAAATTTATTAAATTTAGAAAAATTAGAAGATTTTGTATATTAGTTGAAAAAACGTGAGCAATTGATGAAAATTCAAATTTAATATTTTTATGAAATTCCGATTGTTCCAAAAATTATAAATGAAAAAGGTAGAAAATATTAAAGAAAAATTAAAAAAGAAAACCAGAAAATAAAATAAACCAGTTCAGGAACCTTGCTTAAAGATCCCAAAACCCCACCCATGTGAGAGATCAGAACCTAAACTATTGCTATCAGCAGTATGTAAAATATTTGATCGGGACCAAACTTGGAGAGCAACTAGTTAACGAGCGCTCCTTCGGGAGCCTCGCAACGATCAGCGCCAATTGATGCGCTCTCAGCCATTCGCCACGTGTCGCGCTCTAGGCATTTCCTTTGAATTTTGTTTTTTATTTTTTCCGCACGCATTTTCTGCTTTTTAAACGGGTCTTTTCGACGTTTTGGTTTTCCACCGGCCTTCCTTAGCTTTTCAATCAAAAAAATTTGGAATTTTTTTTTCATGAAAAAACATGTTTTCTTTTTTTCCCTTTTCGCGAGAGTCACGGTTTTGCTTCCGCGAGAGACACGGTTTTGCTTTCGCGAGAGTCACGGTCGTGCCTCTCGAAAATGAAAAAAAACGTGTTTTCCATTTTTTTTGCTTTCGCGAGAGTCACGGTTTTGCTTCCGCGAGAAGCATGGGTGTGCTTTCACGAGAGTCACGGCCATGCCTCTCAAAACGGGAAAAATACGTGTTTTTTTTTCTTTCGCGAGAGTCACGGTTTTGCTTCCGCGAGAGGCACGGTTGTGCTTTCGCAGGAGTCACGGCCGTGCCTCTCGGAAAGGGAAAAACGCGTTTTCTGTTTTTTTTTCCTTTCGCGAGAGTCACGGTTTTGCTTCCGCAAGAGGCACGTTTGTGCTTTCACGAGAGTCACGGTCGTACCTCCTCGGAACGGGAAAAAAAGTGTTTTCTCTTCTTTTTTTCCTTCCGCGAGAGTCACGGTTTTTCTTCCGCGAGAGGCACGGTTGTGATTTCGTGAGAGACACGGGCGTGCCTCTTTCGGAAAAGGAAAAAACCCGTGCTCGGTTCGGTTTTTCGTCCGGTTTTTGGTCCGATTTTTCATTAAAAAAGTTCATCAAAACCTATCAACATGGGATCTTGTTTTGAAGATCTCGTCGAGAATCCAATGGTGAAAGCGGTTCGAGATTTGGACGCACGGATCTACGAAAAAAAAAAGAAAACTCCCAGCTTCCGACAAGTGGCGTGCTGCATGTGCGCCACTTGTCATACTGAGGAATTGGGTGATCTTTGCAACAAGTACTCCTCGATTAGTGATTTCGCCAAACTTGCACGCCAAACACATAGGAATGGCCCGGCCGTTATTCCGTTCTCGTTTTCATATCTGTTTCTTTTGTATTTCTTTCTTTTCTTTTCTTTTTATCTTTTATTTTCCGTTTTCCAAATTTAATATATATTTATAGAATAATAGAAACTTTTCTCAAATCTCGATATTTTTTCAAATGGCGGCGGGGAGAGGGAATGGACCAGAGCTGTCCGAAAACCCTAGATATAGCCTCATCCACGTCCTCCTGTGCAGAAAGCGTAAATTCCGAAGGCGTCTTCACCCGTCTACACTTGATTGGGGGAAGCGACGTGGCAGCAGGGCCCACGCTGCTCCGCAAGGGACGGCCGGTTTGAATCACAGGGGAAAAATCCCCCAACTCCGGCTGCCCTTGCGCCACCGCCGGCGAGAGATCCTGCGCCCCCGCCTGCGGATGCCCCTGATTCTCTGAGCATAAGCTCCGACCAGTATTTGCCTGCTTCTCATACTGACGAGTCACCGTGGTATTTTGAATCCCAGGGATACAAATCCCCTCCCGCATCTTTGAACTAATGCCAGGCGGAACCTCCCCGCGGTCACCAAACCACGGCGGCTCGCGGTCGCCGCGGCACGGCGGGGGGTTGACATGGCCCCCGCACCTCGCCGCAGACATCAATCGCTCGGCGGCAGCACGCCTTGGATGCATTCCCACCGGAGCGCCCGCCGCAGATCGCTTGATTTCGCCTCCGCTCGTGCCCAAATCACGAACTCCGCCCGCCCACTGAACATATTGGAGACGAGAACACAATTAACCTCTTGTTATCTGGCCTCACCTTTGCAACCGATAGAGTTCAATGGAGGAAAATTCATTTTTTGGGTACCACTGTACGCCCCTCTCTTACCCTTCTGTTGTTGATGCGTATAACTCCAAATTCAGCAACGATATGCTAGGTTTGTTCATCCTGTAGTAATAGGAGGTTAATCCATTAAACCAAATCCACACATAATAAACCCAAAAAGGTTAAATCATTTGTGATTGAAATCAGCACGATGCAAATAGATAGGGGGGGAGAGAGAACACACGAGGGACAAGAACCTTGAGTAGAGGAGGTTGGTGCCTAAGCTGATGACGTCACTCACCGGGAACCAACCATGAAAGGCCAGGAAGGGGTTGGCCAACACGAGCAGCAACGCCTCCGGGAACTGCTTCGCCACGGCCGTCATGCCATTCCAGTATAGGCAGTACTCCTCGGCAGCAAGTTGAGCTCGGTCTTCCCTGAGATCTGACCAGTGCCGGCCGTGAGGACGAGGGTTTGAGCAGAGAGAGCACCTAGTCAGAGGAGAGGATTTGAGCGCGTGGGGGCGGGAGGCCAGCAGGATCATGCGGGAGCCGCGGATGGTGCACAGGCATGGTGTAGAGACCGGCGGCGGGAGCCCATGGCGGCGCGCGTGGGGAAGGAGAAGGGGAAATTAGGGATTTGCCTCGCGTCCGTGTGGTGAGTTATCTGTAGTGGGCGGAAACTTTCGCGGGCCTGGGCCAAATGTTGGCGCCAACTTTTTACTTTGCGCGCGCAGGCCCGTTCGCCACAGACGGTTGGTCGGTGTTATTTACCGACCCACAGATCGATGGGCATAAGAGCTTTCCCGACCGATCGTTTGAAAGGAATATTCTTTTATTCCCGACCGCCCGTGTGTCATTTTTCACAGGTTTTCCCGACCGACTGTCTGTCACAAGATTGTACAACCAACAGTCGGTCGGCAATAGCGACTTTTCCCAACACACGTCAGTAGAGAATGCACGGGCGTGGTGTAGTGCGTGTTTGATTTGGACGAGGAAGGAGAACCAACCCGTTCCGAGAAACCGAATATTCACTTGATATGCGGAATCCACTCGTACCTCCAAATCGAAGGAACGATGCGGAACGGGTCACTCACCCTCGTCTCCCCACACCCCACCACGATATGCGCCAGCGCCGCCGCTCTCTCCCTCACCTCCCCGTCGTTTCTCCTCTCTCGTTCCCGTCTTGCTCTCACCTCCTCGAATCTCCTCCCAGCAGGCGGCGCGGACGAGCTATTGCTCTGACGGGCTAGCGGCGATGAACACGCGCTTCTTCACGGAGAAACCCTTCTCCCATCTAGGAGAAGGTCGAGAAGAAGAAGAAGAAGGGCTCTCTCCCTTGCTTCGATGTGGCGGAGCAGCTGCCGGGGCCATCATCATCACCGCGATCTTCACCAACACCTCCGCCATCTTCACCAACATCTCCATCACCTTCCCCATCTATATTCAGCGGTCCACTCTCCATGACCAGCTGTACCCTCTACTTGAACATGGTGCTTTATGCTTCATATTATTATCCAATGATGTGTTGCCGTCCTATCATGTCTGAGTAGATATTCGTTGTCCTATCGGTGATTCATGAATTGCTATGATTGGTTTGAGTTGCATGTTTTATTATTGGTGCTGTCCTATGGTGCTCTCCTTGTCGCGCAAGCGTGAGGGATCCCAGCTGTAGGGTTTGCAATATGTTCATGATTTTCTTATGGTGGTGGCGTGAGTGACTGAAGCACAGACCCGAGTAAGTAGGTCGTTTGCATATGGGATAAAGGGGACCTGATACTTTAATGCTATGGTTGGGTTTTACCTTAATGATATTTAGTAGTTGCGGATGCTTGCTAGAGTTCCAATCATAAGTGCATATGATCCAAGAAGAGAAAGTATGTTAGCTTATGCCTCTCCCTTAAATAGAATTGCAATAGTGATTATCGGTCTAGTAAAGTAGTCAATTGCTTAGAGACAATTCCACAACTACTACCATCACTTTCCCACACTCGCTATATTTAGATATATTAAAACTAAGCACTAATCAAGCCCTCTCAGACCATTAACATTTTTAACCATTGGATCTACTCTTGTGGGAGTTCTCGGCCCTCTCATACCATTAACGTTTTTAACCATTGGATCTACTCTTGTGGGAGTTCTCCGCCGTCGGATGCCGTTCCAATTCCGCCTGGGCTTTTCCGCAGAGCACCGAGCGCTGCACTTTAATGGGCCGCTGTTCCGGTAACAAATTCGGACGTATGTCGTAAACTTGGGCAAATGGGCTTGGCCCAAGTCATCTGGAAAAGCACACATCTATAAAAAATGTGCGTCGCTCCTCCTTCCGCGTTCAGATCGGTTACCTCTTCTCCTCAGCCGCCGCTCTTCCCCGGCCTACCAGCACCGCTCCAGCCGCCTCCTCCACATGTGCACTGCTGCTTTATCGGTTGACTGATGTGCGGTTCGCTCGCACGACACGTAGCGGTCTGGGTGACCGCACGAACGAGCAGCCGCCGCCGCCGGGAGTCGCTCGCCGCTGCCTGGACTTGCCTCGCTGCCGTCTCCCCGCCGCCTAGACTCTCCAGGCCGCCGCTGCCTCTCTAGGTATTTCCTTCGTCTGCTAGGTATTCCGCCCAGACTTCTCATCTCTCTCTTTTCCCATCCACTCGCCTGCGACACAGGTTGCGTCGCTATTTTCGTCATCTCCTTCGGCTCACATCCCATGGCGTAGCAGTCCTTGATCGCCCCTGTCGGTGGTGGAACGACTCCTCGTCTTCCCTCAGCCGCCGCCAACTTCCTTCTCCTGTCGTTTCCCCTCAAGCTGCAGCACTAGGAGAGAGGATGGGGGTGAAGGATCTATAGGATTTTCGAGCCCAACCCACCTTTCTTGATGCCAGCACGCACCCCCTTGTAGAGTTGCAGGTATATCACGCCTGTTTCAATTTAATCATAATATTGGTTTATTTTCCATTGTTCAGGTTGTGGATAAAGAGAATAGAAAGCAAGAAGTGGGGGAGATGGGAGATGCAATGAGAGCACTGGAGAACAGAGCAATGTATTCAAAGCAAGACATGGACATACTTGCCGCTTTAGAAGAGATGTCGTCGATGAAAGTACAATCTGGGCATCTTGCCATTCTTTTAAGTTCAGTTAACCTGTACTTGTACATGCACATGAAATTTTGACTTTACTGACTACTGACATTGTTTTATTGTGATGTATACAGTTTAGACATGTTGGAGTCTCCGTTGACCAGATGCATGAAATTTTGAAGCATTCCGCTCGTCAAAAGGTAAGATCTCGCATACTTTGTTTTCTCTATATATTTCATAAAAGTTTTAGTGTAGCGCTTCACATTTTTGGTAATATGTAGCATGGTGGTCCTGTGGCATCATTTTCTTAAAATATTTTCTCTCTAATATTGGTCATTTTGTGTGCGGTTACAGGAAGAAAAAACAGTAACAGAACTAGATGAAGAAGAGAAAGAACTCATCAAATCAATCACTTTCAGAGTAATCCTCTATGTCAACTTTCATATGTACATGCATGTGCAAACTTGCATTTGAAATTATTTCTAACCATGTCATGCTGTTGGTTATTGCAGAACTTGGAAAATTATGTTAAACGGATCGAAGACGACGATGACAATGATGAAGATTTTTATATACTAGGACAGTCAAGTGTCCGTGAAAGGTACCTGTCTCTCTGTATTGTGTTTTTTTATATTTCTTTTATGTTTCTATTTCCTATGGTCTTAAGTATGAAAAGTAGAAACATTACTGTATAACATTAGCTTAAATTTACTTGAGTCAACAAAGTGGGTATTACTATACAGTAAGACTCAGCTAGCTAGGAGCCCTCACAGTGTTTTGACGCTCTCGGCCGTCGGATGGCTCAAACGTACGATCTAGATCAGCTTTTGGTTATCCCGACGTCGCTCAGGCGATCCAGGCACTGTTTTGCAGGCTGCTGCTCCACAGAATGAGCTCCGGTTTCCGTCCTTAATCGGGTCGTCGAAAGCCCGTTCGCATAATAGGCCAGGTCGGCGCTAACCCTCCAGACCGCTCCTCTTTGTTCATTCGTCTGCGATGCGCCGCCACCGTCCTCCCTGACTCCGTCCCATAGGCCAGCTTCTGCAGCGCATCTGCCTCGGCGAGTCCGCGTCAGTGCCATCCTATTGACCTTCTGTGTGCGACAGCCGACAGCCTCTATCTGTTCTCCTCGTTCCCTCTCCCTTAGCCACCGCCGCCGAGGTCTCGCCACATCGCCACTCAATCGACGCAGGTGAGCACCATGGAGTTCTTAGCCGTCACGGGGTACAGTTCAGGAGGAAATCCTTTATGGGGTGCAACCTATCCTCGATCAGACCTACCCATCTGGTGGTCGCGACCTACCAGGATAACCGTATGGTGATATGTTCATGTGTCTTCCGTGGTTCCTGGAAAAAGCTCTCTGTACCGTTGAATAATTTGCTACAGTACTGCGTTCAGTTCCTTCCCCTCTTCTTTGTCTTCAGATATTGAAGCAACAAACAAGAACAGTCCACAAACTGCTTGTTCCAACGTAGTTTCATTTGCTTCTACAGGGGGGAGAGCATTTTCCTGTTGAATGAATCCTACAATTTCCTTATCGGGTCTGGATGGTTGATTCAACTTATAGAAGGGCCCGCAGGCACCAAAGAGTGGTACGGGGGATGCCCTACGAAGATAGAGAGCCAGTGATTCAAGTGAAGGTGTCATGTCAATGTTTGCATCTTCTCTTCTCATTAATGTTAGATGGAGAAATACAGATGGAGCAGTTTTGGTTTTCAATAAATATGATCCACCTGCTATACCAAGGTACTCCAATTTGAACCATTCAAAATGTAGTAAATTTTTTAACTAGCAGAATTTTCACAGATTTTTAACAATATTTTCTATAACATTCACGGGCGCGGCAACGCGAGCCTTCATGTTCTAGTGTGTACATATAATTGACAAGTTTAGGCCCATCCCAAGCTGTAGGGCTCATGATGCAAAATTTTGTTGCTAATAGGATTGCATCAATGACAATTAGTATTCCCAAGTTGTAAGATGATTGAGGAAAAACACATAGATCTATGTTGTTGCTAGCATAAACAATTCTCAAATATGTGTTTTCCTCTTATGTGCCAATATATTTTTTTTGCCTGAAACATCTGCATTGCAGCTAGGATATGCTATTCTCATAAACTGTTCACCTAAAAATGAGAGCTCTCTATTGCTTAATGCAGATAAATAGATAATCTTGCTATGCATGGTTGGAGGCAATCTGTTGATTTTTGATATCTGGAGGACAGTAGTGGGTAAACATGCCAATAATGTAGATCATTGTCATATGCCTGTATCGAAATTGACTTATAATAAGGTACATAATGAACTTCAATAATATTTTCTCGAATATGTAATTGTGCATACTGTTACTTATTACTACTTGAAACATGTGGATGGCGAACACAACGATTTCTGAAGGACTGTGGAAAGAAATTGTTGAGCATAAAAAGGCAACGTACAATAGTGGTAATTTCCTCTTCTTATAGTGGGTGATATGCTTTTTCTTTTCTTGTGAACCTACTGTAGCGGTAATGCGAGGAGCATGCGTGTACAACTATATCACTCTTTATATTGCATCTTTAGTTTAGTTCTCACGTGTATTTTCTTTATCAGATTATAAGTGAAAGCTAGATGACGCTGCACCTTCAAGTGCCGGTGATTGCTATGCGTCCACTGAATCAACAAAATTTCAATTGATATTGTAGCCGATGTCGTGGTAAGTCTTCATATCGCTTTCATATAATTAACTTTGTAATGTTTGACCAAGTGCAGCTCTATTTACCTTCCATGGTAGTAATTATGATTTAGAATCATGATCCAGTTTATGAGATATTAGAAAAAAAATCATAGGTGCTTGTGTCAGAGGCCTTGGGAGAGGTGCCATGTGTACACGCGAAGCCTGACTACAGCGGTTGGAAATCGAGGACAGCCCGACAAATAATCAGTATTAAACTTGAGTATGTAAAATGAAGAAGTCAAGTGTTCCACTGATAACAGCCCGTTTAGCTGACTCAATCCCTAGAGTTGCTTGTATGGTATTTAGGATATTGTTTATTTGATTTCCTAACTAAATGAAATCCTTGTTAGCAGTCTTCTTAGTGAATGTGATGCACTCCATACAAGAAATGTCTAGGTGCACTAGGCCCGCCTAATTCTTCTTTGTTGCGGAACATGGTGGCCCTTTCGGTAGAGAGGCATGTGAAGATTATACAATCTATAGTGACAATTTATGTCTCCTGTTTCATGTTTACTTTTGCTCCGGCTTATTATCTGTCTTGGCATTATGGATTGGTTCTATTTACATGCCAAGCGAATTTGTATGCATATGTGAACTTTGTCTTTTTACCAAAGTATATCTGAGGTTTTCATTGATTATTGACTAATATAAGGTTATGTTTGTACAAGTATAATGTATTTCATGAGCCCATATATTTCTAATATTTCCCGGGCCTCCTTCCCGTCGGTAGTGGTGGACGTTACTGCCGGCTCACCTCCTTCTCCTTTATTTCTTGAGGACTACTTGTTCTTTCTGCTGCTGCTTATCTCTAGTAACGTGCAGTGCACACCTCTGCCAAATCCAAGGTATAAATTGATTTGCTGCCCTATCTGTTCAGGTTCCTCTCTTTCTTATGGTTCATTGGTTTCCTGTGAAGGCGGCTCATGGCGTCAGTGGTGACGGTGGAAATATGATGTTAATACTCACTGTTCATGACTAAATTTTGCCTCTCTGATGTCAATTCCAGGTAATGTGCAAATATGATATCAGTACCTAGAGGGAACACTTTAGGTAATTTATCCCTCGTGAAAATTATCCATGTTAATACTCATGTTCATGACTAGACTTTGCCTCTCTGATGTCATCATCTTTTTAGTAGTTTACAAGACAACCAACACAGATCACAAGAATAAATTTCATCTACCTTGCTATCAGTGGCTCTAAAGAAGACATGATAGGCAACTGAACTGGTGTGGATGCTTGAATTGATGGACTTAACGTCATCCTGAGCCCTATATATACATCCGAATAACCTTTTTACAATTTCTTATTGAAAACTATGTATCTTTATATGCTCATCACAGTCTCAGTAGTTGGCCATATATTAGTGGTTTTAATTTATCAATCTAGCTGCATGGTCTCTCTGAAATTAGCATGATCAAGCTCCAACGTGCGTATTTAAACTACCTTTTGCCTTATAGACTTGTAGTGTGCAGAACTGCAGATGAATGCAACTTGTTCTGATTGAAGTGGACAAGTTCCGAAGAAAGGTTATTTTGTTGTTAACGTGCTCCTCTTTTATTTAATCTACTCCCATGACAGAAAGGGCGCCGGAGAGTTTCCACGTTAATGCTAAACACTGACTGTAAGTCATCTATCTCCCTGTTTTGTTACCTAAGCGTTTGGCGCTATAGAAGCTTTCCTTCTTCTCTACAGATGATTATTTTTGTGTAACCAGTCTAAATATTCAAGTGATATTATTGGCGAAATAAGATGAGTCCTATATGCTTGAAATTATTGAATTTCCAGATGTAGTGATGCTTTCTTGTTTCATGGCATTTATAAGCAAGGATTTGGATGCGATTTCATCTGCACGTACATGACCGTAGTTGCTATACTTTTAGCTCTAGAGGATCTTTTTTTATAGTAATTGCCATTGGCAGTGGAATTCTTAGTTTCACTCGACCATGCCCAAAGGGTCCACAATATTGACAATTTTTACATGCTCATACGTGTTTCAATTGTTTTTCTTTTGGACAAATTCATTTCATTATCTTTTAGTCCCTTTTCCCGTCTTGAGGAAGCACTACATAAACTGGTACCAAGATAGCCGAACCAGTATTCCATAGGGTTCATGACGTTGCATCAAATAACTGGTGAAATACTAAGATTTGCGCAGATTCTGTGTTAGTAGATGTTCTTTTATGAGATTCATGCTAATTTTCAGATCTAGCATAGCTCTGATCCAAAATCATAATAATTTCTACTGGAACGAGGGTGTGTGATGAGGTGTCCCAAAGTTTATCAGGGTTTGTTGTGACGTTGTTGCAACAGCTGTTGCGGAGATTCCATATGCATGGTATGCTTAGCAGACTGATTCTCTGCATAAAAATAGACTCTGTCATGCTTGCTTCCGTATTAGGAAAGGGAGAGGAGAATTTTGGTGTTCATGTTGCATGTCTAGAATTCTCTCCTTGCCTTGTTGATAGTACTACTATTGCATTAACTTTCAGGTAGAATGAAATTACACAAAATTATATACAATACTACTGTTTTAAGTTTCAGGTAAATGAGATTAAGCAAAATCATATATAATATTAATATTGCTTTAGCATCGAGATAAAATACTCCACGTAATGGCATCAAACCCTAACATTCCACAATAAAAAAGACGGGCGCAAAAACGCATGCCATCAGTGATCTAATTTATTTTATTGCATCTTTATCTAAACAGCCCCTACTTTTTATTTACGTGTTATTTATTATCTTGCAAACTTATCCAACAACACCTATAAAGTACTACTAGTTTCATATTTGTTCTAGGTGAAGCGAACACTAAGCATGCATAGAGCCGTATCAGTGGCAGATAGGACTTGAGAGAATATTTGTTTTACCTGTAGCTCCTCGTTGGGTTCGACACTCTTACTTATCGAAAGAGGCTACAATTGATCCCGTATACTTGCGGGTTATCAAGACCTTTTCTGGCGCCGTTGCCGGGGAGTCATAGTGTGGGGTGAATATTCTTGTGTTTGCTTGTTTGCTTTATCACTAAGTAATTTTTATTTGCTGTTCTAAGTTGTTCTCTATCTTTAGTTATGGATATGGAACACGAAATATCGAAAAAATTAGGTGTATTTGTTACTCATGGAGATGGGGAACCTCCTAAAACCCTCGATGCTCGTTATGTGACAGAAATTATGTACTACTTTGATAATCCTGAGAAAACCCCATTCAATTTTGTTATGGGAGACACGTTGGATCAACGTGAATACTTTAGGGATTATCGCTTGACACAAAAAGGGAAACTATTATGGGATCAAATTCATATGTTGAAGTGGTATGCTAGGCAACTATGCTTGAGATGTGATTATACTTATTGCTCTAGGATGAAGGCTCTACACCTTGACTTTTCATGCAAATTTAATGATAATAAAACCTTAGCTTCTTATGCTAATGGTAGATATGATTATTATGATGTGGAACAACTAGAAGAATTCGTTGCTTTTATGGGTGCTTATGAAATAGAATCTTTTTTTAAAAACGTGTGAAAATTTTGATGATGTTGTTTACAGACCTGAATATTTTTTTTGCTATACTTAGATATTGCTATGGGAATTATGAATATAATGCCAATATTGATGCATTTATTGAGGAAGTCTCCGCTGTCCAAGAAGAGACTAATATTTTGCAGGAACCTATGGAAGAAGGAATTGATGAAACTGTGAGCTCATTGGATGAAAAAAATGATGAGGAGAGCGAAGAACAAAATGAGGAAGAGCGGATTAGCTACCCGCGCCCACCTTCTAATGAGAGTAACCCTCCAACTCATACATTATTTAATGTCCCTTCGTGCTTACCGAAGGATGATTGCTATGGTGATTGTTATGATCCTATTGATTCTCTTGAAATATCCCTTTTTGATGATGCTTGCTATGCTTGTGGCCAATATGCCAATATGAATTATGCTTATGGAGATGAACTTGCTATAGTTCTTTATGTTAAACATGAAATTGTTGCTGTTGCACCCACACATGATAGTCCTATTATCTTTTTGAATTCTCTCGACTACACTATATAGGAGAAGTTTGTGCTTATTAAGGATTATATTGATGGGTTGCGTTTTACTATTACACATGATAATTTTGATAGATATAATATGCATGTGCTTGCTGCTCCTACTTGCAATTATTATGAGAGAGGAACTATATCTCCACCTCTCTATGTTTCCAATATGATAAAATTGCAAGAAATTGTTTATACTATGCATTGGCCTTTACTATGTGTGCATGAATTGTTCTTTTATGACATGCCGATGCATAGGAAGAGAGTTAGACTTTGTTGTTGCATGATATATGTTACTTTGTACTCACTAATAAATCACAAATCATTGTTAATTAAAATTGGCTTTGAATATATCTTGGGATCCAGGTGGATCCATTACTTGAGCACTTTATGCCTAGCTTAATGGTTTTAAAGAAAGCGCTACCAGGGAGACAACCTGGAAGTTTTAGAGAGTCATTTATTTCTGTTGAGTGCTTTTATATAGTTTAAAAACAAAAAAATAAAGAGGGGAACCCAACACTTTTCAAAAAGGAAAGTGAAAGTGAGAGAGACAAGCATTGTTGAAGTGGGAGAGCTCCTTGAACTTTGTTCATGCTCACGGAAACTTTGTGAATCTTAATTACAGAAACTTTTCATCAAAAATAATTATCCCCTTGTACAATTCCATTGTATTATAAAAATAATGTGCTAAGGTTTGCCTTTAGGATGTTTACAATGCTTGTTGGTTTGTACGGTGCAGGACAGAAACAAGGGGATTGGGTATTCATATTACCTTTGTAGATTGCAAACCCTTAATGATGATCTCTTCGTAGCAAGAGTGGGTTGGAGACCGTTCGAAGCTTCATCCCCAATGGAGTGGCCAAAAAGTGTGCTCGCACATGAACATGTCGCTTGTGTACCCTCGACACCGAATGCGATGTGTGGTAGCATGCACCAAGGGAGGCTCACCGGAAGCACGATAGCAAGACAATCCGGCGGATGCTTTTGTAGATCTGAAACCCTGCTCGCCCGGGAGGGACACCTTTAGGACAGCGCGACGGCTATGGGCTACCCTAGGTCGGGTTGACCACCCCTAGAGCCTCGAGGTTCGCTGCCCTCCAATCTTGGGGTGTGTTTGGTTTGTATCACCAGCTGGAATATAATGTGTCTGACCCGCACTCAGGACTCGTTCGCATGTTTGGTTGGGCCGAGGAAGGAGAACCAACCCGTTCCCAGAAACTGAATATTCACTTGATATGCGGAATCCACTCGTACCTCCAAATCGAAGGAACGATGCTGAACGGGTCACTCACCATCTTGTCCCCACTCCCCACCACGATATGCGCCTGCGCCGCAGCTCTCTCCCTCACCTCCCCATCGTTTCTCCCTCTCTCGTTCCCCATCTTGCTCTCACCTCTCTCGAATCTCCTTCCAGCGGACGAGCTATTGCTATGACGGGCTAGCGGCGATGAACAAGTGCTTCTTCACCTCCCTAATCTCCCTAATAGTAGCATAGGCCGAGGACTCGGTCGACAAGCAGAGAGCAGGAGTGACTAGCTAGCAGGGATCCTGGCGATGGTTCAGTACAGGTTCATATATAATTTTGATCCTAGCAGAGATCGGCTCTTTCCTCTCCTAATCCCCTAGCTCAAGGTTGATGATAGCACTGATTAACCACATCAAGCCAAGACGTGATGGATTTGTGTGTATATGCCATCGTGTATGCTAATACAAAAGAATTATAAACGTCAAAAAATACAAAAGAATTATTTCATACATGTATTGTGCTGGTTATCGCTACTATATTGGTCAAGCTGATGTATAGAAGGAAGTCATTTTAGAGAATATATTGACTAGTTATTGCCACATTCCATCTCTCCAACCAAACACATGAATAGAACCATTCCATTCCATTTTTTAGTTCAAACCAAACACAAGAACGGAACCGATCCATTCCTCCATAATGGAACCATGCCATTCCATTACACTTGGTTCTCAAACCAAACACACCCTAGAAGAATGACGAAGAATGAGAAGCAAAATGCAAGGGAGAGGGATAAAGATAGATGAACATGAAAAGTATGATAGATTGATTTGTTCGATTTTGTGCTCTTATTTCAATCGGTCGTCATCCCTTATGTATATAAAAGGCGGTTGGACTTTCGTGCAAGGAAATGGTTTGGATTCACGTCCAAAACCCTAATTTAGGTCCAACTCAGATGTTTGACCCGAACTTTCCAAAACTGCTCGGTTTAAAAGTTGGTTGCACCTCGCGGGTCATTTTTTAGGCAGTAAACGAACTTGTATGGAGAAGTGCCCAAATCAATTTCAACAGTTTCGACGAGGCGAACAACTTTCATGTTGAACATTTTTTGATGCGAGTGCATCTTGAGGGCTGAATCACTTGTGCAAAACAGGCAATAACTCACGCTAACCATCAGACACTCATATGGATGTCTTGTGTTGGGCGTCACTCTTTGCTCATGGTAGGGTCACACTGAGCAGGCTTTAATTTTTGCATACGACCTCATATTAAAACGATTTTTATATCAAAATCGACTGTTTCGACGAGGCTAAGACAACCATGTAAACCGTTTTCTCATATGAGGTCGTTTTGTAGGTGTAATCATCCGAACAGTAACCTAAACATGAAATATTAGTACTTCCAACACAACTTAGGCCCTCGAGATGAGATCAGATGGCGATGACCAAGACTTCAAAGATGTTCATGTCGACAATGCAAAACTTCTTCATGTAGAGCACGTCTTTGTTTGAGGTCACTTTAATAATGTTTTCTTCCGTGCCAAAATCTGATGTCAACAACAAGGTTGAATATGATTATGTTCTGATGGTATCAGGTAAATCAACATATGCACTGCACAAAATTCAAAATGAACATATGTGCTGCATTTTAAGCATATCTAAGATCCTTGAGTGGCTTTCCATATTTAGTTATTTTACCAATGTGGTAACATTGGAGACTGAAGTCGGCACCCAATTAAGCAGTGTTGGGACCTATCATCTTCAATCTTCATGATGTAATACACTACACAGTGAAAACAAGGATGGCCGGACCCCTCAAGTGTAAAAAAGAGTAATAGGTTATTTTTAATTTTTGTGGGGGCAAAACAATAAACAAGTTACTACAAATGTGGTTACAGACCAAGTTAAAGGGAAGTCTAAGTCCCATGTGCCCAGGGCCACCACAACTTTGTAGTAAAAGAATAGTCATGTGCATTAGTCATGGAAACCTAGCCTAATCAATAGCAAGTCATCACTTTTGAAAAATATGAACTTTTACCATCCTTTATACAAAAAATACCAATTCAGAAATTCATACCGAATGACTAACATAGGAAGTTCACAAGCACAAATTTCATAGAAGAAAAAACAACCGCATAAGTGGTCCACATATGATCGAGTAGCTTCTTCCACTAGACAAGGTGAAAAAAGATGCAGAAACTACTGCTGAAGTTCTCAAAATAAGGAAACCATATATGAAAATAACACAGGGGATTCCAATGTATTCATAAACTATTCATTTATTTGTACAAACATGAATGTACAAACTAGAGATGTTTACATAAAAGATCAATGGAAGTACATATCTAGCATGCATCTACCTCGGTGATAGTAATGTCATCCACGGACATGCCCACATTATGTCCGTGGTCTCCTGTTCCATGGTTCTGTTGTCGAAAGTATAAAGGTTCCTTCGGAGGAAGAAGCGGAACTGTTTCATTTTCCAACATGGAGACAGTGGATGACATGGATGGCCTATCATCTGGATAGTCTTGAACACATAGAAGACCTATTTGAATGCATCTAACGACTATGTCAAGTGGACAATTTTCCACAATTGACGAGTCCACCAATCCTCTCGCATTTCCATGTTTCCATAACTTCCACGCCTAAACCAATGAAATCATAAAGTTATTATGATGCTTTGGGTTATTGAAAATAGAGATTTTTTATGTACTTACGTAAGCCGTAAGGCTTGGTGAGTCATCCGGTATGACATGGACTGAACTAATCTTTAATCCGCTTATAATCTCCAACAGTAGGACACCAAAGCTATAGGTGTCAGACTTGACGGAATAGAAACCTTCCATCACATACTCAGGAGACATGTAACCGCTGTTTGAATCATTTTCAAAAATTTCAGTTATTTGACCGCTAAATAATTACTATGTCAAACTATAAGTTGGTTTCATGTATTACTTACAATGTCCCGACAATGTCGGTAGTTTTTGCTTGTGGCTCATTTCCCTCAAATATCTTTGCTATACCAAAATCAGCTATTTTGGGGTTCATTTTTGCATCTAGCAAGACATTGCTTGCTTTGATATCTCTATGAATTATTGTCAACCTCGAATCTTGGTGCAAATAAAGAAGCCCCCTTGCAAGCCCTTTAATTACCTTGAACCGGGTTGGCCAATCAAGTATGGATCTCCTTGTAGTGTCTTCGAAGACCAATGCGAAATAAACTCAGTAAACCAAAGAAAGTTTTGCAAGAAGTCTTCACAAGAAAAGAAAAATGTTTTGTGAGTTGTGACCATAAGTTAGGACATACCAAAAAGGAAGGCATCCAAACTTTTATTATGCATGTATTCGTAGACTAGCAACTTCTCGTCCTCGTGAGCGCAATAGGCAAGAAGCCGAACGAGATTCTTATGTTTCAATTTGGTGACCAAGATCACCTCATTTTTGAACTCATCAGCCGCTTGCCTAGAAATCTTACTGAGTCTTTTTACAGCGGCTTCCTTTCCGCTTCCGAAAATCCCCTACATCAATACATAATTCTTAAATTTGAAGTGAACATGAGATTGGAAAAAATCTAACAAGATCACTATCATGAAATGGCATCTTACCTTATAAACTACTCCGAAACCACCTCTGCCAATCATGTTGTTGTTTGAGAAATTATTTGTTGCAGTACTGATCTCTTCAAAACTAACCGACGGAAGCTCTATATTTATCTCAAGTTCATTGAGCGTGAATATGTCCAAGGGTTGTCGTGTAGCATTGTTCTGAATATTGCTGATTCTCCGTTCACCTAAGATGAATACCTTCATATCAATATTGCCTTACAAATACGTCATAGACAATGCATCTTAAAAAACTGAAACAAAAAGTTGTTCTACCTCTTAACTTGTACGCCCATACAAAAGATGCACATGTGAGAATCAAAAGACCAGCAATTATTGGTAATGCAATCTTCAGTACAGTACCCTCTTTGTTAACTGCACAAAATAAGAAATAGTCACCAAGTGAATGAAGCTTTCAAAATTTAACATGCATTTAGTTAAGTGTGCATATATTTTCGCCGGTCACTAAAGAGTTATGTGGTAGGGGTGGTAGATTCTATTACTACCTAAAATCTCTGACTTTACCATCCAAAAATACCAAATAAATTTTGAGTTCAAAGTTTTTACGATCTGATAGTTCTACGTGATTAATGCGGGTGATAGCACAATGGTCTGTATGATGTGTTTCTTTTAGTCATGTTTAAATTTAAATTGATTTGTTTAGGAGCGGCGTAGCCTACTCGCTTGTCGTGAAACGTGATGCGAGGCATGGTCTCTCCAATTTCGTGTACCTACTTCCTTTCGTATGCATCATGCATGCTGTTAGCTCGTGGGAGAATCAGTAAAAATATCTGAAATGAAACAGTGTATGATTGTTCTAAAATTAGTGGTTCATTGGTGTTTCTATATCTAACTTATTTACTTTATACTGTAGCATCTAAAAACAAGATATCATGAGTTGGTACTGTTACGCAGGAAACGATATTTCAAAAACCTATGACATCAAGTATAGCAGGACAAAAAAAATAATGCTGAGGTTAATAAGAAAAGGAAAAAGGAAAGAGATTTTAACTACAAGAAGGGGAGGAGATTGCTCTGAACAAGAAGATGGTTAACTTTGCACATTGTTGTTTCTTCTTGGTAGATGATGCTTTCTTGTTGTTGAAAAAATTGATAGAAGATGCTTAATTATGCAGGTTAACTACAATGCTCTGTCATAAGCTGCCAACGCAACAATCAACGGCTGCGGCAAAGTGCGGCTACTCTTCTACTCCAGCCCCGTGGTTATTTCTTCCGTGTTGCACAGTCTAAGATTCGAATCCGGTCATACACACAGATTAGGATTTAGGGGTTATATGTTTACATGGGCTATTTTCTGAGAAAAAAATCAAGGGGGTGTTCGCAAAAAATAACCAGGTGCGCCCATTTGGCCATCTAGCCAGTGACAGCAGGGCCCCTCTTGTCGTCGACAACGGGTCTCCTACCACACTATCATGCCTCGTCAGCATCTGTACGGCCGGAATTTTCACCGTATTTACACGCCAAAGTCAAGATGATGCACCAGTTCAATGCATACCACAAGTTCTAGCATCAACCACCAAATTGACTGTTTGCGTCAAGTTCAAGCATCAATTTTAAATGCCGAAAGTAAAGCAAGCAATAGTGACAACATGCGGGTTTGTGAAGGAATAACCACCTGGATACAATACACGATCGTACGTACCTAGAGATTTGAGTGCGACGGCCCATGGAGCGGCACTAGCATTTGTCACACACGTGAACGTCCAAGACTTCTTCCCCGCCTCCCGCTTGTGGACGCACAAACCCCCGCCATTCTCGCAGCGCCCGCACTCACTCATCGCCGCCGGCCTCGACCACCTAAGCTCGAAGCCTTTTTTCAGCGCAGGGACGATGGCGTGAAGCAGGTTTGTAGTTGTACCGCCATGCAGAGACGTTCTCAGAACCGGCACTGCGATGACTTTCTCGCATTGGGTGGTGTAGTCGTACGGGAGGAAGTCGCCATAGAACACGTAAGTGCTCTTCCGTTCCTCGCTGTTGAGGCAGTCGATGAGGTGTCCCGCTCCAGCGGTGTCGTCGACGTAGGAGCAGTTCACCAAGAAGGTGAGGTTGGTGTTGCTGGCGGTGAGTGAAAGCGTCGGGTGGGAGCCGGACGGGAGGGTGAGATTCCGGCCGACGAACGGGCAGGCTTTGTTGTGTTGTGAGAAGACGCCTAGGTCGAACAGGGAGACCCTCCGGTCGCCGTTGACTGTGTCGTCGTAGAAGATGTCGGTGATGGCATATTCTCCCGACGGCAGGCACAGAACAGGTGTGCGGCCGCGGCATTCGAGGCGGAGGCTCGGATGACCGCAATGCCAAGCGTCACCCGTATCGACCCAAAATGGATATTGGATTTTCACATTGCCGCACTGGCGAGCCGGGCAGACGGGCGTGTCGGAGGCCAGCACACCGGCGACGAGGAGGCTAAGGAGGAGAAACATTATCTGGAGAGCTGTGTTGTGCGCCTCTTTTTTTTTTTTTTTTTTTTTTTGAGAGAGAGTGCGCGCTTTGTAGGCTTTTTTCTTGAAAAAGAAAAATCCACGTTCCTGTCCTCCTCTCCCAAGGCCCTCCTCCATTTTATAGGCTTCGCAAGCCCATGCGTCCCCGCATGGGGGGACTGCAGTCACGCAGTCCGGCTTGGCTGGCTAGGCCCGGTTTCCTGAACTGAAAATGGGCACCAGTCGTGTGCCGTTGCTTGCCTCGCCCGGTTAGCGAATCCTGGACGGCCCGGTTTCGTGTGTGCCCGGCACTACTACCCTCAACCGAATTGCGCACGGATCGTGTGCGGTCGCGTGCATGGCCCGGTCTCGCAGGTCTTTTTTTTTTTTGAGGGAAGCCCGGTCTCGCAGGTGGCGAATTTAACGGCACCACATTCCTTGCTGGGCCAGCCCATTTAGTACAGTAAAAAATAGCTTCCGGCCAAGAGAAGACAGCAGTAACCACTAGGCCATGTTAACGCTTGTGACTAACACTTCTTTATCTCTTTATATTATTTCTCAGATAGCGGAAAGCCCTTGGTTTTAAAAAGCAAAAAAAAGGAGGTGCGCATAGATTTTTAAATCGGCGAATTTTCTTTCAAATTTGTAAACTTTTTATCAAAATTGGTGAACTTTTTAAAAAATTATGAAATTTTTCAAAATCAATGAAATATTTTTGTAACATGATGAAATTTTTTCAAATTTCTGAACTTTTTTTCCAAAATCGAATAACTTTTCGATTTTTTGTGAACATTTTTTAGAAATTCGACGAAGTTATTTCAAAATTGAGATACTTTTTAAACATTCATGATTTGTTTCAAAGTTTGTGAACTTTTAAAAAAATCCTTCAACATTTCTTGAACTCATGATCTTTTTTGCAATTTTTCTGATTTTTTTACTTTTCTTCAAATATCAATGGTTGACTGGTCAACTGTTGATCAACGAACCTTTTTTCTATCGAGGAAGTGCTTCACTAGTGGTTAAACGGGCTGACCAGTTTCTGTAGCTTAGCGAGTGCTAGAAAGAGCGCATAAAGAGCCGACTAGGATCTCCTCTCCCAGATCCCCATCGCTAGCTGTTGTTACTGTCAATGGGCCAGGGCAAGCCCATGAGTAAACTCGAGCAAGCGTACGTGAGATTTTTTTTCTTGTGCGCCCATAAGCTAATCGTTGCGAGCGTCAAGGAAAGAACACAAGGTCCACACATCATAGTCATAAGGGAAATTAATGCCACTATGACAAATTTCACGAGTTGTGCTGTCATGTTGCAAGGTCGTGAATAGAATATTGAGGCTCATACTTACTTCTATTGATCAGGGTAGCCATGTGTGGCTTTCCAATCCCTATGACCTAGCTTATATCCCCCTGAACATTCGAAATGATAATTAAATGCAGTCCCGTACCCTTCTCCTGAGAGCTCCCATTGGCGATTAGGATGCTTCCGCCTCCGTCGGCGGCCTTTCGGATGGTGGTTGCGACGCCTTGTTCAATAAAGTCTCTCCGCCACTCTGTCCCATCTTGGCAGCGACGTGGAGAAGCTTCGGGAGCGGTGTTGTTCTCAAGAATTTCTTCTGGTTGTGGGGATTTCCAGATTGTGAAGGAGCTTCATATACGGTTATTCCTTCTTCTTCTCCTCCGGGATGGATGTAACCTTCCAGACCCGTTCGGCGACTTCCCGTCCGGAACCAACAATGCCAGGCTGGCTCAGGCAGGAGCGGCAAACATGACGCGCGCCGTCGATTACGATCTGGAGGATGAAGACGAAGGGCTTCTTAAGGATTTCGTTATGATTTTCATTTTTGTTGAGGTGCTTTATACTGTTCGGTGCTTTTTTTTAATGCCACGGTCCTTTCACAAAAAAAAGAGCTGACCAATTAAGTTTTGGAAAAACACCATAAAAATAGCAGTTTTTTGAGTTTTTTATAAAATCATAAGTTTGAAAAAACATTCCAAAGTTTTAAAAATGCAAGTGAATTCAACAAAGGTTCATAAATTTGAAAAAATATTCATTAATTCAATAAATATTCATGGTTATCTAAAATAATCATGGTGTTCGCAAGATTCAGGAATGTTCATGAAATACAAAATTTCATGAATTTGAAAAATATTCATGAATCCAGAAATATTATTTCACATTGTGAACATAATATTGAAAATTAAGAACATTTTCCGAAAATAAGAACATTATTTGAAATTGTTAACAGTTTTTTAAATAAAAGATGATCATTTGCTTAATATTTAGAATTTTTGAAACAAATAAATTTATTAAATTTAGAAAAATTAGAAGATTTTGTATATTAGTTGAAAAACGTGAGCAATTGATGAAAATTCAAATTTAATATTTTTATGAAATTCCGATTGTTCCAAAAATTATAAATGAAAAAGGTAGAAAATATTGAAGAAAAATTAAAAAAAGAAAACCAGAAAATAAAATAAACCAGTTCAGGAACCTTGCTTAAAGATCCCAAAACCCCACCCACGTGAGAGATCAAAACCTAAACTATTGCTATCAGCAGTATGTAAAATATTTGATCGGGACCAAACTTGGAGAGCAACTAGTTAACGAGCGCTCCTTCGGGAGCCTCGCAACGATCAGCGCCAATTGGTGCGCTCTCAGCCATTCGCCACATGCCGCACTCTAGGCACTTCCTTTGAATTTTGTTTTTTTATTTTTCCGCGCGCATTCTCTGCTTTTTAAACGGGTTTTTTCGACGTTTTGGTTTTCCACCGGTCTTCCTTAGCTTTTCAATCAAAAAAAATTTGGAATTTTTTTTTCATGAAAAAACATGTTTTCTTTTTTCCCCTTTTCGCGAGAGTCACGGTTTTGCTTCCGCGAGAGACACAGTTTTGCTTTCGCGAGAGTCACGGTCGTGCCTCTCGAAAATGAAAAAAAACGCGTTTTCCATTTTTTTTGCTTTCGCGAGAGTCACGGTTTTGCTCCCGCGAGAGGCACGGGTGTGCTTTCACGAGAGTCACGGCCGTGCCTCTCTTAAACGGGAAAAATACGTGTTTTTTTTCTTTCGCGAGAGTCACGGTTTTGCTTCCGCGAGAGGCACGGTTGTGCTTTCGCAAGAGTCACGGCCGTGCCTCTCGGAAAGGGAAAAAACGTGTTTTATGTTTTTTTTTCCTTTCGCGAGAGTCACGGTTTTGCTTCCGCAAGAGGCACGTTTGTGCTTTCACGAGAGTCACGGTCGTGCCTCCTCGGAACGGGAAAAAAAAGTGTTTTCTCTTCTTCTTTTTTTCCTTCCGCGAGAGTCACGGTTTTTCTTCCGCGAGAGGCACGGTTGTGATTTCGTGAGAGACACGGGCGTGCCTCTTTCGGAAAGGGAAAAAACCCGTGCTCCCGGTTCGGTTTTTTCGTCCGGTTTTTTGGTCCAGTTTTTTCGTGAAAAAGTTCGTCAAAACCTATCAACATGGGATCTTGTTTTGAAGATCTCGATGCGAGGAATCCAATGGTGAAAGCGGTTCGAGATTTGGACGCACGGATCTACGAAAAAAAGAAAACTCCCAGGTTGCGACAAGTGGCGCGCTGCATCTGCGCCACTTGTCATACACAGGGGAATTGGAGTGATCTTTGCAACAAGTACTCCTCAATTAGTGATTTCGCCAAACTTGCACGCCAGCACATGGGAATGGCCCGGCCCGTTATTCCGTTCTACGTTTTTCATATCTGTTTCTTTCGTATTTCTTTCTTTTCTTTTTCTTTTTATCTTTTATTTTCCGTTTTTCCAAATTTAATATATATTTATAGAATAATAGAAACTTTTCTCAAATCTCGATATTTTTTCATGAACTTTAAAATTGAAAAACAAAAATCATGAACAAGTTGTGAAGAAGTCCAGAACAATTGTTTGGAATTCATGAACATTGGTGTAAACTAGAGCATCGTTTGGAAGTCATGAAAATTTTAAAATCTCACAGACATTCTTTTGAATGCATGAACATTTCTTAAATTCAGGAGGTTTTTCATGGATTTGTGGATTTTTTTTATATTAGTCAACATTTCTCGAACTTACAATTTGTGTTTGACCTTCATGAACATTTATTGAATTCATGATTTATATTTGAAAGTTGCGACCAATCTTTGAACTCCCAAATTTTTTTTATAATTTTTCCAAATGTGCTAATCTATAAATATTTTGTGAATATGTGATCGTTTTTTTTAATTCCCAAACATTTCTGAATTCATGAATATTTTTTTCAAGTTTGCAAGCATTTTTCAAATACAACAACATTATTTGAATTCAAGAACATTATTTTGAATTCACAAACAATTTTGTAATTGCGGAGATTTTTTGAATTTACGAGCATTTTATTTTCTAAAAAGGAAAACAAAAAGCAAGAATTTACTAAAATTCAAATTCGTGAACACTTTTAAACTTCAGAGCTTTCTTAAATCCGAATGTTTTTTGAAAGCAAATAAAAGGAACAAGCTAATGGGAAAAAACAGGTGTCGCCACGCCGGCAAATGAGCTCGCCCAAACATTACACCTTTGGTCGTCTCGTCGAAAAGTTTCATTTACCCGTGCAGTTGTCGATCGGCCCATTTCTTAGCTGTCGTTCGTGCGCTGGCTGTGTGTTTGAATGCGGTTTTATATGTTTTACTTTTTGTTTCTATTTTTTTTGAAAAGCTACCTTTTGTTTTCATTTGTTTTCCCTTCGATTTATTTTCTTTCTTCTCCGGTTTGTTCGTTTATTACCAGTTTGCTTCCTTTCTTTATTATTTTTTCATTCTTTTTTCTCTTATTTATTTATTTTTATGTTTCTTTCTTGGTTTTCACAAGTTTTTTCTTTTCTATCTTCTTCTTTTCCATCAGTTTTTGTTACCTTAATGTTGTTCTTCTGTTTTCTTCAAATGTTCTTTGTTTTCTTTCTCGGTTTTCACTATCTTCCATTCTTTTTGCAATGATTTTTTGTTCTTTTTCTTTGGTTTCCTTTTTTGTTTTCGTTGGTTTTCTTCGATTTCCTTTTGTATATACTAGTAAACGTGCACGTGCAATGCACGTCTCAACCAAAGCATGTGAAATCCATGTGAGCATAAATTTTAAATTTGTATTCTAGGAGGACCAGAGTTCTCTCTAAAGAAAAGGAGAACTACAAACTCATCAATTATTTTTTGAGATTTCATGTGTAGTTCAAGCATACCAGGAAGAAATCACAACCATGTACTAAACATCACAGATCAAGGACAAGCAACCAGATGAACACCTTCTCCAGAGAACACAGTGGCATAGCCTATTGACTCTATTATATAGTAAAAATATAATCAAATATCCGTTGAAGGTTTCATGATGTCTATTTTGTTAGGTGAACTTGGAAGGAACGTATAAACATTGTCCAAGTGAGCTGGGTAGAGATGCAAATTTGGAACATCGACACACAAACCTATAGCAGTCTTGGAAGAATTGAATTAGTTCCTTTTGATTTGTGCTGCTTGTTATCTTGACAACTTGAAGGCTTGACGACATAGGTGTGTCCACTGATGTCTACTACACAACCTTCTTCTTGTAGACGTTGTTGGGCCTGCAAGTGGACAGGTTTGTAGGACAGTAGCAAATTTCCCTCAAGTGGATGATCTAAGGTTTATCAATCCGTGGGAGGCGTAGGATGAAGATGGTCTCTCTCAAACAACCCTGCAACCAAATAATAAAGAGTCTCTTGTGTCCCCAACACACCCAATACAATGGTAGATTGTATAGGTGCACTAGTTCGGCGAAGAGATGGTGATACAAGTGCAATATGAGGTAGATATAGGTTTTTGTAATCTGAAAATATAAAAACAGCAAGCTAACTAATGATAAAAGTGACCGTAAACGGTATTGCAATGGTAGGAAACAAGGCATAGGGTTCATACTTTCACTAGTGCAAGTTCTATCAACAATAATAACATAGATAGATCATATACAATCCCTCAACATGCAACAAAGAGTCACTCCAAAGCCACTAATAGCGGAGAACAAACGAAGAGATTATGGTAGGGTACGAAACCACCTCAAAGTTATTCTTTCGGATCGATCTATTCAAGAGTTCGTACTAGAATAACACCTTAAGACACAAATCAACCAAAACCCTAATGTCACCTAGATACTTCATTGTCACCTCAAGTATCCGTGGGCATGATTATACGATATGCATCACACAATCTCAGATTCATCCAACCAACACAAAAGTACTTCAAAGAGTGCCCCAAAGTTTCTACCGGAGAGTCAAGACGAAAACGTGTGCCAACCCCTATGCATAGGTTCATGGGCGGAACCCGCAAGTTGATCACCCAAACATACATCAAGTGGCACGTGATATCCCATTGTCACCATAGATAAGCACTGCAAGACATACATCAAGTGTTCTCAAATCATTAAAGACTCAACCCGATAAGATAACTTCAAAGGGAAAACTCAATTCATCACAAGAGAGTAGAGGGGGAAAAACATCATAAGATCCAACTATAATAGCAAAGCTCGCGATACATCAAGATCGTGTGAAGTCGAGAACACGAGAGAGAGAGAGATCAAACACATAGCTACTGGTACATGCCCTCAGCCTCAAGGGTGAACTACTCCCTCCTCGGCATGGATAGCGCCGGGATGATGAAGATGGCCACCGGTGAGGGATCCCCCCTCTGGCAGGGTGCCAGAATGGGCTCCCGAGAGGTTTTGGTGGCTACAGAGGCTTGCGGCGGCGGAACTCCCGATCTATCTTCTGTTTTGATGTTTTTAGGGTATGTAGGCTTATATAGGCGAAAGAAGTCGGTCGGGGGAGCCTCGAGGGGCCCACGAGAGGGTAGGGCGCGCCCAGGGGGTGGGCGCCCCCCCCTATCTCGTGGCTTCCTCGATGCTCCCCTGGCTTGCACTCCAAGTTTCCTGGGTCACGTTCGTTCCAAAAATCACGCTGCCGAAGGTTTCATTCCGTTTGGACTCCGTTTGATATTCTTTTTCTTCGAAATACTGAAACAGGCAATAAAAAAGCAATATGGGCCGGGCCTCCGATTTGTAGGTTAGTCCCAAAAATGATATAAATGTGTAAAAATAAAGCCCATAAACATCAAAAGGAGTAATATAATAGCATGGAACAATAAAAAAATTATAGATACGTTGGAGACGTATCAAGCATCCCCAAGCTTAATTCCTGCTCGTCCTCGAGTAGGTAAATGATAAAAACAGATTTTTTTTTTATGTGGAATGCTACCTAGCATAATTCTCAATGTAATTTTCTTTATTTGGGCATGAATGTTCAGATCCAAATGATTCAAAATAAAAGTTCATATTGACATAAGAAATAGTGATACTTCAAGCATACTAATCAAAGTAATCATGTCTTCTCAAAATAACATGGCCAAAGAAAGTTATCCCTACAAAATCATATAGTTTGGCCGTTGCTCTATCTTCATCACACAAATTATTTAAGCATGCACAACCCCGATGACAAGCCAAGCAATTGTTTCACACTTTAGTAATCTCAAACTTTTTCAACTTTCACGCAATACATGAGCGTGAGCCATGGACATAGCACTGTATGTGGAATAGAATGGTGGTTGTGGAGAAGAAAAAAAGGAGAAGATAGTCTCACATCAACTAGGTGTATCAACGGGCTATGCCCGTTAATAGATATCAATGTGAGTGAGTAGGGATTGCCATGCAACGGATGCACTAGAGCTATAAATGTATGAAAGCTCAACAAAAGAAACTAAGTGGGTGTGCATCCAACTTGCTTGCTCACGAAGACCTAGGGCATTTTGAGGAAGCCCATCATTGGAATATACAAGCCAAGTTCTATAATGAAAAATTCCCACTAGTATATGGAAGTGACAACATAAGAGACTCTCTATCATGAAGATCATGGTGCTAACTTAAAGCACAAGTGTGGAAAAAGAGATAGTAGCATTGTCCCTTCTCTCTTTTTCTCTCATTTTATTATTTTTTTCTTTTTTCTTTTTCCTCCCCTTTTTTTTCTTTGGCCTTTCTTTTTTTCTTTGGCCTTTCTCTTTTTTTTGTAAAGTCCGAAGTTTCATCCTGACTTGTGGGGGAATCATAGTCTCCATCATCCTTTCCTCACTGAGACAACGCTCTAATAATGAAGACCATCACACTTTTATGGATTTACAACTCAAGAATTACAACTCAAAGCTAGAACAAGATATGACTCTATATGAATGCCTCCGGCGGTGTACCGAGATATGCAATGAATCAATAGCGACATGTATGAAAATTATGAAGGTGTCCTTGCCACAAATACAATGTCAACTACATGATCATGCAAAGAGCAATATGACAAAAGTAATGCGTGTCATATGAACGGAACGGTGGAAAGTTGCATGGCAATATATCTCGGAATGGCTATGGAAATGCCATAATAGGTAGGTATGGTGGCTGTTTTGAGGAAGGTATATGGTGGGTGTATGGTACCGGCGAAAGTTGCGCGGCACAAGAGAGGCTAGCAATTGTGGAAGGGTGAGGGTGCGTATAATCCATGGACTCAACATTAGTCAAAAGAACTCATATACTTATTGCAAAAATCTAGAAGTCATCAAAAAAACCAAGCACTGCGCGCATGCTCCTAGGGGGATAGATTGGTAGGAAAAGACCATCGCTCGTCCCCGACCGCCACTCATAAGGAAGACAATCAAAAATAAAATTGTGCTCCAACTTCATCACAAAGCGGTTCACCATACGTGCATGCTACGGGAATCACAAACCTCAACACAAGCATTTTTCATAATCACCTCAACTAGCATGACTTTAATATCACTACCTCCATATCTCAAAACAATTATCAAGTATCAAATTGATCATGGCATCCAATTCACTTTCTATGATAGTTTTTATTATACCCAACTTGGATGCCTACCATTCTAGGACCAACTTTATAACCATAGCAAATACCATGTTATTCTAAAAGACTCTCAAAATAATATAAGTGAAGCATGAGAGACTAGCAATTTCTATAAAATATAACCACCACAGTGCTCTAAAGGATATAAGTGATGCACTAGAGCAAATGACAAACTACTCCGAAAGATATAAGTGAAGATCAATGAGTAGCTAAATAATTATGTAACTATGTGAAGACTCTCTCTCATTTAGGAATTTCAGATCTTGGTATTTTATTCAAACAGAAAACAAAACAAAATAAAATGACATTGCAAGGATAGCACAACTCACGTGAAGAAGCAAAAACTTAGGTTCAACCGATACTGACCGATATTTGTTGAAGAAGAAAGGTGGGATGCCTAACGGGGCATCCCCAAGCTTAGATGCTTGAGACTTCTTGAAATATTATCTTGGGGTGCCTTGGGCATCCCCAAGCTTGAACTTTTGTGTCTCCTTAATTCCTCTCATATCATGGTTTCTCTTTTTATCAAAAGCTTCATCCACATCAAACTCAACAAGAACTCGTGAGATAGGTTAGTATAAACCAATGCAAAACCTTATCATTTTCTACTGTAACAAATAACTAAAATTATTATTCAACATTGCATACTAAATTCCTCTGCATATTTAATACTCCTATCCTCAAATAGAATCATTAAACAAGCAAACATGCAAACAATGCAAACATAACAACAATCTGCCAAAACAGTACAGTCTGTAAAGAATGAAAGGTTCATCATACTTCCCTAACTCCAAAAATTATTAGAAAACTTCTACGCTGTAGAAGATTTATCAGAGCTCATTATGCAAAAAATTTCAACATTATATCATTCTCTGACTTTTCTAGGGAATTTTTGCAACAGCGGTAAACTTTATGTTTTCAAACAGCAACATGTATACTAGCAAAATAAGCATGGTAAAGGCTATCCTTGACATATTTTATTGAAAATAAAGATGCAAAACATTATTCTAAATAACAGCAAGCAAATACTAACAAAATAAAATGACGCTCCAAGGAAAACACATATAATGTGGTGAATAAAAATATAGCTCCAAGTAAAGTTACCGATGAACGAAGACGATAGAGGGGATGCCTTCCGGGGCATCCCCAAGCTTAGGCTCTTGGTTGTCCCTGAATATTACCTTGGGGGTGCCTTGGGCATCCCCAAGCTTAGGCTATTGGTTGTCCTTGAATATTACCTTGGGGTGCCTTGGGCATCCCCAAGCTTTGGCTCTTGCCACTCCTTATTCCATAGTCCATCGAATCTTTACCCAAAAATTGAAAACTCCCCAACACAAAACTCAACAGAAAACTCGTAAGCTCCATTAGTATAGGAAATAAAACAACCACTTAGGTACTGTAATTAACTCATTCTAAATTCATATTGGTGTAATATCTACTGTACTCCAACTTATCTATGGTTCATACCCTCCGATACTACTCATAGATTCATCAAAATAAGCAAACAACACATAGAAAATAGAATCTGTCAAAAACAGAACAGTCTGTAGTAATCTGTATCAAACGTATACATCTGGATCTCCACAAATTCTACCAAATTAGGAAGTCCTAATAAATTTGTGTACCAATCCAGAGCAAAACGAATCAGATCCAAAGCACGTTCCTGTGAATTAACAAAACTAATTTACTGGGTGCAAAAGTTTCTGATTTTCAGCAGGATCAACCCAACTATCACTGTAAGCTATCCTAAAGGTCTTACTTGGCACTTTATTGAAACAAAAGATATAAAACATGATTACTACAGTAGCATAATCATGTGTACACACAAAAATAGTAAAGATACATATTGGGTTATCTCCCAACAAGCGCTTTTCTTTAATGCCTTTCTAGCTAGGCATGATGATGACAATGATGCTCACATAAAAGATAAGAATTGAAACATAACGGGAGCATCATGAAGCATATTACTAGCACATTTAAGTTTAACCCACTTCCTATGCATAGGGATTTTGTGAGCAAACAACTTATGGGAACAATAATCAACTAGCATAGGAAGGTAAAACAAGCATAGTTTCAAGATTTTCAACACATAGAGGGGAAACTTGATATTATTGCAATTCCTACAAGCATATATTCCTCCCTCATAATAATATTCAGTAGCATCATGAATTAATTCAACAATATAACCAGCACCTAAAGCCTTATCTTCATGATCTACTTGCATAGAAAATTTACTACTCTCCACATAAGCAAATTTCTCCTCATGAATAGTAGTGGGAGCAAACTCAACAAAATAATTATCATGTGAAGCATAATCCAATTGAAAACTAAAATCATGATGACAAGTTTCATGGTTATCATTATTCCTAATAGCATATAAGTCATCACAATAATCATCATAGATAGCAACTTTGTTCTCATAATCAATTGGAACCTCTTCCGAAATAGTGGATTCATCACTAAATAAAGTTGACACTCTTCCAAATCCTCTTTCATATTCATTATAAGATTCAACATCCTCCAAAATAGTGGGATCACTACTTCCTAAAGTTGACACTCTTCCAAACCCACTTTCATCAATATAATCATCATAAATAGGAGGCATGCTTTCAGCATAATAAATATTCTCATCAAAACTTGGGGGACTAAACATATCATCTTCATCAAACATAGCATCCCCAAGCTTGTGGATTTGCATATCATTAGCATCATGGTTTAAGGAATTCATACTAACAACATTGCAATCATGCTCATCATTTAAAGATTTCGTGCCAAGCATTTTAATGCATTCTTCTTCTAGCAATTGAGCACAATTTTCCTTTCCATCATTCTCACGAAAGATATTAAAAATACGAAGCGTATGAGACAAACTCAAATCCATTTTTTTGTAGTTTTTTTTTAACTAAACTAGTGATAAAACAAGAAACAAAAAGATTCGATTGCAAGATCTAAAGATATACCTTCAAGCACTCACCTCCCCGGCAACGGCCCGCCAGAAAAGAGCTTGATGTCTACTACACAACCTTCTTCTTGTAGACGTTGTTGGGCCTGCAAGTGCACAGGTTTGTAGGACAGTAGCAAATTTCCCTCAAGTGGATGACCTAAAGTTTATCAATCCGTGGGAGGCGTAGGATGAAGATGGTCTCTCTCAAACAACCCTGCAACCAAATAACAAAGAGTCTCTTGTGTCCCCAACACACCCAATACAATGGTAGATTGTATAGGTGCACTAGTTTGGCGAAGAGATGGTGATACAAGTGCAATATGGATGGTAGATATAGGTTTTTGTAATCTGAAAATATAAAAACAGCAAGGTAACTAATGATAAAAGTAAGCGTAAACGGTATTGCAATGGTAGGAAACAAGGCATATGGTTCATACTTTCACTAGTGCAAGTTCTCTCAACAATAATAACATAGATAGATCATATAACAATCCCTCAACATGCAACAAAGAGTCACTCCAAAGCCACTAATAGCGGAGAACAAACGAAGAGATTATGGTAGGGTACGAAACCACCTCAAAGTTATTCTTTCGGATCGATCTATTCAAGAGTTCGTACTAGAATAACACCTTAAGACACAAATCAACCAAAACCCTAATGTCACCTAGATACTCCATTGTCACCTCAAGTATCCGTGGGCATGATTATACGATTTGCATCACACAATCTCAGATTCATCCAACCAACACAAAGTACTTCAAAGAGTTCCCCAAAGTTTCTACCGGAGAGTCAAGACGAAAACGTGTGCCAACCCCTATGCATAGGTTCATGGGCGGAACCCGCAAGTTGATCACCAAAACATACATCAAGTGGCACGTGATATCCCATTGTCACCACAGATAAGCACGGCAAGACATACATCAATTATTCTCAAATCATTAAAGACTCAATCCGATAAGATAACTTCAAAGGGAAAACTCAATTCATCACAAGAGAGTAGAGGGGGAGAAACATCATAAGATCCAACTATAATAGCAAAGCTCGCGATACATCAAGATCGTGTGAAGTCGAGAACACGAGAGAGAGAGAGAGAGAGAGAGATCAAACACATAGTTACTGGTACATACCCTTAGCCTCGAGGGTGAACTACTCCCGCCTCGTCATGGATAGCGCCGGGATGATGAAGATGGCCACCGGTGAGGGATCCCTCCTCCGGCAGGGTGCCAGAACGGGCTCCCGAGAGGTTTTTTGTGGCTACAGAGGCTTGCGGTGGCGGAACTCCCGATCTATCTTCTGTTTTGATGTTTTAGGATATGTAGGCTTATATAGGCGAAAGAAGTCGGTCGGGGGAGCCTCGAGGGGCCCACGAGAGGGTAGGGTGCGCCCAGGGGGTGGGCGCCCCCCTATCTCGTGGCTTCCTCGATGCTCCCCTGGCTTGCACTCCAAGTTTCCTGGGTCACGTTCGTTCCAAAAATCACGTTGCCGAAGGTTTCATTCCGTTTGGACTCCGTTTGATATTCCTTTTCTTTGAAATACTGAAACAGGCAATAAAACAGCAATATGGGCTGGGCCTCCGGTTAGTAGGTTAGTCCCAAAAATGATATAAATGTGTAAAATAAAGCCCATAAACATCCAAAAGGGGTAATATAATAGCATGGAACAATAAAAAATTATAGATACGTTGGAGACGTATCATCCACCCATGGGAGTCATAAGGGGCATCGCCTGTGTGGCTGTGAGCTGGAAGAGTCTTGCAGTAACCAAGACAATTTTGCCCCCATTTTTAGTTTCTCTCAGCTTCTCCTAGAGTGGAACCACAATTCAAATAGACTGTATCCATTCTCATATAGTTTCGAAACATTTGGAAGTAATAATCAAATCAATAAAACATGAGATTCATTTTTTGTATGGCATGGATGGCATGCAAGCCAGACTGTATCCATTTCGTATATAGTTTCGGAACATTTGGAAGTCATAAACAAATCAATACAACATGAGATTCATTTTTTGTATGGCATGGATGGAATGCAAGACAAACTTCCTCTAAATTAAGCTTAGTTCTGGAAAGATTAAATATGAGCTAAACATGTCGCCATGTTATCAACATTTAATCAATGGAGAAAGGCTACTATTCTAGAATGCAAACTGTACAATAAGGAAATTGTCCATGATCGGATCAGGGGCTACAATAATTATTGTTTCGCAAAGCTAACCAGGAAATAAAAAAAGAATACACACAAAATTTAGGATGCCAAAAGCCACACAAGACCTTCCTGACTAAAATTTACAAACTATTATGATGCCTCAGCTGATACATGTATAATTAAACAATCCTGGAAATTTACCTAGGAAATTTCTAGCATGGCTGTTGTGTTCCTGGAAATTAAAAGGAACTACACCAAACCCTGGTAGATTTAAGATGAGAGATTTTGCTAGGCTCTGTAGATCTTACCGGCGTGTGGAAATGAATTAGTTGCAATAACTTTGCATAAGAGATGGTGCATTGATATCTGTAGAAGCTTTCTTGCTTATCTACACTTACGAAGTTCATCATAAACACCATGAGGATCTAACAATCTGCTCGGTTGTAGCTGATTTTTCGTCTGGTATTTTCCCAAATGTTGAAACTTAGCAATGTTGGTTCCTGGTTCAGTAGGTCAGTCTAAAATATTACATGGTCATCAAATCTTGATACCACATTGTTTCCAATCACGACACGAAGAAACTTGCAACCTACGGTTCAGTAAGGATCTAATTTACCTTTTACTGCCTGATATGTTGTGTACTAATCTCTGCCTTTCTTATGGCAGAGATGAACATAAGTGTACAAAGTTACATCAACTCGAAATTTAGCCTGCATTGGATACCATGAAACAATTTGCAGAAAAGATAGTTAGAATAGTTTTTCATCCCCACTACTATAGGAACAATAATTCCGAACTGAGGAAGAGGCCGGGCGCGGAGGGATTTGGATTACCATCATAAAGCATAGGGTCGTGTGGGCTTTAGGCTGTTGTCCAGAGCTGTTGTCCATCAGTCCAGGATGCAGAGTCTATGTAATTGCTCGACCTCGTGATGGCATTACAATCATCAAGCATAGGGTCGTGTGGCAGCTTCCTAGCTTGAATGTTTTGCTGATGTCTATAAAATTAAAAAGAACCTATAGTAAAATCTCAGAAAGTTGAAGCAGGTATAAATTTATATATGAATGATTCCATAATGGAGGCAACTGAAAGAAGCCTATCTAGAGCTGGTCAGGTTTTAGAAAGTGCTTTCCCTAGAAACTACAATCAGGCTTTATCCTAGTTTTGTCAAAGAGCAACCATTTTTTCACTTTAAATTGGTTTGAACCACAAATGTGATTGCATCGACACCATTTGGCAATGGCTCCATTGGTAATGATGCTCACTCGGCTATTAGCATGGAATGACCAACAGCTGCATTCAAGCCAACATAACTCAGAAGACAAACAATAATAATTGGTAGAAACCTAAAGAAAACCAAGGCAGGAATACCTTAGACTAACCATTTCTAATTTAATTCTACACTAAAAAATCATATCTGGACCAGAAAAGAAATTAATTTATCCAAGATTGTGTTGCACGGGATTGCTATGTCCACTGACAAATTTTGGTTCCAGGGCTGGTGCTTTCTATTGGAGGAAGTCACACGGCTGAGCATCAATTTATGCCAATAATGTTTTACAACATGGATAAATTAATCTTTACTAAATATAGTAGAGAAACAAAGGATGCGGACTACAGGTAGTTTATACCCAGAAAGCTACAGGTATTTATACCTATGAGGAAGTATTGTGCAATGGAAAAAATGACCATAGAAATCATCGAAAAATTGATAGGTTTATTGGCATAGCAACGAATTCCAAAAATTTGCATGAGCACTCGAATTTCATCTCTAATTCGCAAGCACAAGGACTGAAAATATATACATGAAGATAAATGCATCTGCAAGACTACGAAGAACACTAATTTCTACTACATGCCAAGAAAAATGGTAGATGCAACACACGCAAGATGACCCGGCCGTGGAGGGGGTTCAAGTTGGGGTGGCCTCGGAGGCATCGCGTGAGTCAGCGAGATCATGTGAGAAGGCAAGGAGACAGCGGCGGCGCAGGCCGCGCGAGCGATGATCGGATCAGGGTATACCAGGGTGGCACTGGGATGGGCAGCGCGGGCTGTGCGCAGGGGGCATAGCGATATGAGAGGGCGGTAAGAGCGTGATGGGCCGGCACGACGAGGCTGTTAGTGATACGTCTCCAACGTACCTATAATTTATGAAGTATTCATGTTGTTATTTTATCATTCTTGGGTGTTTTACAATCATTTTATGGCAACTTTATATCATTTTTTGGGACTAACATATTGACCCAGTGCCCAGCGCCAGTTTTTGTTTTTTGCTTGTTTTTACATCGCAGGAAATCAATATCAAACGGAGTCCAAACGCAACGAAACTTTATAGAGATTTTTTTGGACCAGAAGGAACCCAATCGGCCAGAGCTGCACCTGCGGGTGCCACGAGGGGGGCACAACCCACCAGGGCACGCCAGGGGCCCCTGGCACGCCCAGGTGGGTTATGCCCACCTCGGTGGCCTCCCGCACCCCCTCTTTGCACTATAAATTCTCAAATATTCTGAAACCCTCCGGGGTAGCCCTAGATCAGAAGTTCTGCCGCCGCAAAGCTTTGTATCCACCGAAAACCAATCTAGACCCTGTTCCGGCACCCTGCCGGAGGGGGGAATCATCTCCGGTGGCCATCTTCATCATCCCGGCGGCCACCACGATGAGGAGTGAGTAGTCCACCCTCGGGGCTGAGGGTATGTACCAGTAGCTATGTGTTGTATCTCTCTCTCTCTCTCTCTCTCTCTCTCTCTCGTTCTCTTAAGATGGAACGATCTTGATGTAACGCGGGCTTTGTTGATATAGATGAATCATATGGGGTATTTCCCCTCTCTATCTTGTATTGAGTTTTCCCTTTGAAGTTGTCTTATCGGATTGAGTCTTTAAGGATTCGAGAGCACTTAATATGTGTTTTGCATGAGAATATCTGTAGTGACACTGGGATATCCAATTGAGTTACTTGATGTGTATCATTGTGATCAACTTGCGGGTTCCATGACTTTAGGGCCTATGCATAGGGGTTGGCACACGTTCTCATCTTGACTTTCCGATAGATACTTTGGGGCACTCCTTGGGAACCAAATAGATAAATCTGAAATTGTGTGATGCTTATCGTATAATCAAACCCACGGATATTCGCAGTGACACTGGGATATCTAGGTGACATTAGGGCTTTGGATGATTTGCATCTTAAGGTGTTATTCTAAAGAATAGCTTTGTGGTGGTTTCATGCCCGACAACAATTTCTATATAGCAAGTAAATTTGGAGTGAACTCTACGCCGCACTTGAGGGATTTACATATGATTCAACTATGTCAAATGTGTTGGGAGATCACACTAGTGAAAGTACGGACCCTAGGCCTTGTTTTTAAGCATTGCAATACCGTTTTTGTGCCTGTTTACTATTTGCTACCTTGCTGTTTTTATTTATTCAGATTATAAAAATATATTTCTACCATCAACATTACACTTTTATCACCATCTCTTCGCCGAACTAGTGCACCTATACAATTTGCCATTGTATTGGGTGTGTTGGGGACACAAGAGATTTCTTGTATTTGGTTGCAGGGTTGTTAGAGAGAGACCATCTTCATCCTTCACCTCCCATGGATTGATAAACCTTAGGTCATCCACTTGAGGAAAAATTGCTACTGTCCTACAAAACTCTATGCTTGGAGGCCAACACGAGTCTACAAGAATAAAGTTGCATAGTAGACATCAAGCTCTTTTCTGGCGCCGTTGCCGGGGAGGTGAGTGCTTGAAGGTATGTCTTTAGATCTTGCAATTGAATCTTTTAGTTTCTTGTTTTATAAATAGTTTGGTTCATAAAATAAAACTACATAAAAAAATGGAATTGAGGTTGCATCATATTATTGATCATCTTTATAATATCTTTCTTGAAAATGATGGATCAAAAAATTGTGCTCAATTGTTAGAAGAAGAAGTCAACAAAATGTTTGGCACAAAATATTTGAATGATGAGCATGATTGCAATGTTGTTATTATGAATTCTTTGAATATCCAAAATACTAATGATGATTGCACAAATCATGATAAAAATGTTTCTTGTAAGCATGCCACTTCTTGTGGAGTGAATTGGGAGTGCCTTTGCACACCAAAAAGGGAAGATAGATTTTGTAAGAAGCATAAATATTTAGAAGCGAAAAAGTTGCAAGAGAGGGTAGATGATTGTGCTGAAAGATGTAATTTTTTTCGCCATCCTTGTGAACTTTGCAATGAACGTGGTCATTTAAATCTCCAATGCAAATTATTTCATGATCAAATCGTGTCCAAAAATTGTAATAACTTGATTACCCTTGAGCATCATAAAGAGCTTAGTCTTCTTTTGGGGTATGAAGAAATGAAATGTATAACTAAGGGTTTTCCAAATCCCGAGAGGTTTCTTGATTTTGATATAGAAGAAATTTATATGTTTTGTGTGGTAAATTGCATTGAGAATCCTTATATTGCCAACTATCTAAAGACAAGAGAACAAATAGAATATTAAGAGAGTACTAATGAAAGAAGAAAATATTTCCCAATACCCTCCTAGTGTTCATTATAATGAATCATGTAACGAGGAGGAGCTTCTTGTCCAATCAATCTCTTCAACAAGAAGCTTGAAAAACTTAATTAAACCCACACATGGTATGGTGAAGAAGAAGAAAAGAAGAAGAAATTATAAAGGTAAAAAGGTATCTCTTCCAAGTAATGTTGCTCCTATCACCATTGTGCCTCATGAAAGTGAATCAAATATGTTGATGGAGGATGATGATATTGAGTGTGATTTTGTGATACCTATTGCTTTTTGTGATGATTATGATTGGGAAGATAATGATACTTCTTATAATCTTGGAAATCTTTTTGGCACTTGCTTGGAAGAATATGATAATAATGTTTACTATACTATTGGTGCCATTCATGCTATTGATAAGAATAATTGTGATAATATGCAAAACCACAAGCTTGGGGATGCTATGTTTAATGAGTATGAAATGTTTGAAGATTTATTTGCTGGAAATAGTGCTTGTCCTAAGCTTGGGGATGCTTTTCTTAATGAATATGATCCTTTGATTCCTTCTACTTTCGATAAGAAAATTTATTATGATGATAGCATGCCTCCTATTTATGATGATTACATTGATGAAAGTGGGTTTGGAAGAGTGTCAACTCTAGGTAGTAGTGATCCCACTATTTTGGAGGGTGCTCAGTCTTATTACAATATTGATGAAAGTGGATTTATTTAGTGATACATCCACTATTTTGCAAGAGGTTTCAATTGACTATGACAATAAAGTTGCTATCTATGATGATTATTATGATGACATGTTTGCCATAAAGAGTAATAAATCTTCTATGCTTGTGCATCATGAAAAGAGTGTTGTATGTGATAGTTATATTGTTGAATCCATTCATGATGCCTTTGAAAATCATTATAAGAGAGGAACTTATGCTCTTACATATGTCAATAATATCAAGTTTCTTCTCTATGTGTTGACTGTTTTGAAGTTGCACTTGTTTTGCCTTCCTATGCTAGTTGATTCTTGATCCCATAAGTTGTTTTCTCACAAAATCCCTATGCATAGGAAGTGGGTTAGACCTAAATGTGCTAGTCATATGCTTAATGATGCTCTCTTTATGTTTCAATTCTTATCTTTTATGCGAGCATCATTGAAATCATCATGCCTAGCTTAAAAGGCATTAAAGAAAAGCGCTTGTCGGGAGACAACCCAACACTTTTACCTAGTGTTTTTGTGTGTTCATATGATTATGCTACTCTAGTGATCATGTTTTATAGCTTTTGTTTAAATAAAGTGCCAAGTAAAGCCTTTGGGATCATGTTGGGTGATAGTAGATTTGATCTTGCTGAAAAACAGAAACTTTTGTGCTCACGAAAATAAGTCTCATTTTTTTTACAGAAGAGTGCTTTTGAGTTGATTATTTTTGCAGAAGTTTAATATGAAAATTGCTCACGTGGTCCTAATTTCTTTCATAATTTTTTGAGTAGCAGAATTATGGTAGTTATCCAGATCATTACAGACTGTTCTGTTTTTGACAGATTCTGTTTTCAATGCATAGTTTGCTTGTTTTCTAGTTTCTATGGCTTATATTGCTCAATATATATTGTGGAAATGATATGATACATTAGGCATTGTGTGGAAACAATTATGAATCTTGTCTTTGACAGTACCAAAGTGAAATGGTTTGCTCTTTATCATACTAACATATCTCACAAAGTTCCGTTAAGTTTTGTGTGATTGAAGTTTTCTAGTTTTGGGAGAGATATCGATATGAGGAGAATAAAGAGTGACAAGACCCTAAGCTTTGGGATGCCCAAGGCACCCCAAGTTAATATTCAAGGAAGATCCAAGCAACTAAGCTTGGGCATGCCCCGGAAGGCATCCCCTCTTTCGTCTCCAACATTATCGGTAACCTCACTTGGAGCTATATTTTCATTCCTCACATGATATGTGTTTTGCTTGGAGCGTCAATTTATTTTGTTAGGATTTGCTTGCTGTTATTTATAATAATATTTTGCATCTTTCTTTTCAATAAAAATGTCAAGGATAGCCTTTACCATGCTTATTTTGCAAGTATACATGTTGTTGTTTCAAAGCAGAAAGTTTATCGTTGTTGCAAAAATTCGCTAGAAAATTCAGAATATGATAAAATGTTGAAACTTTTTGCACAGTAAGATCTGACAAGTTTTTTACAGTGTGGTAGATTTTCATAATTTTTGGAGTTAGGGAAGTATTGACACTCTTGCATTCTTTACAGACTATACTGTTTTGGCAGATTGCTGTTATGTTTGCATTGTTTGCATATGTTTGCTTGTTTAATGATTCTATTTGAGGATAGGAGTATTAAATATACAGAGGCATTTAGTATGCAATGTTGAATAATAAGTTTAGTGGTTTGCTACAGTAGATAATGATAAAGTTTTGCGTTGGCTTATACTAACTTATCTCACGAGATCTTGTTGAGTTTTGTGTGGATGAAGTTTTTAAGATTTAGGAAAACCGTGATATGAGAGGAATTAAGGAGACACAAAAGCTCAAGCTTGGGCATGCCCAAGGCATCCAAGCTAATATCCCGAGAAGTCTCAAGCATCTAAGCTTGGGGATGCCCCGGTAGGCATCCCACCTTTCTTCTTCAACGATTATCGGTTAGTATCGGTTGAACCTAAGTTTTTGCTTCTTCACATGATGTGTGCTATTCTTGGAATGTCATTTTATTTTGTTTTTGCTTGTTTTTTTTAATAAAATACTTAGATCTGAAAGTTTTTGAATAAGAGAGAGTCCTCAAATAGCTACCTATTTACTTAACTACTCGCATGATCTTCACTTATATCTTTTTGGAGTGGTTTGTCATTTACTCTTGTGCTTCAATTATATCATATGAGTAAATGGTTGAATGAATTGAATATCATGAAGTTGAAATAATACCATGCCTAGTGGTAGCTTCACATTGGGTTTAGAAAGTGAAATCTTTTGAAGATTGAAAATCACAATATTGTTCATACAAGCAATTTATGAATAATTAGTATAAGGAAGAGAAATTTCACACGCAAATACACTATCTTGGAAATCTTTTGTGATTGTGAGCCCCCATCAAAATATTATATGCCAAAACTGTTGACGTTGGACAAGGAAGACAACGTAATGATTTATGTTTGTTCATATTCACATAGAAGTTTATATTGTCATAGATCCTTCAACATGTGGTGCTTTCCCTCCATATTTGCTAGCCAAAAATTCCGCACCAAGTAGAGATACTACTTGTGCATCCAAAAACCCTTGAACCTAAATCTTATCTTCAAGAGTCCACCATACCTACCTAAGGATTGATCAAGATCCTTCAAGTAAGTTGTCATCGGTGCAATAAGCCAATAAAAATTGCTTCTAGAAGTGTTAGATCATTTAGTGTAAGAGAAAATTGAGCGTTGTGTGAACTTATGATGGCAAAGCAATAAAAGCGACGGACTGCATACTAAAGGTTGCTATCATAAGGGGCAATATAACGTGACGTTCTTTTGCACTAAGGGATTGAGCATACAAACAAATAAGCACATGTCAACCTTTGCTTCCCTCTGCGAAGGGCCTATCTTTTACTTTTTAGTATTTACTTTTATGCAAAGAGTCAAAGTTTTTCTCTCTATTCCTTTTTATTTTTCTCTTTTGGCAAGCATCATGTGGTGAGGAAAGTGTTGGGTAACGTAGTAATTTCAAAAAATTTCCTACGCACACGCAAGATCATGGTGATGGCATAGCAACGAGAGGGGAGAGTGTATGTCCACGTACCCTCGTGAGACCGAAGCGAGCGTTATAACAACGCGGTTGATGTAGTCGACGTCTTCACGATCCGACCGATCCAAGTACCGAACGCACGGCACCTCCGAGTTCAGCACACGTTCAGCTCGATGGCGATCCCCGGGCTCCGATCCAGCAAAGCGTCGGGGATGAGTTCCGTCAGCACGACGGCGTGGTGACGATGATCATGCTCCACCGGCGCAGGGCTTCGCCTAAGCTCGCGACGATATGACTCTACCGGCGCAGGGCTTGGCCTAAGCTCATGACGATATGACCGAAGTGGAATATGGTGGAGGGGGCACCGCGCACGGCTAAGGAACGATCCGTAGATCAACTTGTGTGTCATGGGGTGCCCCCCCCCCGTATATAAAGGAGCAAGGGGGGTGCGGCCAGCCCTAGGAGCGGCGCGCCGGAGGAGTCCTACTCCCACCGGGAGTAGGACTCCCCCCCCCCTTTTCCTAGTTGGATTAGGACTTGGGGAGGGAGAGAGGAAGGGGCGCCCCTCTCCTTGTCCTATTCGGACTAAGGGGAGGGGCGCGGCCTGCCCTGGCCTGCCCTCCTCTTCTCCCTTATGGCCCATTAAGGCCCAACATCCCCGGAGGTTCCGTAACCCCGGTTTTCGTAAAATCCGATTTCACCGGAACCATTCCGAAGTCCAAACATAGGCTTCCAATATATCAATCTTTATGTCTCAACCATTTTGAGACTCCTCGTCATGTCCGTGATCACATCCAGGACTCCGAACAAACTTCGGTACATCAAAACTTATAAACTCATAATAAACTGTCATCGAAACGTTAAGCGTGCGGACCCTACTGGTTCGAGAACTATGTAGACATGACCTAGAACTATTCTCCGTCAATAACCAATAGCGGAACCTGAATGCCCATATTGGGTCCTACATATTCTTCGAAGATCTTTATCGGTCAAACCGCATAACGATATATGTTGTTCCCTTTGTCATCGGTATGTTACTTACCCGAGATTCGATCGTCGGTATCCAATACCTAGTTCAATCTCGTTACTGGCAAGTCTCTTTACTCGTTCCGTAATACATCATCTCACAACTAACTTATTAGTTGCAATGCTTGCAAGGCTTATGTGATGTGTATTACCGAGAAGGCCTAGAGATACCTCTCCGACAATCGGAGTGACAAAACCTAATCTCAAATCGCCAACCCAACATGTACCTTTGGAGACACCTGTAGTACTCCTTTATAATCACCCGATTCACGTTGTGACGTTTGGTAGTTGTTGGGGGCGTAGTAATTTCAAAAATTTCCTACGCACACGCAAGACCATGGTGATGGCATAGCAGCGAGAGGGAGAGTGTCGTCCACGTACCCTCGTGAGACCGAAAGCGGAAGCATTATAACAACGCGGTTGATGTAGTCGATGCGTCTTCACGATCCGACCGATCCAAGTACCGAACGACGGCACCTCCGAGTTACGCACACGTTCAGCTCGATGGCGATCCCGGGCTCCGATCCAGCAAAGCGTCGGGGATGAGTTCCGTCAAGACGACGGCGTGGTGACGATGATGGCGCTCCACGGACGCGGGCTTCGCCTAAGCTCATGACGATATGACTTCACCGGCGCGAGGCTTCGCCTAAGCTCCATGACGATATGACCGAAGTGGAATATGGTGGAGGGGGCACCGCACACGGCTAAGGAACGATCCGTAGATCAACTTGTGTGTCTTGGGGCCCCTGCCTCGTATATAAAGGAGCAAGGGGTGCGGCCAGCCCTAGGGGCGGTGGAGGAGTCCTACTCCCCTGGGAGTAGGACTCCCCCCCCTTTCCTAGTTGGAATAGGATTGGGGAGGGAAGAGGGAAGAGGCGCTGCCCCCTCTCCTTGTCCTATTCGGACTAGAGGGGGAGGGGGGCGCGCGGCCTGCCCTGGCCGGCCCTTCCTCTTCTCCCTATGGCCCATCAAGGCCCATTGACCCCCCGGGGGGTTCCGGTAACCCCCCGGTGTTCCGGTAACTTCCTGTTTTCATCCGGAACCTTTCCGAAGTCCAAACATAGGCTTCCAATATATCAATCTTTATGTCTCGACCATTTCGAGACTCCTCGTCATGTCCGTGATCACATCCGGGACTCCGAACAACCTTCGGTACATCAATACTTATAAACTCATAATGAACTGTCATCGAAACGTTAAGCGTGCGGACCCTACGGGTTCGAGAACTATGTAGACATGACCTAGAACCATTCTCGGTCAATAACCAATAGCGGAACCTGGATGCTCATATTGGTTCCTACATATTCTCGATGATCTTTATCGGTCAAACCGCATAACGACATCGTTGTTCCCTTTGTCATCGGTATGTTACTTACCCGAGATTCGATCGTCGGTATTCAATACCTAGTTCAATCTCGTTACCGGTAAGTCTCTTTACTCGTTCCGTAATACATCATCTCACAACTAACTCATTAGTTGCAATGCTTGCAAGGCTTATGTGATGTGTATTACCGAGAAGGCCCAGAGATACCTCTCCGACAATCGGAGTGACAAAACCTAATCTCAAATCGCCAACCCAACAAGTACCTTTGGAGACACCTGTAGTACTCCTTTATAATCACCCGATTACGTTGTGACGTTTGGTAGTACCAAAGTGTTCCTCCGTAAGCGGAGTTGCATAATCTCATAGTTACAGGAACATGTATAGGTCATGAAGAAAGCAATAGCAATATACTAAACGATCAAGTGCTAAGCTAACGGAATGGGTCATGTCAATCACATCATTCTCCTAATGAGGTGATCCCATTAATCAAATGACAACACATGTCTATGGTTAGGAAGCACAACCATCTTTGATTAATGATCTAGTCTAGTAGAGGCATACTAGTGACTATCTGTTTGTCTATGTATTCACACATGTATTATGTTTCCGGTTAATACAATTCTAGCATGAATAATAAACATTTATCATGATATAAGGAAATAAATAATAACTTTATTATTGCCTCTAGGGCATATTTCCTTGATCTCCCACTTGCACTAGAGTCAATAATCTAGATTACACAATAATGATTCTAACACCCATGGAGTCTTGGTGCTGATCATGTTTTGCTCGTGGAAGAGGCTTAGTCAGCGGTCGCAACATTCAGATCCGTATGTATTTTGCAAATCTCTATGTCTCCCACTTGGACTTGGTCCCGAATGGAATTGAAGCGTCTCTTGATATGCTTGGTCCTCTTGTGAAATCTGGATTCCTTTGCCAAGGCAATTGCACCGATATTGTCACAGAAGATCTTCATCGGTCCCGATGCACTAGGTATAACACCTAGATCGGAAATGAACTCTTTCATCCAGACTCCTTCATTTGCTGCTTCTGAAGCAGCTATGTACTCCGCTTCACATGTAGATCCCGCCACGACGCTTTGTTTAGAACTGCACCAACTGACAGCTCCACCGTTTAATAAAAACACGTATCCGGTTTGCGATTTAGAATCGTCCGGATCAGTGTCAAAGCTTGCATCGGCGTAACCATTTACGACTAGCTCTTTGTCACCTCCATATCGAGAAACATATCCTTAGTCATTTTCGGTATTTCAGGATGTTCTTGACCGCTGTCCGATGATCCACTCTGGATTACTTTGGTACCTTCCTGCCAAGCTTATTGCTAAGCATCGTCGGTCTGGTACACAGCATTGCATACATGATAGAGCCTATGGCTGAAGCATGGGGAACATCTTTCATTTCTCTCTATCTTTCATTGTGGTCGGGCATTGAGTCGACTCAATCTTACACCTCGTAATCTGGTAAAAACCTTTCTTTGCACTGATCCATTTTGAACTTCTTCAAAACTTTATCAAGGTATGTGCTTTGTGAAAGTCCAATTAAGCGTCTTGATCTATCTCTGTAGATCTTGATGCCCAATATGTAAGCAGCTTCACCGAGGTCTTTCATTGAAAAAAAATTATTCAAGTATCCTTTTATGCTATCTAGAAATTCTATATCATTTCCAATCAATAATATGTCGTCCACATATAATATCAGAAATGGTACAGAGCTCCCACTCACTTTCTTGTAAATACAGGCTTCTCCAAAAGTCTGTATAAAACCATATGCTTTGATCACACTATCAAAGCGTTTATTCCAACTCCGAGAGGCTTGCACCAGACCATAAATTGATCGCTGGAGCTTGCATACTTTGTTAGCACCCTTTGGATCAACAAAACCTTTGGGTTGCATCATATACAACTCTTCTTCTAGAAATCCATTCAAGAATGCAGTTTTTACATCCATTTGCCAAATTTCATAATCATAAAATGCGGCAATTGCTAACATGATTCGGACAGACTTAAGCATCGCCACGGGAGAGAAAGTCTCATCGTAGTCAACCCCTTGAACTTGTCGAAAACCTTTTGCAACAAGTCGAGCTTTGTAGACAGTTACATTACCATCAGCGTCAGTCTTCTTCTTAAAGATCCATTTATTCTCAATGGCTTGCCGATCATCGGGCAAGTCAACCAAAGTCCATACTTTGTTCTCATACATGGATCCCATCTCAGATTTCATGGCTTCCAGCCATTTCGCGGAATCTGGGCTCACCATCGCTTCTTCATAGTTAGTAGGTTCGCCATGGTCAAGTAACATGACTTCCAGAATAGGATTACCGTACCACTCAGTGCGTATTTTACTCTGGTTGACCCACGAGTTCAGTAGCAACTTGATCTGAAGTTTCATGATCAACATCATTAGTTTCCTCACTAATTGGTGTAGTTGTCACAGGAACCATTTCTTGTGGTGAACTACCTTCCAATAAGGGAGTAGATACTGTTATCTCATCAAGTTCTACTTTCCTCCCACTCACTTCTTTCGAGAGAAACTCCTTCTCTAGAAAGGATCCGAATTTAGCAACGAAAATCTTGCCTTCAGATCTGTGATAGAAGGTGTACCCAACAGTCTCCTTTGGGTATCCTATGAAGACACATTTCTCCGATTTGGGTTCGAGCTTATCTGGTTGAAGTTTCTTCACATAAGCATCGCAGCCCCAAACTTTAAGAAACGACAACTTTGGTTTCTTGCCAAACCACAGTTCATACGGTGTCGTCTCAACGGATTTAGATGGTGCCCTATTTAACGTGAATGCGGCCGTCTCTAAAGCATATCCCCAAAACAATAGCGGTAAATCAGTAAGAGACATCATAGATCGCACCATATCAAGTAAAGTACGATTACGACGTTCGGACACACCATTTCTCTGTGGTGTTCCGGGTGGCGTGAGCTGCGAAACTATTCCACATTGTTTCAAATGTAAACCAAACTCGTAACTCAAATATTCTCCTCCACGATCAGATCGTAGAAACTTTATTTTCTTGTTACGATGATTTTCCACTTCACTCTGAAATTCTTTGAACTTTTCAAATGTTTCAGATTTGTGTTTCATTAAGTAGATATACCCATATCTGCTCAAATCATCTGGGAAGGTGAGAAAATAACGATACCCGCCGCGTGCCTCAACATTCATTGGACCACAAACATCAGTATGTATGATTTCCAACAAATCAGTTGCTCGCTCCATAGTTCCGGAGAACGGCGTTTTAGTCATCTTGCCCATGAGGCATGGTTCGCAAGTACCAAGTGATTCATAATCAAGTGATTCCAGAAGCCCATCAGTATGGAGTTTCTTCATGCGTTTTACACCGATATGACCCAAACGGCAGTGCCACAAATAAGTTGCATTATCATTATCAACTCTGCATCTTTTGGTTTCAACACTATGAATATGTGTATCACTACTATCGAGATTCAATAAAAATAGACCATTCTTCAAGGGTGCATGACCATAAAAGATATTATTCATATAAATAGAACAACCATTATTCTCTGTCTTAAATGAATAACCGTCTCGCATCAAACAAGATCCAGATATAATGTTCATGCTTAACGCGGCACCAAATAACAATTATTTAGGTCTAAAACTAATCCCGATGGTAGATGTAGAGGTAGCGTGCCGACCGCGATCACATCGACTTTGGAACCATTTCCCACGCGCATCGTCACCTCGTCCTTAGCCAATCTTCGCAATCCGTAGTTCTGTTTGAGTTGCAAATATTAGCAGAACCCGTATCAAATACCGGTACTCTGCGAGTATTAGTAAGGTACACATCAATAACATGTATATCACATGTACCTTTGATCACCTTTCCATCCTTCTTATCCGCCAAATACTTGGGGCAGTTCCGCTTCCAGTGTCCAGTTTGCTTGCAGTAAAAACACTCAGTTTCAGGCTTAGGTCCAGACTTGGGTTTCTTCTCTTGAGCAGCAACTTTCTTGCTGTTCTTTTGAAGTTCCTTCTTCTTTCATTTGCCCTTTTCTTGAAACTAGTGGTCTTGTTGACCATCAACACTTGATGCTCTTTCTTGATTTCTACCTCCATGCTTTTAGCATTGCGAAGAGCTCGGAATTGTTTTGGTCATCCTTGCATATTATAGTTCATCACGAAGCTCTTGTAGCTTGGTGGCGTGATTGGAGAATTCATCAATGACACTATCATCCGGAAGAGTAACTCCCAATTGAATCAAGTGATTATTATACCCGGACATTTTGAGTATATGTTCACTTGTGAACTATTCTCCTCCATCTTGCAGCTATAGAACTTATTGGAGACTTCATATCTCTCAATCCGGGCATTTGCTTGAAATATTAACTTCAACTCCTGGAACATCTCATATGCTCCATGACGTTCAAAACGTCTTTGAAGACCAGTTCTAAGCCGTAAAGCATGGCACACTGAACTATAGAGTAGTCATCACTTTGCTCGCCGCCACGTTCACAACTTCGGCGTTGCTCTGCAGCAGGTTCTGGCACCCAGCGGTGCTTCGGGGCGTAATTCTTACGTGCAGCAATGAGGATAATCCTCAAATTCGGACCCAGTCCGTGTAATTGCTACCATCATCTTTCAACTTTGCTTTCTCAAGGAACGCATTAAAATTTAACGGAACAACAGACGAGCCATCTATCTACGATAAACATAGACAAAAAATACTATCGGTACTAAGTTCATGATAAATTTAAGTTTAATTAATCATATTAAAAACTCCCACTTAGACAGACATCTCTCTAGTCATCTAAGTGATTACGTGATCCAAATCAACTAAACCATGTCCGGTCATCACGTGAGATGGAGTAGTTTCAATGGTTAACATCACTATGTTGATCATATCTACTATATGATTCACGTTCGACCTTTCGGTCTCCGTGTTCGAGGCCATATCTGTTATATGCTAGGCTCGTCAAGTTTAACCTGAGTATTCGCATGCGCAACTGTTTTGCACCCGTTGTATTTGAGCGTAGAGCCTATCACACCCGATCATCACGTGGTGTCTCAAGACGAAGAACTTTCGCAAGCGGTGCATGCTCAGGAGAACACTTCTTGATAATTTTAGTGAGAGATCATCTTATAATGCTACCGTCAATCAAAGCAAGATAAGATGCATAAAGGATAAACATCACATGCAATCAATATAAGTGATATGATATGGTCATCATCATCTTGTGCTTGTGATCTCCATCGCCAAGCACCGTCATGATCACCATCGTCACCGGCGCGACACCTTGATCTCCATCGTAGCATCGTTGTCGTCTCGCCAACTATTGCTTCTCGACTATCGCTACTGTTTAGTGATAAAGTAAAGCAATTACATGGCTTTGCATTTCATACAATAAGCGACAACCATATGGCTCCTGCCGATTGCCGATAACTTCGGTTACAAAACATGATCATCTCATACAATAAAATATAGCATCACGTCTTGACCACATCACATCACAACATGCCCTGCAAAAACAAGTTAGGCGTCCTCTACTTTGTTGTTGCAAGTTTTACGTGGCTGCTACGGGCTGAGCAAGAACCGTTCTTACCTACGCATCAAAAACCACAGCGATAGTTTGTCAAGTTGGTGCTGTTTTAACCTTCGCAAGGACCGGGCGTAGCCACACTCAGTTCAACTAAAGTGAGAGAAACGACACCGCCGGTCACCTTTAAGCAACTAGTGCTCAAGCGGTGAAACCAGTCTCGCGTAAGCGTCTGGCGTAATGTCGGTCCGGGCCGCTTCATCTCACAATACCGCCGAACCAAAGTATGACATGTTGGTAAGTAGTATGACTTATATCGCCCACAACTCACTTGTGTTCTAATCGTGCATATGACATCAACGCATAAAACCAGGCTCGATACCACTGTTGGGGAATGTAGTAATTTCAAAAATTTCCCACGCACATGCAAGACCATGGTGATGGCATAGCAACGAGAGGGAGAGTGTCGTCCACGTACCCTCGAGACCGAAAGCGAAGCGTTATAACAACGCTGTTGATGTAGTCGACGTCTTCACGATCCGACCGATCCAAGTACCGAGCGTCACGGCACCTCCGAGTTCTGCACACGTTCAGCTCGATGGCGATCCCCGGCTCCGATCCAGAAAGCGTCGGGATGAGTTCGTCAAGACGACGGCGTGGTGGACGATGATGACGCTCCACCGATGCAGGGCTTCGCCTAAGCTCCGCGATGATATGACTTCACCGGCGCAGGGCTTCGCCTAAGCTCCATGACGATATGACCGAAGTGGAATATGGTGGAGGGGCACCGCACACGGCTAAGGAACGATCCGTAGATCAACTTGTGTGTCTTGGGGTGCCCCCTGCCCTCATATATAAAGGAGCAAGGGGGTGTGGCCAGCCCTAGGGGCGGCGCTGGAGGAGTCCTACTCCCACGGAGTAGGACCCCCTTCCTAGTTGGAATAGGATTGGGGAGGGAAGAGGGAAGGGCGCCCCCTCCTTGTCCTATTCGGACTAGAGGGGGGGGCGCGGCCTGCCCTGGCCGGCCCTTCCTCTTCTCCCTATGGCCCATCAAGGCCCATTGACCCCCGGGGTTCCAGTAACCCCTGTGTTCGGTAACTCACTGTTTTCATCCGGAACCTTTCCAAGTCAAACATAGGCTTCCAATATATCAATCTTTATGTCTCGACCATTTCGAGACTCCTCGTCATGTCCGTGATCACATCCGGGACTCCGAACAACCTTCGGTACATCAATACTTATAAACTCATAATGAACTTTCATCGAAACGTTAAGTGTGCGGACCCTACGGGTTCGAGAACTATGTAGACATGACCTAGAACCATTCTCGGTCAATAACCAATAGCGGAACCTGGATGCTCATATTGGTTCCTACATATTCTACGAAGATCTTTATCGGTCAAACCGCATAACGACATACGTTGTTCCCTTTGTCATCGGTATGTTACTTACCCGAGATTCGATCGTCGGTATTCAATACCTAGTTCAATCTCGTTACCGGTAAGTCTCTTTACTCGTTCCGTAATACATCATCTCACAACTAACTCATTAGTTGCAATTCTTGCAAGGCTTATGTGATGTGTATTAGCGAGAAGGCCCAGAGATACCTCTCCGACAATCGGAGTGACAAAACCTAATCTCAAATACGCCAACCCAACAAGTACCTTTGGAGACACTGTAGTACTCCTTTATAATCACCCGATTACGTTGTGATGTTTGGTAGTACCCAAAGTGTTCCTCCGTAAACGGAGTTGCATAATCTCATAGTTACAGGAACATGTATAGGTCATGAAGAAAGCAATAGCAATATACTAAGCGATCAAGTGCTAAGCTAACGGAATGGGTCATGTCAATCACATCATTCTCCTAATGAGGTGATCCCATTAATCAAATGACAACACATGTCTATGGTTAGGAAGCACAACCATCTTTGATTAATGAGCTAGTCTAGTAGAGGCATACTAGTGACTATCTGTTTGTCTATGTATTCACACATGTATTATGTTTCCGGTTAATACAATTCTAGCATGAATAATAAACATTTATCATGATATAAGGAAATAAATAATAACTTTATTATTGCCTCTAGGGCATATTTCCTTCAGTAGTACCCAAAGTGTTCCTCCGGTAAACGGGAGTTGCATAATCTCATAGTTACAGGAACATGTATAGGTCATGAAGAAAGCAATAGCAATATACTAAACGATCAAGTGCTAAGCTAACGGAATGGGTCATGTCAATCACATCATTCTCCTAATGATGTGATCCCATTAATCAAATGACAACACATGTCTATGGTTAGGAAACATAACCATCTTTGATTAATGAGCTAGTCTAGTAGAGGCATACTAGTGACTATATGTTTGTCTATGTATTCACACATGTATTATGTTTCCGGTTAATACATTTCTAGCATGAATAATAAACATTTATCATGATATAAGGAAATAAATAATAACTTTATTATTGCCTCTAGGGCATATTTCCTTCAGAAAGATCTAGGCACATATGTCCAGTTGAATATGGGTAGCATGAGTTATTATTGTTCACATCACCCTTGAGGTGAATACGTTGGGAGGCAAAACAATAAGCCCCTATCTTTCTATGTGTCCGGTTGAAACGTTTTGCTCATGTGTATGCGGTGAGTGTTAGCGATCATAGAAGACTATATGATGGTTGAGCATGTGGAGCTCTTACTAAAAATCTGTTGAATAAGTTGAATTGCAATTGTTTGGTGACTGAGAACATAGATTGTTGAGTTTCAAGAGAATTCATTGTTTGAACCTTAACATGTGAATTAGCTGCTACTATAACATGAGAAGTTCTATAAGAAAGAATTGATGTTATGCTGCTAGGAAAAGTGATTGAAATTATCATTGATCAAACTTATGAACTTTGCTAGCATTCACACTTCATAAGTTATTTCTTTTATCATTTACCTACTCGAGGACGAGTAGGAATTGAGCTTGGGGATGCTGATACGTCCCCAACGTATCTATAATTTATGAAGTATTCATGCTGTTATTTTATCATTCTTAGGTGTTTTACAATCATTTTATGGCAACTTTATATCATTTTTTAGGACTAACCTATTAACCCAGTGGCCAGTGCCAGTTGCTTTTTTTTGCTTGTTTCTTACATCGCAGGAAATCAATATCAAACGGAGTCCAAACACAACGAAACTTTACAGAGATTTTTTTGGACCAGAAGGAACCCAATGGGCCAGAGCTGCACCTGGGGGGTGCCCCGAGGGGGCACAACCCACCAGGGCGCGCCAGGGCCCCTGGCGCTCCCAGGTGGGTTGTGCCCACCTCGGTGGCCTCCTGCACCCCCTCCTTGCACTATAAATTCTCAAATATTCCAAAACCCTTTGGGGTAACCCTAGATCAGAAGTTCTGCCGCCGCAAGGCTCTGTAGCCACCGAAAACCAATCTAGACCCTGTTCTGGCACCCTGCCGGAGGGGGGAATCATCTCCGGTGGCCATCTTCATCATCCCGGCGGCCCCCACAATGAGGAGGGAGTAGTCCACCCTCGGGGCTGAGGGTATGTACCAGTAGCTATGTGTATCTCTCTCTCTCTCTCTCTCTCTCTCTCTCTCTCTCTCTCTCGTGTTCTTGAGATGGAACGGTCTTGATGTAACGCGGGCTTTGTTGACATAGATGAATCATATGGGGTATTTCCCCTCTCTATCTTGCATTGAGTTTTCCCTTTGAAGTTGTCTTATCGGATTGAGTCTTTACGGATTCGAGAGAACTTAATACGTGTTTTGCATGAGGATATCTATAGTGACATTGGAGTCTTCAGTATCACTCATCATAAGCCTCTTTTCAAGGTTCATGTTATTTTGCCAAGAATATGTTAAATTCTTTGTTTGGGGAGTGCTAAGTAACTGGGAAGGAAGCTATCCAGGGATTTCTGGAGTTCAAAGGAATTTGAGAGAACAGTAAAATTCCTTGTACATTTTGCAATAAAGGAATGATGATATCTTTGGAAGTGGAGAATTTTGTAAATCGTTTCATTTTCCGTAGGAAGAGGGAAATGTTCCCACGTGTCAACCGGGGATTAAATCGAGATTCAAGTTAGTTCTAACATCATTATAGAAAGATACTTTGATATCAGAGACTGGTAGTTTTTAACTTTAATATAGCTATGTGCATCGTGATGATGCAGAGGCCGGGTGATCCTTCTTTCTCTAAAAACATTTTATAGGAATAATATTTAAATGTTATGTGGGTGTTTTCTTTTTTTTTGAGAAATGCCATGTGGCTCTCTTTCCCTGTGCGAATTACTGTAAATTCCTTATGGTTCAAGGGGATTAACTACTTTGTTTGCAGTTATTTACATAAAATTGTAATGTTGTTTCTTGTGCGATTCATTGATTTTCATTTTTTTTAGACCCAGAGAGGACCTGGACTTCATGCACAATAGGTGGATGGACTTGCATGTTGGAGTCAATGCCTACCATTTGGTGTAAAGGGAAAAGGCAGACTGTCACTTCCCAATCTGAATGTTGATTAGGACTACCACTTGCAAGAAAACAATAAACCCTGGCCATAGCATCTTTCTGTTAGATCTATTTTCGAGTCATCGTGTTAGTAGGGCTAATTTTAATTTGAAACTTAAGACAGCCCACTTGAGCTACAGCAAAGAGGCAGAAATGATAGTCAAAGTTGAAGAAGAGAATGTGACACCTCGAGTTTGCAAGGGCGCGCGACCTCTCGAGTACGCAATAAGCACAAAGATGAAGAAGATGTTAAGGCGATGGGTTGGTTGAGTGGGCGTCTCCAATGCTATTCCCTAAAACGGACACACTATCCGTCCGTGGAGCACGTCCGGACGCATTCACGGACAGGACACAGGAGCCGGACATTCAACTTTGTCCCTCAAATAAGCATCAAATCTAGAGATTTAGGTAATAGTTAATGATACGTCTCCAATGTATCTATAATTTATGAAGCATTCATGCTATTATCTTATCTATTTTGGATGTTTATGAGCTTTATTATACACTTTTATATTACTTTCGGGATTAACCTATTAACCGGAGGCCCATCCCATATTGTTGTTTTCTTGCCTATTTCAGTGTTTTGAAGAAAAGGAATATCAAACGGAATGAAACCTTCGGAAAAGTTATTTTTTGGAACAGAAGCAATCCCGGGAACTTCGAGTGCAAGCCAGGGAAGCGTTGAGGAAGCCACGAGATAGGGGGGGGGGGCGCACCCACCCCCCTGGGCGCGCCCTCCACCCTCGTGGGCCCCTCGAGGCTCCCCCGACCGACTTCTTTCACCTATATATTCCCATATACCCTAAAACCATCGAAGAACAAGATAGATCGGAAGTTCCGCCGCCGCAAGCCTCTGTAGCCACCAAAAACCTCTCGGGAGCCCGTTCGGCACCTGCTGGGAGGGATCCTCACCGGTGGCCATCTTCATCATCCCGGCGCTATCCATGATGAGGAGGGAGTAGTTCACCCTCGGGGTTGAGGGTATGTACCAGTAGCTATGTGTTTGATCTCTCTCTCCCATGTTCTCTCTATGGCATGATCTTGATGTATCGTGAGCTTTGCTATTATAGTTGGATCTTATGATGTTTCTCCCCCCTCTACTCTCTTGTGATGAATTGAGTTTTCCTCTTGAAGATATCTTGTCGGATTGAGTCTTTAAGGATTTGAGAACACTTGATGTATGTCTTGTCGTGCTTATCTGTGGTGACAATGGGATATCACGTGATCCACTTGATGTATGTTTTGGTGATCAACTTGCGGGTTCCGCCCATGAACCTATGCATAGGGGTTGGCACACGTTTTCGTCTTGACTCTCCGGTAGAAACTTTGGGGCACTCTTTGAAGTACTTTGTGTTGGTTGAATAGATGAATCTAAGATTGCGTGATGCATATCGTATAATCATGCCCACGGATACTTGAGGTGACAATGGAGTATCTAGGTGACAATAGGGTTTTGATTGATTTGTGTCTTAAGGTGTTATTCTACTATGAACTCTATGATAGATTGAACAGAAAGAATAGCTTCGTGTTATTTTACTACGGACTCTTGAATAGATAGAACAGAAAGGATAACTTTGAGGTGGTTTCGTACCCTACCATAATCTCTTCGTTTGTTCTCTGCTATTAGTGGCTTTGGAGTGACTCTTTGTTGCATGTTGAGGCATAGTTATATGATCCAATTATGTTATTATTGTTGAGAGAACTTGCACTAGTTAAAGTATGAATCCTATGCCTTGTTTCCTACCATTGCAATACCATTTTTGCTCTCTTTTATCATTAGTTACCTTGCCGTTTTTATAATTTCAAATTACAAAAAACTATATCTATCATCCATATTGCACTTGTATCACCATCTCTTCGCCGAACTAGTGCACCTATACAATTTACTATTGTATTGGGTGTGTTGGGGACACAAGAGACTCTTTGTTATTTGGTTGCAGGGTTGTTTGAGAGAGACCATCTTCATCCTACGGCTCCCACAGATTGATAAACCTTAGGTCATCCACTTGAGGGAAATTTTCTACTGTCCTACAAACTTCTGCACTTGGAGGCCCAACAACGTCTACAAGAAGAAGGTTGTGTAGTAGACATCAAGGTTTTTCTGGCGCCGTTGCCGGGGAGGCTAGGTAAGAGGCACTCACACCCCGTCAACTAAGCTCTTTTCTGGCGCCGTTGCCAGGGAGGTGAGTGCTTGAAGGTATATCTTTAGATCTTGCAATCGAATCTTTTTGTTTCTTGTTTTATCACTAGTTTAGTTTATAAAAGAAAACTACAAAAAAAATGGATTTGAGTTTGTCGCATACGCTTCGTATTTTTAATATCTTTCGTGAGAATGATGAAAAGGAAAATTGTGCTCAAGTGCTAGAAGAAGAAATCTATAGAATGTTTGATACTAAATCTTTGAATGAGAGCATGATTGCAATGTTGTTAGTGCAAACTCTTTGAATATCCATAGTACTAATGATGATTGCACTAGTTATGATGAAAATGTCTCCTATAAGCATGTCGATTTTTGTGGAGTAGATGGGTTTGCAAGTACACACCAAATAGGGAAAATAGATATTGCAAGAGGCATAAGTATTTAGAAACTAAAGGGTTGCAATAAAGGCTTAATGTGAGTGCTGAAAAATTAAATTTCCTTTGCCGTACTTGTGAACTTTGCAATGAACGTGGTCATTTAAATCTCCAATGCAAATTGTTTCATGATCGAATCGTGTCCAAAACTTGTGATGACTTGATTTCCCTTGCACAACATAATGAACTTAGTTTGCTTTTGGGTTATGATGAATTGAAACGTGCAACTAAGCATATTCCAGAATTTAATCTTGAGCATTTTCTTGATATTGATCTGGAAAAGATTTATTTGTATTGTGCGGTGAATTGCATTGAAAATACTTATATTACCAATTACCTAAAAAAAGAAAGAAAATAGAAGATGAAGGGAATAATAATGAAAGGGAAGAGACTTCCCAATATCCTCCTATTATTTCTTATGATGAATCAGGCAACGAGGAGGAGCTTTCTATTCAACAAATCTCATCAATAAGGAACTCAAAGAAGAAGGTTGAACCCACACATAATGTGAAGAAGAAAAAGAAAAGAAGGAGCAACAAAGGTAAAAAGGTATCCCTCCCAAATGATGTTGCTCCTACTACTCATTGTGATGATGATAATTGCTATACTATTGGTGCTATCCATACTATTAATGATGAGAGTGATTATGCTTATGATATGAAAAGGCCCAAGCTTGGGGAAGCTAAGTTTGATGAGGATGAAATATTTGAGAATATATTCGCTGAAATTAATGTTTGTCCCAAGCTTGGGGATGCTACGTTTAATGAAGATGATATTTTTAGCATCCAAAGTTTTGATATGCAAAGTTGTTATGATGATAGCATGCCTCTTACCTATGATGATTATATTGATGAAAGTGGGTTTGGAAGAGTGTCAACTTTAGGAAGTAATGATCCCACTATTTTGGAGGATGTTGAATCTTATTGTGATGAATATGAAAGTGGATTTGGAAGAGTGTCAACTTTATTTAGTGATGATTCCACTATCTTGGAAGAGGTTCCAATCGATTATGATGAGAGAGAAGTTGCTACTTATGACGATTATTGTGATGAAACTTATTCTATAAAAAGTAGTGATGATTATATTTATAAAACTTGTCATGATTATGATTACCCTTTTTCTGAACATTACTCTTTTAATGTGGAAACAATCTATAGTATTCAAGTCTCTTATGATACTCCCACTATTCCGAATGAGAACAATTTTGCTTATGTGGAGAGTAGTAAATTTTATATGCAAGTAGATCATGAAAATAATGCTTTAGGTGCTGGTTATATTGTTGAATTAATTAATTATGCTACTGAAAATTATTATGAGGGAGGAACATATGCTTGTAGGAATTGCAATAGTATCAAGTTTCCTCCCTATGTGTTGAAAATCTTGAAGTTATGCTTGATTTGCCTTCCTATGCTAGTTGATTATTGTTCCCATAAGTTGTTTGCTCACAAAATCACTATGAATAGGAAGTGGGTTAGGCTTAAATGTGCTAGTCATATGCTTCTTGATGCTCCCGTTATGTTTCAATTCTTATCTTTTATTTGAGCATCATTGTCATCATCATGCCTAGCTAGAAAGGCATTAAAGAAAAGCGCTTGTTGGGAGACAACCCAATATTTACCCTTACTGTTTTTGTGTGTTCACATGATTATGTTACTGTAGTAATCATGTTTTATAACTTTTGTTTCAATAAAGTTCCAAGTAAGACCTTTAGGATAGCTTACGGTGATAGTTGTGTTGATCCCGCTGAGAATCAGAAACTTTTGCACCCAGTAAATTAGTTTTTATAATTTACAGAAACGTGATTATGATCTGATTCTTTTTGCTATGGATTGGTACATAAATTGCTTACGACTTCCTAGTTTGGTAGGATTTTTGAGTTCCAGAAGTATACATTTGATACAGATTACTACAGACTGTTCTGTTTTTGACAGATTCTGTTTTCTATGTGTTGTTTGCTTATTTTGATGAATCTATGAGTAGTATCGGAGGGTATGAACCATAGATAAGTTGGAATACAGTAGATATTACACCAATATTAATTTAGAATGAGTTCACTACAGTACCTAAATGGTGGTTTTATTTTCTTATACAAACGGAGCTTACGAGTTTTCTGTTGAGTTTTGTGTTGTGGAGTTTTCAAGTTTTGGGTAAAGATTCGATGGACTATGGAATAAGGAGTGGCAAGAGCCTAAGCTTGGGGATGCCCAAGGCACACCAAGGTAATATTAAAGGACAACCAAAAGCCTAAGCTTGGGGATGCCCCGGAAGGCATCCCCTCTTTCGTCTTCGTCCATCGGTAACTTTACTTGGAGCTATATTTTTATTCACCACATGATATGTGTTTTGCTTGGGGCGTCATTTTATTTTGTTAGTATTTGCTTTCTGTTATTTATAATAATAGTTTGCATCTTTAGTTTCAATAAAAATGTCAAGGATAGGCTTTACCGTGCCTATTTTGCTAGTATACATGTTGCTGTTTGAAAACAGAAAGTTTACCGCTGTTGCAAAAATTCCCTAGAAAAGTCAGAGAATGATATAATGTTAAAACTTTTTTCATATTGAGCTCTGATAAATCTTATACAGCACAATATTTTTCTCATAATTTTTGGAGTTAGGGAAGTATGATGAATCTTGCATTCTTTACAGACTATACTGTTTTGGCAGATTGCTGTTATGTTTGCATTGTTTGCATATGTTTGCTTATTTAATGATTCTATTTAAGGATAGGAGTATTAAATATGCAGAGACATTTAGTATGCAATGTTGAATAATAATTTTAGTGATTTGTTACAGTAGAAAATGATAAGGTTTTGCATTGGTTTATACTAACTTATCTCACGAGTTCTTGTTGAGTTTTATGTGGATGAAGTTTTTGAGAAATAGAGAAACCATGATATGAATGGAATTAAGGAGACACAAAAGGTCAAGATTGGGGATGCCCAAGGCACCCCAAGATAATATTTCAAGAATTCCCAAGCATCTAAGCTTGGGATGCCCCGTTAGGCATCCCACCTTTCTTCTTCAACAACTATCGGTTAGTTTCAGTTGAGCCTAAGTTTTTGCTTCTTCACATGAGTTTGCTATCCTTGCAATGTCATTTTATTTTGCCTTGCTTGCTGTTTGAATAAAATACCAAGATCTGGAATTCTTAAATGAGAGAGAGTCTTCACATAGTTACATAATTATTTAGCTACTCATTGATCTTCACTTATATCTTTTTGGAGTAGTTTTTCATTTACTCATGTGCTTCACTTATATCCTATGAGTAAATTGTTGAATGAGTTGATTGTCATAAATCTGAAATTATATATGTCTCATTTGCTTATCCCATGGGGAGTAATGACTTCACATCTAAAAAGTAGAGGTTGTAAATTTATTGAAGATTAGCAAGCATTGTATTGGTCATTTGAACAATTCATGAAAGAATATTGAAGGAAGAGAGATTTCACGTATAAATATACTATCATGGACATCTTTTATAATTGTGAGCACTCATCAAGTATGACATGCTAAAGAGTTGATGTTGGACAAGGAAGACAACGTAATGGGTTATGTTTTCTCACATCTCAGTTAATGTATAAAGTCATGGATCATTCAAACATGTTGAGCTTGCCTTTCCCCCTCATGCTAGCCGAATTCCTTGCACCAAGTAGAGATACTACTTGTGCTTCCAAATATCCTTAAACCCAGTTTTTGCCATTAGAGTCCACTATACCTACCTATGGATTGAGTAAGATCCTTCAAGTCAGTTGTCATCGGTGCAAGCAATAAAAATTGCTCTCTAAATATGTATGACTTATTAGTGCAGAGAAAATAAGCTTTATACGATCGTGTGATATGGAAGTAATAAAAGTGACTGACTGCATAATAAAGGTTCATATCACAAGTGGCAATATAAAGTAACGTTCTTTTGCATTAAGATTTTGTGCATCCAACCCTAAAAGCACATGACAACCTCTGCTTCCCTCTGCGAAGGGCCTATCTTTTACTTTATGCAAGAGTCAAGGTGATCTTCACCTTTCCCTTTTTCATTTTATCCTTTGGCAAGCACCTCGTGTTGGAAAGATCCTGATATATATATATATATATATATCCAACTGGATGTAAGTTAGCATGAACTATTATTGTTGACATCACCCAAAGGTGAATACGTTGGGAGACAACATTATAAGCCCCTATCTTTCTCAGTGTCTGATTAAAACTCCATAACCATAAGTACTAGATCATTGATGGCGCGCGTTGCTGCGCCCGTCTATTTTACAATAGAATAATTGGATTTTTCAGAATTATTAAGCATAAATAAAGTGTCAAAAGATGGTTATAATTCATTTTGTTAAAATATAAAAGTTGCAAATAGTTGAAAAGTATTGCACTACTCGAGCGTACCACATACAAAACCGGACAAACAACATTAGCAATGAAAATGAAGCAATATCTGACATAGCAACACTAAGTACTAACACTCCAGCATGACATGCCATATAAAAGAGTAGCAATATGTGCACCTGGTGAAAATGAGTGATACAACTTGGTTCAGGCTGCGTTCTAGTTCACTGGCCATACATCAACCCTAGCATAAAGTACTATAGATCCTATGCAACTAAGAATAATAAGATGTGCGTAAGCATGGAATCACATAATTAGTTGGCGTTGCCTGCCGTTATGCAAGACCCACAAGAAAGATCTTGTTGTTGTGCCCTTCCATTTGTTCAATAAAATGGGAGAAATTTGTATGAATACTTTGAATCATGAAGCATCGAAGATAAAATATTATAACCGGCGATAAGCTAATTGTTCTATTTGCAACATAAAATAGAATAGGCTTATGGTTTTGTTTCCTGAGTCATACCGGGGAAAACTCAGAAATGTTTAGTACATTAGTATTGTTATATAATTTCAAAGGGTGGCATTTAATCGAACTCAAGATATCATAGGAGGCCTCCACATCATAGTCCATCCATAATGCCATGTTAGGCAGTGCGACGACAAAACATGAGGCAATTCAAAATAAGAGGTCCTTCTCCTGCAAGATTATTTGTTTTGAGTTAGCTCAAGAAACGTGTTTAGCAAACAATGATGTATTACAATAATGATAAAAATAAGCTTATATATTTGACTTATAATATTAGAGAGCATGATGAACTTACATACAGCTAAGAGGCCAATCTAGAACTTGTAAGCAACTTTTGCATATCAGCCGCATTCCCACTACTTGAACGGGCAAATGAAATCCTGGAAATATGAGAATCATGCAGTCATAGGTCATGTTAGGTTCAGCTTTTATCGACGGATTTCGCTACCGCGCAGCAGAATCTGAACCAAAGGGCGAACCCATCAGAATCCGATTTCAGAAATCCGCTGCCAAAATCTGAACCAAAAGCGGAAGCAGTCTAGGATGTGCTTTCCAAAATCTGATTCCGCTACGGGTCAAAATCTGAAAAAGCTGTATCAGCTGGTTTGCCAAATGACCTACATTTTTTCACATCAGATTTTCCACAACTGTTTTTCCATAATAGATTTTTCACAGCTGCTTTTAGAAATCCACATTCGAACCAAACAGGGCCATAATATCATAAAAATATACTAACAAACACGTACATGTGGGTGGTGCCATCAGGTGAAGGCCTGCCGAATATAGTCAATCGGAGATGCAAGGACGACAACACTGGTTATACTAGTGTTTTTATTGCATTAACAATATCAATTTTGAGGTACTTCTAGAACTCCCGAAGATTACGGTTTATGGACCCTCTTGGCGGCTTCACCGCACAAAGGCGTTGAGGATTTGCATGCTAATCTCTCAATTCTGATCATCCCCAGAACACAAATTGTATGAAAAAACGCTTGAGATATATAGTAGTTCTGCTGCTCCTCACTCATCGAATACATAATATATTTTGTCCTTCTGTACGTGATGCTTCCAAAAATGAAAGAATTGGAGAGCTGCAAGTGAGTGAACTTATGAGTGCATAAGCATGATGCAGCTACTAAACCTTGAAAAAGAAACTTCAGATTTAGGATAGTACGATTCAGAAGGTCTAAAGTGTAGCACTGATGAAAACATTACACTCCAGGCTACCATGATAAATAATCCTGAGTTTACAACAAAATTAAAATGTCAGGATTAAAATGGAAATATATTGTGGAAAATAAAAATTACTTTGTTTATTGGCACCTTATTACCGACTGGTCCCTATTAGGATGGGAAGACCTCCAGGAAAAAAAGTACATCCAAGTACTAACATCATTGATAAATGATAATACAGAGCCTAGTATTGACTGTTGGATGGTAAGAATCATTCCATTTTTCAATGCATATATGATATATCGATAATCGCCCTCTTCTCTTTTTAAATTTGATAATTTTCTCAGTGTAACTGTACTAAGTTAACATATCTCCTCACACTATGAGCACCTTGTCTTCCAAATTAAAATGACATTTTCACTATCATCATTGGTCCATCAGTCCGTTCCTAATTATGTATAGACAGGATAAAAAGGGAATAAAGAATCTAGAGTACTTACGTGGAGCCCTATAACAATGATTCTGCCACACTGATTCTTGCAAGAGCAGAAGGTGCTAGCCTTTTGACAGGGGAAATGTGCAAGATAAATAAACCTCAACATGTGTATCAGGAAATGGCAATTCAGAGTTATGTTCAGCATTTTGGGTAACAGCAGGTTCCAAAGTGTCAGGCAATGCACCATCGGATAGCGTACTATTCATAAAAGAGCATATTGATCACTTCACTTGATAGATTCAGTCAAGTAAACAAAATTATGAAACCAAGAAAGAAAACATACCTACTACGTCCACTGATCCACCAAAACCTGTCAAGAGCAAATACTACCATTAAAAACCAATAATGCTGAATCAGAAGTACTCGATTATCCCATGAAAAAACGTCAAGATAAGCAATTGACAAGAATTGGTACCAACAGCCCCATTTTCTACTTAAGCTAAACAACTACTCCAAAGTCCTAAAAGTTGTATATGCCAAACTATATCACATAATTCCAATAATAGACTACTTCAACGCCACAGACCGGACCACACGAACGACCAACTCTTCACCCAAAGTTCCGATCTATCAACTGAATCTACCACAAAACCACTACAATTCCACATAGCCACAGATCAGAGCAGGAACAATTAAATGAACGTGCAACTGATTCGACGTGAGGAGTGGGATCTAGAAGGGAGGGAGGAGTCGACTAATTACGTGGGGCGAAGAGGACGAGGCCGTCGTAGAGGTACTGGCCATAGCGGTGGAGCGAGAGCTTGGGGTCGTCGGCGAGGCGGTATTCCAGATCGAGCACGCGTGCCTGGAGCGAGTCGAAGAATGCCAAGTGGGGTGAACGGATAACCAGAACGTCGATGAACACCAACGGCTTGCGCCCGTGGGATTCATCGTGGCGACCTCGGCGGAGGCGTCATCCTCGGTCCCACAAGTGTTCTTATAGAGTGCGCAGTCAGGCGCGAGTGCCGCTGTTAGGGTTTCCGCCCAGGCCAGGAAACACGGTCGATGCTTGGATTCAGCCCCACGCATGGCGGAGGCGGAGGCGAAGGCGCAGGCGCAGAGGAACGAGCAGATTAGATATGTCGGGAGAAGAAGAATTATGTGTTTTTTTCAAGCGATCAGCCTAAATGGGCTTTACGTGGAAGACAAGGCCCAATTCACCACAGGCCTCCGAAATTTCCACCAGAGTAGCTGCCCATAGGACAGCGGGTTCGGTTTTTACCATAATGCAGATCGGACGGCCTAAAACGCTCCAGACATAAGATCTGACGGTCAAAATCGCTAAGGTCGTGAGAGGGCAGGGAAGTGGCTCAGTTTTACTGTCTTTTATTGCGTGAGTGTTAGCAATTATAGAAGACTATATGATAGTTGAGTATGTGGAGTTTGCTAAATTAAAGCTCTGACATATACCCTTCCTGAAAATAAGATGAATTGTAATTGTTTGATGACTAAGAATGAAGTTTGCTAGTTTCAAGAAAGTTTATGGTCTATGCTTTAACATGTGAATAGCTTGTTACTTGATCATGAGAAGTTTTATGAGATAAACTACTGTTATGACATATAATCATGCTAGAAAAGGTAATTGAAACTATCATTGATCAAACTTGTGCACCTGCTAGCATTCACACTTTATAAATTCTTTCTTTTATCATTTACCTACTCGAGGACGAGCATGAGTTAAGCTTAGGGATGCTGATACGTCTCCAACGTATCTATAATTTATGAAGCATTCATGCTATTATGTTATCTATTTTGGATGTTTATGGGCTTTATTATACAATTTTATATTACTTTTAGGACTAACCTATTAACCGAAGGCCCAGCCCATATTGTTGTTTTCTTGCCTATTTCAGTGTTTCGAAGAAAAAGGAATATTAAACGGAGTCCAAACAGAATGAAACCTTCGGTAAAGTTATTTTTGGAACAGAAACAATCATGGGAACTTGGAGTGCAAGCCAGGGAAGCGTCGAGGAAGCCACGAGATAGGGGCGCGCGCCCATCCCCCCTGGGCGCGCCCTCCACCCTCGTGGGCCCCTCGAGGCTCCCCCGACCGACTTCTTTCGGCTATATATTCCCATATACCCTAAAACCATCGAAGAACAAGATAGATCGGGAGTTCCGCCGCCGCAAGCCTCTGTAGCCACCAAAAACCTCTCGGGAGCCCGTTTGGACACCTGCTGGGAGGGATCCTCACCGTGGCCATCTTCATCATCCGGCGCTATCCATGACGAGGAGGAGTAGTTCACCCTCGAGGCTGAGGGTATGTACCAGTAGCTATGTGTTTGATCTCTCTCTCTCTCTCTCTCTCTCTCTCTCTCTCTCTCTCTCTCTCTCTCTCTCTCTCTCTCTCTCTCTCTCTCTCTCTCTCGTGTTCTGTCTATGGCACGATCTTGATGTATCGTGAGCTTTGCTATTATAGTTGGATCTTATGATGTTTCTCCCCCCTCTACTCTCTTGTGAAGAATTGAGTTTTCCTCTTGAAGTTATCTTATCGGATTGAGTCTTTAAGGATTTGAGAACACTTGATGTATGTCTTGTCGTGCTTATCTGTGGTGACAATGGGATATCACGTGGTCCACTTGATGTATGTTTTGGTGATCAACTTGCGGGTTCCGCCCATGAACCTATGCATAGGGGTTGGCACACGTTTTCGTCTTGACTCTCCGGTAGAAACTTTGGGGCACTCTTTGAAGTACTTTGTGTTGGTTGAATAGATGAATATGAGATTGTGTGATGCATATCGTATAATCATGCCCACGGATACTTGAGGTGACAATGGAGTATCTAGGTGACATTAGGGTTTTGATTGATTAGTGTCTTAAGGTGTTATTCTAGTATGAACTCTATGATAAATTGAACGGAAAGAATAGCTTCGTGTTATTTTACTACGGACTCTTGAATAGATAGAACAGAAATGATAACTTTGAGGTGGTTTCGTACCCTACCATAATCTCTTCGTCTGTTCTCCGCTATTAGTGGCTTTCGAGTGACTCTTTGTTGCATGTTGAGGGATAGTTATATGATCCAATTATGTTATTATTGTTGAGAGAACTTGCACTAGTGAAAGTATGAACCCTATGCCATGTTTCTTACCATTGCAATACCGTTTTTGCTCTCTTTTATCATTAGTTACCTTGCTGTTTTTATAATTTCAGATTACAAAAACATATATCTACCATCCATATTGCACTTGTATCACCATCTCTTCGCCGAACTAGTGCACCTATACAATTTACTATTGTATTGGGTGTGTTGGGAACACAAGAGACTCCTTGTTATTTGGTTGCGGGGTTGTTTGAGAGAGACCATCTTCATCCTACGCCTCCCACGGATTGATAAACCTTAGGTCATCCACTTGAGGAAAATTTGCTACTGTCCTACAAACATCTGCACTTGGAGGTCCAACAACGTCTACAAGAAGAAGGTTGTGTAGTAGACATCAGTTAACATAACACATCCGCCTCCGGGTCGCCTCCCAAGCGACTCCGGGGTTTCCCCGCCGCCAACCTCTCAGCGTCGCATCACCAGACCCCCTTGCCGCCGCCACCGCCGTCGCTCGCCATCCCTGCTCGCGCTCCCAAACCCCCATCCCTCCTCCCACCTTACTCCTTCCATGCCCAGATCGATGCAGCGATGCGGATCTGGTAGGTCAGAGTGGTATTTTTGTTGGCCCTAGCGTTTTTTGCCACCGCTATCATGTGCATCCTCTACCGGTCGGCACCGAAATGGTTTGGGAGGCGAGATCCTGTAAGTGGCCACCTCCCACGGAAGTTTCGTGGCACCAGTCAGGCGACATCAAGATCTCCTGCGGACTGTTATGACCGGGCACATGCATGACAACTCGCCCAAGAGGCGTGCATGTGTGTGTGCTTGGTTCGACAAGCATTGAATCGACGTCTGTGGTTGGCAGAGCGATGGGCTCTTTGTCTGTTCTACCATTGCCACGGGAGTGTGACCTGGTGTCCTGTCGTCGCCATTGGCAACGTGAAGATCCATTTCCTATGGCTAGTGGCGACCTCTGTTGGGGATCGTTGCAGAAATTAAAAAATTTCTACGCATCACCAAGATCAATCTATGGAGTAATTAGCAACGAGAGAGGGGGGAGTGCATCTTCATACCCTTGAAGATCGCGAGACGGAAGCATTAAAAGAACGCGGATGAAGGAGTCGTACTCGTAGCGATTCAGATCATGGTGGATTCCGATCTAAGCGCGGAACAACGGCACCTCCGCGTTCAACACACGTGCAGCCCGATGACGTCTCCTACGCCTTGATCCAGCAAGGAGGAGGGAGAGGTTGAGGAAGAAGGCTCCAGCAGCAGCACGACGGCGTGGTGGTGATGGAGTGGCAGTTCTCCGGCAGGACTTCGCCAAGCTCACGCGGAGGAGGAGAGGTGTTGGGGTGGGGAGGGGCTGCGCCTTGGATGTGGTGTTGCACCCCTCCCTCCACCCCTCTATTTATAGGGAGAAGGGGGAAGGGGGTTGGCCCCTCTAGATGAGATCTAGAGGGGGGGCGGCGGCCAAGGGGGAGGGGGCTTGCCCCCAAGCAAGGGGGCGCCCCCTTTAAGGTTCCCCCCCAACCCTAGGTGCATGGGCCCTAGGGGGGATGGCACCCAACCCACTTAGGGGCTGGTTCCCATCCACCTACAGCTTATAAGGCACTCCGGGGCAGGTGGACCCTCCCGATGGACCCCTGGACCCCCTCCGGTGGTCCCGGTACAATACCGGTATACCCCCGAATATTTTCGGTGACCGTATGATGACTTCCCATATATAAATCTTCACCTACGGACCATTCCAGAACTCCTCGTGACGTCCGGGATCTCATCCGGGACTCCGAACAACATTCGGTAATCACATACAAATCTTCCTTATAACCCTAGCGTCATCGAACCTTAAGTGTGTAGACCCTACGGGTTCGGGAATCATGCAGACATGACCGAGACAGCTCTCTGGCCAATAACCAACAGCGGGACCTGGATACCCATATTGGCTCCCACATGTTCCACGATGATCTCATCGGATGAACCACGATGTCGAGGATTCAAGGAATCCCGTATGCAATTCCCTTTGTCAATCGGTACGTTACTTGCCCGAGATTCGATCGTCGATATCCCAATACCTCGTTCAATCTCGTTACCGGCAAGTCACTTTACTCGTTCCATAATGCATGATCCCGTGACCAACTACTTATTCACATTGACCTCATTATGATGATGCATTATCGAGTGGGCCCAGAGATACCTCTCCGTCATACGGAGTGACAAATCCCAATCTCGATTCGTGCCAACCCAACAGACACTTTCGGAGATACCTGTAGTGCACCTTTATAGCCACCCAGTTACGTTGTGACGTTTGGTACACCCAAAGCATTCCTACGGTATCCGAGAGTTGCACGATCTCATGGTCTAAGGAAATGATACTTGACATTAGAAAAGCTTTAGCAAACGAACTACACGATCTTGTGCTATGCTTAGGATTGGGTCTTGTCCATCACATCATTCTCCTAATGATGTGATCCCGTTATCAATGACATCCAATGTCCATAGTCAGGAAACCATGACCATCTGTTGATCAACGAGCTAGTCAACTAGAGGCTCACTAGGGACTTGTTGTGGTCTATGTATTCACACATGTATTACGGTTTCCGGTCAACACAATTATAGCATGAATGATAGATAATTATCATGAACAAGGAAATATAATAATAACCATTTTATTATTGCCTCTAGGGCATATTTCCAACAGTATCCCACTTGCACTAGAGTCAATAATCTAGTTACATTATGATGAATCGAACACCCATAGAGTTCTGGTGTTGATCATGTTTTGCTCATGGAAGAGGTTTAGTCAATGGATCTGCGACATTCAGATATGTATGCACTTTACAAATATCTATGTATCCATCTTGAACATTTTCACGAATGGAGTTGAAGCGACGCTTGATGTGTCTGGTCTTCTTGTGAAACATGGGCTCCTTAGCAAGGGCAATAGCTCCAGTGTTGTCACAGAAGCGAGTCATCGGGCCCGACGCATTGGGAATAACTCCTAGGTCGATAGTGAACTCCTTCATCCAGACTGCTTCATGTGCTGCCTCCGAGGCTGCCATGTACTCCGCTTCACATGTAGATCCCGCCATGATGCTTTGCTTGCAACTGCACCAGCTTACTGCCCCACCATTCAAAATATACACGTATCTGGTTTGTGACTTGGAGTCATCCAGATCTGTGTCGAAGCTAGCATCGACGTAACCCTTTACGACGAGCTCTTCGTCACCTCCATAAACGAGAAACTGTTGGGGAACGTAGCAGAAATTCAAAATTTTTCCTACGTGTCACCAAGATCTATCTATGGAGAAACCAGCAACGAGGGGAAGGAGAGTGCATCTACATACCCTTGTAGATCGCTAAGCGAAGCGTTCAAGAGAACGGGGTTGAAGGAGTCGATTGTCGTGATCCAAATCACCGGAGATCCTAGTGCCGAACGGACGGCACCTCCGCGTTCAACACACGTACAACCCGGTGGCGTCTCCCATGCCTTGATCCAGCAAGGAGAGAGGAGAGATTGGGAAGACTCCGTCCAGCAGCAGCACGACGGCGGCGTGGTGGTGGTGGAGGCGTGGCAATCCTGCAGGGCTTCGCCAAGCACCGCGAGAGAGGAGGAGGACTTGTGAGAGGGGGAGGGCTGCGCCAGGGGCAAGGGTGAAGCTCCCATGCGCCTCCCCACTATATATAGGGGTGGAGGGGGCTGGTTTCTTGCCCTCCAAGTCCATTGGGGCGTTGGCAAAGGTGGGAGGAAAGAAATCACATCATTTCCTTCCCCACCGATTGTTATCCCCCTTTTTTAGGGATCTTGATCTTATCCCTTCGGGATATGATCTTATTCATTCTAAGGGGGGATCTTGGTGCGCCTTGACCAGGGTGTGGGGCCTTGCCCCCCACTACCCACGTTCATGTGGGTCCCCCATGTAGGTGGGCCCCACTCCGGAACCTTCTAGAACCTTCCCGGTACAATACCAAAAAATCCCGAACATTTTCCGGTGGCCAAAATAGGACTTCCCATATATAAATCTTTACCTCCGGACCATTTCGGAACTCCTCGTGACGTCCGGGATCTCATCCGGGACTCCGAACAACATTCGGTAACCACATACAAACTTCCTTTATAACCCTAGCGTCATCGAACCTTATGTGTAGACCCTACGGGTTCGGGAACCATGCACATGACCGAGACGTTCTCCGGTCAATAACCAACAGCGGATCTGGATACCCATGTTGGCTCCCACATGTTCCACGATGATCTCATCGGATGAACCACGATGTCAAGGACTCAATCAATCCGTATACAATTCCCTTTGTCTAACGGTATTGTACTTGCCCGAGATTCGATCGTCGGTATACCGATACCTTGTTCAATCTAAATTCTTGGCAAGTCTCTTTACTCGTTCCGTAACACATCATCCTGTGATCAACCCCTTGGTCACATTGTGCACATTATGATGATGTCCTACCAAGTGGGCCCAGAGATACCTCTCCGTCACACGGAGTGACAAATCCCAGTCTCGATTCGTGCTAACCCAACAGACACTTTCAAAGATACCTGTAGTGCACCTTTATAGCCACCCAGTTACGTTGTGACGTTTGGTACACCCAAAGCATTCCTACGGTATCCGGGAGTTGCACAATCTCATGGTCTAAGGAAAAAATACTTGACATTAGAAAAGCTTTAGCATACGAACTACGATCTTTGTGCTAGGCTTAGGATTGGGTCTTGTCCATCACATCATTACGCTAATGATGTGATCCCGTTATCAACGACATCCAATGTCCATGGTCAAGAAACTGTAACCATCTATTGATCAACGAGCTAGTCAACTAGAGGCTTACTAGGGACATGGTGTTGTCTATGTACCCACACATGTATCTGATTTTCCTATCAATACAATTATAGCATGGATAATAAACGATTATCATGAACAAGGAAATATAATAATAACTAATTTATTATTGCCTCTAGGGCATATTTCCAACAGTCTCCCACTTGCACTAGAGTCAATAATCTAGTTCACATCGCCATGTGATTAACACTCACAGGTCACATCGCCATGTGACCAACATCCAAAGAGTTTACTAGAATCAATAATCTAGTTCACATCACTATGTGATTAACACTCAATGAGTTCTGGGTTTGATCATGTTTATGCTTGTGAGAGAGGTTGTAGTCAACGGATCTGCAATATTCAGATCCCTATGTATTTCGCAAAACTTTATGTCATATTGTAAATGCTGCTTCCACGCTCCACTTGAAGCTATTCCAAATGGTTGCTCCACTATACGTATCCGGTTTGCTACTCAGAGTCACTCGGATAGGTGTTAAAGCCTGCATCGACGTAACCCTTTACGCCGGACTCTTTATCACCTCCATAATCGAGAAACATGTCCTTATTTACTCCAAGGACAATTTTGACCGCTGTCCAATGATCCATTCCTGGATCATTCTTGTATCCCTTGACTGACTCATGGCAAAGCACACTTCCGGTGTGGTACAAACATAGCATACTATAGAGCCTACGTCTGAAGCATAGGGGACGGCCTTCGTCCTTTCTCCCTCTTCTGCCGTGGTCGAGCTTTAACTCTTAACTTCATACCTTACAACTCAGGCAAGAACTCCTTCTTTGACTGATCCATCTTGAACACCTTCAAGATCATGTCAAGGTATGTGCTCATTTGAAAGTACCATTTAGCGGTTTTTGGTCTATCCTCATAGATCTTGATGCTCAATGTTCAAGCAGCTTAATCCAGGTTTTCTATTGAAAAACAATTTTCAAATAACCCTATATGCTTTCCAGAAATTCTACATCATTTCGATCAAAATATGTCAACAACATATACTCATCAGAAATTCTATAGTGCTCCCACTCACTTCTTTGGAAATACAAGTTTCTCATAAACTTTGTATAGACCCAAAATCTTTGATCATCTCATCAAAGTGTACATTCCAACTCCGAGATGCTTACTCCAGTCCTTAGAAGGATTGCTGGAGCTTTGCATACTTGTTAGCGTCTTTTAGGATTGTCAAAAACCTTCTGGTTGTATCACATACAACCTTTCCTCAAGAAAACTGTCAAGGAAACAATGTTTTGACATCCTATATGCAAGATTTCATAAATAATGCAGTAACTGCTAATCCAATTCCAATAGACTCTTAGCATCGCTACGAGTGAGAAAGCCTCACCGTAGTCAACTCCTTGAACTTGTCGGAAAACATCTTTAACGACAAGTCGAGCTTTCTTAATGGTGATACTTACCATCATTTCATCTTCCTCTTAAAATCCATCTTTACCCAACGTCCCCACGACCATCAAGTATTTCTTCCAAAGTCATGGATCCTCTCTCGGATGTTATGGCCTCGAGCCATTCGTCGAATCCGGGCCCACCATCGCTTCTCCATAGCTCGAGGTTCATTGTTGTCTAGCAACATGACCTCTCGAGACAGGATTATGTACCACTCAAGTAGTACGTGTCCTTGTCGACCTACGAGGTCCGGTAGAGACTTGATCCGAAGCATCATGATCACTATCATCAGCTTCCACTTCAATTGGTGTAGGTGCCACATGAACAACTTCCTGTGCCCTGCTACACACTGGTTGAAGTGATGGTTCAATAACCTCATTAAGTCTCCACCATCCTCCAACTCAATTCTTTCGAGAGAAACTTTTCCTCGAGAAAGGACCCGTTTCTAGAAACAATTACTTTTGTTTCCGGATATGAGATAGGAGGTATACCCAACTGTTTTGGGTGTCCTATGAAGATGTATTTATCCGTTTTGGGTTCGAGCTTATCACGATGAAACTTTTTCACATAAGCGTCGCAGCCCCAAACTTTTAAGAAACGACAACTTAGGTTTCTCCAAACCATAGTTCAAACAGTGTCGTCTCAACGGAATTACGTGGTGCCCTATTAAAGTGAGTGCGGTTGTCTCTAATGCCTAACCCATGAACGATAGTGGTAATTCGATAAGAGACATCATGGTACGCACCTTATCTAATAGGGTGCAACTATGATGTTCGGACACACCATCACACTATGGTGTTCCAGGCGGTATTAATTGTGAAACAATTTCCACAATGTCTTAATAGCGTGCCAAAGCTCGTAACTCAGATACTCATCTCTATGATCATATCATAGACATTTTATCCTCTTGTCATGATGATCTTTAACTTCACTCTGAAATTACTTGAACCATTCAATAATTCAGACTTGTGCTTCATCAAGTAAATACACTCAGTATCTACTTAAATCATTCGTGAAGTAAGAACATAACGATATTCACGGCATGCCTCAGCACTCATTGGACTGCACACATCAAAATGTGTTACTTCCAACAAGTTGCTATCTTGTTCCATCTTACTGAAACCGAGGCTTTTTAGTCATCTTGCCCATGTGGTATGATTTGCATATCTCAAGTGATTCAAAATTAAGTGAGTCCAAACGATCCATCTGCATGGAGTTTCTTCATGCGTATACACCAATAGACATGGTTCGCATGTCTCAAACTTTTCAAAAACGAGTGAGTCCAAAGATCCATCGACATGGAGCTTCTTCATGCGTTCTACACCAATATGACTTACATGGCAGTGCCACAAGTAAGTGGTACTATCATTACTATCTTATATCTTTTGGCATGAAAATGTGTATCACTACGATCGAGATTCAATAAACTATTCTTTTAGGCGCAAGACCATTGAAGGTATTATTCAAATAAACAGAGTAACCATTATTCTCCTTAAATGAATAACCGTATTGCAATAGACATAATCCAATCATGTCTATGCTCAACGCAAGCACCAAATAACAATTATTTAGGTTTAACACCAATCTCGATGGTAGAGGGAGCGTGCGATGCTTGATCACATCAACCTTGGAAACACTTCCAACACATATTGTCAGCTCACCTTTAGCTAGTCTTCGTTTATTCCGTAGCTTTTATATTTCGAGTTACTAACACTTAGCAACCGAACCGATATCTAATACCCTGGTGCTACTAGGAGTACTAGTAAAGTACACATTAACATAATGTATATCCAATATACTTCTATCGACCTCGCCAGCCTTCTCATCTACCAAGTATCTAGGGTAATTCTGCTCCAGTGGTTGTTCCCCTTATTACAGAAGCACTTAGTCTCGGGTATGGGTTCAACCTTGGGTTTCTTCACTGGAGCAGCAGCTGATTTGCCGTTTCATGAAGTATCCCTTCTTGCCCTTGCCCTTCTTAAAACTAGTGGTTTCATTAACCATCAACAATTGATGCTCCTTCTTGATTTCTACATTCGTGGTGTCGAACATTGCGAATAGCTCAAGGATCATCATATCTATCCCTGATATGTTATAGTTCATCACGAAGCTCTATCAGCTTGGTGGCAATGTCTTTGGAGAAACATCACTATCTCATCTGGAAGATCAACTCCCATTCGATTCAAGTGATTGTTGCACTCAGACAATCTGAGCACAAGCTCAACGATTGAGCTTTTCCCCCTTAGTTTGCAGGCTAAGAAAATCGTCGGAGGTCTTATACCTCTTGACGTGGGCACGAGCCTAAAATTCCAATTTCATCCCTCGAACATCTCATATGTTCCGCGATGTTTCGAAAACGTCTTTGGTGCCTCAACTCTAAACCGTTTAACTGAACTATCACGTAGTTATCAAAACTTGTATGTCCGATGTTCGCAACATCCATGCAGGCGACATTTGGGGTTCTCGCACTTCGAGCGGTGCATTAAGGACATAAGCTTTCTCGATCGCATAATCGCCATCGTCAACTTTCAACTATGTTTTCTCTAGGAACATATCTAAAACAGTAGAACTATAGCGAGCTATGACATAATTTGCAAAGGGATTTTGACTATGTTCAGGATAATCAAGTTCATCTCATGAACTCCCACTCAGATAGACATCCCTCTAGTCATCTAAGTGATTACGTGATCCGAGTCAACTAGGCCGTGTCCGATCATCACGTGAGACGGACTAGTCATCATCGGTGAACATCTTCATGTTGATCGTATCCTCCATACGACTCATGCTCGACCTTTCGGTCTCTTGTGTTTTGAGGCCATGTCTGTACATGCTAGGCTCGTCAAGTTAACCTAAGTGTTTCGCGTGTGTAAATCTGGCTTACAGTCGTTGTATGTGAACGTAAGAATCTATCACACCCGATCATCACGTGGTGCTTCGAAACGACGAACTTTCGCAACGGTGCACAGTTAGGGGGAACACTTTCTTGAAATTTTAATGCGGGATCATCTTATTTACTACCATCGTACTAAGCAAATAAGATGTATAAAATGACAAACATCACATGCAATCAAATAGTGTCATGATATGGCCAATATCATATTGCTCCTTTTGATCTCCATCTTCGGGGCTCCACGATCATCATCGTCACCGGCATGACACCATGATCTCCATCATCATGATCTCCATCATCGTGTCTCCATGAAGTTGCCTCGCCAACTTATTACTTCTACTACTATGGCTACCGGTTAGCAATAAAGTAAAGTAATTACATGGCGTTGTTCAATGACACGCAGGTCATACAATAAATTAACACAACTCCTATGGCTCTTGCCGGTTGTCATACTCATCGACATGCAAGTCGTGATTCCTATTACAAGAACATGATCAATCTCATACATCACATATCATTCATCACATTCTTCTTGGCCATATCACATCACATAGCATACCCTGCAAAAACAAGTTAGACGTCCTCTAATTGTTGTTTGCATGTTTTACGTGGCTGCTATGGGTTTCTAGCAAGAACGTTTCTTACCTACGCAAAACCACAACGTGATATGCCAATTGCTATTTACCCTTCATAAGGACCCTTTTCATCGAATCCGTTCCGACTAAAGTGGAGAGGCGGCACCGCTAGCCACCTTATGCACCAAGTGCATGTCATTCGGTGGAATCTGCCTCACGTAAGTGTACGTGTAAGGTCGGTCCGGCCGCTTCATCCCACAATACCGTCGAAACAAGATTGGACTAGTAATGGTAAGCATATTGAACAAAATCAACGCCCACAACTACTTTGTGTTCTACTCGTGCAAAGAATCTACGCAATAGACCTAGCTCATGATGCCACTGTTGGGGAACGTAGCAGAAATTCAAAAAATTTCCTACGTGTCACCAAGATCTATCTATGGAGAAACCAGCAACGAGGGGAAGGAGAGTGCATCTACATACCCTTGTAGATCGCTAAGCGGAAGCGTTCAAGAGAACGGGGTTGAAGGAGTCGCATTGCGTCGTGATCCAAATCACCGGAGATCCTAGTGCCGAACGGACGGCACCTCCGCGTTCAACACACGTACAACCCGGTGACGTCTCCCATGCCTTGATCCAGCAAGGAGAGAGGGAGAGGTTGGGGAAGACTCCGTCCAGCAGCAGCACGACGGCGTGGTGGTGGTGGAGGAGCGTGGCAATCCTGCAGGGCTTCGCCAAGCACCGCGAGAGAGGAGGAGGACTAGTGAGAGGGGGAGGGCTGCGCCCGGGGCAAGGGTGAAGCTCCCATGCGCCTCCCCACTATATATAGGGGTGGAGGGGGCTGGTTTCTTGCCCTCCAAGTCCATTGGGGCGTTGGCAAAGGTGGGAGGAAAGAAATCACATCATTTCCTTCCCCACCGATTGTTATCCCCCTTTTTTAGGGATCTTGATCTTATCCTTGGGATATGATCTTATTCATTCTAAGGGGGATCTTGGTGCGCCTTGACCAGGGGTGTGGGGCCTTGCCCCACTATCCACGTTCATGTGGGTCCCCCATGCAGGTGGGCCCCACTCCGAACCTTCTAGAACCTTCCGGTACAATACCAAAAATCCCGAACATTTTCGGTGGCCAAAATAGGACTTCCCATATATAAATCTTTACCTCCGGACCATACCGAACTCCTCGTGACGTCCGGGATCTCATCCGGACTCGAACAACATTCGGTAACCACATACAAACTTCCTTTATAACCCTAGCGTCATCGAACCTTATGTGTAGACCCTACGGGTTTGGGAACCATGCAGACATGACCGAGATGTTCTCCGGTCAATAACCAACAGCGGGATCTGGATACCCATGTTGGCTCCCACATGTTCCATGATGATCTCATCGGATGAACCACGATGTCAAGGACTCAATCAATCTCGTATACAATTCCCTTTGTCTAACGGTATTGTACTTGCCCGAGATTCGATCGTCGGTATACCGATACCTTGTTCAATCTCACATTGGCAAGTCTCTTTACTCGCTCCGTAACACATCATCCCGTGATCAACCCCTTGGTCACATTGTGCACATTATGATGATGTCCTACCGAGTGGGCCCAGAGATACCTCTCCGTCACACGGAGTGACAAATCCGATCTCGATTCGTGCTAACCTAACAGACACTTTCAAGATACCAGTAGTGCACCTTTATAGCCACCCGATTCGTTGTGACGTTTGGTACACCCAAAGCATTCCTACGGTATCCGGAGTTGCACAATCTCATGGTCTAAGGAAAAAATACTTGACACTAGAAAAGCTTTAGCATACGAACTACACGATCTTTGTGCTAGGCTTAGGATTGGGTCTTGTCCATCACATCATTCTGCTAATGATGTGATCCCGTTATCAACGACATCCAATGTCCATGGTCAAGAAACTATAACCATCTATTGATCAACGAGCTAGTCAACTAGAGGCTTACTAGGGACATGGTGTTGTCTATGTACCCACACATGTATCTGATTTTCCTATCAATACAATTATAGCATGGATAATAAACGATTATCATGAACAAGGAAATATAATAATAACTAATTTATTATTGCCTCTAGGGCATATTTCCAACAGAAACATATCCTTAGTCCTTTTCAGGTACTTCGGGATATTCTTGACCGTTGTCCAGTGTTCCATGCCGGGATTACTTTGGTACCTTTCTACCAAACTTACGGCAAGGTTTACATCAGGTCTGGTACACAGCATGGCATACATAATAGACCCTATGGCTGAGGCATGGGGGATGGCACTCATCTTTTCTCTATCTTCTATCGTGGTCGGGCTTTGAGCCGAGCTCAATTTCACACCTTGCAATACAGGCAAGAACCCCTTCTTGGATTGATCCATATTGAACTTCTTCAATATCTTATCAAGGTATGTGCTTTCTGAAAGACCTATGAGGCGTCTCGATCTATCTCTATAGATCATGATGCCTAATATGTAAGCAGCTTCTCCAAGGTCCTTCATTGAAAAACATTTATTCAAGTAGGCCTTTATGCTTTCCAAAAATTCTATATCATTTCCCATCAATAGTATGTCATCCACATATAATATGAGAAATGCTAAAGAGCTCCCACTCACTTTCTTGTAAACGCAGGCTTCTCCATAAGTCTGCATAAACCCAAACGCTTTGGTCATTTCATCAAAGCGAATGTTCCAACTCCAAGATGCTTGCACCAGCCCAAAGATGGAGCGCTGGAGCTTGCATACCTTGTTAGCATTCTTAGGATCGACAAAACCTTTCGGCTGCATCATATACAATTCTTCCTTAAGGAAGCTGTTAAGGAATGTCGTTTTGACGTCCATTTGCCATATCTCATAATCATAGAATGCGGCAATTGCTAACATGATTCGTACAGACTTCAGCTTCGCTACGGGTGAGAAGGTCTCATCGTAGTCAACCCCTTGAACTTGTCGATAACCCTTAGCGACAAGCCGAGCCTTATAGATGGTAACATTACCATCCGCGTCCGTCTTCTTCTTAAAGATCCATTTATTTTCTATCGCTCGCCGATCATCGGGCAAGTCTGTCAAAGTTCATACTTTGTTTTCATACATGGATCCTATCTCGGATTGCATGGCTTCAATCCATTTGTTGGAATCTGGGCCCGCCATCGCTTCTTCCTAGTTCGAAGGTTCACCGTTGTCTAACAACATGATTTCCAGACAGGGTTGCCATACCATTCTGGTGTGGAACGTGTCCTTGTGGACCTACGAAGTTCAGTAGCAACTTGATCCGAAGTACCTTGATCATCATCATTAACTTCCTCTCTAGCCGGTGCAGGCACCACAGAAACCTCTTCCTGAGCTGTGCTACTTTCCGCTTCAAGAGGCAGTACTTCATCAAGTTCTACTTTCCTCCCACTTACTTCTTTCGAGAGAAACTCTTTCTCCAGAAAGGACCCGTTCTTGGCAACAAAGATCGTGCCTTCGGATCTGAGGTAGAAGGTATACCCAATGGTTTCCTTAGGGTATCCTATGAAGACGCATTTTTCTGACTTGAGTTCGAGCTTTTCAGGTTTAAGTTTCTTGACATAAGCATCGCATCCCCAAACTTTTAGAAACGACAGCTTAGGTTTCTTCCCAAACCATAATTCATACGGTGTCGTCACAACGGATTTAGACGGTGCCCTATTTAAAGTGAATGTAGATGTCTCTAGAGCGTATCCCCAAAATGATAGCGGTAAATTGGTAAGAGACATCATAGATCGCACCATATCCAATAGAGTGCGATTACGACGTTCGGACACACCGTTACGCTGAGGTGTTCGAGGCGGCGTGAGTTGTGAAACAATTCCACATTTCCTTAAGTGCGTACCAAATTCGTGACTCAAATATTCTCCCACACGATCTGATCGTAAGAACTTTATTTTTCTGTCACGTTGATTCTCTACCTCATTCTGAAATTCCTTGAACTTTTCAAAGGTCTCAGACTTGTGTTTCATCAACTAGACATACCCATATCTACTCAAGTCATCAGTGAGGGTGAGAACATAACGATAGCCTCCGCGAGCCTCAATGCTCATTGGACCGCACACATCAGTATGTACGATTTCCAATAAGTTGGTTGCTCACTCCATTGTTCCGGAGAACGGAGTCTTGGTCATTTTTCCCATGAGGCATGGTTCCATGTGTCAAATGATTCGTAATCAAGAGACTCCAAAAATCCATCTGCATGGAGCTTCTTCATGCGTTTGACACCAATGTGACCAAGGCAGCAGTGCCACAAGTATGTGGGACTATCGTTATCAACCTTACATCTTTTGGTACTCACACTATGAATATGTGTAACATCACGTTCGAGATTCATTAAGAATAAACCATTGACCAGCGGGGCATGACCATGAAACATATATCTCATATAAATAGAACAACCATTATTCTCGGATTTAAATGAGTAGCCATCTCGCATTAAACGAGATCTAGATACAATGTTCATGCTCAAAGCTGGCACTAAATAACAATTATCGAGGTTTAAAACTAATCCCGTAGGTAAATGTAGAGGTAGCGTGCCGACGGCGATCACATCGACCTTGGAACCATTCCCGACGCGCATCGTCACCTCGTCCTTCGCCAGTCTCCGCTTATTCCGCAGCTCCAGTTACAAATATGAGCAACCGCACCGGTATCAAATACCCAGGAGCTACTACGAGTACTGGTAAGGTACACATCAATTACATGTATATCACATATACCTTTGGTGTTGCCGGCCTTCTTGTCCGCTAAGTACTTGGGGCAGTTCCGCTTCAAATGTCCGCTTCCTTGCAATAAAAGCACTCGATCTCGGTTTGGGTCCATGATTTGGCTTCTTCCCGTAATGGCGGCTTACGGGCGCGCAACTCCTTGCCGTCCTTCTTGAAGTTCTTCTTACCCTTGCCTTTCTTGAAACTAGTGGTTTTATTGACCATCAACACTTGATGTTCCTTTTTGATCTCCACCTCCGCTGATTTCAGCATTGAATATACCTCAGGAATGGTTTTCACCATCCCGTGCATATTGAAATTCATCACAAAGCTCTTGTAGCTAGGTGGGAGTGACTGGAGGATTCTGTCGACTACCGCGTCATCCGGGAGATTAACTCCCAGCTGAGATAAGGGTTGTGCAACCCGGACATTTTGAGTATGTGCTCGCTGGCAGAACCATTCTCCTCCATCTTACAACTGTAGAACTTGTCGGAGACTTCATATCTCTCGACCCGGGCATGAGCTTGGAAAACCATTTTCAGCTCTTGGAACATCTCATATGCTTCGTGCTGCTCAAAACGCTTTTGGAGACCGGTTCTAAGCTGTAAAGCATGCCGACTTGAACCAGGAGTAATCATCACTACGCAACGCCGAGCGTTCATAACGTCTTGAGTTCTTTGGGAAAACGGTGCTTCACCTAGCGGTGCATCTAGGACATATGCTTTCTTGGCAGCTATGAGGATGATCCTCAAGTTCCGGACCCAGTCCGTATAGTTGCTGCCATCGTCTTTCAGCTTGGTTTTCTCTAGGAACGCGTTGAAGTTGAGGGCAACATTAGCGTGGGCCATTTGATGTACAAGACATATTGCAAAGATTTTAGACTAAGTTCATGATAATTAAGTTCATCTAATCAAATTATTTAATGAACTCCCACTCAGATAGACATCCCTCTAGTCATTTAAGTGATACATGATTCGAGTCAACTAGGCCGTGTCCGATCATCACGTGAGACGGACTAGTCATCATCGCTGAACATCTTCATGTTGATCGTATCTGCTATACAACTCATGTTCGACCTTTCGGTCTCTTGTGTTCCGAGGCCATGTCTGTACATGCTAGGCTCGTCAAGTCAACCTAAGTGTTTTGCATGTGTAAATCTGGCTTACACCCATTGTATGCGAACGTTAGAATCCGTCACACCCGATCATCACGTGGTGCTTCGAAACAACGAACCTTCGCAACGGTGCACAGTTAGGGGGAACACTTTCTTGAAATTTTATGAGGGATCATCTTATTTATGCTACAGTCGTTCGAAGCAAATTAGATGTAAAACATGATAAACATCACATGCAATCAAATAGTGACATGATATGGCCAATATCATTTTGCTCCTTTTGATCTCCATCTTCGGGGCGCCATGATCATCATCGTCGCCGGCATGACACCATGATCTCCATCATCATGATCTCCATCATCGTGTTTTCATGAAGTTGTCTCGCCAACTATTACTTCTACTACTATGGCTAACGGTTTAGCAATAAAGTAAAGTAATTACATGGCGTTATTCAATGACACGCAGGTCATACAATAAATTAAGACAACTCCTATGGCTCTTGCCGGTTTTCATACTCATCGACATGCAAGTCGTGATTCCTATTACAAGAACATGATCAATCTCATACATCACATATATATCATTCATTACATCCTTTTGGCCATATCACATCACACGGCATATGCTGCAAGAACAAGTTAGACATCCTCTAATTGTTGTTGCAAGTTTTTACGTGGCTGTTATAGGTTTCTAGCAAGAACGTTTCTTACCTACGCCAAAACCACAACGTGATATGACAATTGCTATTTACCCTTCATAAGGACCCTTTTCATCGAATCCGATCCGACTAAAGTGGGAGAGGCAGACACCCGCTAGCCACCTTATGCAACTAGTGCATGTCAGTCGGTGGAACCTATCTCACGTAAGCATACGTGTAAGGTCGGTCCGGGCCGCTTCATCCCACGATGCCGCCGAATCAAGATAATACTAGTAGCGGCAAGTAAATTCACAAAATCGACGCCCACAACAACTTGTGTTCTACTCATTCATAGAAACTACGCATAGACCTAGCTCATGATGCCACTGTTGGGGATCGTTGCAGAAATTAAAAAAATATACGCATCACCAAGATCAATCTATGGAGTAACTAGCAACGAGATAGAGGGGAGTGCATCTTCATACCCTTAAAGATCGCGAGACGGAATCGTTACAAGAACGTGGATGAAGGAGTCGTACTCGTAGTGATTTAGATCGTGGTGGATTCTGATCTAAGCGCCGAACAACGGCACCTCCGCGTTCAACACACGTGCATCCCGGTGACGTCTCCCGCGCCTTGATCCAGCAAGGAGGAGGGAGAGGTTGAGGAAGAAGGCTCCAGCAGCAGCACGACGGCGTGGTGGTGATGGAGTGGCAGTTCTCCGGCAGGGCTTCGCCAAGCTCACGCGAAGGAGGAGAGGTGTTGGGGAGGGGAGGGGTTGCGCCTTGGATGTGGTGCTGCACCCCTCCCTCCACCCCCTCTATTTATAGGGAGAAGGGGGGAGGGCGCCGGCCCCTCTAGATGAGATCTAGAGGGGGGCCAAGGGGGAGGGGGCTTGCCCCGCCCAAGCAAGGGGGCGCCCCCTTTAGGGTCCCCCCCAACCCTAGGCGCATGGACCCTAGGGAGATGGCGCCCAGCCCACTTAGGGGCTGGTTCCCTTCCACCTACAGCCCATAAGGCCCTCCGGGGCAGGTGGACCCTCCCGGTGGACCCCCGGAACCCCTCCGGTGGTCCTGGTACAATACCGGTATACCCCTGAATATTTCCGGTGACCGTATGATGACTTCCCATATATAAATCTTCACCTACGGACCATTACGGAACTCCTCGTGACGTCCGGGATCTCATCCGGGACTCCGAACAACATTCGTTAATCACATACAAATCTTCCTTATAACCCTAGCGTCATCGAACCTTAAGTGTGTAGACCCTACGGGTTCGGGAATCATGCAGACATGACCGAGATAGCTCTCTGGCCAATAACCAACAGCGGGATCTGTATACCCATGTTGGCTCCCACATGTTCCACGATGATCTCATCGGATGAACCACGATGTCGAGGATTCAAGTAATCCCGTATACAATTCCCTTTGTCAATCGGTACGTTACTTGCCCGAGATTTGATCGTCGGTATCCCAATACCTCGTTCAATCTCGTTATCGGTAAGTCACTTTACTCGTTCCGTAATGCATGATCCCGTGACCAACTACTTATTCACATTGAGCTCATTATGATGATGCATTACCGAGTGGGCCCAGAGATACCTCTCCGTCATACGGAGTGACAAATCCCAGTCTCGATTCGTGCCAACCCAACAGACACTTTCGGAGATACCTATAGTGCACCTTTATAGCCACCCAGTTACGTTGTGACGTTTGGTACACCCAAAGCATTCCTACGGTATCCGGGAGTTGCACGATCTCATGGTCTAAGGAAATGATACTTGACATTAGAAAAGCTTTAGCAAACGAACTACATGATCTTGTGCTATGCTTAGGATTGGGTCTTGTCCATCGCATCATTCCCTAATGATGTGATCCCGTTATCAATGACATCCAATGTCCATAGTCAGTAAACCATGACCATCTGTTGATCAACGAGCTAGTCAACTAGAGGCTCACTAGGGACTTGTTGTGGTCTATGTATTCACACATTTATTACGGTTTCCGGTCAATACAATTATAGCATGAATGATAGACAATTATCATGAACAAGGAAATATAATAATAACCATTTTATTATTGCCTCTAGGGCATATTTCCAACAACCTCCATTCACCTTGGGTCTGCCTTGGCACCTTCATTGCCGCGTTAACCAAGGTGTTGATAGGGGAGTCAAGGCGGTCCTGTTTGAAGAAGACTGGATAGGCTCTGGAGGTTCCATCTCGCATGCTCGTATCAAGTCAAGAGCCGGTGAAGATTCCAAAGAGCATGCATAGTGGATCGGAGAATTATGTGTGTCGGATGATTGCCGTTTTGCAGTAGTGTTCTCGGCGAGTGGGGGCAGCGACACTAGCAGACTTCGTTCTTGACGGTGCTATTTGAGTTCCGCGTCTCAGTTTCCGGGGTGAAAACCCTAGGTCTGGCCTTTGGTGGTTGTACCTGGCAATGGGGGCTCCCTAGTCGTTTTTCTTGTTGAAGACATTGTCTAGAGATGAGACATTCTCCAGGGTGAAAAATCAAGATCTGACCATGCTGATTAGACCGGACGACGACGGTTTTTGTGCACTGTTACCTTTTCTGAAGGCGTGTTTTAGAGAATCTTCTTCGAAATCTAGGTGTCATCACCACTGGACGTGCTCTTGCTGCTGCGAATCTCTATTTGCTTTGGCGGGGTCTTCGTTTTCTTTGTTCTTCTTCTTTAGTTCTCTTTTGGCTATGTGTGTCCTTAATGTTTAGACTTAATCTAAGAATTATGTTGGTGAGAGACTAGGTGTATTTGGTATCATCTTGATATTAATATATTCCCTTTATCAAAAACAATAAGCATCAAATCCGGACAACAAAGGTGGGCCAGGCGGACCTAGAGGACAAAGCACATGGGCTGTGAGGACATGTGCTCCAACTGACAGTGGGCCAAGCGGACCTCCGCATGCTTTTTGGACTCTCGCTAATCAGTTATTTGTTTGCATATTGGAATTCGGTCATGCGGAATCGTCTATGGACATATACGGGTCTTCATTGGATGGCAAAAGTGGGCAAAAATTGGTCCAGACTACATACATTATGTCCGGTACTTTGACTGGTGAGGTTTGGGGAGATGAAGATCCTCTGCCACCTGATGGTGCTAAACCACATCCCCTACCAATTATATGTGAGAGCAACTAACATGATGTAGCTGTAGGAAATATCCCTACGCACAATGAAGTTCAGCAGGCTGAAGTTATCAACAATGTTAACCAAATCCCCAACCTAAATGATGGTAATGTGATGGAGCAGAAACACAACATGAATGACCACATCATTGGTAACATTGATGCTGATGTGGAGATGCCAGGCACTCCACCCCATGCAGAACTCTTCACACACCACTGGTTATGCATATGAGGATCTTGCTAAGACTGTCTCTATTTATATATTCGAAACTGCTGTGTGAACGATGTATAGTCGCACGACAGTTGCACGATTCGTAATCTAGCCGTCTGCTGGACTGTGATAACATGCATAGACGACCTGATGTGCGTCGTCGTGCAGAAGTCGTCCGCACATCATCATCTGCATAGCATCGCTCTTATCAATTTACTGAACAGTAACCATGTGACAGGTGCTTACTGTAAAATTGTTGATGTGCAGGAAGATGGTGGTATCAGGGGAAAGGGTTTTATTCATATCAGCACCACCTGCTCCTCTGAAACCACTGAATTTCTGCTAGAGAAGTTACTGAATTATCCTCTTAGTTTCATGCTGACACTTGCCTTCCTGCCCCTGCCATTACTAACAAGCGCAAGAAAACTATACCTGTTGATGATGCTCTTGTCAAGAGAATGGTAGACTTGCTAAGCTTAATGATGGCTTCGTGAACCCTGCAAGTGCGAAGGCTGCTGGGGCTGCTCTGATTGAACATCTGAGATCTGCTGCTCTGTAATGAACACTATCAGTATATGGTCTATTTGCATTTACCAGTGTCTCTCATTCTGCCTGCTTGAGTATCTGTTTTTTACTATGCAATCCTACCTATGATCAGCACAACCCATACTCGGTTTTCTATAGCTCCTTCTGGTATAGTATTTCTAGCCAGATACAACACATGCTCCACTATTTTTTGCAATGAATAGAAATTGGAATGTGAGGGTCCCAGGATAGATGGGATGATATCAGGTTTTTAAAAAAATGAGAGCAACTGCAACATCATCTGCTTTCAGGAAACCAAAAGAGAACTATTTTATCATGCATATATCAGGAACTTTTGTCCCAGGAGACTTGGGACAATTGGTTTGCTTTTTCACCAGGGGCTTCCAGTGGTTTGATCATTATTTGGAATGGATCAATGCTTACAGAGTTACAGGAACAATTATTTCCCAGTCATGCTTTCAGATCATAGTGCAATTTAAGTGTAATATCAGCAACACAGTATGGTATCTTACCAATGTTTATGGCCCTAATAGTACTGAAGGAAAAACTGAATTTTCTGAGAGTATTTAATTTGGATACCTCCAATATGGACAACTGGATTATTATGGGTGACTTTAACTACTACATCAGAGGGCCTGAAAACAGAAACAGAGCTGGAGGCGACCACCTTAGTATGCTCTATTTCAACTCTATCATCCAGCATCATGATTTAGTTGAAATTCCCCTAAATGGGAGATCTTTCACTTGAAGCAACATGCAAGACAATCCTTTGTTGGAGAAACTTGACTGGGTATTCACATTCCCTGCTTGGACCTCAATCTTCTCTAACACTTACGCTATCCCTATGGCTAGAATCACATCTGATCATGCGCCTATCAAAATTCAAGTTGACAATAAAATTCATAAATCCCTAATTTTTAGATTCGAGGAATTTTGGGTGGAGTTTGAGGGATTTTTGCAGGTGGTAGAGAATGCTTGGCATAATTCTACCTTATACAGTAACTCTGCCATCCGGACATTAGAGAGTTTTGAGGGTATCCTTTGGAGATGCCCCTAGCCCTAAGGGTTGCTCAGAAGAATCAGAAAACCAAACTGCTATGCACACGACGTTTCCACACAGCACTTGAATCAAACGGGGTTTAGCGTGCTGGCCAGCGTGTCGGCTGTAAATTGGCAGCAGTATTGTCTTTCACATAGCAGTCCTCATCAGAAAATAGATCATAGAAAAAATAGAAACATACACATCATGAACTAATTTAATCCACTATCTTTCTCCAGGTTTTTCCTTTCTGTATCAGGCAGAGATGGCCAAAATGAAAGTTCAGAGTAGGTTCTATTGGTAGATGGCAAAGCAAAATGCGTCAAGGTCAAAAATAAAGGTCTTTAACTTCATGAACAGGGTAGTGCAAATGATAAGCAACGCCAAATAAATAAGACGTGACAACCTATGTTCTACCTCTTATACATTTTGGCAGTTTAGTTTGAACTGCCAAAACATCTTATATTCATGAATGGAAGGGGTATTACCCTGTTGTCACAACAGTTCGCTCAACAAATTACACCAACAACTAGAATGGCACGCCCAAAAATATACCAGGATTCAATTAGCCAACAAACCTGTAATGCACAGATATGCTTAGAACAGACATGTTGTTGCCAACCATTCAAATGATTCGAAGCACATGGCAAAAAAAAAACTCTTGTACGGGTTCAACAAGGAATTCAAGATACAATATATTAAAGGTTCCAGAACCCAAACATTATCTAGAGCAAGAGCAAAACACCATCCAAGGTAATCGTCTAAATAACAGCACTCCTTAAGATTCTGGAAATGGACCAACACAGTAGTAGCAAAGCTATGCGGCATCTTTGTGAAGCAGCTTATCGCTTCTTGGAGACACCAACAGTCTTTCCTCTCCTGCCGGTAGTCTTGGTGTGCTGACCACGGACACGCACGCCCCAGTAGTGACGCAGACCACGATGGTTCCTGGAAAAGAGCAGGGTTTCAAGCATAAGTGATCTCTCCTACATATATGCACTAGGACAATGCTACTGCAACAGTGAAGTTTTAAGGAATCGGGCATCAGCACATCTCTTGGAAACAAAGCATTGATATACAGAACAGCTGGGTCACATACAAGGTACACTAGAAGGGTACACATGAATACATTGACAGTCATCAATACCAGATTGCAAGACATAACAATTATGAATCTAAGCAAGTCAACAAGGGCATAGGGCAGAATATAAAATCTAGATACAAGTAATAGACAAACTAGCTCCAACAGATTGACTGAATTGAACTGTTATAACCTAGAGCTGGCAGAAGATCCAGGTAATAACCATTCATACAAGCTAACATGCTGTATTTCTGTAGAAAGAAGCAACAACTGGCTATATAAAAAAAGCTAGTCCAAATTTGTATGCAGACTAGCACAGGCACTGGAACGGCACGTCAGACACCAATTGTCCTCCTCATAGTGCCAGCAACACAATCACAAACTAAAATAAATCAAAAAAAAATTGCACAGAAGCACATGTTCTCTCAGACAAATGCCTCGATTGTCCACATGGTTTAATAGAATGGATTACATCAGACTCGTCATCTGTTTTCATCATCACAGAGAACTAAGAACTACAAATTAGAAAGGCACGTGTGAAAAAAAAAGTGTTTTCAACAGAGCAAAAGTCCTAACATGTTCTCTCAGACAAATGCCTCATTTTGTCCCCATGGTTTAATGGAATGGATTGGATCGGACATCTAATCAGTGTTGATTGTCACTGAGAACAAAAGAACCAAATGATTGATGTAAACGGGGGTATAGTAACAGGAAGCTCCTGGTATGAGAGCAGCCAGTGTCGCAAAAACCCGTTTCCTTCTCACTGTTAGCCAATCTAACGAGAAACAAGGCCATGAATGAAGACCAAGCATCAGATACCTCATGGCATCCCTAATAACCCTATCCAAACAAAATTCAGTTCAGTGCTAAGATATGTATGGACAAGTTGAATGCAAAAGCCATCTCAAAGAATGGCTTGTGCCAGAATCTTAGCCCAAAGATATCTCAGCAACGTACAGCGCTGATTTACACTATTAAGAAGCGCACCAGAGACTCTAATTTATTGCCTTCAGAAGTTGGAGATTGAATCAAATGAAAAACAAGAAACAGAAACTACGGAGCATTACTTGCAACCCAGACATTTCAGACATGCTAGTGTTTAGGAGATTCGACTTCCAGCAGAAAACTAAGTCAATCAACAACCCTAGCTAATAATAGCAAATTAAACTGTATACTACCAGCCAAGACATAAATATGTGAAGTGCAAGCATCATCAGTAGTTGAATCTAACACAAAGTCATACAACAACAAATAGCAAGGGGCAAAAAGAAAAGAAGGGAACGGCGAGGTTATACCTGATCTTCTTGAGCCTCTCAAGGTCATCCCTGAGCTTCATGTCAACGGCGTTGGAGACGACCTGGGAGAACCTGCCGTCCTTGTAGTCCTTCTTCCTGTTGAGGAACCAGTCCGGCACCTTGAACTGGCGCGGGTTGTGCACCACCGCCATCAGACGGTCCATCTCCTCCGCGAAAAGCTCTCCGGCCCTGCACACCCACCCACCACAGAAGGGCTCAGGCCCCCACCCACCACGGCGAGATCTGGCGAGAAAGGGGGTTCCTCACCTCTTGTTCATGTCGATGTCGGCTTCTTGCAGACGATGTTGGAGAAGCGGCGGCCCACACCCTTGATGGAGGTGAGCGCGAACATGATCTTCTGCTTACCGTCGACGTTGGTGTTGAGCACACGCAGGATGTGCTGGAACTCCTCACCCGCGATCAGCGACTGCGGGCGGCCGAAGAAGAATCAGCACACGAGGCGGGATCAGCGAGAGGAGGAGGAGGAGGAGGGCGGAGATGGCGGGGGGAGAGGCTTACCATGGCTGCAGTCGGCGGCGGCGGCGGCGGCTGGGGCGCGAGGGGGCTGGAGGGGGAGGGGGTTGGCGTTAGAGCGTCTGAGGTTTAGGGCGTGTTTGGTTGCCCGGGTTACATTTCGCTGCATCGCATCCAGCATATGCTGGTTGAGTGTGGCCTGGCTAGGCCAATGCAATGATAAACTCAGATGTGTGTTTGGTTGCTTGTGTGATGTGGGTCTGGCTAAGCTAAATATATGTTTGGTAGGTTGTATGAGGTGTCACGGGCTGAGCCAGTTGTTGTTTAGTAAATCAGTCATACTGCTTGTAGCAAACTGGGAAGCATGTCTCTTTCGGATAACATTAACAGGCAATCTTCGTTTACAAATACAACAAATACACAGGCAATCATTTAATCCTGTACGTCGTCGATGACCAGCGACATCTGCCACAGTACTACTCAATGACAAACCATATTAGATTCAGATCGCAATGGATACTAGAATGTAGTGACCAAATTGTGCGAATTTTGCTTTTTAGATCGGATCGCAACCGAGCTTGCTAGTTGCTACCACCGCCATGAGATTCAGATCGACGCTACGAATCTGCTGCTGCCATTTCTCGAACTTGCTGAAAAAACTGAATATTGTGCCGCCATTCCACGGTTGCTACCGCCCGCCATGAGATTCAGATCGCACGCTTCGCGTCACCTCGTCTTCCAGAACCACATCCTCCGGTGTAGGCGCTTCTTCCCACGACGGGCCCCCACCGTCGTGGGATCCAGACACGACGAGCCTCATTGCGGGATCCACTCGCCGACGCTCGACGTCGAGCGCGCCTAGCCTGGCCTCAACAGCATCTGGTCCGGCGAGGATGAGGAGGCAACAACGGCGGCGGCGAGAATGAAGAGGCAGCGACGGCGGCAAGGATGAGGAGGCGGCGGCGCGGCGAATCTGAGGCCGACGGAGGGGAAGGGAGGAGCAATGAGAGGATGGCGCGAGCAAATGCGGGAGTTATGGCTTGGGGTTCGCGGCCCCTCGCATGAATCTGCACGCGTGATGCAGGGGCGGGTGCAGGCGTTGTGCCAGCTCGTGCATGCATCCGAGGAACGGCGGAATCGGGCGTAGCTCTCAGCCTGGCTGAGACGGTACTTTTTGCATCAGTTGGGCCAGGCCCAGATGGTCCTGCAGTTTACCAAACAAGCTGAAAGTTGCATCTGAGATGCCATGCAGGTGCAGCGCGGACAACCAAACACGCCCTTAGGTTTTGGAGGCGGGGACGGGGATGGGGACGAATTATAATATACCCGAGTGAAACCCTAGTGCGGACGGCTGTGATCTGCGGGCGGCTTTGTTGGGCTCTCTTTGAACGGGCCTTTTTCTGGACTTTCTCGGCCTCTTTGAGCAGGCAGCCGTCCTCTTGCTCCCACCCACATCGCCGCGTCCACCCAACCCCCGTCTCCTCCTCAGACCGACCTCGCCGCCGGCCATCAGGCCATGGCCTCCGCTCTCTCCCCTCCCCAACAGCCGCAGTTGGAAACTATTCTCATTGATTGACACAGGTGTTATAGAGTACAACATATATGGAGAGTGAGGAGTTGCCAAACGCCCCTACAATGGTGGCATGCAGGCCAGGCGTGGCTGGACTCGGTCACATAAGTTACAAGTATGATACAAAATACATACGCTAACACCCCCCCTCAGCCGGAACTCCATTTGGGACGATGTTCAGGCTGGACCGAAAATCGAAGAACACTTGTGACGGTAACCCCTTGGTGAAAACATCCGCAAACTGCGAGCTCGAGGGAACATGGAGAACGCGAGCCTCGCCAAGAGCCACTCTGTCACGAACGAAGTGCAAGTCTATCTCGATATGCTTGGTGCGCTGATGCTGAACAGGGTTACAAGCGAGATATGAAGCACTTATGTTATCACAGTACACGATGGTGGCTCGGGTGGGCGGGTGTTTGAGCTCAAACAGAAGCTAGCGCAGCCAACAGGACTCGGTGACACAATTTGCAACGCCTCGATATTCCGCTTCGGCACTGGAGCGGGAGATGGTGGTTTGCCTCTTGGAGGACCATGAGACGAGGTTGGAACCGAGGAACACACAAAAACCAGAAGTGGACTTCCGTGTGTCCGGGCACCCCGCCCAATCAGCATCAGTGTAAGCGATGAGATCCGTGGTGGAGGACTTGTATAACTGAAGTCCGTAGTGAGATGTGCCCCGTAAGTAGCGAAGGATCCGCTTCACGAGCTGCATATGAGTGTCGCGAGGTGCATGCATGAAGAGGCATGTCTGTTGGACGGCATAGGCAATATCTGGACGCGTGAGAGTGAGATATTGTAGGGCACCGGCAAGGCTGTGGTATAGTGTGGTGTTAGAGAGAGGCTGGCCATCATGAGAGGATAGCTTGGAGCTTGTGTCGATGGGCGTGGAAACGGACTTGCAATTAAGCATCTTGGCCCGTTCCAAAATCTCGAGAGTATACTGTTGCTGGCATAAGAAAATACCGGACGCGTTGGGCGTGACATTGATGCCCAAGAAATGATGGAGAGCACCGAGATCTGTCATGGAGAACTCGCGTTTGAGCGAGTTAATGATGGAATGAAGTGTGGTGGTAGTGTTTGCCGCGAGAATGATATCATCTACGTAGACCATAAGTATGCGATGGAGGCGCCATGGTGAAGAACAAAGAGTGAGGAGTCACTCTTGGTGGCACAAAACCCGAGGGAGAGAAGATAAGCTTGGAACCGAAGGAACCAAGTGCGGGGAGCTTGTTTGAGGCCGTAGAGAGACTTGCGAAGATGGCAAACATGGTCCGGTCGAGAGGAGTCGACAAACCCCGCTGGTTGAGAGCAATAAATCGTATCATGAAGATCGCCATGAAGGAAGGCATTCTTCACATCAAGCTGATGACCAGGAGTGAGAGGTGGCAAGACTCAGGACCACTCGAATGGTGGCCGGTTTGACGACCGGGCTGAAAGTCTCGCCATAATCAACGTCCTCTTGTTGAGTGAAACCGCGAACGAACCATCGTGCTTTTTAGCGAGCCAAAGAGCCGTCCGAGTGGAACTTGTGACGAAAAATCCACTTGCCCGTGACCACGTTGACACCTGTAGGTTTAGGCACCAAAGACCAAGTAAAGTTGTTCATTAAAGCATTGTATTCTTCTAGCATGGCTTGTCGCCAATGGGGGTCTTCGAGTGCGGATTTGTATATGGATGGGATGGGGGAGATGGAAGGAGAAGTGGTGTCCGCGAGGAAAAGGCGTTTAGGCATGAGATAACCGGTTTTGGCTCGAGTGGACATGCGGTGTGCATTTTGGGGTGGTTGTACGGGTATGGCATGGCGGGGCAGACGTGGCTGGGTGGGAGTGGTCGGCGCGGAAGAAGAGGTGGATTCGCTTGGCCCTGCTGCAGTGCATGGCGTTGGATTCGAGGGGGATTCGCTGGCAGACGCGGTCGTGCGGGAGACAGGCGCGGGGGGCGAGGCGGGTCCACTGGACGAGGCGGGAGGCGAGTGCGAGCGAGCCGCGTTGGAGGGTGGTGCGGGGGACAAGGCTGGGCCCGGGGAAAGCGACGGGCGGGTGGCTGCAGGCGAATCGGGAAGAGGCAATGATCGAGGGGGGTTGGTGGGATGCGGTGGGGCCCGGTAGGTGGGATCGCGCGCGAATCTGGAGGCGGGGGAAGATTGGCAGGTGGGATCGGCGCGGGATCCAAGGAGGGCAGATGATTGGAAGGATCTGCATGGGGATCTTCTTCAGAGGGAGGCCGGTCGGAGGAGGAGCCGTTCGGGGCGCGATCGCCGGAGCCGCGCGAGCCGGAGCCAGAGCCGCTCGCCGTGCCGCAGTCACCGCCAGAAAGGGCGAAGGCCGAAGCGCTCTCTTCGGAGGCGCGCTGTGTTGGGGAACGTAGTAATTTCAAAAAAATTCCTACGCACACGCAAGATCATGGTGATGGCATAGCAACGAGAGGGAGAGTATTGTCAACGCACTCGTGAGACAGAAGCGGAAGCGTTATGACAACGCGGTTGATGTAGTCGACGCCTTCACGATCCGACCGATCCAAGTACCGAACGACTGGCACCTCCGAGTTCAGCACACGCTCAGCTCGATGACGATCCCCGGCTCCGATCCAAAGAAAGCGTCGGGGATGAGTTCCACAAGACGACGGCGCAGGACGATGATGATGCTCTATCGGCGCAGGCTTCGCTTAAACTCCGCGACGATATGACCGAGGTGGAATATGGTGGAGGGGGCACCGACACGGCTAAGGAACGATCCGTAGATCAACTTGTGTTCTTCGGGTGCCCCTGCCTCGAATATAAAGGAGGGAGGGGGAGGTGCGGCCGCCCCAAGGGGTGCGCCGAGGAGTCCTACTCCCACCGAGTAGGACTCCCCCTCTGCCTTGTTGGAGAAGGAAAGGGGAGGGAAAGAGGAAGGGGCGCCGCCCCTCTCCTTGTCCTCTTCGGACTAGGGGATGGGGCGGCGGCCTGCCTGGCCGCCCTCCTCTTCTCCCTCATGGCCCATTAAGGCCCATTATCCCCGGGAGGTTCCGTAACCCCCTGTTCCAGAAAATCCGATTTCACCAAACCATTCCGATATCCAAATATAGGCTTCCAATATATCAATCTTTATGTCTCGACCATTTCGAGACTCCTCGTCATGTCCGTGATCACATCCGGACTCAACAAACTTCGTACATCAAAACTTATAAACTCATAATAAACCGTCATCGTAACGTTAAGCGTGCGGACCCTACGGGTTCGAGAACTATGTAGACATGACCTAGAACTATTCTCGGTCAATAACCAATAGCGGAACCTCGATGCCCATATTGGTTCCTACATATTCTACGAAGATCTTTATCGGTCAAACCGCATAACGACATACGTTGTTCCTTTGTCATCGGTATGTTACTTGCCCGAGATTCGATCGTCGGTATCCAATACCTAGTTCAATCTCGCTATCGGCAAGTCTCTTTACTCGCTCAGTAATACATCATCTCGTAACTAACTTATTAGTTGCAATGCTTGCAAGGCTTATGTGATGTGTATTACCGAGAGGGCCCAGAGATACCTCTCCGACAATCGGAGTGACAAAACCTAATCTCAAATACGCCAACCCAACATGTACCTTTGGAGACACTGTAGTACTCCTTTATAATCACCCAGATTACGTTGTGACGTTTGGTAGCACCAAAGTGTTCCTCCAAAGAAACAGGAGTTGCATAATCTCATAGTTACAAGAACATGTATAAGTCATGAAGAAAGCAATAGCAATATACTAAACGATCAAGTGCTAGGCTAACGGAATGGGTCATGTCAATAACATCATTCTCCTAATGATGTGATCCCATTAATCAAATAACAACACATGTCTATGGTTAGGAAACATAACCATCTTTGATTAATGAGCTAGTCAAGTAGAGGCATACTAGTGACTATATGTTTGTCTATGTATTCACACATGCATCATGTTTAGGTTAATACAATTCTAGCATGAATAATAAACATTTATCATGAAATAAGGAAATAAATAATAACTTTATTATTGCCTCTAGGGCATATTTCCTTCAGTTCCCACTTGCACTAGAGTCAATAATCTAGTTCACATCATCATGTGATTCAACATTAATATTCACATATGTATGTGATTAACACCCATAGTTCACATCGTCATGTGACCAACACCCAAAGGGTTTACTAGAGTCAATAATCTAGTTCACATCGCTATGTGATTAACACCCAAAGAGTACTAAGGTATGATCATGTTTTGCTCGTGAGAGAAGCTTAGTCAAAGGGTCTGTCACATTCAGAGCCGTATGTATTTTGCAAATATTCTATGTTGACAATGCTCTGCACGGAGCTACTCTAGCTAATTGCTCCCACTTTCAATATGTATCCAGATTGAGACTTAGAGTCATCTGGATCAGTGTAAAAAGCTTGCATCGATGTAACTCTTTACGACTGGCTCTTTTATCACCTCCATAATCGAGAAATATTTCCTTAGTCTTCACTAAGGATGTTCTTGACCAATGTCCAGTGATCTACTCCTAGATCACTATTGTAATCCCTTGCCAAATTCAGAGCAAGGTATACAATAGGTCTGGTACATAGCATAGCATACTTTGTAGAACCTATGACTGAGGCATAGGGAATGACTTTCATTCTCTTTTCTATTTTCTGCCGTGGTCAGGATTTGAGTCTTACTCAATTTCACACGCTTGCAACACAGCAAGAACTTTTCTTCGACTGTTCCATTTTGAACTACTTCAAAATCTTGACAAGGTATGTACTTATTGAAAAACTTATCAAGCGCCTTGATCTATCTCAATAGATCTTGATGCTCAATATGTAAGCAGCTTCACCGAGGTCCTTCTTTGAAAAACTCCTTTCAAATACTCCTTTATGCTTTGCGAATAATTCTACATTATTTCCGATCAACAATATGTCATTCACATATACTTATCGAAATTTGTAGTGCTCCCACTCACTTTCTTGTAAATACTGGGCTTCACCGCAAGTCTCAGATAAAACTATATGCTATGATCAACTTATCAAAGCGTGTATTCCAACTCGAGATGCTTGCACCAGTCCATAGATGGATCATTTGGAGCTTGCACATTTTGTTAGCTCCTTTAGGATTGACAAAACCTTCTGGTTGCATCATATACAACTCTTCTTTAATAAATCCATTAAGGAATGCAGTTTTTACATCCATTTGCCAAATTTCATAAAATATGGCAATTGCTAACATGATTCGGACAAACTTTTAAGCATCGATACGAGTGAGAAAATCTCATTGTATTCAACATCTTGAACTTTGTCAAAATCTTTTTCGACAAGTCTAGCTTTGTAGATAGTAACACTACTATCAACGTCCGTCTTCCTCTTGAAGGTCCATTTATTTTCTATGGCTTACCGATCATCGGGCAAGTCCACCAAAGTCCACACTTTGTTCTCATACATGGATCCCATCTCAGATTTCATGGCCTCTAGCCATTTTGCGGAATCTGGGCTCATCATCGCTTCCTCATAGTTTGTAGGTTTATCATGGTCTAGTAACATGACTTTCAGAACAGGATTACCGTACCACTCTGGTGCGGATCTTACTCTGGAAGACCTACGAGGTTTGGTAGCAACTTGATCTGAAGTTTCATGATCATCATCATTAACTTCCTCACTAATCGGTGTAGGAATCACTGGAACTGATTTCTATGATGAAATACTTTTCAATAAGGGAGAAGGTACAATTACCTCATCAAGTTCTACTTTCCTCCCACTCACTTCTTTCGAGAGAAACTTCTTCTCTAGAAAGGATCCATCTTAGCAATGAATAACTTGCCTTCGGATCTGTGATAGAAGGTGTACCCAATAGTTTCCTTTGGGTATTCTATGAAGACGCATTTCTCCGATTTGGGTTTGAGCTTAACAGGATGAAACTTTTTCACATAAGCATCGCAGCCCCAAACTTAAAGAAACGACAACTTGGGTTTCTTGCTAAACCACAGTTCATATGGTGTCATCTCAACGGATTTAGATGGTGCCCTATTAAACGTGAATGCAGCTGTCTCTAATGCATAACCCCAAAACAATAATGGTAAATCAATAAGAGACATCATAGATCGCACCATATCCAATAAAGTGCGGTTACGACGTTCGGACACACCATAACGTTGTGGTGTTCCAGGTGGCGTGAGCTATGAAACTATTTCACATTGTTTTAATTGAAGATCAAACTCGTAACTCAAATATTCGTCTCCGCGATCAGATCGCAGAAACTTTATTTTCTTGTTACGATGATTTTTCCACTTCACTCTGAAATTCTTTGAACCTTTCAACTATTTCAGACTTATGTTTCATCAAGTAGATATACCCATATCTGCTCAAATCATCTTGTGAAGGTCAGAAAATAACAATACTTGCCACGAGCATCAATACTCATTGGATCGCATACATCGGTATGTATTATTTCCAACAAGTTAGTAGCTCGTTCCATTTTTCCGGAGAACGGAGTTTTAGTCATCTTGCCCAAAAGGCACAGTTCGCAAGCATCAAATGATTCATAACCAAGTGATTCCAAAAATCCATCTTTATGGAGTTTCTTCATGCGCTTTACACCGATATGACCCAAACGGTAGTGCCACAAATAAGTTGCACTATCATTATTAACTTTGCATCTTTTGGCATCAATATTATGAATATGTGTACCATCACGATCGAGATCCAACAAACTATTTTCATTGGGTGTATGACCATCAAAGGTTTTATTCATTTAAACAGAACAACAATTATTCTATGATTTTAAATGAATAACCGTATTGCAATAAACATGATCAAATCATATTCATGCTCAACGCAAACACCAAATAACATTTATTTAGGTTCAACACTAATCTCGAAAGTATAGAGAGTGTGTGATGATGATCATATCAATCTTGGAACCACTTCCAACACACATCGTCACTTCACCTCAACTAGTTTCTGCTTATTCAGAACTCTGTTTGAGTTACTAATCTTAGCAACCGAACGAGTATCAAATACTGGGGCTACTATAAACATTAGTAAGGCACACATCAATAACCTGTATATCAAATATACTCTTGTTCACTTTGCCATCCTTCTTATCCACCAAATATTCGGGCATTTCCGCTTCAAAGGACCATTTCCTTTGCAAAGAGAAGCACTTAGTTTCAGGCTTTGGTCCAGCTTTGGGCTTCTTCATGGAGCGACAACTTGCTTGTCATTCTACTTGAAATTCCCTTTCTTTCCCTTTGCCCTTTTCTTGAAACTAGTGGTCTTGTCAATCATCAACACTTGATGCTCTTTTCTTGATTTCTACCTTCGTCGATTTCAGCATCACGAAGAGCTTGGGAATTACTTTTGTCATCCCTTGCATATTATAGTTCATCACGAAGTTCTACTAACTTGGTGATGGTGACTAGAGAATTCTGTAAATCACTATCTTATCTCGGAAGATTAACTCCCACTTGATTCAAGCGATTGAAGTACCTGCATAATCTGAGAACATGCTCACTAGTTGAGCGATTCTCCTCCATCTTTTAGCTATAGAACTTGTTGGAGACTTCATATCTCTCAACTCGGTATTTGCTTGAAATATTTAACTTCAATTCCTGGAACAACTCATATGGTCCATGACGCTCAAAACGCCTTTGAAGTCCCGATTCTAAGCCGTTAAGTATGGTGCACTAAACTATGAAGTAGTCATCATATTGAGCTAGCCAAACGCTCATAACGCCCGCATTTGCTCCTGCAATAGGTCATCTACCTAGCGTGCATTAAGGACATAATTCTTCATGCAGCAATGAGGATAAACCTCAGATCACGGATCCAATCCGCATCATTGCTACTAACATCTTTCAACACAATTTTCTAGGAACATATCAAAATAAACACGGGAAGCAACAACGCGAGCTATTTATCTACAACATAATTTGCAAAATACTACCAGGACTAAGTTCATGATAAATTTAAGTTCAATTTAATCATATTACTTAAGAACTCCCACTTAGATAGACATCCCTCTAATCCTCTAAGTGATCACGTGATCCAAATCAACTAAACCACGTGAGATGGAGTAGTTTCATTGGTGAACATCACTATGTTGATCATATCTACTATATGATTCACGCCGACCTTCGGTCTCCGTGTTCCGAGGCCATATCTCAGATATGCTAGGCTCGCCAAGTTTGACCTGAGTATTCGCGTGTGCAACTGTTTTGCACCCGCTGTATTTGAACGTAGAGCCTATCACACCCGATCATCACGTGGTGTCTCAAAGACGAAGAACTTTCGCAACGGTGCATACTCAGGAGAACACTTCTTGATAGTTAGTGAGAGATCATCTTATAATGCTACCGTCAATCAAAGCAAGATAAGATGCATAAAGGATAAACATCACATGCAATCAATATAAGTGATATGATATGGCCATCATCATCTTGTGCTTGTGATTCCATCTCCAAGCACCGTCGTGATCACCATCGCCACCGCGCGACACCTTGATCTCCATCGTAGCATCGTTGTCGCCTCGCCAACTATTGCTTCTACGACTATCGCTACCGCTTAGTGATAAAGTAAAGCAATTACATGGCGTTGCATTTCATACAATAAAGCGACAACCATATGGCTCCCGCCATTGCCAATAACTCGTAACAAAACATGATCATCTCATACAATAAAATATAGCATCACGTCTTGACCATATCACATCACAACATGCCCTGCAAAAACAAGTTAGACGTCCTCTACTTTGTTGTTGCAAATTTTACGTGGCTGCTACGGGCTGAGCAAGAACCGTTCTTACCTACGCATCAAAACCACAACGATAGTTTGTCAAGTTGGTGCTGTTTTAACCTTCGTAAGGACCGGGCGTAGCCACACTCGGTTCAACTAAAGTGAGAGAGACAGACACCCGCCGGTCACCTTTAAGCAACGAGTGCTCGCAGCGGTGAAACCAGTCTCGCCAGAAGCGACGCGTAATGTCGGTCCGGGCCGCTTCATCTCACAATACCGCCGAACCAAAGTATGACATGCTGGTAAGCAAGATGACTTGTATCGCCCACAACTCACTTGTGTTCTACTCGTGCATATAGCATCAACGATAAAACCAGGCTCGATGCCACTGCTGGGGAACGAGTAATTTCAAAAATTTCCACGCACACGCAAGATCATGGTGATGGCATAGCAACGAGAGGGAGAGTATTGTCCACGCACTCGTGAGACCGTGAAGCGGAAGCGTTATGACAACGCTGTTGATGTAGTCGACGCCTTCACGATCCGACCGATCCAAGTACCGAACGATGGCACCTCCGAGTTCAGCACACGCTCAGCTCGATGACGATCCCCGGCTCCGATCCAGAAAGCGTCGGGATGAGTTCCACAAGACGACGGCGCAGGACGATGATGATGCTCTATCGGCGCAGGCTTCGCCTAAACTCCGCGACGATATGACCGAGGTGGAATATGGTGGAGGGGGGCACCGCACACGGCTAAGGAACGATCCGTAGATCAACTTGTGTTCTTCTGGGGTGCCCCCCTGCCCCCGAATATAAAGGAGGGAGGGGGAGGTGCGGCCGGCCCCCAAGGGGTGCGCCTGGAGGAGTCCTACTTGAAGGAAATATGCCCTAGAGGCAATAATAAAGTTATTATTTATTTCCTTATTTCATGATAAATGTTTATTATTCATGCTAAAAATTGTATTAACCGGAAACATAATACATGTGTGAATACATAGACAAACATAGTGTCACTAGTATGCCTCTACTTGACTAGCTCGTTGAATCAAAGATGGTTAAGTTTCCTAGCCATAGACATGAGTTGTCATTTGATTAACGGGATCACATCATTAGGAGAATGATGTGATTGACTTGACCCATTCCGTTAGCCTAGCACTTGATCGCTTAGTATATTGCTATTGCTTTTTCATGACTTATACATGTTCCCGTAACTATGAGATTATGCAACTCCGTTTACGGAGGAACACTTTGGTGCTACCAAACGCCACAACGTAATGGGTGATTATAAAGGAGTACTACAGGTGTCTCCAAAGGTACATGTTGGGTTGGCATATTTCGAGATTAGGTTTTGTCACTCCGATTGTCGGAGAGGTATCTGGGCCCTCTCGGTAATGCACATCACTATAAGCCTTGCAAGCAATGTAGCTAATGAGTTAGTTATGGAATGATGCATTACGAACGAGTAAAGAGACTTGCCCGTAATGAGATTGAACTAGGTATTGGATACCGACGATCAAATCTCGCAAGTAACATACCGATGACAAAGGAACAACGATGTTGTTATGCGGTTTGACCGATAAAGATCTTCAGAGAATATGTAGGAGCCAATATAAGCATCCAGGTTCCGCTTATTGGTTATTGACCAAGAATAGTTCTAGGTCATGTCTACATAGTTCTCGAACCCGTAGGGTCCGCACGCTAAGGTTTCGATGATGCTTATATTATGAGTTTATGAGTTTTGATGTACCAAGGAGTTCAGAGTCCCGGATGTGATCGGGACATGACGAGGAGTCTCAAATGGTCGAGACGTAAAGATCGATATATTGACGACTATATTCGAGTTCGGAAAGGTTCCGAGTGATTCGGTATTTTTGGAGTACCGGAGAGTTACGGGAATTCGCCGGGAGTATATGGGCCTTATTGGGCCATACGGGAATAGAGGAGAGAGGCCAAAGGAAGGAGGCCTGCGCCCCCTCTGGTCCGACTGGACAAGGGCGAGCCCCCTTCCTTCTTCCTCTCCCCTCTTTCCCTTCTCCTACTCCAACAAGGGAGGTGGAATCCTACTAGGACTAGGGAGTCCTAGTAGGACTCCACACTTGGCGCGCCTCCTAGGGCCGGCCTCCTCCCCTTGCTCCTTTATATACGGGGCAGGGGGCACCCCATGAGACACAAATTGATCTACGGATCGCTCCTTAGCCGTAAAGCGGTGCCCCCTCCACCATATTCCACCTCGGTCATATCGTCATGAGTTTAGGCGAAGCCTGCGCCGATAGAGCATCATCATCGCCACCACGCCGTCGGTCGACGGAACTCATCCCCGACACTTTGCTGGATCGGAGTCCGGGATCGCCATCAAGCTGAACGTGTGCTGAACTCGGAGGTGCCGACGCTCGGTATTTGGATCGGTCGGATCGTGAAGACGCACGACTACATCAACCGCGTTGTCATAACGCTCCGCCACGGTCTCACGAGGGTACGTGGACATACACTTCCCCTCTCGCTATGCCATCACCATGATCTTGCGTGTGAGGGAAATTTTTGAAATTACTACGCTCCCCAACAAAGGGCATCCGAGCCTGGTTTTATGCGTTGATGTCATTTGCACGAGTAGAACACAAGTGAGTTGTGGGCGATATAAGTCATACCGCTTACCAAAGATGTCATACTTTGGTTCAGCGGTATTGTGAGATGAAGCGCCCGACCGACATTACGCCAGACGCTTACGCGAGACTGGTTTCACCGCTCGAGCACTCGCTGCTTAAAGGTGATCTGGCGGGTGTCTGCTCTCTCACTTTAGTTGAACTGAGTGTGGCTACGCCCGTCCTTGCGAAGGTTAAAACAGCACCAACTTGACAAACTATCGCTGTGGTTTTGATGCGTAGGTAAGAACGGTTCTTGCTCAGCCCGTAGCAGCCACGTAAAACTTGCAACAACAAAGTAGAGGACGCCTAACTTGTTTTTGCAGGGCATGTTGTGATGTGATATGGTCAAGACGTGATGCTATATTTTATTGTATGAGATGATCATGTTTTGTAACCGGTTATCGGCAATCGGCAGGAGCCATATGGTTGTCGCTTATTGTATGAAACGCAAAGCCATGTAATTGCTTTACTTTATCACTAAGCGGTAGCGATAGTCGAGAAGCAATAGTTGGCTAGACGACAACGATGCTACGATGGAGATCAAGGTGTCGCTACGGTGACGATGGTGATCACGACGGTGCTTCGAGATGGAGATCACAAGCACAAGATGATGATGGCCATATCATATCACTTATATTGATTGCATGTGATGTTTATCCTTTATGCATCTTATCTTGCTTTGATTGACGGTAGCATTATAAGATGATCTCTCACTAAATATCAAGAAGTGTTCTCCCGAGTATGCACCGCTATGAAAGTTCTTCGGCCGAGACACCACGTGATGATCGGTGTGATAGGCTCTACGCTCAAATACAACGGGTGCAAAACAGTTGCACACGCGAATACTCAGGTCAAACTTGACGAGCCTAGCATATACAGATATGGACTCGAACACGGAGACCGAAGGTCGAACGTGAATCATATAGTAGATATGATCAACATAGTGATGTTCACCATTGAAACTACTCCATCTCACGTGATGATCGGACATGGTTTAGTTGATTTGGATCACGTAATCACTTAAATGACTAGAGAGATGTCTATCTAAGTGGGAGTTCTTAAGTAATATGATTAATTGAACTTTAATTTATCATGAACTTAGTCCCGTAGTATTTTGCAAATTATGTTGTAGATCAATAGCTCGCGTTGTTGCTTCCCTATGTTTTTGCTTCCCTATGTTTTTATATGTGTTCCTAGAGAAAATTGTATTGAAAATGTTAGTAGCAATGATGCGGATTGGATCCGTGATCCGAGGTTTATCCTCATTGCTGCACGTAAGAATTATGTCCTTAATGCACCGCTAGGTGACAGACCTATTGCAGGAGCAAATGCGCACGTTATGAACGCTTGTCTAGCTCAATATGATGACTACTTGATAGTTTAGTGCACCATACTTAACGACTTAGAATCGGGACTTCAAAGACGTTTTTGAACGTCATGGACCATATGAGATGTTCCAGGAGTTGAAGTTAATATTTCAAGCAAATACCCGAGTTGAGAGATATGAAGTCTCCAACAAGTTCTATAGCTAAAAGATGGAGGAGAATCGCTCAACTAGTGAGCATGTGCTCAGATTGTCTGGGTACTTCAATCGCTTGAATCAAGTGGGAGTTAATCTTCCAGATAAGATAGTGATTGACAGAATTATCTAGTCACCATCGCCAAGTTAGTAGAACTTCGTGATGAACTATAATATGCAAGGGATGACAAAAGTAATTCCCAAGCTCTTCGTGATGCTGAAATCGACGAAGGTAGAAATCAAGAAAAGAGCATCAAGTGTTGATGATTGACAAGACCACTAGTTTCAAGAAAAGGGCAAAGGAAAGAAAGGGAACTTCAAGTAGAATGACAAGCAAGTTGTCGCTCCCGCCAAGAAGCCCAAAGCTGACCAAAGCCTGAAACCGAAAGTGCTTCTACCGCAAAGGAAATGATCACCGGAGCGAAATAACCTGAATATTTGGTAGATAAGAAGGGTGGCAAAGTGAATAAGGGTATATTTGATATACAGTGTGTTTGATGTGTGCCTTACTAGTGTTTATAGTAACCCCGAGTATTTGATACTTGTTCGGTTATAAGATTAGTAACTCAAAACAGGAGTTACGTATAAATGAGACTAGTTGAAGGGAAGTGACAATGAGTGTTGGAAGTAGTTCCAAGATTGATATGATCATCATCACACACTCCCTATATTTTCTAGATTAGTGTTAAAAGCCAAATAAATGTTATTTAGCGCTTATGCTGAGCATGAATATGATTTGATCATGTTTATTGCAAAACGGTTATTCATTTAAAGTTAAAGAATAATTGTTATTCTGCTTACATGAATAAAACCTTCGATGGTTATACACCCAATGAAAATAGTTTGTTGGATCTCGATCGTAGTGATACACATATTCATAATATTGATGCCAAAAGATGCAAAGTTAATAATGATAGTGCAACTTATTTGTGGTAATCGCCGCTTGGGTCATATCGGTGTAAACGATGAAGAAACTCCATAAAGATGGATTTTGGAATCACTTGATTATGAATCATTTGATGCTTGCGAACCGTGCCTTTTGGGCAAGATGACTAAAACTCCGCTCCTCGAACAATGGAACGAGCTATCGACTTATTGGAAATAATACATACCGATGTATGCGATCCAATGAGTGTTAAGGCTCACAATGTATCGTTATTTTCTCGACCTTCACAGATGATTTGAGCAGATATGGGTATATCTACTTGATGAAACATAAGTCTCAAACATTTGAAAAGTTCAAAGAATTTCAGAGTGAAGTGGAAAATCATCGTAACAAGAAAATAAAGTTTCTACGATCTGATTGTGGAGATGAATTTTGAGTTACGAGTTTGGTCTTCATTTGAAACAATGTGAAATAGTTTCAGAACTCACGCCACCGAACACCACAATGTAATGGTGTGTCCGAATGCCGAATCGCATTTTTACTAGATATGGTGCGATCTATGATGTCTCTTATCGGTTTACCACTATCGCTTTGGGGTTATGCATTAGAGACAGCTGCATTCACGCTTAATAGGGCACCATCTAAACCGCTGAGACGACACCATATGAACTATAGTTTAACAAAGAAACCTAAGTCGTCGCTTTCTTAAAGTTTGAGTTGTGATGCTTATGTGATAAAGTTTTCACCGATAAGCTCGAACCCAAATCGGAGAAGTGCGTCTTCATAGAATACCCAAAGGTAACTATTGGGTACACCTTCTATCACAGATCCGAAGGCAAGTTATTCGTTGTTAAGATGGATCCTTTCTAGAGAAGAAGTTTCTCTCGAAAGAAGTGAGTGGGAGGAAAGTAGAACTTGATGAGGTAATTGTACCTTCTCCCTTATTGGAAAGTAGTTCATCACGTAAATCAGTTCCAGTGATTCCTACACCAATTAGTAAGGAAGTTAATGATGATGATCATGAAACTTCAGATCAAGTTGCTACCAAACCTCGAGGTCTTCCAGAGTAAGATCCGCACAGAGTGGTACGGTAATCATGTTCGGAAGTCATGTTACTAGACCATGATGAACCTACGAACTATGAGGAAGCGATGATGAGCCCAGATTCCGCGAAATGGCTTGAGGCCATGAAATCTGAGATAGGATCCATGTATGAGAACAAAGTATGGACTTTGATTAACTTGCTCGATGATCAGCAAGCCATGTTAAATAAATGGATCTTCAAGAGAAAGACGGACACTGATAGTAGTGTTACTATCTACAAAGCTCGACTTGTCGCAAAAAGGGTTTTCGACATGTTCAAGGTGTTGACTACAATGAGATTTTCTCAACTGTAGCGATGCTTAAGTCTGTCCGAATCATGTTAGCAATTGCCACATTTTATGAAATCTGGCAAATGGATGTCTAAACTACATTCTTTAATGGATTTATTAAAGAAGAGTTGTATATGATGCAACCAGAAGGTTTTGTCAATCCTAAAGGAGCTAACAAAATGTGCAAGCTTCAGCGATCCATCTATGGACTGGTGCAAGCATCTCGGAGTTGGAATAAACGCTTTGGTAGTGTGATCAAAGCATATGGTTTTATACAGACTTTTGGAGAAGCATGTATTTACAAGAAAGTGAGTGGGAGCACTACAGCATTTCTGATATGTATATGTGAATGACATATTGTTGATCAGAAATGATGTAGAATTTTTCTGGAAAGCATAAAGGAGTATTTGAAAGGAGTTCTTTAAAAGAAAGACCTCAATGAAGCTGCTTACATATTAAACATCAAGATCTATAGAGATAGATCAAGACACTTGATAAGTTTTTCAATGAGTACATACCTTGACAAGATTTTGAAGTAGTTCAAAATGGAACAGTCAAAGAAAAGGTTTCTTGCCTGTGTTACAAGGTGTGAAATTGAGTAAGACTCAAAGCCCGACCACGACAGAAAATAGAAAGAAGAATGAAAAGTCATTCTCTATGCCTCACCATAGGTTCTATAAAGTATGCTATGCTATGTACAGCACCTATTGTATACCTTACTCGAGTTTGGCAAAGGAATACAATTTTGATCTAATAGTAGATCATCGACAGCGGTCAAGAATATCCTTAGTGAGGACTAAGGAAATATTTCTCGATTATGGAGGTGATAAAAGATCCCGGTTCCAATTGGTTATTGACCAAGAATAGTTCTAGGTCATGTCTACATAGTTCTCGAACCCGTAGGGTCCGCACGCTTAAGGTTTCATGATGCTTATATTATGAGTTTATGAGTTTTGATGTACCGAAGGAGTTCAGAGTCCCGGATGTGATCGGGGACATGACGAGGAGTCTCAAATGGTCGAGACGTAAAGATCGATATATTGACGACTATATTCGAGTTCGGAAAGGTTCCGAGTGATTCGGTATTTTCGAGTACCGAGAGTTACGGGAATTCGCCGGGAGTATATGGGCCTTATTGGGCCATACGGGATAGAGGAGAGAGGCTAAAGGAAGGAGGCCTGCGCCCCTCCTGGTCCGACTGGACAAGGGGCGAGCCCCCTTCCTTCTTCCTCTCCCCTCTTCCCCTTCTCCTACTCCAACAAGGGAGGTGGAATCCTACTAGGACTAGGGAGTCCTAGTAGGACTCCACACTTGGCGCGCCTCCTAGGGCCGGTCTCCTCCCCTTGCTCCTTTATATACGGGGCAGGGGGCACCCCATGAGACACAAGTTGATCTACGTGATCGCTCCTTAGCCGTGTGCGGTGCCCCTCCACCATATTCCACCTCGATCATATCGTCAAGTTTAGGCGAAGCCTCGCGCCGTAGAGCATCATCATCGCCACCACGCCGTCAGGTCGACGGAACTCATCCCCGACACTTTGCTGGATCGAGTCCGGGATCGCCATCGAGCTGAACGGTGCTGAACTCGGAGGTGCCGACGCTCGGTACTTGGATCGGTCGGATCGTGAAGACGCACGACTACATCAACCGCGTTGTCATAACGCTCGCCACGGTTCACGAGGCACGTGGACATACACTCTCCCTCTCTGCTATGCCATCACCATGATCTTGCGTGTGCGAGGAAATTTTTTAAAATTACTACGTTCCCCAACACTACTCCCACCGGGAGTAGGACTCCCCCCTCTTGCCTTGTTGGAGAAGGAAAGGGGGGAGGGGAAAGAGGAAGGGGGGCGCCCCCCCCTCTCCTTGTCCTATGAGGCGTCTCGATCTATCTCTATAGATCTTGATGCCTAATATATAAGCAGCTTCTCCAAGGTCCTTCATTGAAAAACTCTTATTCAAGTAGGCCTTAATGCTGTCCAAAAGTTCTATATCATTTCCCATCAAAAGTATGTCATCTACATATAATATGAGAAATGCTACAGAGCTCCCACTCACTTTCTTGTAAACGCAGGCTTCTCCATAAGTCTCAAGATAAACCCAAACGCTTTGATCATCTCATCAAAGAAAATGTTCCAACTCCGAGATGCTTGCACCAGCCCATAAATGGACCGCTGGAGCTTGCATACCTTGTTAGCATTCTTAGGGTCGACAAAACCTTCCGGCTGCATCATATACAGTTCTTCCTTAAGATAGCCGTTAAGGAATGCTGTTTTGATGTCCATTTGCCATATCTCATAATCATAGTATGTGGCAATTGCTAACATGATTCGGACGGACTTTAGCTTTGCTACGGGAGAGAAAGTCTCATCGTAGTCAACCCCTTGAACTTGCCGATAACCTTTAGCGACAAGTCGAGCTTTATAGATGGTGACATTACCATCCGCGTCCGTCTTCTTCTTAAAGATCCATTTGTTTTCTATCGTCGCCGATCATCGTGCAAGTCTCACAAAGTTCATACTTTGTTTTCATACATGGATCCTATCTCGGATTGCATGGCTTCAAGCCATTTGTTGGAATCTGGGCCCGCCATCGGTTCTTCATAGTTCAAGGTTCACCGTTGTTCAACAACATGATTTCCGTGACAGGGTTGCCATACCACTGGTGTGGAACGTGTCCTTGTGGACTCACGGTTCAAGAGCAACTTGATCCAAGTACCTTGATCATCATCATTAATTTCCTCTCCAAGAGGTGTAGGCACCACAGAACATTTTTCCGAGCTGCACTACTTTCCGTTCAAGAGGTAGTACTTCATCGAAGTTCTACTTTCCTCCCACTTACTCCTTTCGAGAGAAACTCTTTTTCCGTAAAGGATCCGTTCTTGGCAACAAAGATCTTGCCTTCGGATCTAAGGTAGAAGGTATACCCAATGGTTTCCTTAGGGTATCCTATGAAGACGATTTTTCCGACTTGTGTTCGAGCTTTTCAGGTTGAAGTTTCTTGACATAAGCATCGATCCCCAAACTTTTAGAAACGAAGCTTAGGTTTCTTCCCAAACCATAATTCATACGGTGTCGCCTCAACGGATTTAGACGGTGCCCTATTTAAAGTGAATGTAGCTGTCTCTAGAGCGTATCCCTAAAATGATAGCGTAAATCTGTAAGAGACATCATAGATCGCACCATATCCAATAGAGTACGACACGACGCTCGACACACCGCTTACCGAGGTGTTCCAGCGGCGTGAGTTGTGAAACGATTCCACATTTCCTTAAGTGTGTACCAAATTCGTGACTTAAATATTCTCCTCCACGATCTGATCGAAGAACTTTATTTTCGGTCACGTTGATTCTCCACCTCATTCTGAAATTCCTTGAACTTTTCAGAGGTCTCAGACTTGTGTTTCATCAAGTAGACACACCCATATCTACTTAAGTCGTCTGTGAGAGTGAGAACATAACGATATCCTCCGCGAGCCTCAACGCTCATTGGACCGCACACACCGGTATGTATGATTTCCAACAAGTTGGTTGCTCGCTCATTGTTCCAGAGAACGGAGTCTTGGTCATTTTGCCCATAAGGCATGGTTCGCATGTGTCAAATGATTCATAATCGAGAGACTCTAAAAGTCCATCAGAATGGAGTTTCTTCATGCGCTTGACACCAATGTGACCAAGACGGCAGTGCCACAAGTATGTGGGACTATCGTTATCAACTTTACATCTTTTGGTATTCACACTATGAATATGTGTAATATTACGTTCGAGATTCATTAAGAATAAACCATTGACCATCGGAGCATGACCATAAAACATATCTCTCATATAAATAGAACAACCATTATTCTCGGATTTAAATGAGTAGCCATCTCGCATTAAACGAGATCCTGATACAATGTTCATGCTCAAACTTGGCACTAAATAACAATTATTGAGGTTTAAAACTAATCCCGTAGGTAAATGTAGAGGTAGCGTGTCGACGGCGCATCACATCGACCTTGGAACCATTCCCGACGCGCATCGTCACCTCGCCCTTCGCCAGCCTCCGCTTATTCCGCAGCTCCTGCTGTGAGTTACATATATGAGCAACGGCACCGTATCAAATACCCAGGAGTTACTACGAGTACCGTAAGGTACACATCAATTACATGTATATCAAATATACTTTTAGTGTTGCCGCCTTCTTGTTCTGCTAAGTATTTGGGGCAGTTCCGCTCAAAGGACTCTTCCTTTGCAATAAAAGCACTCACCTCGTGCTTGGGTCCATTCTTTGACTTCTTCCCGCAATCGGCTTATCGGGCGCGCAATATCCTTGCCGCCCTTCTTGAAGTTATTCTTACCCTTGCCCTTCTTGAACTTAGTGGTTTTATTGACCATCAACACTTGATGTTCTTTCTTGATTTCAACCTCTCACGACTTTAGCATTGAAAATACTTCAGGAATAGTTTTCACCATCCCCTGCATATTGTAGTTCATCACAAAGCTCTTGTAGCTCGGTGGGAGCGATCAAGGATTCTGTCAATGACCGCCTCATCCGGAGGTTAATGTCCACTGGGACAAAGCGGTTGTGCAACCCAGAAATTTTGAGTATGTGCTCACCGACAGACTATTTTCCTCCATCTTACAACTATAGAACTTGTCGGAGACTTCATATCTCTCGACTCGGCATGAGCTTGAAAACCATTTTCAGCTCCTCTAACATCTCATATGCTCCGTGTTGCACAAAACGCTTTTGGAGCCCCGGTTCTAAGCTGTAAAGCATGCCGCACCGAACGAGGGAGTAATCATCAAGACGAGACTGCCAAGCATTCATAATGTCTTGGTTCTCCGATGGGTGCTTCACCTAGCGGTGCTTCTAGGACATATTGTTTCTGGCTGCTATGAGGATGATCTCGTGTTCCGGACCCAGTCCAATAGTTGCTGCCATCATCTTTCAGCTTGGTTTTCTAGGAACGCGTTGAAGTTCATGGTGACATGAGCGCTGGCCATTTGATCTACAAGACATTTTGCAAAGATTTTAGACTAATGTTCATGATAATTAAGTTCATCTAATCAAATTATTTAATGAACTCCCACTCAGATTTGACATCCCTCTAGTCATCTAAGTGTTACATGATCCGAGTCGACTAGGCCGTGTCCGATCATCACGTGAGACGGACAAGTCATCGTCGGTGAACATCTCCATGTTGATCGTATCTTCCATACGACTCATGTTCGACCTTTCGGTCTCTTGTGTTCCGAGGCTATGTCTGTACATGCTAGGCTCGTCAAGTTAACACTAAGTGTTTTGCATGTGTAAAACTGTCTTACACCCATTGTATGTGAACGTAAGGATCTATCACACCCGATCATCACGTGGTGCTTCAAACGATGAACTTTAGCAACGTGCACAGTTAGGGGAACACTTTCTTGAAATTATTATAAGGATCATCTTATTTACTACCGTCGCTCTAAGTAAACAAGATGCATAAAACATAATAAACATCACATGCAATTATATAAAGTAGTGACATGATATGGCCAATATCATATAGCTCCTTTGATCTTCATCTTCGGGCTCCATGATCATCTTGTCACCGCATGACACCATGATCTCCATCATCATGATCTCCATCATCGTGTCTCCATGAAGTTGCTCGCCAACTATTACTTCTACTACTATGGCTAACACGTTTAGCAATAAAGTAAAGTAATTTACATGGCGTTGAATCAATGACACGCAGGTCATACAATAATTAAGACAACTCCTATGGCTCCTGCCAGTTGTCATACTCATCGACATGCAAGTCGTGATTCCTATTACAAGAACATGATCTCATACATCACAATATATCATTCATCATTCATCACAACTTCTGGCCATATCACATCACATGACAATTGATGCAAAAACAAGTTAGACGTCCTCTAATTGTTGTTGCATCTTTTACGTGGCTGCAATTGGGTTCTAGCAAGAACGTTTTCTTACCTACGAATAACCACAACGTGATTTGTCAACTTCTATTTACCCTTCATAAGGACCCTTTTCATCGAATCCGCCCAACTAAAATGGGAGGACAGACACCGCTAGCCACCTTATGCAACTAGTGCATGTCACCGGTGGAACCTGTCTCACATAAGCGTACGTGTAAGGTCGGTCCGGGCCGCTTCATCCCACAATACCGCTGAAGCAAGAAAAGACTAGTAGCGGCAAGCAAGTTGACAAAATCTACGCCCACAACAAAATTGTGTTCTACTCGTGCAATAGAGAACTACGCATAGACCTAACTCATGATGCCACTGTTGGGGAACGTTGCAAAAAATAAAATTTTCCTACGGTTTCACCAAGATCCATCTATGAGTTCATCTAAGCAACGAGTGATAGGAGAGAGATGCATCTACATACCACTTGTAGATCGCGTGCGGAAGCGTTCAAGGGAACGAGGATGATGGAGTCGTACTCGCCGTGATTCAAATCACCGATGACCAAGTGTCGAACGGACAGCACCTCGCGCTCAACACACGACGGAGCGGATGACGCCTCCCGCACCTTGATCCAGCAAGGAGGAGGAGAGGTTGAGGAAGAAGGCTCCAACAGCAAGACGACGGCTTGGTGGTGATGGAGGACAGTTCTCGGCAGGCTTCGCCAAGCACACGCGGAGGAGGAGAGGTGTTGGGGAGGAGGGCTGCGCCTTGGATTGTGTGTGCAGCCTCCCTCGCCTCTATTTATAGGGGAAGGGGAATACGGCCCCTCTAGATGAGATCTAGAGGGGCGGCGCTCAGGAGGAGGGCTTGCCCCAAGCAAGGGGGCGCCCCACTATGGTTTCCCCCAACCCTAGGCGCATGGGCCTGGGGGCGCCAGCCCTCCAGGCTGGTTCCATGCCCCACGGCCCATGAGGCCCTCCGAGAGGGGTGGCCTCCTGGTGGACCTCGAACCCTTCCGGTGGCCCCAGACAATACCGATATGCCCTCAAACTTTCCGGTGACCGTATGACAACTTCCCATATATAAATCTTCACCTCCGACCATTCCGAACTCCTCGTGACGTCCGGATCTCATCCGCGACTCGTAATCACATATAAGTCTTCCTAATAACCCTAGCGCCACCGAACCTTATGTGTAGACCCTACGGTTCGGGAGATATGCGAACATGACCGAGACGGCTCTCCGTCAATAACCAACAGCAGGATCTGGATACCCATGTTGGTTCCACATACCTCGATGATTTCATCGGATGAACCACGATTTCGAGGATTCAAGCAACCCCGTATACTATTCCCTTTGTCGACGGTATGTTACTTGCCCGAGATTCGATCGTCGGTATCCCAATACTCGCTCAATCTCGCACGGTAAGTCACTTTACTCGCATCAGAATGCATGATCCCGTGACGACACTTGGTCACATTGAGCTCATTATGATGATGCACTACCGAAAGTGGGCCCGAGTGATACCTCTCCGTAATACGGAGTGACAAATCCAGCCTCGATCCGTGTCAACCCAATGACACTTTCGAAGATACTGTAGTGCACCTTTATAGTCACCCAGTTATGTTGTGACGCTTGGTACACCCAAAGCACTCCTACGGTATCCGGAGTTACACGATCTCATGGTCTAAGGAAGCGATACTTGACATTGGAAAAGCTCTAGCAAAACGAACTACACGATCTTGTGCTATGCTTAGGATTGTCTTGTCCATCACATCATTCTCCTAATGATGTGATCCCGTTATCAATGACATCCAATGTCCATAGTCGAAACCATGACTATCTATTGATTAACGAGCTAGTCAACTAGAGGCTCACTAGGGACATATTGTGGTCTATGTATTCACACGCAGTATTACGATTTCCGGATAATACAATTATAGCATGAAAAAAATATCACGAACAAGGAAATATAATAATAATCATTTTATTATTGCCTCTAGGGCATATTTCCAACACTGAGGAAATGATACTTGACATTAGAAAAGCTCTTAGCAAACGAACTACACGATCTTGTGCTATGCTTAGGATTGGTTCTTGTTCATCACATCATTCTCCTAATGATGTGATCCCGTTATCAATGACATCCAATGTCCATGGTCAGGAAACCATAACCATCTATTGATCAACGAGCTAGTCAATTAGAGGCTTACTAGGGACATGTTGTGGTCTATGTATTCACACATGTATTACGGTTTCCAGTTAATACAATTATAGCATGAACAATAGACAATTATCATGAACAAGGAAATACAATAATAACCATTTTATTATTGCCTCTAGGGCATATTTCCAACACATTTTCGTTTATTGCCATTAAAAAGCTACGTAACACTGCCTACGTGGCACGTCAAACGTGGCAATTGGCCCACGCTCTACCTCACTTTGTTGTGTAGGTCCCACTTGTCAGCTACCAGGAGAAATTATTTGTTTTTTCTAAATGTGGTGTTGGGACCTGCGAAATGAAGTGAGGTTAAGTGTGGGCCGATTGCCATGTTTGTGTGCCATGTAGGTAGAGTTACGGAGCATTGACGGCACGAAACTCAAGTTATGTGACCAATTTGTGTCATTTTTCAATTTGTTGTATCAATATGTGCCCGTCGTGCAAATTCATGTACCATGGATGCAATTAACTCTAATTTTTTAAATGATGTTAAGCAGGGCTCATTTGTATGGTATACATGTGGAAGGGCCGCTAGTCGATGGGTGTCGAAGAACAAGATGGCAGGGAGAAGGACGGACTTACGAAAAAGGGTTTCCCGCGCTTTATATTATAAAGCAACGAGCTACCCCGCCCCTAGGGTTCTCCCGCCGCCGCCGCCGGCTTCCCCGCGCGAAGCCGCCAGCCCCTTCCCCCTCCCGTTTCCCTCCTCCTCCCCCACCCCCTCCACTCCACCGTACCCTCGCGCCGCCTCCCCGAGCGAGGCGGTGGGGCCCTTCCTCCAGCCCTCCCCCGCCCTCCTCCTCCCGCCCGCCAGCGTCAGGCGCCGGGTCCTCGGCTGCGTGGTCGGGCGGGGTAGGCATGCCTTCCCGCGCTTCCTCCTCGCCGGCGGTGATGGCCGACGGCGATGCGCCTCGCCGGTGGTTGTCCGCGCCCTGGTGCGGAGGAGGGCGCGCCGCCGTGGTGGTGCTACCTCTTGGCGGCGGGGCGGTCCGGTGGTGCGTCCCCAGCCCAGATCTGGGTCCGTAGGGTCCCTTCTAGGTCCTTGCGGGTCGGCTCCGGCGCGACCGCGACGCTCTTTGTATGGGGAGGCAGGGGAGCGGCTTGGACTGGGACAGCGACACCGACGGCGTGCCAGCTGCTGCGCGGAAGCGGGAGCTGTCCGGGCCTTTGAGGGCCTGGCCGGGCCTGTGGGGCCACGGGCCCGGTAGGCTCCTGGTGACTTCGGCAATGATCATGTGCATCAACATCCTTTTGTCAAACAGAGTGTTCCACGTGGCAAACAGAATGTAAGGAGTGGCAAATTATCAAAATGAAGCCCTCCCCCCGCATTCGTTCTCCTCCGTCGCCACCAGCGACCCCGCGTGATCTCCTCCTCCGGCGAACCCCAATCTTCTCACCGAAATCCCCGCCCGAGGTCCATCTCCACTTCCGCCCAACCATTCCCGCCTTCCCAAGGTCGCCTCCACCTCCGCCCTTATTTTCTCCCCGCCCAAGATCTACCGGCGAGGAGCATGGATAGCCCATCATCCAACCTCGTTCCTTGCAAAACCAGAGGAGGAGCAGCAGCCGCCCAGAGTGAGGAGAGCAGCCGCCGCCGGTCACCACCGGCCGTTCTTTTGTCCACGTCGTCGACTCATCCGTCATCACCCTCCCAAGATCTGTACGTGGAATTATACAACACGCTTCTGATGTATTCACGTTACAGTGCCAAAACAAACACTAACGTTACTACTCTGGCCCAAACAAATCCTCACATGGATCGTTACAACTTCGATCCTGCTGCGACCTGATACCCTTACCGTTTGCGTTACCGTCCAGCGAAACAAACACCTCAGTGAATTATTGGAAGGAAATATCAACAGAATCGTTTGCCTAGTTTCTATCACATCATATTAAAACACGTGATTAATTGTAAATAAATTGCTACTTGAGTCGGTCAAGTAGCATGTTTCCTATGGATCTGACAGTGGTTAGTCTCCCATGCATGTAGGATGGTGTGAGTGACCAGCGAGCATTTGGCCAGAGTCATGTGGCGTGAGGCCTGAGCTTGGTTGAGGCTAACAACCTGTGCATGTAGACTAGTTGTTCGTTTCACCAAAAAGAGATGCGTCGGCGCTTTCCCACCTTGGTGTGTCTGTGTCCTTGAGAGAAACCTCGAGAGATTGTGAGAGAGGAGCGAGGAGTTTTGAGGTGCAGCTTTGTTTGAGGCGTTGGAGGAGAACAAAATTTACGTGAGGGCGGTCAAGTAGCATGCTTCCTATCGATATGATCTGGCAGTGATGGTGTGAGTAACCAGCGAGCATTTGGCCGAGTCATGTGGCGTGAAGCGTGACCTTGGTTGAGGCTAACAACCTGCATGTAGTCTGGTTTGCTATATAAGAGAGACAAAGAGAAGAGGGAATAGGCAGTGAGGGCACAAGCAAAAATGTACTAGCTGTTCGTTTCACCAAAAAGAGATGCATCGGCGCTTTCCCACCTTGGTGTGCCTCTGTTCTTGAGAAACATTCAGAGATGCTAGAGATTGTGAGAGAGGAGTGAGGAGTTTTGAGGTGCAGCTTTGTTTGAGGCATTGGAGGAGAACAAAATTTGCGTGAGGGCGGTCAAGTAGCATGCTTCCTATCGACACGATCTGGCAGTGGTTAGTTTCCCATGTAGAATGGTGATTGACCAGCCGAGTCATGTGGCGTGAGCTTGGTTGTGGCTAAACAGCCTGTGCATGTAGTCTGGTTTGCTATATAAGAGAAACAAAGAGAAGAGGAAATAGCCGACGAGGATAGAAGTAAAAATGTAGTTCACTTTGGTATGTCTGTGTTCTTGAGAGAATCATTTAGAGATGCTAGAGATTGTGAGAGAGGAGAGAGGAGGCATGAGATGCAGCTCCAACATGTGGATCACATGTTTTTGTACTTTGTTTGAGGCATTGGAGGAGAACAAAATTTACATGAAATTGCTCCAAAGTCCAAACTAAGAAGAGAAAGTGTGGAGGACAAGGCCGTGGCGGTAATCCAACTAGAGAGTACATGTGGATAGATTAAGGTGCGTATAAATAATCCCTTTTTTCCTATCCTACATCACAAGACCCTCTGCCTGACATTATCTTCCTCTATTTCTATCCTCTGCATCAATAGAGAAAACATTTCCCTCCCTATAAATCTATATTGTTCAGAGCATATTTTGAAAACTTCCTCAGAAAATTCCTGATTGGGTCCAAGACGGATGAATACAACCTCCAACGTCCAATGTGTTTTAACTCATGATACTCTGTTTCACTCTCCTTAACTAATGAAAAGCAGGCAGATCTTTCGCCTCCTCTTTATATAAAAGAAAAGGAATGTATGTAGTACTTCCTCCATCCCATAACATAAGACGTTTTTGCAAGCAACATAACTTGCAAAATCGCCTTGCATTGTAGGGCAAAGGGAGCATTAGAAAACTGAGAGCTGGATCGTTAATATTTCACACCATTACACAAACAAATGTCTTAACCCCAGACCAATTTGGCGAGCCCATCTGCTCTGACCTATATTACACGAAAACAATGCGCCTAAGAGAACTCTTCCTATTAGAGAAGCCATGAATGGTGCATATAATTAAACTTTTTTTTATCTATTTTTACAGGATGATACAGAATATGGATTCAGGTGTATCGTCTGTGATTTTCTGTAGGGTCCCAACAAATGAGCTGAGCTGCCTTATGTTACTCAAGAGTTGAGATGTCTTGGTACAAGGATGCATCAGAGGAGACTCACACGAATCAGACGAGCCGTAGCAGTCTGATTTTGCCCTGACTTCTATTGCCCACAAAAATTTTGCTGCTCTAGTGACCATCTTCAGTATTTACTACGCTGCTCTGCTGACGCGAAGCGGCGCTTACTAGAGGAGCATCAAATTTCCACCTGCACAAAATGGAAGATAGTTAGGTACTAGTCTCATTCATGCAAAAATGGCATGGTGATATGACATATCCAGCAAACTGATCCACCTCTTAATGTTGTCCAAAACTATTTCAAATGAAAATCTGAAGTGCCAAAAACACTCTTCTGTCTTCACACAAAGACACCAGTAAAAAAACTGAATTATTGCGCACGTTCCACTAGTTGGGTTTCAAGAGATTTCATCACTAGAAATGGTATGTTAATCGAAAGTGATAGGTATGAATATTTAGAATGACCTGGCTCGACTCTCTTTGACGCAAAGCTTAAGGCAGCTAGATTAGGTGAGCATGTGGAAGCATTTAAAATTGTCTTTTGAAGAAAGGAAGATGAATGTGATAGTATATCCCCTTTGCTGATTAAACAAGTTAAGAGTTTCCTATATAAATAAGTTAAGAGTTACACCGTAAACATCACAAAACGATGGGGGAAACGACATTTTTAAGCAATGCCGCTTGCTTGTACAGTACTCTTTATCATATCTACACACTGTTCCACTAATATCAACCAAATCCTAATATCATGGCAGAATTTCAGGATAGGATATTCTAGAGAATGGTAGTACTATCATGGTACACTACCATGGGTGTCCATACTGCAAGATCAGAACAGCGAGAAAACTGATCCACCTCTTTAATGTTGTTCAAAACTATTTTCACATGAAGATCTAAAGTACCAAAACACTCGTGTGTCTTGACACAGAGAATTGCACACTAGTAAAACCGTCCAACCTGAATCAGGTTCTAGTAGTTGGGTTTCAAGAGGTTTCATCACTAGAAATGGTACGTTATTCGAAAGGGTAGGTATGCATATTTGGAATGACCTGGCTCAAGTTTCTTTGACAGAAAGCGTAACAGGGCTAGATTAGGTGAGCATGCGGAAGCATCTAAAATTGTCTTTTGAAGAAAGGAAGATGAATGTGATGGTATATCCCTTTTGCCGATCAAATAAGTAAAGAGTTTCCTAAGAGAACGACTTAAGAGTTACACCGTAAACGTCACGAAACGATGGGGGAGACGACATTTTTACGATTGTACGTGTTCAAAAAGGAATGCATCTTGCTTGTACTCTTTATCACACACGCATTGTTCCACCGATGCGTCTTGGATGGTCTGACCCTCCGGCCTCGCGTAAGGGGCTCTCGTCGTCGCTTCTTCTGCTTACGGTTGGTGGCTCTGGAAGCATCGCAATGGATGTGTCTCCGGTGGTGTGACGCCTTCCGTTGGCTATGGGCTAGAGCTGGAGGAGGCCAAGCTATGGGCTAGACCTGGAGCTAGGGATGCAAGCGGACGGCATTCGCATGTCCGTGACGGTTCGCGAAGCAAAAATTGCTTTAATAACCGTGTTAGTTTAATTTTTTGCTTCATGGACGGTCGCGGCGCCGTCCGCTTGCAAGATCAGGACAGGAGGCGAGAAAACTGAAAATATTTACTGAAATCCGCAGGAAACTGAGATATACTACTGTCATGTCAGAGTCTATACTAGTATACTGTGCGTGTCCGTTGTGCTAGTATACTCCGTATGATACTACTATACCAAGGGCAGGGCAGGGCAGGCAGAGTCTGTTCACCAAAAAGGTGCTGATTATGTCCGGCCGTCACGTGGTTAAGGCCAACTGGAATTGATTCCAGGGATGGTACGCAGTACGCACCCACCAGCAGCCCCATCAGGAACGCCATGGCCATCCGTCGTGGCCAACCACAATCTGCAGGACCCAACGTACTACATCCGTGTCTGCCGCGCCATCAAAACCAAATCTTAGATCTGATCTCGGAGCGCGACCGACTAACGTAGGCTCTAATCAACGTCCAGACCACGCTGTAATTTTCGTCTTCGCCATGTGGAGTGAAGTGAAATTCAGGCAAGCAAACGGGGGAGGAGGCGGGGATCAGGAGCTTACTCATGCGGGAACTTGACTTCATGCAGAGCGTCTGACCGGAGCGACCACGCCAGCGCCGCCTGGGCGCATCTGGCGAGCGGCTCCACCTGGCCGGCGTCGGTGACCAGCGCCAGCGGGCTGTCCAGGTGCGCGCCGCCGTCCACGGCGTCCAGGTCGCGCACCCACTCGGGCCGCTCCGCCGCGCCCTCCCAGAGCACCCGCGCGTTCACCACGAACCCGGCCCACTCCAGCCGGGTGGACAGCAGCATGTCGCTCCGCGCCGCCGGCAGCAGCGTCTCCTCCGAGACGTGGTAGCCCACCAGCTTCCCGGCCTCGTCGCACGCCGGCGCCTGCAGGAAGGACTCCTTGGTGCCTTCGTCCTCGCCCAGAATGCCCACGGGCACGGCGCCCACGGACTTGACCTTCTGCGCCTCGTCGAACAGCTCCGTCCGCAGGATGCCGTTCTCGTCCGCGAACACCACCACGCCGTCCATCTTCTCCTTCCGTACCTCCCTGAAATTGGTCGACAGATCCAAATTGTGAGCGAGAAGTGGATGCGGGGATCAATTCCCTTATTAGTCAGGGGCGTTCAGTGAGATCTAGAGCGGCAAGCAGAGGAGCATGGTGGTAGTACCTGAGGGCGTGCATTCGCAGGCGCGCGGTGGAGGCGCCGTCGGAGGCGACGAGGTGGAGGAAGTCGAGGCCGGAGCGGGCGAGCACGGCGGCGACGGCGTCGGTGCGGTGGCCAGGCTCGACGACGATCCACCGCAGCGGGGCGTCGACGAGGCGGAGGGTGTGCGCCAGGGACGTGAGCGACGGCGCCTGGAGCGCGGAGGTGGTGGTCGGGGTGACGGCAATCACGGGCCTGAGCGGGTCGGCGAGGCGGTTGCGGCTGCGGCGCTGCGCTTCCTGGACGGCGGCGAGGATGCTGTGGGCCTTGAGGAGCTCGCCGGGGTTCGGGTGCGGCCACTTGCGGACGCGGATGGCGTGGCGGCCGACGAAGACCGGGCCGTGGTGGACCTGGTGGTGCGCGTTGGCGCCGGCCTCGCTCTCAGCCACCGTGGTCGTCGTCGTGACGGTGGTGGTCGTCGTCGTCGTCGTGGTGATGGTGGCGGTGGCGTTGGAGCTGGCGAGCATGACGGGCGGGGTGACGAGGGAGACGAGGTGCGCGGAGGGGTTCATGGGCGGCGTGGGCAGGAAGAGGAGGAAGACGACGAGACGGGAGAAGCGGAAGCCGACGGCCATGGACGTCGCGCAGAAGAGCGCGTGCAGGATGAGCCACGTCGCCGGCAGCGACGGCTTGGCCATCTCCGGCGCCGCGTCGGGCGACCCCGCCGACAGCGGGAGCTTCATCTCGCCGGAGCGACCGAACAGAGACGCCACACACACACACACACCGCGTAGGTGTACCACGGTGGTGCTTTACAGCTTGGGTAGGAGCGAGCTAGGAGCAGTAGCGGGCGAGCTGGGCGGCGGTGGCGAGTGATATAAGAGAGCTGGGGGGAGGGGGCGGGGGTAGGCGGCCGGGGCCGGGGGCGGGAGGGAAAAGCAACGACGCGGGCACGCAATTATGAGCAGCGGCCGGTAAACAAAAGGCGCCGCGCTGCTCAGCAGCTGGTGGTGGAGTGGATGGTGAGGGTGAGGTGGAGCGGTGGGCTCGTGGCGAGTTCGGCTTGGCAATTGGCAGCAGCGCGGAGCCACGCGGGAGGGAGACACAGGGCGCGCCGTCGGTCGGGTTCCCCTCGTCCGCTTGTGGCTGTGGCCCGGCCAAGGAGGACCGCCGACTGGGGATGGTGGGGCGGGAGGTGGGTGGGAGCGTCGAACGCGGGAGCAAATGCTGCAGCATTTCGGCGGTTCTGGCCAGATCGTCACGGGCAGATCGTTGAATTTACCAGCGCCAAGCGGCTTACAATCGCCTCTCGTCGTCGTCTTCCTCTATCCTCGTACGTCTGCCGGTGTCAAAATCCGGTTTGCACCGACAATGAGTGAAAACTGAGGTGCCAAACCGTGGGGCTAACAGTGGGTGTCAGCTGTGAGGTGGCAGGTATTCATTTCTGCTGTGACGGATGAACGCCCGGTGCCCTACACCTGCATGTTCCCTTGGCGTTGGGGCAGGAGCACGTTGTCCATTTATTATTGGGGTGGCATCTGTGCAGTGCCCGTACGAGATTACAGTAGGAAAGCTTGAAGCATTCCCGACGTCCGGTACAGGGGTGACAGTAGGACACTGGACATGATCCCGGGAACGAATTTGGCCCTGGATCCCGGGGAGAGCGCCTGGAATGTCTGTTTCTCGTTGTACTTCCACGCCAAGATTTTACCACACCGCAGAAGAGCGGAGGGCGGGCCAGTTTGCCGGCGAGCTGCCAAAGGAGGTGGCCGTTGTGGCCATAATCGTGGAGATTTCGGGCATCATGCATAAGCAGCGGGCATTGTACGAGTCCATGGCCGGTGTCTGCCCCATCCGTGGTCGGCTCCGCATCAACGCGGAGGAGCGCGACCGCCTGTTCGAGGAGAACGCGGTAGAGGTGGACACGGAGGCGGTGTATGGAACACGGACGTGCCTTCTTTTTTTATTGCGGGAATCATCGAGCTTTATTCAACTGATTAGCGCCTCAGACATCGAGATCTTTAGGAGTGCTAGAAAAATAAACCGATTTTTTAAAGATCGCGCTATTTCTATATGAGAGAGCTTAGTTAAGCGTCTATCCTGTACAAATAAACACCGATGCTTAAGAAAAACCAGGTTTATTTCTCTAAGCACCTCCCTTAAGCAGCTTGCATTGTACAAGGACTAACAACACCAGCGCGATCAGCCATAAGGCTGGTCACGAGGAAGCCAGGGGGAGAGTCCATCCAACAATCAGACACGCCTAGAGTGCTTGCATGTTTCGCACACAGGTGAGCTAAGGTATTGGATTGTCTCATTACATGATGAATGTCAAAGTAATCAAACGATGAGGCTAGCCCTCCAATTTCGAGAAGAATAGGCCCTATAACAGAGCGCGAGAACTGTCGTGAGTTCCAGAGCTGAACCATCTCCAAGCAATCGACCTCGAGGATCACCCAAGAAAAACCCCGAAGCTTGCCAAAGATAACCCCATCTCGCAGAGCCAGTGCTTCTGCGGTGAGTGGATCCATCATATTCTCATGCAGCTTGCTCCAGGCAGCAATGAAGTTGGAGGGGGTCCGTGCAACACCTCCCGCCTCGCTTCTGTTTTCATTCAGCGAAACGCTGCCGTCCGTGTTGATTTTGATGTAGTCCGGGTCAGGCGGCCTCCACCCATAGCCAGATAGGATCCTGGTGTGTTCCAACGGTAGCTCCAATAACATTAGAGTTTCCCTAATGCACTTTAAGGATTGGTCCGGTTTCAGACTAACCTTGTCATGTGCTATATTGTTGCGAGATGTCCATATAGCCCACATAACAGTTATGATCTTGGCCCGGTCTTCCTCAAAGAATCAAGATTCACACAGAATATCCTTGCACCAAGTGAGGGGTGGAGTTCTGGTAACTTGATGTTCAGCCACGAGCGAGCTTCAGTCCAGAAGCTCCGGGCATGAGAGCATTTGATGAGTGCGTGAAACATGTCCTCATCTGCACCTTTGCAGACCTTGCAACGAGCTTCAGTAGCAATGTGGCGGTTGATAATCCCCAAGTGCAAGGAATCATCGTAGCACTTTCCAAAGGTGGAAGTGATAAGTATGGAGTGTCGAACCCACAAGGAGCTAAAGGTAAGATCGATATTCTCTCAAGCCCTATCCGCCATCGACACGAATTTCACGTGCAATCAACGCTTACTTCCAACTAGAAACGAAATAAAACTATGTTGTGGGTATGAAGAGGATAACTTTGCATGGTGTCGGAGAGCTAAAACATAAAAGTAGGTGTTGTTATCATAAAGTTAGAATATATTACTAAATAATATAAATAGCGAGTGTGAAATAATGGTGGATCAAAGCGGAATTGTCCTAGGCAATTGTTAACAAGACCGTAATCACTATTGCAATTTCATATGAGGGAGAGGCATAAGCTAACATACTTTCTCTACTTGGATCATATGCACTTATGATTGGAACTCTAGCAAGCATCCGCAACTACTAAAGATCATAGGTAAAACCCAACATAGCATTAAAGCATCAAGTCCTCTTTATTCCCATACGCAACAATCCCTCTTACTCGGTTTTGTGTTTCACCACTCACCAACCCACTATAAGTTTAATCATGAACGATTGCAACACCCTACAACAAGAATCCTCACGCTATGCCGACACCGGAGGGCACCATAGGACAGCACCAAGATAAAACATACAACTCATACCAATCTAGATCATCAATCAACCCAAAGACAAAAGATATCTACTCAAAACATCATAAGATGGCAACACATCATTGGATCATAATATGTGGTATAAATCACCATGTTCAAGTAGGGATTACAGCAAAAGTGCGGGAGAGTGGACCGTAAAAGAGATGAGGATGGTTGTCGGTGTCATAACCGCGGATCTCGTAGGGGTCCCGAGCCAGCGCCTAGGCGGATGGTAACAGGAGACAAGGGACACGATGTTTTTACCCAAGTTCGCCCTCTCGATGGAGGTAATACCCTACCCCGCTTGATTAATATTGATGATATGGGTACTACAAGAGTAGATCTACCACGAGATTAAGGAGGCTAAACCCTAGAAGCTAGCCTATGGTATGATTGTTGTTCTGTCTCACGGACTAAAACCCTCCTGCTTATATAGACACCGGATAGGTTAGGGTTACACAGTAGTCGGTTACAATGGTAGGAGATCTACATATCCAGACGCCAACTTGCCTTCCACGCCAAGGAAAGTCCCATCCGGACACGGGCGAAGTCTTCAATCTTGTATCTTCATAGTCTTGGAGTCCGCCGTGACGATAGTCCGCTATCCGGACACCCCTAGTCCGGACTCCTCAAGAGCTCTCTGAACCAGCTTCAATGACGACGAGTCCGCGCGTTGATTGTCTTCGCATTGCGAGGCGGGTTCCTCCTCCGAATACTTCATAGAAGGTTTTGAACACAAGGATAGTGTCCGCTCGCAAAACAAGTTCCACATACCACCGAGAGAGAATAACTTTCGCACAGATCTGCTGACGTATTCCGCGCGTGACATCACACCACGGCCAGGCCTTTATATGAATCGCTTTTACCGCTCCACCTTAGCGCTTAGCGAGGCGGTTTCTTGGCACGCCTTATCAAAGCATAGATCGTGCCCCTTATTTCGGGATTCTCATCAATACGGATGTGGGTAACCCATCCGCGCCATTGATTACGACGCTTGGGAGATAAGCGAGTTTTACCAGCTGGTGGGGACGATAGCTTCGGCCGTCCATATAAGGGATAAGGATCCACCTTTTCACCCACGCCTTCTTCCTCCTTTGCTCATCCATTTCGCACTCGAGCTCTAGCGCCTAAGTCCGCACATCCCACCTCAACCTTCTCCAACCATGTCGAGCGGGAGGCAGGTGGATGGCCTCCTCCGTCACGGAGGGCACATCATAAGACCTGGAGGCCGGATATTTGTCCCGGCGACATCGCAGACAAAGCTGCCCGACGCGGGCAGCTTATTCCAACCCCTGTGCCCCATGAGAGGGTGGTGTTTCTCCCCACTTCCTCCATGGACTAGGTTTTCCACTTCACCCATTTGTCCGGGGCTCATGTTCTCGCCACGCCCGGACTTCCACGACCGGCCCCAATTTCATCCTCAACATCTCGGCGTTTATCGTCAGGTATGCGAGGCCTTCCTCAAGATCCATCCCCACTTCGCCTATGACTGAAGATCTTCAATGTCAGCCAAGGTAGTGGGCGGTCGCTGCCGGAGTGCGGAGGCGCCATGGTCGGCAAGATGGCCAAGGTCCTATGGCTCGAGGGCGCTTTGTGGAGACAATAAAGGTGGCAATCGTGGTGGTTCTACATCACCGAGCCACGCGATTTCAATTGGTGGCGGCCCCGAATTCAGATCCGCTTCCCACACAGCTCTCGATGGAAAGAGACGGGCTCGACGTGGGGAATTCGAAGAGCTATCCGGACTCCAAACATGCGTCCAAACCCGTGGACAAGAATCTCGTGCTTGTCGACGAATCCGTGTGATGCTCATCCGCCGGATTCTCCCATGCCAACAGCGGGCCTTTAATTTGTGGAAGTTCGATCCGGCACAGCACCGAACCTTGAGCCGGCTCTTCGACACTACGTATGAAGATGCCTGGAAGGTGCTGTTCAAGGGCGCCGAGGCTTCCTCATCCGCTAACAAAGATCGCGGATACAGCTCGCGGCGTCAAGCCGGCGAGGTAAGTTATTTTACCCTTTACGGACTCTTTTTTATAGATTGACTCTATGTGGGATCTAAAACTCCCTAATCTTTGACAGATGGTTGAAGACGCCCGGACAGATTAACTGTCCGCGCCTTTACCGAAGACTGGAGGACGCCTGATTGACGGGTTGCTGGCTCCGCACCCCATGTGGTGCGCGAAGAAGGCTAAGAAGGAGGCCACGGAACTCAAGGAGCTCCCGACGCCAGTGCTGTCCGATTCTCAAGCGTAATCTTCTCCGAGGACGAGGAGGAGGAAAGAAGCTTCTCCCCAGTGGGGAGGAGAGGAAAGGAAGGCCGCCCTAACCGGGAGGCCGGAGGGTCCAAGAAGAGAAGAACCTTCCTCGGACTTCTCCACCAACGCCAACGACGACGAGGAGGATTGGCCTACAAGGCCAAGCCTGGCGAGATCGTAAGTGTCCGGATACCCATGGCTTTTTATTATTGCAGAGTATTCTCTAATGTCGAACAATCGTGCAGCCCGCCCAAGGGCGAAGTTCGCCGATTCATCGAGCGGGTCCTCGGCTCGCCGGAAATGGAGAGTACTTGCCTCGATCGCCTCCGCGCCCACGCCAAGGGACGACGCCATGGTGGGGCCCCAAGGGGGCTTAGAGGAGGTGGCGCAGGAGGTGGCACAAGGCGACCTCCCGGACTCCAGGCGCGTGGGGGGCAAGACCCCCAAGGGCTCTAAGCCCGACCCTTGTCCGGACTCCATGCCGGAACCTTCAGCCGTTCCCGAGTCCGGCAAGCGGTCCTTCAAGCAAGAAGGGTAAGACGCCGGTGTCCTGTCCTCCGTCTAACCAGGGGCACCGGATAGCTTACTGGAGGCGCTCAACAGCGCCTCCATCAAGGAGGAGCACCGCACTGTTATGAGTGAGGTGATCCGAACAGTTCAGTCCGCCAAGAGCGGGCTGACTGAAGTCTGTACCAGCCTTCTAATGTGCTTTGAGGTGAGTTTAGAATATGTAAAATATTACCGATAGACAGAGCTCTCGATGCTTAGTTCGTGTTCGGAAAGAAAAGCCGGACTAAGGATCTAAAAAGATATACGCAGGAGTCTAACATAAGTATGTCAATATGGGAATGCAGCTGCGCCGCCGACCTCCGCCAGACCGATCATGGAGGTCAATGCATTGAAGCAGAGCCTCGAGCGGTCCGAGAACGAGCTCGGCCAAGCCAAGAAGCAGCTCGAGGACAAGGAAGGTAAGTAGTACCTTATTAAAGAAATACCTTATAGAAAGGTTTTGGTTGCGAAAAATAACAGGAATAACATTGATACTGCAGGGCCACGAACGAGTTGGCGACTCAAGGAAGCGGTGTCCGTGGGTCGAAACAAAGCGGCTGCGGAACACACCGAGCGAGAGAAAGGGGTGGCGAGCTGGCCAAGGTATGCAAGAGCTCCAAGCTCGTGGAAAAACACGAGAGTTTGAGCGTGACTCAAGACTCGAGAGTCCGAGCTCGCCTCGGCTCTTGAGAGTGCCAAAGCTGCTAAGGCCGAGGCCCAAAAGCCCTCCAAGAAATTGAGTCGTTAAAGAATATAGCGCGGTAAGGCATTCTTTATGCAAAGCAAGCATGTGAAAGTAAATTACCTATTACTTACCCGGATTCGAGCTCTCCAGAGCATTCGCAGATTTGCCCCAGAGTGTGTCCGATGTCGCCGATTCTACCGCGCCAAGGAGGGAGCTCACGGAAAAGGTGTTCTGGTCTTAGTATGCCGAGGCCGGACATCCGGTGTTTCGGGCGACCAGCTGAAGCAGCTGGTCGAGCTCCACAAGGTCGCCGAACAGGCCATGAAGGGCCTTATAGCGCGGTTGTGGCTATGGGAGGCCATGCCTGGAGCTACTTCGCTTAGTGCAGCGGGTGGTGGGCCTTCGTCCGCGGATTGAAGTCATCAAGCGCCCGTCTGCATTGAAGGTGTCCGTTCGGGCCCTTGCCCGTGCTAAAGTGCACCGGGCAAGCCGGATGCGAAGAAGCTTGTGACGGACGGGGCCAAGGGCAAGGAGCATCGACGCCCAAAATGTACTATGAGGGCCTCTCAAGGGTGCCCGCCGAATAGCGGATGAGTGCTCCAAAGATGTAATTTTGAATAGACTCGCATTTGTTATCCCGTGCGCTGAAAACTTGTTCATATGCGCTAAGCAACGCTTGTTAATTTAAAATATTACCTTCAGGCGGCCGCTTATCAAATTTGAGAGATGGCAAGTCGTTATTTCAGCCCCCATGCCACGAAAGTCTTTGGGGTGTTCGGGATAAACTTGAGCACTCTTGTTCCCATTTTTGGGTCCATCTAGGAGGCGCCAACACAATGAACAAGGCAACCAGACTTATAATGCTTGAACACTCTCACTTAGCCATAGAATTCTATAATTTTAAATTTCGGTGAAGCCCTAGTATTCGAAGACCGAAGTTCGGGCGCTATCCACGCCTTGGCCGGACAATTCCGTTCCTCGCTCTAAGCAAGATAAGTCTTTAGGAACCCGAAAAACCTCTCGAACAGCGATCGCTCTCGCCCTATCATGACGGTCAGTTTTGGCTTTTCCATCGAGGTGCTCGACCCAGCTCAACTGGGCACAATCGCAGATGGTTCTCCGGTGCTACCTTAGCCGATATAACGGAACGTAAGGTACCAAAACACGGAGCCGCAAACCCAACTATTGACCCAAGACATGATTTGGAGCCGATTCATATAATGCTATAAGTTCGGGTGCCGACTTGTGAAAGTGTTCGGACTTATCACACCATAATTTTGGGATACTAGCCCTCGGTGTATTGGCCGCACCAAAGTGTACTGGTTGCAACATGTCATGAAATGAACATATGTATAGATAAAGGAAGTAGAGCAATAATAAGCGAAAGCTATGTATTGTTTTTTCAAAAGGGTACTGCAATGGAAGCGAACGATACAAATAGTGCAATAAGCAAGGGACGGACTATCTAACATGTCCTTCTCCAGGGGTAAGCATGGATGGTATGTAAAACAGGTATAATGCTCGTAATAGAGACCACACGAACACTCAAGTGGCTTTCGCTTCCTGGTTGTTGCATCGTGAGTTCGGCGATTCTAGTGCCGGACAGGACTTCAAAGACTAATTCCTGAAAGTAAGAAAAAGGAAGAAAAGGAAAAGGAAAAGAATGACACAATCAGAGCCCCCGTGCGGTCGAGCCGCATTCTTGGCGCCGTGGTCTTGCCCTCCCCATATGCCCATGGTATCTCCAGAGCGTAATTATGTACGCAGAATAATTAGCTTCGCAATTTCGCGAAGGCTGGGGTTAGCCGGATTGCTACGCGTGCTTGAATCGTGCCAGCGGTCTTGTTGTAGGTTACCCATGCGCTGCTGACGGTGTCCGGACGCTTAATGGCCGGACTCGAGAGTTGCTGTGAGAGGCTGCTTTGTACCTCCGCCGCGAGGGCCGCCGTGTGCTCCTCCGCTCGGAGAGAGCATTCGTGTTTCCATTGACCGTGATTACTCCTCGAGGGCCCGCATCTTGAGCTTGAGGTGCAGAAAGCGGCACCGCATTGAACTTTGCAATGCGGTTCGTCGAAAGCAATGCATGATAGCCGCCATGAACGGGACGATGTCAAGATTAACTCTTCGCTTCGTGGTTATCCGGGATCCAAGACCACTTCGAGTGTAATTGAGCCCGTACAACTGGCCTCTACACCCCGTATGACACCTTTAAAAGTCGTCTTTGTAGGTTTAATCCTTGAGGGGTCTATGCCCATTTTGCGCACTGTATCCTGATAAAGCAGGTTCAGGATGCTCCCGCCGTCCATCAGGACTCTGGTTAGGTGAAATCCGCCGATAATTGGGTCAAGAACCAATGCGGCGAAACCGCCGTGATGGATGCTAGTGGGGTGGTCCCTTCGATCGAAGGTGATCAGGCAGGAAGACCATGGGTTGAACTTGGGCGATCGCTCCATCGCATATACGCCCTTAGTGCACGCTCCGCTCCCTTTTGGGTATATGGGTTGCGATATCATGTTCACCGTCCGCACTTGCGTGGGAAAACCCTTCTGTCCTCTATTGTTTGGCAGCCGGGGCTCTTCCTCGTCATCGCTATGCAGCCCCTTGTCATTGAGTTCGGCACTTAACTTGCCTGCTTGCTTGAACACCCAACAGTCCCTGTTGGTGTGATTGGCTGGTTTTTCGGGGGTGCCATGTATCTGGCACAAGCGATCGAGTATTCGGTCCAAGTTGGACGGGCCCTGGGTATTTCTTTTGAATGGCTTCTTCCGCTGACCGGGTTTAGAGCCTCTGAATCCGGCATTGACGGTCGTATCTTCAGTGTTATCGCCGTTAATGCGGCGCTTGTTCTTGTTGCGACGCGACCTGCCATTGCTGTCCTTGGTATCCGAACTATCAGGATGTTTGGCCAAGTTGTTGCTTCGAGCTAGCCAGCTGTCCTCTCCCACACAAAAGCGGGTCATGAGTGTTGTGAGGGCTACCATGGATTTTGGCTTTTCCTGTCCTAGGTGCCGGGCAAGCCACTCGTCGCGGATGTTATGTTTGAAGGCTGCAAGGGCCTCTGCATCCGGACAGTCAACGATTTGATTTTTCTTTGTTAGGAACCGTGTCCAGAATTGTCAGGCCGATTCTTCTGGCTGCTGAATTATGTGGCTAAGGTCATCGGCGTCCGATGGTCGCACATATGTGCCCTGGAAGTTATCAAGGAATGTGGCTTCCAGGTACTCCCAACAACCAATTGATTCTGCTGGCAAGCTGTTGAGCCAATGCCGAGCTGGTCCTTTAAGCTTGAGTGGGAGGTATTTGATGGCATGTAGATCATCACCGCTGGGCCATGTGGATATGGAGGAGATAGTCCTCATCCGCACCGCAGGATCTGTGGTACCATCATATGATTCGATGTTTACGGGTTTGAAGCCCTCGGGATTTGATGATCCATTACTTCATCCGTGAAGCATAGTGGGTGTGTGGCGCCTCAGATTGGGCTATATCACGACGTAGCTCATATGAGCTTTGTCTATTGTGTTCGCCCCGCTGGTTTGCTGTATCCGCGCGACGGTAATCATCCCGCGTCGTTACGCCCACGCGATCCGTAGATCGATCTTGTATGTTTTGCCTTATCCTCCAATATATCTCGCAAGTCCGGGCGCGTTTTCCCGTGCCTTGGTACTTTTGAGCGCGCGGGTGTGGCTTGAGCGGAGGGCCGAGAGGCTTCTTCGTCGCGCCACTGTGGTGGCCGGTCCGCCATGTCGTTGTTGGGGAACGAGTAATTTCAAAAATTTCCTACGATCACGCAAGACCATGGTGATGGCATAGCAACGAGAGGGGAGAGTGTCCGTCCACGCACTCGTGAGACCGAAAGCGAAGCGTTATAACAACGCTGTTGATGTAGTCGACGCGTCTCACGATCCGACCGATCCAAGCACCGAACGACGGCACCTCCGAGTTCTGCACACGCTCAGCTCGATGACGATCCCGGACTCCGATCCAGCAAAGTGTCGGGATGAGTTCCCACAAGACGACGGCGCAGGACGATGTTGATGCTCCACTGACGCAGGGCTTCGCCTAAGCTCATGACGATATGACTTCTCCGGCGCAGGGCTTCTCCTAAGCTCATGCGACGATATGACCGAAGTGGAATATGGTGGAAGGGGCACCGACACGGCTAAGGCAAGATCCGAGATCAACTTGTGTGTCCATGGGGTGCCCCTGCCCCAGATATAAAGGAGGGAGGGAGGAGGAGGCCGCCCTTAGGAGGGGCGCCATGGTGGAGTCCTACTAGGACTCCCTAGTCCTAGTAGGATTCCACCTCCCTTGTTGGAGTAGGAGAGGGGAAAGAGGGGAGAAGGAGAAGGAAGGGGGCTGCGCCCTTGTCCACCTCGGACTGAGGGGGCGAGGCCTCCTCCCTTTGGCCTTTCTCCTCTATTCCTGTATGGCCCAATAAGGCCCATATACTCCCCGGCGAATTCCCGTAACTCTCCGGTACTCAAAAATACCCAATCATTCGAACCTTCCGAACTCCGAATATAGTCGCCCAATATATCGATCTTTACGTCTCGACCATTTCGAGACTCCTCGTCATGTCCCCGATCTCATCCGGGACTCGAACTCCTTCGTACATCAAAACTCATAAACTCATAATATAACTGCCATCGAAACCTTGTTGCGGACCCTACGGGTTCGAGAACTATGTAGACATGACCTAGAACTATTCTTGGTCAATAACCAATAGCGGGACCTGGATGCCCATATTGGCTCCTACATATTCTACGAAGATCTTTATCGGTCAAACCGCATAACAACATACGTTGTTCCCTTTGTCATCGGTATGTTACTTGCCCGAGATTCGATCGTCGGTATCCAATACCTAGTTCAATCTCGTTACCGGCAAGTCTCTTTACTCGTTCTGTAATACATCATCTCACAACTAACTTATTAGTTGCAATGCTTGCAAGGCTTATATGATGTGCATTACCGAGAAGGCCTAGAGATACCTCTCCGACAATCGGAGTGACAAAACCTAATCTCGAAATACGCCAACCCAACAAGTACCTTTGGAGACACCTGTAGTACTCCTTTATAATCACCCGATTACGTTGTGACGCTTGGTAGTACCAAAGTGTTCCTCCGTAAACGGAGTTGCATAATCTCATAGTTACAGGAACATGTATGGGTCATGAAGAAAGCATTAACAACATACTAAACGATCAAGTGTTAAGCTAACGGAATGGGTCATGTCAATCAGATCATTCTCCTAATGATGTGATCCCGTTAATCAAATGACAACTCATGTCTATGGTTAGGAAACATAACCATCTTTGATTAACGAGCTAGTCAAGTAGAGGCATACTAGTGACACTGCTGTTTGTCTATGTATTCACACATGTATTATGTTTCCGGTTAATACAATTCTAGCATGAATAATAAACATTTATCATGAAATAAGGAAATAAATAATAACTTTATTATTGCCTCTAGGGCATATTTCCTTCAGTCTCCCACTTGCACTAGAGTCAATAATCTAGTTCACATCATCATGTGATTCAACACTAATATTCACATCTCGTATGTGATTAACACCCATAGTTCACATCATCATGTGACCAACACCCAAAGGGTTTACTAGAGTCAATAATCTAGTTCACATCGCTATGTGATTAACACCCAAAGAGTACTAAGGTATGATCATGTTTTGCTCGTGAGAGAAGCTTAGTCAACGGGTACATCACATTCGTGAGCCGTATCTATTTTGCAAATATTCTATGTCTACAATGCTCGCACGGAGCTACTCTAGCTAATTGCTCCCACTTTCAATATGTATCCAGATTGAGACTTAGAGTCATCTGGATCAGTGTAAAAGCTTGCATCGATGTTACTCTTTACGACGGGCTCTTTTATCACCTCCATAATCGAGAAATATTTCCTTAGTCCTCACTAAGGATGTTTTGACCAATGTCCAAGGATCTACTCCTAGATCACTATTGTATTCCCTTGCCAAATTCAGAGCAAGGTATATAATAGGTCCTGGTACACAGCATAGCATACTTTATAGAACCTATGATCTGAGGCATAGGGAATGACTTTCATTCTCTTTTCTATTTTCTGCCGTGGTCGGGATTTGAGTCTTACTCAATTTCACACCTTTGCAACACAGGCAAGAACTCTTTCTTTGACTGCTCCATTTTGAACTACTTCAAAATCTTGTCAAGGTATGTATTCATTGAAAAACTTATCAAGCGCCTTGATCTATCTCTATAGATCTTGATGCTCAATGTAAGCAGCTTCACCGAGGTCTTTCTTTGAAAAACTCCTTTCAAATACTCCTTTATGCTTTGCGAATAATTCTACATTATTTCCGATCAACAATATGTCATTCACATATACTTATCGTAAATGCTGTAGTGCTCCCACTCACTTTCTTGTAAATACAGTGCTTCTCCAAAAGTCTCAGATAAAACCATATGCTTTGATCACACTATCAAAGCGCTTATTCCAACTCCGAGATGCTTGCACCGGTCCATAGATGGATCATTGGAGCTTGCACATTTTGTTAGCTCCTTTAGGATTGACAAAACCTTCTGGTTGCATCATATACAACTCTTCTTTAATAAATCCATTAAAGAATGTAGTTTTGACATCCATTTGCCAGATTTCATAAAATGTGGCAATTGCTAACATGATTCGGACAGACTTAAGCATCGCTACAGCTTGAGAAAATCTCATTGTAGTCAACACCTTGAACTTGTCGAAAACCTTTTGTGACAAGTCGAGCTTTGTAGATAGTAACACTACTATCTGTGTCCGTCTTCCTCTTGAAGATCCATTTATTTAAACATGGCTTGCTGATCATCGATCAAGTCAATCAAAGTCCATACTTTGTTCTTATACATGGATCCTATCTCAGATTTCATGGCCTCAAGCCATTTTCATGGAATCTGGGCTCATCATCGCTTCCTCATAGTTCGTAGGTTCATCATGGTCTAGTAACATGACTTCCGAACATGATTACCGTATCACTGGTGCGGATCTTACTCGAAGACCCACGAGGTTTGGTAGCAACTTGATCTGAAGTTTCATGATCATCATCATTAACTTCCTCACTAATTGGTGTAGGAATCACCAGAACTGATTTCTGTGATGAACTACTTTCCAATAAGGGAGAAGGTACAATTACCTCATCAAGTTCTACTTTCCTCCCACTCACTTCTTTCGAGAGAAACTTCTTCTCTAGAAAGGATCCATCTTAGCAACGAATAACTTGCCTTCGGATCTGTGATAGAAGGTGTACCCAATAGTTACCTTTGGGTATTCTATGAAGACGCACTTCTCCGATTTGGGTTCGAGCTTATCAGTTGAAAACTTTTTCACATAAGCATCACAACTCCAAACTTTAAGAAACGACAGCTTAGGTTTACTGCTAAACCATAGTTCATACGGTGTCATCTCAACGGATTTAGATGGTGCCCTATTAAACGTGAATGCAGCTGTCTCTAATGCATAACCCAAAACGATAGTGGTAAATCGGTAAGATACATCATAGATTGCACCATATCCAATAAAGAGCGGTTATGACGTTCGGACACACCATTATGCTGTGGTGTTCCAGGTGGCGTGAGTTGCGAAACTATTTCACATTGTTTCAAATGAAGACCAAACTCGCAACTCAAATATCTTTCCTCTGCGATCATATCGTAGAAACTTTTTATTTTCTTGTTACGATGATTCTTCACTTCACTCTGAAATTCTTTGAACTTTTTCAAATGTTTCAGACTTGTGTTTCATCAAGTAGATATACCCATATCTGCTCAAATCATCTTGTGAAGGTCGAAAATAACGATACTTGCCACGAGCATCAACACTCATTGGATCGCATACATCGGTATGTATTATTTCCAATAAGTCAAGAGCTTGTTCCATTGTTCCGAGAACGGAGTTTTAGTCATCTTGCCCAAAAGGCACGGTTCGCAAGCATCAAATGATTCATAATCAAGTGATTCCAAAATCCATCAAGATGGAGTTTCTTCATGCGCTTTACACCAATATGACCTAAACGGCAGTGCCACAAATAAGTTGCACTATCATTATTAACTTTGCATCTTTTGGTTTCAATATTATGAATATGTGTATCATACGATCGAGATCCAACGAACCATTTTCATTGGGTGTGTAACCATATAAGGTTTTATTCATGTAAATGAACAACAATTTATTCTCTTACTTAAATGAATAATCAGATTGCAATAAACATGATCAAATCATATTTATGCTCAACACCAAATAACACTTATTTAGGTTCCACACTAATCCCGAAAGTATAGGAGTGTGCGATGATGATCATATCAATCTTGGAACTACTTCCAACACTCATCGTCACTTCCCTTCAACTAGTTTCGCTTATTCAGAACTCCTGTTTGAGTTACTAATCTTAGCAACCGAACAAGTATCAAATACTAGGGGCTACTATAAACACTAGTAAAGCACACATCAATAACCTGTATATCAAATATACCCTTGTTCACTTTGCCATCCTTCTTATCCACCAAATATTTGGGGTATTCCGCTTCAAAGGACCATTTCCTATGCAGTGTAAGTACTCAGCCTCGTGCTTAGGTCTAGACTTGGGCTTCTTCACTCGAGCAGCAACTTGCTTGCCGTTCCTTTTGAAGTTCCCTTCTTCCTTTGCCATTTTCCTTGAGACTAGTGGTCTTGTCAACCATCAACACTTGATGTTTTTCTTGATTTCTACCTTCGCCGATTTTAGCATCGCGAAGAGCTCGAGAATCTTTTTCGTCATCCCTTGCATACTATAGTTCATCACGAAGTTCTACTAACTTAGTGATGGTGACTAGAGAATTCTGTCAATCACTATCTTATCCGGAAGATTAACTCCCACTTGATTCAAGCGATTGAAGTACTCGGATAATCTGAGCACATGCTCACTAGTTGAGCGATTCTCCTCCATCTTTTAGCTATAGAACTTGTTGGAGACTTCATATCTCTCAACTCGGTATTTGCTTGAAATATTAACTTCAATTCCTGGAACATCTCATATGGTCCATGACGCTCAAAACGCCTTTGAAGTCCCGATTCTAAGCCGTTAAGCATGGTGCACTAAACTATCAAGTAGTCATCATATTGAGCTAGCCAAACGCTCATAACGTATGCATCCGCTCCTGCAATAGGTCTGTCACCTAGCGGTGCATCAAGGACATAATTCTTACAGGCAGCAATGAGGATAAACCTCAGATCACGGATCCAATCCGCAATATTGCTACTAACATTTTTCAATACAATTTTCTAGGAACATATATAAAAACATAGGGAAGCAACAACGCGAGCTATTGATCTACAACATAATTTGCAAAATACTACCAGGACTAAGTTCATGATAAATTAAAGTTCAATTAATCATATTACTTAAGAACTCCCACTTAGATAGACATCTCTCTAGTCATCTAAGTGATTACGTGATCCAAATCAACTAAACCATGTCCGATCATCACGTGAGATGGAGTAGTTTCAATGGTGAACATCACTATGTTGATCATATCTACTATATGATTCACGCTCGACCTTTCGGTCTCCGTGTTCCGAGGCCATATCTGTTATATGCTAGGCTCGTCAAGTTTAACCTGAGTATTCTGCGTGCGCAACTGTTTTGCACCCGTTGTATTTGAACGTAGAGCCTATCACACCCGATCATCACGTGGTGTCTCAAAGACGAAGAACTTTCGCAACGGTGCATACTCAGGGAGAACACTTCTTGATAATTTTGGTGAGAGATCATCTTATAATGCTACCGTCAATCAAAGCAAGATAAGATGCATAAAGGATAAACATCACATGCAATCAATATAAGTGATATGATATGGTCATCATCATCTTGTGCTTGTGATTCCATCGCCAAGCACCGCCATGATCACCATCGCCACCGCGCGACACCTTGATCTCCATCGTAGCATCGTTGTCGCCTCGCCAACTATTGCTTCTACGACTATCGCTACTCCTTAGTGATAAAGTAAAGCAATTACATGGCGCTTGCATTTCATACAATAAAGCGACAACCATATGGCTCTCGCCATTGCCGATAACTCGTTACAAAACATGATCATCTCATACAATAAAATATAGCATCACGCCTTGACCATATCACATCACAACATGCCCTGCAAAAACAAGTTAGACGTCCTCTACTTTGTTGTTGCAAGTTTTACGTGGCTGCTACGGGCTGAGCAAGAACCGTTTTACCTACGCATCAAAACCACAACGATAGTTTGTCAAATAGACTCGTTTTAACCTTCTCAAGGACCGGGCGAGTCATACTCGATTCAACTAAAGTGAGAGAGCAGACACCCGCGGTCACCTTTAAGCAACGAGTGCTCGAGCGGTGAAACCAGTCTCGCGTAAGCGCACGCGTAATGTCGGTCCGGCCGCTTCATCTCACAATACCGCTGAACCAAAGTATGACATGCTGGTAGGCAGTATGACTTGTATCGCCCACAACTCACTTGTGTTCTACTCGTGCACATGACATCAACGCATAAAACCAGGCTCGGATGCCACTGTTGGGGAACGAGTAATTTCAAAAATTTTCCCACGATCACGCAAGACCATGGTGATGGCATAGCAACGAGAGGGGAGAGTGTCCGTCCACGCACTCGTGAGACCGAAAGCGAAGCGTTATAACAACGCGGTTGATGTAGTCGACGCCTCCACGATCCGACCGATCCAAGCACCGAACGCACGGCACCTCCGAGTTCGCACACGCTCAGCTCGATGACGATCCCGGACTCCGATCCAGCAAAGTGTCGGGATGAGTTCCACAAGACGACGGCGTGGGACGATATTGATGCTCCACCGACGCAGGGCTTCGCCTAAGCTCCATGACGATATGACTTCTCGGCGCAGGCTTCTCCTAAGCTCTGCGACGATATGACCAAGTGGAATATGGTGGAAGGGGCACCGCACACGGCTAAGGCAAGATCCAGAGATCAACTTGTGTGTCCATGAGGTGCCCCTGCCCCTCAGATATAAAGGAGGGAGGGAGGAGGAGGCCGCCCTTAGGAGGGCGCGCCATGGTGGGAGTCCTACTAGGACTCCCTAGTCCTAGTAGGATTCCACCTCCTTGTTGGAGTAGGAGAGGGGAAAGAGGGGAGAAGGAGAAGGAAGGGGGGCGCCCTTGTCCAGTCGGACTGAGGGGGCGCAGGCCTCCTCCTTTGGCCTTTCTCCTCTATTCCCGTATGGCCCAATAAGGCCCATATACTCCCGGCGAATTCCATAACTCTCCGGTACTCGAAAAATACCGAATCATTCGAACCTTTCCGAACTCCGAATATAGTCGTCCAATATATCGATCTTTACGTCTCGACCATTTCGAGACTCCTCGTCATGTCCCCGATCTCATCGGGACTCGAACTCCTTGGTACATCAAAACTCATAAACTCATAATATATCCGCATCGAAACCTTGCGTGCGGACCCTACGGGTTCGAGAACTATGTAGACATGACCTAGAACTATTCTTGGTCAATAACCAATAGCGGGACCTGGATGCCCATATTGGCTCCTACATATTCTACGAAGATCTTTATCGGTCAAACCGCATAACAACATACGTTGTTCCCTTTGTCATCGGTATGTTACTTGCCCGAGATTCGATCGTCGGTATCCAATACCTAGTTCAATCTCGTTACCGGCAAGTCTCTTTACTCGTTCCGTAATACATCATCTCGCAACTAACTTATTAGTTGCAATGCTTGCAAGGCTTATATGATGTGCATTACCGAGAAGGCCTAGAGATACCTCTCCGACAATCGGAGTGACAAAACCTAATCTCGAAATACGCCAACCCAACAAGTACCTTTGGAGACACCTGTAGTACTCCTTTATAATCACCCGATTCGTTGTGACGCTTGGTAGTACCAAAGTGTTCCTCCGTAAACGGAGTTGCATAATCTCATAGTTACAGGAACATGTATGGGTCATGAAGAAAGCATTAACAACATACTAAACGATCAAGTGTTAAGCTAACGGAATGGGTCATGTCAATCAGATCATTCTCCTAATGATGTGATCCCGTTAATCAAATGACAACTCATGTCTATGGTTAGGAAACATAACCATCTTTGATTAACGAGCTAGTCAAGTAGAGGCATACTAGTGACACTCTGTTTGTCTATGTATTCACACATGTATTATGTTTCCGGTTAATACAATTCTAGCATGAATAATAAACATTTATCATGAAATAAGGAAATAAATAATAACTTTATTATTGCCTCTAGGGCATATTTCCTTCAGTCGTGTGCTGGTGACTTGGGTGCTTCCTCCTCTGATCGAGGCAACGGCCTTCGTTTGGGGTAGCTTTTGGAGGGGCGTTCGAGTTCATACTCTTCGGCTGCAAGGACTTCAGTCCATCTATCAGCTAGCAGGTCTTGGTCAGCTCTAAGCTGTTGCCGCTTTTTCTTGAGGCTGCTTGCTGTGGCTATAAGCCTGCGTTTGAAACGCTCCTGTTTGGCAGGATCCTCAGGCACGACAAATTCGGCGTCGTCGAGCCTTGCCTCATCTTCGGAGGGAGGCGCATAATTATCGCCCTCGACCTCTCTTTTCGCCAGACCGCCCAGACGGACTTTCTTCTCCTCCTCCGCGCTGAGTCCTGCTGGAGGGGTTGTCTTCGATCTTGTCCGGGGTGTTATTATCTCCAAAGTGCGGAATCACCGCTTTTGCTTTGTGGCGGGATTTAGAGCGGCGCCGCCGACGTCGGGCGCTTCGTTGCTTTTTGAGGGTCATCCTCCGTTGTTCCATCGTCGTTCCCATCTTTTGGGATATCCACCATGTATATGTCGGTTGACGAGGTGGCCTTCCAAAGGCTCTCGTAGGCGCTGGGTCTTGGTAAATCTCCGACATCGTCGTCCATACCGTCGATGTCTTGGTCGAAGTCGAGCATGTCGGTTAAATCATCGGCGATGGCTACAAAGTGGGTGGTGGGTGGGCGTTGAATTTCTTCGTCATCCGCATCCCAACCTTCCTGTCCGTAGTCCGCCAGGCTCTCCGGATAAAGAGAGAGACTTTAGTGAATTCAGGATGTCACCAAAGGGCGAGTCTTTGAAAGATGTCATGTAGTGAACTCCATGACCGGCGCCCAATCGATTGGCGGGGCGCGGAGGTTGAGTCCGGGAGGAGTCCGCACCCTAGAGTCGAGGTCTTCATAAGGACAGTGGATGGAGTTGGCTCAATCACCGTAGAGATTAGTAGCCTCGAGGCGGTGTCCAACCACTCGCCCTCGATCGGGGAATCCGCCCGGATTAAGGGTCGGAGCGGATCTTTGGTGCGGCCTCTAGGGCCTTTGTTCGCCACTGAGCTAGATCATGCCCATCGAGACAAGGCGGCACGCTGGCTACGGCTCGAATCCGTCAAGATCAAGTCTCCGCGGATATCGGCCGATAGTTCAAACTTCCAAATCTGACCTGATGGCAGGGGCGTAGCTTCGATCTGCTCCAGATGGCTGCTTAATTGCCCGCAGTGCAAAGCCGCCGAATCGAAGATCTGTCCGGGAGAAAAGTCTCACCCTAGACCGCGTCGTTGTTGATGATCGAAGGAGCCATCGGGCCCTATCGGTGACGACACGAGGAACTCTCAATGAAAGCACCAATGTCGTGTCAAAACCGCGGATCTCGGTAGGGGGTCCCAAACTGTGCGTCTAGGCGGATGGTAACAGGAGACAAGGGACACGATGTTTTTACCAGGTTCGGGCCCTCTCGATGGAGGTAATACCCTACCCCTGCTTGATTAATATTGATGATATGGGTAGTACAAGAGTAGATCTACCACGAGATCAAGGAGGCTAAACCCTAGAAGCTAGCCTATGGTATGATTGTTGTTCTTTCCTCGGACTAAAACCCTCCAGTTTATATAGACACCGGATAGGTTAGGGTTACACAGAGCCGGTTACAATGGTAGGAGATCTACATATCCGTATCGCCAAGCTTGCCTTCCACGCCAAGGGAAGTCCCATCCGGACACGGGACAAAGTCTTCAATCTTGTATCTTCATAGTCTTGGAGTCCGGCCGTGACGATAGTCCGGCTATCCGGACACCCCCTAGTCCGGGACTCCCTCAATGGTGATGATGATGGTGATGTTGATGAAGACGATCACCGTGGCGATGATTCCCCTCCCGATGGCACTCCGGTGCCACCAAGAGAGAGGAGGAGAGGTTCTCCCCCTTGTGCTTCCTCCTCCATGGCCTCCACCCTCTGGTCCTTGGCCATCATGATGATGAAGACCCCTCCGGGATACTCCTCCATGGCCACCGGTGATGATGGCCCCCTCCGGCAGGGTGCCAGAGAGGGCCTAGATTGATTTCTCGTGGCTACAGAGGCTTGCGGTGGCGGAACTCCCGATCTAATCTTCTTTCTGGATGTTTTACGGTACGAGAGTATATATGGGTGCAGGAGGTACGTCGGTGGACTTCCGGGCTGGCCACGAGGTAGGGGGCGCGCCCCCCACCCTCGTGGGCAGCCCGAGACTCCACTGGTGAGCTTCCGGTACTCCATGGGCTTCTTCTGGTCCAAAAATAGGTTCCGTGGAGTTTCAGGTCTCTTGGACTCCGTTTGATATTCCTTTTCTTCGAAACACTGAAATAGGCTAAAAACAGCAATTCTGGGCTGGGCCTCCGGTTAATAGGTTAGTCCCAAAAATAATATAAAAGTGGAAAATAAAGCCCAATATTGCCCGAAACAGTAGATAATATAGCATGGAGCAATCAAAAATTATAGATACGTTGGATTCGTATCAGGCATCCCCAAGCTTAATTCCTGCTCGTCCTCGAGTAGGTAAATGATAAAAAATATTTTTTGATGCGGAATGCTAGTAAGTGCTTAAGTTTGATCAATGATAATTCCAATCACTTTTTCTAGCATCATTACATATCATAACTATAGCTCATCTCATAAAACTTTTCATGATCAAGTAACAATCTAATCACAATGTCTAGCATGGTTCAGAAACTTCATTGAGAACTAACAAACTATAATCTCAGTCATTGAAGCAATTGCAATTTATCATAACATCAGAAAGAGTCAAAAAATAGAGCTTTTCAGCAAGTCCACATACTCAACTATCATATAGTCTTCTACAATTGCTAACACTCACGCAATACTTGTGGTTATGGAGTTTCATGGGACCTTTGAGAAAGATAGGGGCTTATTGTATTGCCTCCCAACGTGTTCACCTTTAGTTGATGTCAACAATAATAGCCCATGCTAACTTACATCCAATTGGATATATATATCATGATCTTTCAAACACGAAGAGCTTGCCAAAGGATAAAATGAAAAAGGGAAAGGTGAGGATCACCTTGACTCAAGCATAAAGTAAAAACATAAAGTAAAAGATAGGCCCTTCGCAGAGGGAAGCAGAGGTTGTCATGCGCTTTTAAGATTGGATGCACAAAATCTCAATGTGAAAGAACGTCACTTTATATTGCCCCTTGTGATATGAACCTTTATTATGCAGTCCGTCGCTTTTATTACTTCCACATCACAAGATCGTATAAAGCTTATTTCTCCAACACCAATCAATCATACATATTTAGAGCAATTTTTATTGCTTTGCACCGATGACAACTTACTTGAAGGATCTTACTCAATCCATAGGTAGATATGGTGGACTCTCATGGAAAAACTGGTTTAAGGATTTTGGAAGCACAAGTAGTATCTCTACTTGGTGCTGAGAATTTTGGCTAGCATGAGGGGGAAAGGCAAGCTCAGTATGTTTGGAAGGTCAATGACAATATACATTAACTGAGATGTCGGAAAACATAAACCATTACGTTGTCTTCCTTGTCCAACGTCAACTCTTTTAGCATGTCATACTTAATGACTGCTTCACAATCATAAAAGATGTCCAAGATAATATATCTATATGTGAACCTCTCTTTCCTTATTACTTCCTATTAATTGCAACGATGACCAAAACTACGTTTGACAGCTCTCAATAACTTTTATGCCTCACACTTTCTATGTGTGAAGTCATCACTAACCATGTTATAAGCATATGAAACATATATAAATTCAGGTTTATGACATTCAATTTATTCAACCATTTACTCATAGGATATACATGAAGCACATGAGCAATTGACAAACTACTCCAGAAGATATGAGTGAAGAGCACTGAGTAGTCAAACAATTAACTAGCCATGGGAGGGTCCCTTTTTTTCAATTCAATAATTTAGATCCAATGATTTTATTCAAACAACAAGTAAAACAAAATAAAATGACATTGCAAGGATAGCACAACTCATGTGAAGAAGCAAAAACTTAGACTCAACCGATACTAACCGATAGTTGTTGAAGAGAAAAGGTGGGATGCCTAACGGGGCATCCCCAAGCTTAGATGCTTGAGACTTCTTGGAATATTATCTTGGGGTGCCTTGGGCATCCCCAAGCTTGAACTTTTATATCTCCTTAATTCCTCTCATATCATGGCTTCTCTTTTTATCAAAAGCTTCATCCACACCAAACTCAACAAGAACTCGTGAGATAGGTTAGTATATGTTAACAAGACCGGTAATCACTATTGCAATTTCATATGAGGGAGAGGCATAAGCTAACATACTTTCTCTACTTGGATCATATGCACTTATGATTGGAACTCTAGCAAGCATCCGCAACTACTAAAGATCATTAAGGTAAAACCCAACCATAGCATTAAAGCATCAAGTCCTCTTTATTCCCATACGCAACAATCCCTCTTACTCGGGTTTGTGTTTCAGTCACTCACCAACCCATTATAAGTGAATCATGAACGTATTGCAACACCCTACAGCGGGAATCCATCACGCTTGCGCGACACGGAGGGCACCATAGGACAGCACCAAAATAAAACATACAACTCATACCAATCTAGATCATCAATCAACCCAAAGACAAAAGATATCTACTCAAAACATCATAAGATGGCAACACATCATTGGATCATAATATGTGGTATAAAGCACCATGTTCAAGTAGGGATTACAGCGGGGTGCGGGAGAGTGGACCGCGTAAAAGAGATGAGGATGGTGATGTTGATGAAGACGAATGTTGGGGATACAACTACTGAGTGTGGACCGCCCCGGAAGGGCCGGTTTACCCTCGTTCATGATCCAGGCCCATATAGAAGCCTGGAGCCCAGAGGCGAATTAAAGTCCATGTATGTAAACCGCCTTAGTATTGTAGCTTGTGTTGTAAGACAAGAAAGGAGAGATCAAGCCGGACTCTTGTATGAGCCGGATTGGGACTCTGTAGACCGACCGGGCGTCAACCCGTGTATATAAGGGGACGACCCGGCGGCGAAGTTAGGAGAGAGGATTCGAGGCTAAGGAAAGCTATTGCTCCCTAGTCGTGAAACCATATCAATCACATCACAACTAGACGTAGGTTTTACCTTCATCGAAGGGCGAACCATATAATTCCGTGTCTTGTGTCCGCTTTAACCCCTCTAGGTAAACCCGCACGATGGCCCTACAACTAAGTCCTTTCATGAGGACATCCGCCGTGACAATTCCACGACAGTTGGCGCCACCGTGGGGCTATCGCACGATGGTTTGATGATCTTAGAGGGCAAGTTCGAAGGACTCGAAGGCTATCTGATGGGCGGATGACTAAGAGTCGTCATGCAAGCTCTACATCGACGATGCGGATTGGGCCCCGAGGCGGCTCGCTTGAGTACTGGTACGGGTCCCCTTTGGCGGCATACACGTGTTCATCGGCAAGATTGGCGAAGTCGGGGCTGGGCGGACGTCTGCACCGACCTCGTCGAGACAGCTCAGCGGGCGAAGAAGAGTCCTGCCCAGCTAAACCGGCGGTCAAGCATGTTTTCGTGGGAGTCGCCCACGGAGGTTACGAGGCGGATCGGCATCTGGTGATTTAAAGCGCCGTTTACTCTGGCGATTTAATCGTCGGCCGAGAAACCGAGTCTTTATACCAGCTGCAGGATGGCGGATCGGGGCTGTTCCGACGGTGAGAGTATTCCGGACCCTTCGATCTACCCAACCGGGTTGGGGTCTTCATGGCGATGCAGGAGGCGCTTCACTCTTGACATGGCGCCTGGTCGCCGGTTCAACAATGTGATGGCAGCCGGGCGGAGGCCTGTCGCCCACCGCTCAAGTTTTGTCGAGCTTTTCGACGCATTGGCGGTGCTCATGGCGGAAGCTAATCCACCGGATCAGACCTGCACAACGCGGAGATTGCAAAGGTGAGGAACAGATCACTAAGGCTAAAGCGGACTGGCGGCGCGGACGAACGGATGGCGATGGAACGAGCCGCTTTGGATCTGTGAGCTTATAGGCTCAGCCGACCAGAGCGCATCACGAAGTCATGAAAAGGAAGTACAGGTCCCGTTTACCTTCAGTTTTGAGGTAGGGAGCTTTTCAATACCAGAGGAGCAGGGACCGATAACCCGCCGCCGTTGGTAAACCGGCGGAAGCACTGGGACGGCCGCACAGTTCAGCCCGTGTGGTAGATCTACCTCGCCATCATACCGGTGCGCCCGGACCGTCTGCAGACACCTCCGGTCACTACTCCAACCCGATGGATAATCTTGTGGCGGCTGCGGCGCGGTTGGAGGCGATTCAATTGAAGGCGATTCACCACAGCGGTGGAGACACGCGGGTTAAGGAACTCCTCGGGGCGGCCTGGCTCGGAAGAAGCGTACTCGTGCAGTCGGGATCGGATCCACTCCACCCCCGCCCGAGCCGAGCTATAGCCGACAGCGTCGACGAACCGGCCGTATCAAGCAATGCGCAGCGTGGTCCGCTTCGTGGCAACAATCCGGCGGGCGGCTTTGAAGATGCTCAAGTGGTAGTGGACGCGCCCGGCACGAGGGAGGCCGAGTTAGCAGCACAAGCAGAGGACCATCCGCGCGCGGTTCGTCTGACCATCTTGAACCAGGGTCACGCTCGGCTCTTTGGGGTGCCTTGCCTCGCCCCCGCTTTACATAGCGTCGCTTGCCCAAGGACTTTAAGGGCCCGCAAGGTGCCAAATTATCCGCCGACTTGGCTCGAGGCGTGGATAGAAAGCTACGAGATGGCCATGGAGATGCTAGACGTGGATGAAGCCGCATGTGCAAAGTACTTCACAATGATTTGGAAGGTACGGCCCGGACTTGGTTGAAAAACTTGCCGCCCAACTCTATCAGCTCGTGGACCCGATTGCGAACCGGTTCATCCAAAATTTCAAAGACACTGTAAACAGCCCATATCGTGGTGGATCGGCAGCTTGTGTCCGGCGGAGGGAGAGTCTACAACCCATTGGGCGCGCGCGTTTGGAAGTTTACATTCTTCGACGGATCAACCCTGATTCCGCGATCGACCTTGGAAGCCAATTGCGGTTTGAGCCATTGAAATTGAAGCTGGGTCGCATGAAGCGTTTTTGCCATGACATGGGCACTCTAATGGGCGTTACGGTAAAGTACGCTGATTACGATAGTACCAAGGATCCCGAATCTGAGAATGATGAAGTGGGAAGGGAAAGCAGAGCGGCAACTCGAGGGCCAGCAGCATCATTCGGCAGCAATGGAGGAACAAGCGTAAAGTTTAACGGCAACATGGGCTTTGTGGCTAACACCAATGCGCAGGACAAGGGTCAGTGGCAGGGGTAGGCAGATCAAACCGGGGCGGTCACAATCCGGATCGTTTGAATTTCATATTGAATCAACCTTGTCCGAAGCATGGGACGAAGGAGGTACCGGCGAACCACCTTTGGAAGGATTGTTATATTATGCAGGAGTTCAAAAACTCCAACTCTTTCCGGTATGATCAAGGGCCCGGTGGCGGGTCAGGGTCCGCCCCGGGTTATGGTGGAGGAAATTCCGGCCCAGGATTCGGTGGTAATCCGGGCGGGCAAGGCAATCAGAATAATCAAGGTAATCGAGCAATCGAGAACCAAGGGGCTACAATCAACAACAGCAGCAATCGGGTTATCGAGCAACCCAAAGCGGTTGAATGGTGGACGATACCACGTCTTTACCACCAGCTTGGACCGACGAGACCGAAAACTTGAAGCGGGCGGTCGGTGTTGTTGAACGGCTGCGCCGCATTACCTACGCTGGTCCGAGCAGCCGATTGTGTGGAGCAGAGAGGACCATCCTCCCCGGGTTTACAATCCGGGTCAGTTAGCCCTGGTGGTGGCACCCCAGGTAGGAGGGTACAAGTTTACCAAGGTTCTTATGGATGGAGGAAGCAGCATCAACATCCTGTACTACGAGACTTTCCGGCGTATGGGGCTAACAGATAGGCATCTTAGGCCATCCAGCACAATGTTTCACGGAGTGGTGCCTGGTAAGTCGGCGTACCCGGTCGGTAAGATAGCTCTGGAGGTGACCTTTGGAGACGAACATGACTCCAGAACAGAAACGTTGACATTTGAGGTGGTGAAAATTCAAAGCCCTTACCACGCCCTCTTTGGGCGGCCGGCTTATGCTAAGTTCATGGCACGGCCCTGTTATGTTTACTTACAGCTGAAAATGCCGGGTCACAAAGGAACGATAACGGTTCATGGAGCCGCGGATCGCTCCGAGTGCGAGGAAGGTGATGCGACTTCGCAGAGTCGGTTTGTGCCACGGAAGAATTAAAGTATTATAAAGATAATGTTGATCCGGCGGATATGACCCTTTGAAGAAGCCAACTACTGAGCATGATCCGGACTTGAAGTTCAAATCGGCGGCTGAGACGAAGCTTGTTGATTTTGTGCCCGGCGATTCGTCCAAGCAGTTCACCATCAGTGCCAACCTGGATCCTAAATAGGAAAGCGCGCTCATCGAGTTCATCCGTGAGAACCGGGACATTTTTGCATGGAAGCCTTCTGACATGCCAGGTGTACCGAGGGAACTCGCTGAGCACACTCTTAACGTTGACCCGAAATACAAACCGGTAAAACAGTTTCTTCGCCGGTTTAATGAGGAAAGGCGCAAGGCCATCGGAGAAGAAGTTGCTAGGCTTTTGGCAGCAGGGTTTATCGTCAAGTCTTTCATCCAGAGTGGCTTGCTAACCGGTTTTGGTCCTTAAGAAGAATGGCACTTGGCGATAATGCGTGGATTACAGATCTTAACAAAGCTTGTCCGCAGATCCTTTCGCCCCCCCGCATTGACGGATCATTGATGCAGCGGCGGGTTGTGAGCGCTTGAGCTTTCGGATGCGTATTCGGTTATCATCAGATTAAGATGGCGGTTAAGGACCAGGAGAAAGCGGCGTTTATCACCCCTTTTGGAGCCTACGCTATGTGTCCATGCCTTTTGGGCTCAAGAGCGCCCAAGCAACTTATCGGCGTTGCATGTAATTGTTTGCATGAACAGATCGGCCGTAATGTGCACGCTTATGTAGATGATATCGTGGTGAAATCAAGGCAGAAGGAAACATTGATTGAGGATTTAAAGGAAACCTTTGACAACTTGCGGGTGTACAAGATGATGCTCAACCCGCCAAGTGCGTCTTTGGTGTTCGGCGAGCAAATTGTTGGGTTTTTCGTGTCCAACCGGGGATTGAGGCTAATCCGGAGAAGATTACAGCTATCACCTCCTTAGCTAAGCCAAAGTGCATCAACGATGTCCAACGTTTGGCAGGCAATTGCTGCGCTAAGCGGTTTATCGATCGCCTAGAGAGAAGGCCATTCCTTTGTACGAGATCTTTGAAGAAGACGGATCAATTAAATGCGAGCTCAGCGGCCGATGAGGCATTGGAGGATTTAAAGCGGCAGTAGCCAACCCGCCGTTCTTGCTGCCCCTATTGATGAGGAGCCGCTCTGTTATATGTTGTTGCTAATGCCGAGGCGGTGAGTGTAGCCATTGTGGTGGAGCGCAAGGAGGCGGGGAAGGAGTATCCGGTTTAGCGCCGATTTACTACATCAGCGAGGTTCTCATCGAATCTAAACAAAGATATCCACATTGGCGTAAGCTGGTATATGGAGTTTTTATGGCAAGCGGAAGCTGAAGCAATATTTCCAAGGGCACCCCATCACAAGTGGTCGATTCGGCTCCTTGGGCGATATCATCTTGAACCGGAAGCGATCGGCGGATTGCTAAGTGGGCTATAGAACTTGGGCATACGGTTTAAAGTATGTGCCCGGACGGCCGTAAAATCTCGTGCAATGGTGGATTTCATTAATGATTGGACGGAGTTGTAAGCGCGGAAGAGAAGCCGGATCACACCTATTGGACCATCCATTTTGATGGGTCCAGCAATTGGAGGGCTCGGGGCTGGAGTCGTGATTAACTCCCCACGAGGTGACAAGTTCTGTTATGTTCTCCGCCTAATGTTCCCTTGTACTAACAATGCAGCTGAGTATGAAGCTTTGCTCCATGGTCTCCGGATGGCCAAGGAAATGAATCTCAGCGGGTTAAATGCTTTGGTGACTCGGACTTGGTGGCCCGGCAAGTATCCGGCACTTGGGACTCAAAGATCCACTCATGGCTGCATATCGTCGGGAAGTGGATGTTGTTGCAGGACATTTTAAAGGATATCGGTGGACCATGTGGATCGTCGGAAGAAGCAAGCGGTGATGCTTTGAGCCGGCTGGGTTCCCAGCCGTAAACCGGTCCCGCCTAATGTTTTCCTTGATGTGCTGCACAAACCGCCGATTAAGCTTCGTGATGAAATTGATTTGGCTATCCCGGATCCGGAGGCTCAATTGGTGGCGGCCTTGCATGTCATTCGGATTGACGCCCCTTATTTGGCATACATGAACCGGGCGAAGTTACAGAGGATGAGACGTTGGTCCGGCAGATAGTTCGGCGGTCTAAGTCTATGACCATTGTTAATGGCGAGTTGCACCGTCGCAGTGTGTCAGGGGCGTTTCAGCGTTGTGTGTCCCCTGAAGAGGGCTGTGAGGTATTGCGAGAGATTCATGAAGGGGATTGTGGTCACCACGCCGGTTCAAAATCCCGGGTGGCCAAAGCATTCCGCCATGGTTTCTATTGGTTGACTGCCCATGCTGATGCGGAGGATCTGGTCCGACGATGTGATGGTTGCCAAAAGTTCTCCAGACGTGCTCATGTGCCAGCCCAAGAATTGAGGATGATTCCAATTACTTGGCCGTTTGCGACTTGGGGGCTGGATATGGTTGGACCTTTCAAAAGGTCCAAGGACAAAAAGACCCACCTGTTGGTAGCCGTGGATAAATTTACCAAGTGGGTCGAGGCGAGCCTGTTAGCAAGTGTGATGCGCCACGGCGGTTCAGTTCATCAAACGGGTGATTTTCCGGTTTGGGTTTCACACAAGTATCATCACGGACAATGGCACCAATTTGTCCAAAGGAGCTATGAAGGAATTTTGTGAACGAGAGCACATCCGGCTTGATGTTTCTTCCGTAGCCCACCCGCAATCCAATGGTCAAGCGGAACGAGCTAATCAGGAAATTTTGAAAGGTATCAAACCCCGGCTTATGGTCCCTTTAGAGAGGACGCCGGGTTGTTGGGTGGAAGAGCTACCATCGGTGATATGGAGTATAAACACTACCCCAACCGATCCACTTTGGATACACGCCGTTCTTTATGGTCTATGGAGCGGAGGCGGTCCTTCCCGATGATAACCGCCACGATTCGCCTCGAGTAGCAGCTTATGTTGAGGCAGATAGCGAGGCAGCACGGCAAGATGATTTGGATCATTTGGACGAAGAAGCGCGATATGGCAGCAGCTTGTTCGGCGGTCTACCAGCAGGATCTTCGTCGGTATCACAGCCCGGCGGTTAAAACCAGAACCTTTCAGAAGGAGACTTAGTGATGCGGCTCATTCAAGACCAGAAAGATATGCACAAGCTATCCCCACCTTGGGAGGGGCCTTTTGTGGTCAGCAAGAATCTATACAACGGGTCCTACTATCTGATTGATGTTCGAGAGCGAAAGGACTCACACACGTCAGAAGAGGAGACCAACAGGCCGTGGAACATAGCTCATCTTCGGCCTTATTATACCTGAGCCATTGGCTCCACTTATGTACATATAGAGACAATGTATATATTATGAATAAAGGCAATAAACCGGATCCTCGGCTGAAGCGGGGCATCTGTTTTGATCACAAGACCGGTTTGGGTACATGGAGATGCTGTCATGAAGCGGCCTCCGGTTTAACCCTTGTCCTTGCTTTTTAGAAATTTTTGTCACTTGGGGGCTTGGTCGTGTCCGAACCAATGCAACACCTCTTGGGCGGTAAAGCCACCAGATCATTTGGGGACATGGTCAAGTCTGAACCATCACGCCTCTTGGTCGGCCTAAGGCCATAGAATCACTTGGGGCTTTGGTCGAACCGAACCATTGCAATACCACTTGATCGGCATCATGCCACGAGTTCGATTGGGGACTGGCTGACTTGAACCATCGCTACACCTTATAGGGGCTTGGTCTGTCCGACCATGGTAACACCATCCGATCCGTTCAAGACTGACCTTTTCTTGCAAAATGATTTTTCTAATTGTTTTTGCTTCCATATGATCTTTATACCAATCATTTGGCTTTTGTTGACCTTCTTAAACCGACCAACCTCTTTAAGCCGGATTTATGTTGTCAGAATTCAGTACATTTTTTAGCTGGCGATTTTTGTTCCGGTTTGATTTTGCTGTTAACATCCCATTATGGAGTAACAGGGGGCTTATCATGCCCGACACGATTTACACGGTAAATCGGTCTTATACACACAGCGATTGTTCTCCTTTGACAGTGATGGTTTATAAGGCCTCCACTTCGGGATTGGCTAAAGCCAACTGTGTGCCTGATACTGGCAGGTATGTTCGTATCACATAAGTTTTGATCGTATACCTCGGTATTTTCTCATATAAATATATTGGTATCACAGTCTGGCTAGAGGCGTAAACCGCCATGGCGGTTTAAGAACTTGTGATTGGAGGCAAAATATGTTGCAGGATTCACTACACAAACCAACGGATCCAGCACCACCATGCAAAAGTTTACAGACTGAGGTTGTACCGGCATTGTTCAAAATAAAGCACTGACTATCCTATTACAAAGCCTTCAAAGGCCCGGCGTTTCATATGGAGTTGTGCCTTGAAGCTTTGGATACATCACCGATCTGACGAATTATGCTGCTTCACTGGGTTGGCGCGAGGTAGAGGGGACGGCGCCTGGCGTCGGTTCAGCTTCTTCTTCTTCCTCACCGAAGCCGGAAGTCATTGGTAGACCGGTCAATCCGGGTTAAGGCCTGAAAGACAGCTTCTTCACTTATCAGCTCAGCCGGATCAACGTCAGGGGCGTAAGTGTGCTTACGGATTGGAGGAACAAGGCTCTGCACTTCCGGGATGACAAATTCCACCCGCTTGTTGTTTGCATCATAAAAAGAGCGGTGAACCTCCAGATTGGCTTCAGCTGCCGATTGACTTCGCCAGCGGACGCATCTCTTTGTAATCCGCTTGAGCGTTGTTATCAAAGCGTCACCGTTCTCTTGAGCGCTGGGAAATCCTTTGGCTATGTCGGCGGATCAAGATCCGCTATCCACGCCTTAGCACGAGTCGCATGAGGGTGCCAGCCCGGCTGCGGATCGCTTCATCTCTTCAAGCTGCCCGGAATCATGGATAGCCGGTCCAGCGTCTCTCGATCAGGGACGGCGCCCGTGTTGTCATATGAAGTGGCGATATGACCGGCTGGGCGCCGGTATATAGCTGCTCAATCAGGGTGTAAGAAGCCTTGAGCTTTTTCCGCGCGTCGAGCCGAGATGAGCAATACGCTTGCCTACACCAGGTTTAGACAACTCAAGTTAAACCGGCGGAAGCATTAACACAGGCATATTCGGTGTGAATTTGCTTACCAAAGACGGCGAAGTCATGGCATGCACTTGGCGCTTGAGTCCGTAAGCTCTTGATCACCGGTTTAAGGGCCGCCTCAGCTTCCTCCGCCCGCTTTATTAAACCGCTTTCTCGGTGTCCGATTGACCCGCCGGATTTGTACCACTCCTTCAGCTGTTCCATGGTGGTCGGGGTAGTTTTAGCTCATCCTTGGCTTTGGTGGCTTACGCTATTTGGGTTTCAGTTGGTTCGGAGGTCCTTGAGTTGCACTGACTTGCTGGTGTATTTCATTCTGATGACAAAGGAAGCATGTTAGTGGTTTCATTATACAAGTCCCAAGCTTAATACAAGTATTCAACTTGGCACTTGGGGGCTAATGGCTAGTTGATCTCAATTTGCTATGAGGAGACACACCTTAAGTCCCGGTTTAACTTTGCAAAGTTAAACCGACCCTTGGGGGCTACTATGCAGTGAAAAGATGAGAAAGGTCAATTCATTACCTCATAGCGGTCCTTCATGCGATTTACTAGACCAGCTTCAAAGTCACGGCTTGTGTAAAGCCGGTTCAGAAAGCCGGAATGAAGTTCTTGGGCAGAGAAATTGTAAAAGCAGACATATCAGTCTTCCCTTGTCTTTGCTCATAGTAGTGGAACTTTCTTTGATCTGTGCTTTGCTAAAGCGACGGTTGGCTAGGAGCAGTGTAGCGATTACTGTCACAATAACATCGTCATTTTCAGCGGTCTTGTTTGGGCTTGATGTCGTTTTGCTTTGGCTCGGCGGTTCAACATCCACGACCAGCTCGGGCGGACGGGTTTGATGGAGCAGGCTGTGAGGTTTCCACTTGGACCTCGGTTCAACTTCCGCGGGTCGCCAGATCGTCTTTGTACAACTCGCCGAGCTTTCCTTGGCGGCCGGAGATTTTCATGTGGTTGTTTCGGGGTTTTTCCGGTCAACATCCGGAGTAGGATCAAGAGTTTTCGCTTTCTTGCTCAAGCGAGCCTTGGTGCTGCAATATTCAGAGTTGGATCAAGACAAATTGACCAAGGTGATGGTGAATCGAATTGATGACAAGAATTACATACCCTGCGGCGATGTTCAGCGGAGGCAGTTGTGTGGTGGATGAACCGCCAGACGAGTTGGAAGAGGCCTGATAATTGGGTCGATGATTGAGAGGACATCGGAAGAAACCTTTTAAGGATAACGCTTTTCGGAGAGCAAGTCACCTCCGACGACGCTTCCGGGTTGGTGTGTCCGTAAACCGGCTGAGGTAACCCGCACATCTTGTCCGGGTTGTACTGGCGCTCTTCAGCCTCTGTGTCTTCAAGGAAAGATTTGGATTCAAATAAGCACAGAATGGTATTTTTCACTTTCCGGACGGCGATTTAATTCTCTTAACAAAGCGCAAGGTCAGATTCGGAAGAAAGAAGGATTACCTCAACAGGATCGGCATGACTGGCTTCAAAGATCATCCCGGAAGAAAATTGTCGGTAAAAAGAAGGTAAAGGGGCCAAGCATATGCAAGAAGAAATACAAAGCGGAAAGCGTTCTGGCGGCTCCCTCGTAAGTGTCAAGTTTTACCTCGGCTTCGATTCTTCGTCCTCCGCGGATCGGAGGACTCGCGGTCTTTTTTCTTGCCTTTCTTAGTGGCCTTGGACTTTACACGCGGTGCCCGAACCGGTTTGGTGCGTTTCCAGAAGGAGCTTTCAGCCTGAGAAGTAACAAGGATTAGCGTATATCAACAGAGTATTACGAGTCTGAAAGGCAGTAAGTAGAGCTTACCGCCGGCGGTTTGTTGGCGGCACAAAATGGAGCCAACCCGGTTAGGCTGCAGACGGAGATTGGCTCATCGAGCATCTTCTTGACGATCTCGGTGACCTCCTGTTCAGTTATGGGCAGCTCGTGACGCCTTTGAGGATCTTTGAGGCTGCCGGTGTACTCGTGCATCAATCCGGGCCGGCGGCTTAGTGGCAAAACGCCCCAAGAAAACCCAGCAACGCACAAGATCCACGCCGGTTAAGCCATTGGCCATTAGAGCCCGGAGCTTGATTATTTGTGGTGCGAAGTTCTTCCGTTCGCGGCGGTTAAGCGTGAAAGCGGTGGATGCTGGTTGCTTGAGCGGTGAGAACGGTAACCCGCAAGGGGTTTTCGTTGGCATGAGCAGTGTTCCGGCAGTAGAACCAGGTTTGGTTCCAATCCTTTGGATGGCTGTGGTGCTTGGCGTGAGGAAAATCGACTTCCTTCCTCTTTTGGATTGAAACGCCGCCCAGCTCCGTGTTGGGACCATCAGAAAATTCTGTGCGACGGTTCAAATGGAAAAAATCCCGGAACAACTCCACAGATGGTTCTTCTTGAAGATAGACTTCACAGAAGACTTGAAAGTTGCATATGTTCGACACAGAATTCGGGCCGATATCCTGCGGATGGAGTTGCAAACTGGCAAGGACGTCCCGGAAAAATTTTGAACCGGGCGGGCAGAACCCCCGGTCTAGGTGCTGCATAAACACAATTACTTCTCCCGCTTGAGGCTCGGGAGGAAACTCGCCCTCCGGAACACGCCAATGGAGGACATTTTTTGGAGCCAAACCGCCAGTAGTGACGTAACCGTTGAGTTGTGTTTCGGTGATTTTGGACCGGACCCAGTTGCAAGCTGAGAATTGAGGAGCCATTCTGAACGACTAAGCTGCGAGAGAAAGGAAGAGACGGTTTGTCATTAAAACGGGTCAGGCATTGCAGACATTGTTAAACCGGCAATTCAGCAGCCGGCTTCCCATTCCGGTTTAACTGAGGACTAATGGGGTGACGGATTAGCTATCAACAGTTAAACCGCCGGAGAGGGCAGAGTTGAAAAATAACTGCTAAGTACGGACAAACAGTTTTCACATACGAGTAGAAGTAATCGAGATCTACCGAAGTTCCAGTAAGAAAAACCTTCACGACCTATGCAGAGAGCAGGAGGGTTCGGGTATTCTAAACTCAAGGATCTACGAAAAAAGGAAGATGCGTGAAGGGTTAAATGGACGGCGGTGCAGCCACCCACGCAGGATGTACGGTACGACCGGATCGCATGGCCATGGCGTAGCAGGTGTGAAGAACACGAGATGAACTGCGGGATGAACAAGATCTACAGATGGGATCTAGGGTTCGGAAAAGGACCTTACCTAATGAGCGAAGCCGAGGAGGAGCGCCGGAATACTCTGATACGGTCAGGTCGATGCGGCGGCCCGGCGTTGACGCGTCGTTCGAAGGTCGGAGGCGACGGCGGAGCTTCAAGACTGGAGCGTCGCGAGGAAGGAGAAGAAGAAGAAGAAGAGACAGGAGGCGGCCGGTCTATTTATAAGGAGCCGGAGCAATCAACGGGCGCGAGAATCGAGGAGTCAAAAGCGGCGGACGGTGCAGCGGCCGCCTCGATTTCCGGAATGGCATTAAATGCAGGGAATCTTACTGTTTGGATTTCTTTATTAAAGATGACGTCAGGACGCCCTGACACGCGGATCGGAAGATGACATCACGGCGGTTCAAACAGCTGGCGGTTTACAAAATGTGAAAAGAGATCAAGAGTTTCCTGAAGGTGTGAAGATTAACATGAACCGGTTCAAGTCAATCTGGGGCCTAATGTTGGGGATACAACTACTGAGTGTGGACCGCCCCGGAAGGGCCGGTTTACCCTCGTTCATGATCCAGGCCCATATAGAAGCCTGGAGCCCAGAGGCGAATTAAAGTCCATGTATGTAAACCGCCTTAGTATTGTAGCTTGTGTTGTAAGACAAGAAAGGAGAGATCAAGCCGGACTCTTGTATGAGCCGGATTGGGACTCTGTAGACCGACCAGGCGTCAACCCGTGTATATAAGGGGACGACCCGGCGGCGAGTTAGGGAGAGAGGATTCGAGGCTAAGGAAAAGCTATTGCTCCCTAGTCGCCGAAACCATATCAATCACATCACAACTGGACGTAGGTTTTTACCTTCATCGAAGGGGCCGAACCAGTATAATTCCCGTGTCTTGTGTCCGCTTTAACCCCTCTAGGTAAACCCGTACGATGGCCCTACGACTAAGTCCTTTCATGAGGACATCTGCCGTGACAATTCCACGACAATCACCGTGGTGATGATTCCCCTCCCGATGGCACTCCGGTGCCACCAAGAGAGAGGAGGAGAGGTTCTCCCCTTGTGCTTCCTCCTCCATGGCCTCCACCCTCTGGTCCTTGGCCATCATGATGATGAAGACCCCTCCGGGATACTCCTCCATGGCCACCGGTGATGATGGCCCCCTCCGGCAGGGTGCCAGAGAGGGCCTAGATTGATTTCTCGTGGCTACAGAGGCTTGCGGTGGCGGAACTCCCGATCTAATCTTCTTTCTGGATGTTTTACGGTACGAGAGTATATATGGGTGCAAGAGGTACGTCGGTGGACTTCCGGGCTGGCCACGAGGTAGGGGGCGCGCCCCCCACCCTCGTGGGCAGCCCGAGACTCCACAGTGAGCTTCCGTACTCCATGGGCTTCTTCGGTCCAAAATAGGTTCCGTGGAGTTTCGTGTCTCTTGACTCCATTTGATATTCCTTTTCTTCAAACACCAAATAGGCTAAAAACAGCAATTTTGGGCTGGGCCTCCGGTTAATAGGTTAGTCCCAAAAATAATATAAAAGTGGAAAATAAAGCCCAATATTGCCCGAAACAGTAGATAATATAGCATGGAGCAATCAAAAATTATAGATACGTTGGAGACGTATCAGCGGTGTTTTAGTGTGGCTTCCACCGGTAGGATCCCTCGGAGTACTCGCCACCAAAACACCCGAACCTTGGGCAAAACGTTGAGTTTCCATAGCCGTGTCCACATCTGTTTATCAGTCTCTGAAGATTCAGTAATCATCCCTTCCTCTAGAGCTTGCTGCTCGTTGCGAGTCATTAGAGGACGATACGCGGATTTGACAGTATATGTCCCCGACCTCTCATAAGCCCACGCCCAAAAGTCATCACCTCCACCATATCTGAGTGGTATGTTTAGGATCACATCTGCATCTGGTGGTGTAAAGTTTGATCTTACTAGCCCAGTTCTCCAACTCCAATTGCCAGTGTCAATTAGGTCCGAGACTGTGTGAATATTGGCATCTCCAATCTGGACAGATGGACGCAAAGATAGTTTCCCGGGCAGCCACCGACCAGTCCAAATATTAATAGAAGTGCCTTCACATATCCTCTTCAGTAATCTAGCTTCCAGTGCCTTCCTCCCAGCTATAATGCCTCAATAGGTCGCAGAAGCGCTTTTCGGCACAGTAGCATGCATGAAATCATCATTTGGGAAATATCGGCCTTTGAGAACCCTAGAGCATAAAAATTATGGGTCTGTTGTCAGCCGCCAACCATGCTTTCCCATCTATGCAATGTTAAAAGTTTCCAAATCTCGGAAACCCATCCCTCCCTTGCACTTTGGGACTGAGAGAGATTTCCAGTCAACCCAGTGCAGGGAACGCCTATCAGTGGAGCTGCTCCACCAGTACTTTGCCATTGGCGATGATATTCCTTTGTAAGTTTTCTTGGTCAGTTTGAAGCAGCTCATTGTGAATGTCGGTATAGAGTGGGCCACCGACTTTACCAACACCTCGCTTGCTGCACACGAAACCAAACGTTCGGTTCCTCCATTCATTCTTGACCTCACTCTTTCACCGATATAATCAAAAGTGCCCGACGTGATACGCCCAACCGCAGTCGGCAAGCCCAGGTATCTCTCGTTGAAGGCCTTGACCGATATGCCTAGGGTTCCTTTAAATGCTGCTCTGACAGGTTCCGGTGTGTTCAGACTAAAAAGAATGGAGCTCTTTTCCTTGTTCACGCATTGTCCCGAGCACTCGCCATAAACCTTCAGAATGTTGTTAAGTCTGAGAGCACTCTCCACCTTTGATTGCATGAAAATGAGGCTATCATCCGCAAAAAGCAGGTGGTTGATCCATGGAGAGTGAATACTGACACAGATCCCTCTGTCCACATAGGCGCCTCCAAACCTGTTAAGTAAGGTTGTGAAGCCTTCTGCACAGAACAGGAATAGGTAAGGTGAAGTGGGGTAACCTTGTCGCAAGCCCCTAGATGGGGTGAAGTATGGTAAGAGCTCACCGTTCACACGAACTGAGAATCGGACTGATGGGACACATTTCATAATCAGCCGGATAAATGAGACACTGAAGCCCATCTTTGACATAATCCCTTCAAGGTAATGCCATTCAACACGGTCATATGCCTTCATCATATCAAGTTTGACTGCACACACGGTGTTCTTCCCTCTTTTCCTTCTCTTCATTACATGTACGCTCTCATGTGCAATGAGCACATTATCAGTGATGAGTCGCCCTGGCACAAAAGCGATTTGCTCCTCACTCACGATATCATCTAGAAAACCTCTTGTTCTGTTGACGATGCACTTTGCTGCAATTTTGTACAGGACAGAACAAAGGGAAATAGGTATGTACTGGTTGATACGTTGCGGGTGTCGTACCTTGGGGATGAGAGTAATTGACCTGTCGTTCATGCCCTCCGATAGCTCGCCTCCACTCAGGAAATCCAAAACCGCCGGGATTATATCATCCTTGAGAAGAGACCAGTGTCTCTGGAAGAATCCCGTGGTAAAACCATCTACTCCCGGAGCTTTCGATGGCGCCATTTGGAATAACGTTGTTTTCACCTCCTGAGTTGTGTACGGCAAATCAATAAGTGCATTCATTTGCTCGGTCACACGGGGTGGTACCAAATAAATAAGCTCATCCAGAGAGTTGAATCCCTGTGATGTGTATAAAGATTGGAAAAAGTGTTGGACTTCACTTCGATCCTCGTCCAAAGTTTGACAGATAGAGCCGTCTGCACGCGTGAGCCTCTCAATCTTGTTGATGCATCTTCTCATCGCAGCTTGCGCGTGGAAAAATTTGGTGTTGCAATCACCATGACGCAGCCAAGGTACACATGACCGTTGGCGCATCCAGATCTCCTCCTGGCGAAGTACCTCTCTCAATTTCTTGACAGTGGCCTTTTCTTCGTCAGTTGGACCCCTACCAGTAGCCCAGCTCCTTAACTTGTCCAATTTGGCCCGGAGCTTTCTTATAGTGACTGTAAGGCTACCGAACTCCTTTGCACCCCATGCCGAAAGCGAGTTTTGCATGTTGTTAAGCGCATGTAAAACTCCGGCCAAGCCCTGCTGGCCGGATCCTTTTTGCCAACTATTCTGTTGGGGATCGTAGCAGAAATTTAAAATTTTCTACGCATCGCCAAGATCAATCTATGGAGTCATCTAGCAACGAGAGAGAGAGGAGTGCATCTACATACCCTTGTAGATCGCGAGCGGAAGAGTTCAAGAGAACGAGGTTGATGGAGTTGAACTCGTCGTGATCCAAATCACCGATGATTCTAGCACCGAACGTATGGCACCTCCGCATTCAACACACGTACGGAGCGGAGACGTCTCCCGCGCCTTGATCCAGCAAGGAGGAGGGAGAGGTTGAGGAAGAGAGCTCCAACAGCAGCACGACAGCGTGGTGGTGATGGAGTGGCAGTACTCCGGCAGGGCTTCGCCAAGCTCTTAACGGAGGAGGAGAGGTGTTGGGGAGGGGAGGGGCTGCGCCTTGGATGTGGTGCTGCAGCCCTCCCCTCGCCCCTCAATTTATAGGAGAAGGGGGAAGGGGGGCGGCCCCTCTAGATGGGATCTAGAGGGGGGGCGACGGCCAAGGGGGAGGGGGCTTGCCCCCCAAGCAAGGGAGGCGCCCCCCTTTAGGGTTCCCCCAAACCCTAGGCGCATGGGCCCTAGGCGAGGGGGGGTTGCGCCCAGCCCTCCTAGGGGCTGGTTCCCTTCCCTCTACGGTCCATAAGGCCCTCCGAGAGAGGTGGCCCCTCCCGGTGGACCCCCGGAACCCCTCCGGTGGCCCCGGTACAATACCGGTATGCCCCCGAACTTTTCCGGTGACCGTATGACAACTTCCCATATATAAATCTTCACCTCCAGACCATTCTGGAACTCCTCGTGACGTCCGGGATCTCATCTGGGACTCCGAACAACATTCGGTAATCACATACAAGTCTTCCTAATAACCCTAGCGTCATCGAACCTTAAGTGTGTAGACCCTACGGGTTCGGGAATTATGCAGACATGACCGAGACAGCTCTCCGGCCAATAACCAACAGTGGGATCTGTATACCCATGTTGGCTCCTACATGTTCCATGATGATCTCATTGGATGAACCATGATGTCGAGTTCAAGTAATCCCGTATACAATTCCCTTTGTCAACCGGTACGTTACTTGCCCGAGATTTGATCGTCGGTATCCCAATACCTCGTTCAATCTCGTTACCGGCAAGTCACTTTACTCGTTCCATAATGCATGATCCCCTGACCAACCACTTGGTCACATTGAGCTCATTATGATGATGCATTACCGAGTAGGCCCAGAGATACCTCTCGTCATACACGGTGACAAATCCAGCCTCGATCCGTGCCAACCCAATGACACTTTCGGAGACACCGGTAGTGTACCTTTATAGCCACCCGATTACGTTGTGACGTTTGGTACACCCAAAGCACTCCTACGGTATCCGGGAGTTGCACGATCTCATGGTCTAAGGAAATGATACTTGACATTAGAAAAGCTCTAGCAGACGAACTACACAATCTTGTGCTATGCTTAGGATTGGGTCTTGTCCGTCACATCATTCTCCCAATGAAGTGATCCCGTTATCAATGACATCAAATGTCCATGGTCAGGAAACCGTAACCATCCATTGATCAACGAGCTAGTCAACTAGAGGCTTACTAGGGACATGTTGTGGTCTATATATTCACACATGTATTATGATTTCCGGATAACACAATTATAGCATGAACAATAGACAATTATCATGAACAAGGAAATATAATAATAACCATTTTATTATTGCCTCTAGGGCATATTTCAATAGTCTCCCACTTGCACTAGAGTCAATAATCTAGTTACATTGTGATGAATCGAACACCCATAGAGTTCTGGTGTTGATCTTGTTTTGCTCGCGGAAGAGGTTTAGTCAACGGATCTGCGACATTCAGATCCGTATGCACTTTGCAAATATCTATGTCTCCATCTTGAACATTTTCACGAACGGATTTGAAGCGACGCTTGATGTGCCTGGTATTCTTGTGAAACCTGGGCTCCTTGGCAAGGGCAATGGCTCCAGTATTGTCACAGAAGAGAGTCATCGGCCCCGACGCATTGGGAATAACTCCTAGGTCGCTAATGAACTCCTTCATCCAGATTGCTTCATGTGCTGCCTCCGAGGCTCCCATGTATTCCGCTTCACATGTAGATCCCGCCACGACGCTTTGCTTGCAATTGCACCAGCTTACTGCCCCACCATTCAAAATATACACGTATCCGGTTTGTGACTTAGAGTCATCCAGATCTGTGTCGAAGCTAGCGTCGACATAACCCTTTACGACGAGCTCTTCGTCACCTCCATAAACGAGAAACATATCCTTAGTCCTTTTCAGGTACTTCAGGATATTCTTGACCGCTTTCAAGTGTTCCATGCCGGGATTACTTTGGTACCTTCATACCAAACTTACGGCAAGGTTTATATCTGGTCTGGTGCACAGCATGGCATACATAATAGACCCTATGGCCGAGGCATAGGGGATGACACTCATCTTTTCTCTATCTTCTGTCGTGGTCGGACATTGAGCCGAGCTCAATTTTACACCTTGCAACACAGGCAAGAACCCCTTCTTGGACTGATCCATATTGAACTTCTTCTATATCTTATCAAGGTATGTGCTTTGTGAAAGACCTATGAGGCGTCTCGATCTATCTCTATAGATCTTGATGCCTAATATGTAAGCAGCTTCTCCAAGGTCCTTCATTGAAAAACACTTATTCAAGTAGGCCTTTATGCTCTCCAAGAGTTCTATATCATTTCCCATCAACAGTATGTCATCCACATAGAGCTCCCACTCACTTTCTTGTAAATGCAGGCTTCTCCATAAGTCTGCATAAACCCAAACACTTTGATCATTTCATCAAAGCGAATGTTCCAACTCCGAGATGCTTGCACCAGCCCATAGATGGAGCGCTGGAGCTTGCATACCTTGTTAGCATTCTTAGGATCGACAAAACCTTCCGGCTGCATCATATACAATTCTTCCTTAAGAAAGCCGTTAAGGAATGCCGTTTTGACGTCCATTTGCCATATCTCATAATGGTAGAATGCGGCAATTGCTAACATGATCCGGACGGACTTAAGCTTCGCTACGGGTGAGAAGGTCTCATCGTAGTCAACCCCTTGAACTTGTCGATAACCCTAAGCGACAAGTCGAGCCTTATAGATGGTAACATTACCATCCGCGTCCGTCTTCTTCTTAAAGATCCATTTATTTTCTATTGCTCGCCGATCATCGGGCAAGTCTGTCAAAGTCCATATTTTGTTTTCAAACATGGATCCTATCTCGGATTGCATGGCTTCAAGCCATTTGTTGGAATCTGGGCCCGCCATCGCTTCTTCATAGTTCGAAGGTTCACCGTTGTCTAACAACATGATTTCCGTGACGGGTTGCCATACCATTCGGTGTGGAACGTGTCCTCGTGGACCTACGAAGTTCAGTAGGCACTTGATCCGAAGTACCTTGATCATCATCATTAACCTCCTCTCTAGCCGGTGCAGGCACCACAGGAACATCTTCCTGAGCTGCACTACTTTCCGCCTCAAGAGGCAGTACTTCATCAAGTTCTACTTTCCTCCCACATACTTCTTTCGAGAGAAACTCTTTCTCCAGAAAGGACCTGTTCTTGGCAACAAAGATCTTGCCTTCGGATCTGAGGTAGAAGGTATACCCAATGGTTTCCTTAGGGTATCCTATGAAGACACATTTTTCTGACTTGGGTTCGAGCTTTTCAGGTTGCAGTTTCTTGACATAAGCATCGCATCCCCAAACTTTTAGAAACGACAGCTTAGGTTTCTTCCCAAACCATAATTTATATGGTGTCGTCTCAACGGATTTCGATGGAGCCCTATTTAAAGTGAATGCGGCAGTCTCTAAAGCATAGCCCCAAAATGAGAGCGGTAGATCGGTAAGAGACATCATAGATCGCACCATATCCAATAGAGTGCGATTACGACGTTCGAACACACCATTAAGCTGAGGTGTTCCAGGCGGCGTGAGTTGTGAAACGATTCCACATTTCCTTAAGTGTGTGCCAAATTCATGACTTAAATATTCCCCTCCATGATCTGATCGTAAGAACTTTATTTTTCTGTCACGTTGATTTTCAACCTCACTCTGAAATTCCTTGAACTTTTCAAAAGTCTCAGACTTGTGTTTCATTAAGTAGACATACCCATATCTACTCAAGTCATCAGTGAGGGTGAGAACACAACGATAGCCACCGCGTGCCTCAACGCTCATTGGACCGCACACATCAGTATGTATGATTTCCAATAAGTTGGTTGCTCGCTCCATTGTTCCGGAGAACGGAGTCTTGGTCATTTTACCCATGAGCATGGTTCGCACGTGTCAAATGATTCGTAATCAAGAGACTCCAAAAGTCCATCTGCATGGAGCTTCTTCATGCGTTTGACACCAATGTGACCAAGGCGGCAGTGCCACAAGTATGTGGGACTATCATTATCAACCTTACATCTTTTGGTATTCACACTATGAATATGTGTAACATCACATTCACGATTCATTAAGAATAAACCGTTGACCAGCGGGGCATGACCATAAAACATATCTCTCATATAAATAGAACAACCATTATTCTCGGATTTAAATGAGTAGCCATCTCGTATTAAACGAGATCCAGATACAATGTTCATGCTCAAAGCTGGCACTAAATAACAATTATTGAGGTTTAAAACTAATCCCGTAGGTAAATGTAGAGGTAGCGTGCCGACGGCGATCACATCGACCTTGGAACCATTCCCGACTCGCATCGTCACGTCGTCCTTCGCCAGTCTCCGCTTATTCCGCAACTCCTGTTTTGAGTTACAAATATGAGCAACCGCACCGGTATCAAATACCCAGGAGCTACTACGAGTACTGGTAAGGTACACATCAATAACATGTATATCACATATACCTTTGGTGTTGCCGGCCTTCTTGTCCGCTAAGTACTTGGGGCAGTTCCGCTCAAAGGACCACTTCCTTGCAATAAAAACACTCACCTCGTGCTTGGGTCCATTCTTTTGTTTCTTCCGGCAGCTTTCTTGCCGGGCGCGACACCTCCCTTGCCGTCTTTCTTGAAACCCTTTTTACCCTTGCCCTTCTTGAACTTAGTGGTTTTATTCACCATCAACACTTGATGTTCCTTTTTGATTTCCACCTCCGCTGATTTCAGCATTGAATATACTTCAGGAATGGTTTTCTCCATCCCCTGCATATGAAGTTCATCACAAAGCTCTTGTAGCTTGGTGGAAGCGACTGAAGGATTCTATCAACGACCGCATCATCCGGGAGATTAACTCCCAGCTGAGATAAGCGGTTGTGCAACCCAGACATTTTGAGTATGTGCTCGCTGACGGAACTATTTTCCTCCACCTTACAACTATAGAACTTGTCGGAGACTTCATATCTCTCGACCCGGGCATGAGCTTGGAAAACCATTCTCAGCTCTTGGAACATCCCTTATGCTCCGTGCTGCTCGAAACGTTTTTGGAGCCCCGGTTCTAAGATGTAAAGCATGTCGCACTGAACCAGGGAGTAATCATCAACACGCGACTGCCAAACGTTCATAACGTCTTGGTTTGCTGGGGGTGGTGCTTCACCTAATGGTGCTTCAAGGACATATGCTTTCTTGGCAGCTATGAGGATGATCCTCAAGTTCCGGACCCAGTCAGTATAGTTGCTACCATCGTCTTTCAGCTTGGTTTTCTCTAGGAACGCGTTGAAGTTGAGGTTGACATGAGAGTGGGCCATTTGATCTACAAGACATTTTTGCAAAAGTTTTAGACTAAGTTCATGATAATTAAGTTCATCTAATCTAATTATTTAATGAAATCCCACTCAGACAGACATCCCCCTAGTCATCTTAGTGATACATGATCCGAGTCAACTAGGCCGTGTCCGATCATCACGTGAGACGGACTAGTCATCATCAGTGAACATCTTCATGTTGATCGTATCTTCTATACGACTCATGTTCGACCTTTCGGCCTCTTGTGTTCCGAGGCCATGTATGTACATGCTAGGCTCATAAAGTCAACCTAAGTGTTTTGCATGTGTAAATTTGGCTTACACCCGTTGTATGTGAACGCTAGAATCTATCACACCCGATCATCACGTGGTGCTTCGAGACAACGAACTTTCGCAATGGTGCACGGTTAGGGGGAACACTTTCTTAAAATTATTATGAGGGATCATATTATTTATGCTACCGTCGTTCTAAGAAAATAAGATGCAAAAACATGATAAACATCACATGCAATCAAATAGTCACATGATACGGCCAATATCATTTTGCTCCTTTTGATCTCCATCTTCGGGGCGCCATGATCATCATCGTCACCGGCATGACAACATGATCTCCATCATCGTGTCTTCATGAAGTTGTCTCGCCAACTATTACTTCTACTACTATGGCCAACGGTTTAGCAATAAAGTAAAGTAATTACATGGTGTTATTCATTGACACGCAGGTCATACAATAAATTAAGACAACTCCTATGGCCCCTGCCGGTTGTCATACTCATCGACATGCAAGTCGTGATTCCTATTACAAGAATAAGATCAATCTCGTACATCACATATATATCATTCATCACATCCTTTTGTCCATATCACATCACACGGCATATGCTGCAAAAACAAGTTAGACGACCTCTAATTGTTGTTGCAAATTTTTACGTGGCTGCTATAGGTTTCTAGCAAGAATGTTTCTTACCTAGCCAAAACCACAACGTGATATGCCAATTTCTATTTACCCTTCATAAGGACCCTTTTCATCAAATCCGATCTGACTAAAGTGGGAAAGACTGACACCCGCTAGCCACCTTATGCAACTAGTGCATGTCAGTCGGTGGAACCTGTCTCACGTAAGCGTACGTGTAAGGTCGGTCCAGGCCGCTTCATCCCCCGATGCCGCCGAATCAAGATAAGACTAGTAACGGCAAGTAAATTGACAAAATCGACGCCCACAACAACTTGTGTTCTACTCGTGCATAGAAACTACGGATAGACCTTGCTCATGATGCCACTGTTGGGAATCTTAGCAGAAATTTAAAATTTTCTACGCATCACCAAGATCAATCTATGGAGTCATCTAGCAACGAGAGAGAGAGAGAGAGAGGAGTGCATCTAAATACCCTTGTAGCTCGCGAGTGGAAGCGTTCAAGAGAACGGGGTTGATGGAGTCGAACTCGTCGTGATCCAAATCACCAATGATCCTAGCACCGAACGGACGGCACATCCGCGTTCAACACACGTACGGAGCGGAGACATCTCCCGCGCCTTGATCCAGCAAGGAGGAGGGAGAGGTTGAGGAAGAGAGCTCCAACAGCAGCACGACAGCGTGGTGGTGATGGAGTGGCGAGACTCGGCAGGCTTCGCCAAGCTCTTAACGGAGGAGGAGAGGTGTTGGGAGGAGGAGGCTGCTGCGATGTGGTGTGGTGAGCCTCCCCCGCCTGCCTATTTATAGGCGAAGGGGGAAGGGGGCCGGCCCCTCTAGATGGGATCTAGAGGGGGGGCGGCGGCCAAGGGGGAGGGGGCTTTCCCCCCAAGCAAGGGAGGCGCCCCCCTTTAGGGTTCCCCCAAACCCTAGGCGCATGGGCCCTAGGGGGGGGTTGCACCCAGCCCTCCTAGGGGCTGGTTCCCTTCCCTCTACGGCCCATAAGGCCCTCCGAGAGAGGTGGCCCCTCCCGGTGGACCCTCGGAACCCCTCCGGTGGCCCCGGTACAATACCGGTATGCCCCCGAACTTTTCCGGTGACCGTATGACAACTTTCCATATATAAATCTTCACCTCCGGACCATTCCGGAACTCCTCGTGACGTCCGGGTCTCATCCGGGACTCCGAACAACATTCGGTAATCACATACAAGTCTTCCTAATAACCCGTCATCGAACCTTAAGTGTGTAGACCCTACGGGTTCGGGAATCATGCAGACATGACCGAGACAACTCTCCGGACAATAACCAACAGCGGGATCTGGATACCCATGTTGGCTCCTACATGTTCCACAATGATCTCATCGGATGAACCATGATGTCGAGGATTCAAGTAATCCCGTATACAATTCCCTTTGTCAACCGGTATGTTACTTGCCCGAGATTCGATCGTCGGTATCCCAATACCTCATTCAATCTCGTTACCGGCAAGTCACTTTACTCGTTCCATAATGCATGATCCCGTGACCAACCACTTGGTCGCACTGAGCTCATTATGAGGATGCATTACCTTGTGGGCCCAGAGATACCTCTCCGTCATACGGAGTGACAAATCCCAGTCTCGATCCGTGCCAACCCAACAGACACTTTCGGAGACACCTGTAGTGTACCTTTATAGCCACCCAGTTACATTGTGACGTTTGGTACACCCAAAGCACTCCTATGGTATCCGGGAGTTGCATGATCTCATGGTCTAAGGAGATGATAATTGACATTAGAAAAGCTCTAGCAGACGAACTACACGATCTTGTGCTATGCTTAGGATTGGGTCTTGTCCATCACATCATTCTCCCAATGATGTGATCCCGTTATCAATGACATCAAATGTCCATGGTCAGGAAACCGTAACCATCCATTGATCAACGAGCTAGTCAACTAGAGGCTTACTAGGGACATGTTGTGGTCTATGTATTCACACATGTATTACGATTTCCGGATAGCACAATTATAGCATGAACAATAGACAATTATCATGAACAAGGAAATATAATAATAACCATTTTATTATTGCCTCTAGGACATATTTCCAACATGTTCATCACCACTTGGTCGTAATCTGCATGAGTTTGCCAGACATCCTCGTACCGGAACTGCTTGGCCCCCCTTGATATGTACTCAGTATCATGTGCCCTCGGTTCCACCAGAACGAAACCGTGATCTGAATTGATTGTGCTGATGTGTCTCACTCTTGGATGTCTGAACCGATGCATTAGGTCTGGACTCCCAAAGGCTCTGTCCAACCTAGCTCTAACATTATCACCACCCTATTGTCCATTTCTCCATGTGTACTCAGTACCCGTCCAACCCAGGTCCTGAAACAAGCACTCATCAATGACCTCCCGGAATGCTCGCATCTACCATTCAGGCCTAGCGGCTCGCGAGAAGTGTTCCGAGGCATACAATGTTTCATTGAAATCTCCAACACACAGCCAGGCCGAGTGTTGTATTTCCTTTAGTGTGCGAAGAAATCTCCAACTATGATGACGGCCGGTCACTCTTGGAGCACCGTAGAAACCCGTGAACCTCAATGGATCATCGTTTAAGTCACTTTTCTGCACCATAACATCAATATGGCCAGAACTATAGCTTTTGAGATGAACCTTTATATCGGCTGACCAAAATAATCCAATACCACCGCTTAAGCCGTCGCTACCGACGGCAAAATATCCTGCAAAACCTAGAGTAACTTGCAGATTTTCAACTCGTTTTGCGGGGATTTTCGTATCCATCAAGAAGAGGAGACAGGGCCCTTCCTGCTTCACAACACTGCGAAGATCTCGAACTGACGCTGGGTTTCCAAGTCAACGGCAGTTCCAACTTAGGGATCCTCTCTCCATCCGCATCAACTGACTGATCGGAAACATCTCCTTCTGTGTTGTTCACAACTTGGATCTGGTCGGAAGTATTGAAGGCCTCATTAGACAGCAAAGGGATCTCCACCTTTCTGTAAACCTGCTTATTAGTTTGTGGCCCCCCTTCCTTTTATTTTGATGCTTGTTCTTTACAGGTGAGGGCACCTCAGCTCCTTTATCCGCAGCAGTGCTGGAACTTCTTGTCTCGGCCTTGTTGTTCTGATTGGAGGTGTGCTCCCTGGACATGTTCTCACCAGAGCTGGGTTTTTTGCGCTCGTCCGACGCGCGGAGACCTCTCCCAAAAGGCAAATCACCATTAGCATCTCTGGCGCCCGATGTCGGACAATGCAGATCAAAGTGTCCCAACCGGCCACATGAGAAACAAAAGTGCGGTATGTTTTCATACTGAATATCATAGGGATCCATACTCTTCCTCCTAGTCGATTCAATCAGGATCCATCGTCTCAGTGGCTTGCTCACATCCAATGTGACTCTGGCTCGCAAGAATCCATTAGCATGGTTGTCGGGGATATACCCCGCGGTATGACCCGGCTGGAGTTATAAACCGGCTGGGACTTGGTAAACCGGCGGATGGTAAACCGGCGGAGAGTCAAGACAGATGGCTAAGACAGACGGTAAACCGACGAGTGTTAAACCGACAGAGTTAAGATAGATGGTAGCACCGGCGGGTGTTAAGTCAATCATAACCCGGCAGACCATGTTAAACCGGTAGACCATGTTAAACCGGCAGACAATGTTAAACCAGCAGACAATGTTAAACCGGCAGACGTTAAGAAGCCCAGGAAAGGAAGTCAAAATAGTTTAAGTCTTAGTCCGAGATGGACTCTACATGTAACCCACCCCTTCAACTTATATAAGGAGGGGCAGGGCTCCCCAAAGAGGGACAAGCAAGAAACAATCTCTAGGGCTAGACACAACTAGAGGAGAGCCGGTTTACGGCGACTCCCTCGTGATGATAATGAGATCTAGCCTCAAACAGCATGTAGGGTTGTTACCGGATGATGTTTCCCGGGGCTCGAAGCTGTCTAAACCCTTGTCTTGTGTTGCGTTTCTCGATTCCGCTCAACCCCTCTCAAGCTACCACATAGATGCGTTGGCCTCGCGACTAAGTCCTCACACTAAGGACATCTGACGCGTTAATTCTACGACAATGGTCGAAACCCACGTCAGTAGCATGCTCATCAATCTGTTTAGCAATCGCAGCACACCAGTTGTCATTACGCATATTGAAGGGCAGGTTGACAACCCTAGCCCACATCTGAATCTTTTCGAACCGAAGTTCTGAAGGGCACATGCACTCGTCGAACTCTGAGAGAACAACGGTGTTCTTGCTCACATGCCAAGGTGCACCTTGCCAGACAATGTCTTGATCCCTCTGGTTTGCAAACTCAGCCACAAAATGTTCTCCCCCACCGATCTGAAGTTAAGACCTTTAGGGTTTCCCCACGCCGGGCAGAGCGCGTTGGTGATGGGTTGGATGTGGAGGAGATTCCTGTGGACAACTTTTCCGGCCAGTATCCACTTCACCGGCGACGCATCATCAAGCACTAATGGCATGGTCTCTTCATCGGTGATGTCAAGTTTCCCCAGAGCCTCCGCCAGTCTTGCCCTAGCCTCCCTCGGCGACAAGGGATCTTTCCCTCTGCCCTGCCCTGAAGATGCTGCCATCCCCAGGCTACGATCCTGTGCGCCTCGCCGAGGATCAGCGCGCGCCGCCGTGATCCACCCTCAAAACCCTAATCGCTAAGGAGTGGCGTCCCGGGAATTTCAAGGGAAAGATAATCAGCTGCAGTTGACCTCCCACATGGACGTGCCCACTGGCGGCAAAGATTTAGACTAAGAAAACTTTTGCTACATAAAAAGAATGAGTCCTGCTACACATACGACGAACTGTTGTACGATTTATGTACGACGGCCTCAACAGCCGTTCGATGAATCCCACGGACGAGTGGGATCATGTCGTATGAAAATAGTACGCACAGCAATTCCAAAAAAGAATAGCCTATGTTAATGTAAATGTCATGTATGCTTTTAATTGGTGCACTGGGTTGGATGTCCGACTCCTTTATCCGTGTCTGCAGACATTTAGTTTTTATGATTTGAGTTACGTCGTTGGAGATGCCCTTGTAGCATCTCTGGCAGATCCGGTATTATGCTGGATCTCGAAGGTCCTGGCAAAGCTATAATTTGTACTGCAAATTCAAAAACCAGTTTGCGCAACAAAGTTCACCAACACAACCGGAGTTCATACATAGATAAACATACATCAAACTACAAATTAAACCTAGGGAAGGCCGGGCTCAATCATCGATGTTGAGGTAGAACTTCCCCCCCACTTGCATCACGCATGGGCGTAAGAGTGGTCCTCCTTTGCGGCGGCGACTCGGTCGACGGCACCTTCTTCTCCGCTGCCACTGCGCGCTCCATGGGGAAGAGCTCCTCATTGGCCTCCTGGCGGGAAAAGGGCGTCATGGAGCTCATCGAAGAGGGCCCACGTGCTCTGTCCGCCGCTGCGAGAGAGGCGATCGCTATCACGCACTTATTTCGACTGCCATGGCTCAACGGCGGGCCGGCTGGAGCTGCCGGCCTCCGCGCCGTGCAGGGCGAGCTTGCGCGACTGCGAACCACCACGGTAGCCATGCCTACGAGAAGATCCGGCCATGGGGGACGAGGAAAAACGGCGGATTCGAAAGGGAATTTACGCCAGAGGCCTGGATGGTTTGCGGCAGGGTGGGCGATTTTGCGGCAGAGGGATAAGGTTTGCTAACCCTAAATCCCTGCTGAAACCGTAGATATAGCGCCGGAGGGGTGTTTTGTGGCTGCCGATAAAAAAATATGGGTCGGGCTATTTTAGGGATCTCGCACTATCCCACAAATTGGCCGGAGATTTATGGGACAACGAGCTTTTGCGGGAATCGGCTAGAGATGCTCTTACCTAGAGTAAACTTCAACTTCCTGTTTTGCTCCCTTGCTATAGTGCTATAGGGAGGAACTTTTGCCTTCCCTTCTATCGTCGACGGTTCCGCCGGTTCCCCTCCCCTCTATGGGCTGCTCCAGAGATGGCGGAACTACGACAATTCCTGTGGATCATGTAAATAAGGATGGAGGCGTCGTGGAGAGGGTGGTGACGACGTCGCGGTGGGTCTGTCCGCCTCAGCTTGGCTCCCTTGATGACATTACATAATGTGTGCTATTTTGTGACGAGAATCGTTCTCGTGGAAAAAATAACATCTCCTAAGATCATTTTCTATTTCGAAAACCGCCACAAGCTGATTTCCTCCTGGAGCAGCGCCCTCGGCATCTTTGATGATGTTCTGCCCTGATTTTAGGCAACGCATTTGGCTACCACTAGGCATGAGCATATTCTGCGATGATTTTTAGGGTCACAGAAAATGTTCGTCGGGTTAGAGAAAGGATGGGAAAAAAATGATGCGGTGAGTTTCAAAACATAGTTTCAGGTTTTTCTGCCATGGCAGAGTTTTGAACATATTAAAATCATATTTGTATGGGTTACGAGTTGCGTTTTTTTTTTTTTGACTTTTTTCGTACGTCTCACTGTACTTAACTTCGAAATGATATATTAATTCTGTAATAAAGCATGGATGAGAAAATATGATCCCAGAGAATAATATACTATTAGACGTTCACACATAGAACAAACATTTGATACATCAACACGCCATTACCAAAAGTAACTCGCAACACGAGCACGAGTGGAGTGATCGAGCATGATCCGGAAGTATAGCAGCAGGACAAAACTACTCTTAATCGGATGTTTTAGACTAAACAAATTGAGCAAGCATGGGTGTAGTGAAGAGGAGAACCTCATCACCTCCATGGTGGATCACAAGATGAGTCTGTCTCCAACTGCCATTTTGTACTTGCAAAATAATCCTTCCATCCATCCAAGACGAGGCATCCATCTTTTTCTGGCGTCGATTATACCGACCATAAGTCGTATAAGGATAGATAATAATTCTCATTTCACCATATCGTTCCATCTGTTCAGGCAGTACACACGACCGAGGAAGTCATTCTAATGCGTGCACGCATGTAATTAAAAGGGATGATGGAGGTGTTCGATAGTTACGTTTAAAAACATAATAGTTCACAGCTAGTGCACTCATTTGTTAGTGTTCTCCATAAAAAGTAAGGAACCGAATAGTAATTTCTCTTCCTCTCAAGTCCTTCTGTGTATAATATACTCCCACTGATGTTTTAATATAAATTAGCTCTCTTTCTTTCTAAACTCTGCCTTTATTCAAAAATTCAATAGTGAACTTCTATTAGCCAACCAGTTGGATGGTTATGAGAGTGGTTTTACCCCTAGCACAACACACGTCAAGCCCTATACCTAGTGATATTGTGACTCATTGATGCGGATTATTCTTCCAACCAGAGGCCTTAGTACACTATGAATGGTGTTTTATAAAAACAGTACTCCCTTTGTAAAGAAATATAAGATCTTTTAGATCACTTTAATTGGTATCTTTTTGCTAGCTGAGCTGCGCTTGGTTGAGCAAACTAGCGGGTGTACTTCAGGGAAATGCATTGGAGCACTTGGGAGTCACACACCCCTATATGAAAATAGCATTAAGAAATCAGAATTAAAAAAACTGAAAATTTGGGATACAAACCTGAGTGCCCATTGTATACCCATGTCATTTTCGTGAAGAATGGGTGCCCGTGGTATCCGCGGCGCAGGAATTACGGTCCGACATATGTTACACCCAGTTTTTTTCTTCTACACATACGATGTTTTGGTCTTTTTTACTGACATTACCACGACACCCGTCCTCATGAACTGCATATGTGAACAGTAGCAAAACTTCAGAATTTTCAAAAAATTTCTGATGTGTTTTTAATGCCATATTCATGTAGGGGTGTGTGGCACCCGAGGGCCACAAATCATCTTCCTTGTACTTCAGGTCCGTTTTATCCGGTTTCCGTCCGTTTGGGTATGGATTTGGGGTCGTGTCCGGGCCTGTCCTGGGATGCGGTGGCCGTGCGCCCAGTGCGCGGCCGCATCCATTTGCCCCATCCTGTCCGTCAGGGCCAAAAATGCCCAAATTTGCATCAAAACTAGTTTCCAACCCAAATATTTGTCTGAAAGTTAAAATAGCTTTACAACCCAATTGAAATTGTCTTTAATAAAATAGTTTTACAACCAAATCGAAATTGTCTTGACTGAACATAAAATGGACCAATACATCTATTGGTTGCCAATGTGATCCCACACGTGCCCAACCAAGTCATTTTGAAGATTCAAATGAGTGTGCCAATCACGCATCTCACGGTGGAATTGGGCAAACTGTTCAAATGTGGCCGGGTCTTGGTGCAGGGGCTTAATATTTTCACCTTGATAATCAAATCCTTGGTCGAAGATACTCTCATCACGCTCGTCCTCGACGATCATGTTGTGCATGATCACACAAGCAGTCATCACCTCCCAAAGCTTCCTTTCATCCCATGAGAGTGCAGGGTTTCGAACGATACCCCATCGGGATTGAAGCACACCAAAAGCACATTCCACATCCTTTCTAACACTCTCTTGCATTTGGGCAAATCTCTTTCTCTTCTCACCTTGGGGTTTCGAGATTGTCTTCACAAAAGTTGACCACTGAGGATATATACCATCTGTTAGATAGTATCCCTTGTTGTAATGGTGGCCGTTGATCTCAAAGTTGACTGGTGGGGAGTGGCCTTCTGCAAGCCTCGTGAAGACTGGAGAACGCTGCAGCACGTTGATATCATTGTGAGAACCTGCCATGCCGAAGAAAGAATGTCATATCCAAAGATTTTGCGATGCCACCGCTTCTAATATGACAGTGCACCCGTTAACATGCCCCTTGTACTGGCCCTGCCAAGCAAATGGACAGTTCTTCCACTCCCAGTGTGTCAATCTATGCTGCCAAGCATGCAGAAAACCTCTAGCTGCGTTGGTCGCCAACAATCTCTCTGATCGTGGCGCGTTGGCTTCCTCAAGTACTCTGGGCCAAACACCTCGATCACAGACTGGCAAAACTTGTACATTGACATCGACATGTTGTCTCACTCATACGCACATACTCATCCACCGGATCGCTCGAATTCCATATGCAAGCATGCGGATGGCTGCGGTGCATTTCTGGTAAGAGGAGAATCCAAGCTTGCCAAGGGCATCCGTCTTGCACTCGAAGTATGGGTCATGAGGAACCACTCCCTCTCGGATACGATTGAACACATGCCTTGCGATTCAAAAATGGCGACGGAATTTATCCGGCTTGAAGAGCGGGGTGTTGGCAAAGTAATCGGCATAGAGCAGGGCGTGGCCTCTCTCCCTGTTGCGGTTCAGGTTGGGAGCACGGCCATGGGTGACTGCATCGAGGAAGGCGTCGTTGAATGTGGTTGTGAACGACCAGTGCAGCCACCACAAGATCTTCATCATCCGACGACGAATCGTCCGATGAACAAAGGAAGTGATGGAAGAAAAACTCGTCTCCACTGTCCATACCTTTGTGGGCAAAATGCCGAACACCTTGCGGTCGTGGTGGCGAAGAGGCCGCGATGATCACCTTGACGCAACAGGGGTGGTTGCCGGCCGGATACTAGCCGCTCTGGAGCTCTCGTCGAAAGCTGCCGAGGCCGCCGTGGTGCGTCGCCGGCGGTCCTGTCCCCTCTGCGGCCGGCAAAGATGGCGACGGCCAAACCTCCGATCGACGGCCAAAACTACGGCCAAAGCACGGGTGTGGTGGCGGCCATGTCGAGAAGTGGTTTGGTAGGGAGGCAGGAGGCTGCATGGTGAGGAGGCGGCCGGAGAATAGCGGCGGAGCCGACGGCGGGGCGGGGTCCGTTTCACCCCAAACCGAGCGCAAGTTTGGGCTGGGGATGGGTCGAAAACGAATGAAATCCGGACATTTGTCCGTTTGAGGCCGTGCGCTGGGCCATGCTATTAGTTTGTTTTATTTCAAACGGACGGGGCCGGACAGGATAGGGTCGCCCGGTGAACCAAATTCTCATTGAATTTTATTTTTCTATTCGAAGGGGATCGTACAAGGTCGGCAGTAGCCTAAGCGCCGCCGTCGTTCCCGAACTAATCTGCGCTGCGCTCAGTCCATTCAGTAAAAAATAAAAAGAAACATTCACGCCTCGAGGGACGGCGCTCACGTGCAAGCCACATGCACGCATCCCATTTACGGATCTCACCGTGCGCGCATCATATGCTCTCCCGCTTTGCTCAGTTCCTTCCACTTTCTGCTAAGCGCCGCCGTCATTTATCCGCAGCAGCCTTGAGCCATTGGCAATCCATCATGGCCCCAGTGTGCCAGACACACACTCAGAATCACCCTCTAAATAAGGCATGGAGGCGCAAAGATCGGCTCTTTTGGAGAACCAAACACCACATTCTGAACCCGAAGATAAATTAGAGGCTGGCATCGAGCGGTACGACGTAGCTGGTGAACCGACGCGTGAGAGCGATACCGACGCTTCAAGGAGCCAAAATGCAAGCCAGATCGGTACAGTGCCGGTGGATCTGACCCCGCCACAGTTACGCCTCGTCCGGTCCGGTCGGTGGGTCTGATCTGATTCTGATGGACGGTCAACAGCTGCCCTAAGCTAGACCACGGCACGTAGCATGGCCCCAAGGCCAGCCAGCTAACCACTGTACCTGCCCAATAAACAAATCAGTCGAGACGCGTACCAGACCAGTGTCACCGTCACCTAGCGGCCGGCCGGAGACGCACGCGGCGTGATCTAAAATCTAATCTGATCGACGGTCGTAGAGTTTAGGCGCGAACGTATATGTGTACCTACGCAGCTTGGCGTGACGCTCACCGGACCGGCGAAAGCTGCACTCCAACAGCAAGTCGGCCTGCAATGGTGCACGAGAATAACAACAACGAGCCGGCATTATTTTGGGATTTCTTAGTCCGACACGCTCTCCTTTCCTTGTTCCATGATGCGAGTATAGCTTTTAAATGGACCATGCGCATTTGACGTCTTCTGCAGCCTAATGTTTTATCGTGCTTGGTGTGACGTGCTGACAGTTTGTTTCTCACAAATAACATACTGGCCGTTTGGTGAAACATGGACGTGAACAGCGATGGCGCAATACAAATTTGCTGGGGAAAGCCGATTTCCCTTGGGACTAGTGGGAATATGTGATCCTTGTAAATTTCGTTATTTCTGCTCGGTTCATTTTATTATTATTATTTTTTGACAAAAAGGCCTTCCTGACTAGTTTTGTTAAACTCAAATAATATTTACATCTTGCGCTAAAGATTTAGCGATAGTACCCGGAGTTGCATCCACCCATAAGGAAGGGGTGTTGCACGCCCCACTCAGCTATTTCTGCTCGGTTCATAGCATGGTTGGCATGAAAAAACTAGATCATCTCCAAAGAAGGTCGTTAAATCTTTTGTATATGTTTGGATTACTGTGTGCACACTATTTTTGTCAAATTTAATTCAATGGGACCCTATCAGCTCACGAAGTAGTCCGACTGTTGGCTTTCTTGCTAACTGGAACCAAATCCGGGAGCTATGCAGGAGTCAGGACATCCACTTGACCAACAAAAAGCCACCACGTGGTCCTTCTCTTTTTTTCTCTCTTCACACATGCATAGTCCACTCTCCTCGCTTTCCTCCCAACCGGATTATTTTATGAATAGCCTTTAATGACTCTCTCCCGCAACCATGTCCGGACATAAAAAAACAGACATTTGCGGTGTTCGGTAGTGGTCAGCGTTAGAGATGCTCCCACACCGTTGTACAACTTCATTCGTCGGCCGCCTCCGGTTGATTACCCTCATCTAGATCAGGGCATGGCTAGGTCGGGGTCGCCAACATGGTCTGGCGGTCGCTCAAATCTTGCCATGGAGGATTGAGGGGGCAGTGGACCAAGGTGGCGACTGCCTTCCTAGACGTGCTATATGGCAGCACAACCTGGCCCTTTGACAGCGGCGTGCGGTGAACGTTGGCAATAGACACAAGGTGTGCAGTAGAGCTGGATCGGCACGAGTGTGGCACATGGATGCTCAACTCATTCATGATAGCAGCATGACGAACGGTGGGTGATCGGGCCCTGACGTGACCTCCTCACCAGTTCGTCCTACTTGCATGCTCATTTTCGTTCCCCGAACCACTATTGGTTCACTTCGGTGAAGACATGACGGGGCTGCAAGATGGCCCCATGAGGCTTCTTGGTGGCACCGACAACTTTTTGTTTGCATTTAGGGTCGAATCACTGCCTACGACTTGGGGGGTTTTCGGTTGGCCCATGAAGGGTTCTTGGTGGCGCCGATGACCTTGTTTATGCTGGCGTGCGTGCTCTGATGTGCTCCTCATATATAGTATGCCATGTTGCATGATGATGTCCACGTCAATATCTATGAGCATGTACAATTGCGAGGCCTGGCGTTCTATTTACAACGATGACTTCTTCATTGAAAATAGGGGCGACTCCACAATGTGACTTTACGTTTGGTGGTGCTCGTAAGCACATGGTCTTAAGCTTCGAAGTCAAAACTCTAGGTCTAGTACCTTGTAATGGTGGTGTTTCAGATCCACCCATTGGTGGAGGCATTGTGTGAAGTTGACTTCTTTGGGGTGAAAACCCAAGATTTAGTCTTCATGGATGGATCCGATGACAGTAGCGCTCGTGCGTAGCTTTCTTCTTCGAGGCGTCGTTTTGTTGAAGCAATTTTCCCATGATACAGAAGTTATCTTCGGTGGTGGTTGATTTTTATGGCTTCTGCTACATTCTCGAGTTCGCTTCGATGGAACTTTTGGAGGTCAATTTTTTTTTCTTTTGCGTGTGCGTGTTTTGGTGTTTGGTTTTAGGTCCTAGTCATGTAGAGGCCGGGCGTGTACTAATGATTCTTGCATTTTTCTTATGCGACATTATGAGTCAATAAAAAGCAGCATTTATCAAATAATATATATAGATAATTTTTTATAAACTCTGCGAAAGTTTGTAAAATTACATGCACTATTTGGTGAAACGAAGGATTAACACGTACAGGATTTGAGTGAAAACAGTGTTAGCAAACAGTGAATGCCAGCTATAGTAAGGTGGCACCTGCTATTCATTTCTGCTGTGGCGGATTAACGCACGGTGCCCTGCAACTAGAATGCATCGCCTGTACTTTTGGCGTTGGGGCAGAAGCACGTTCTTCATTTATTATTGGCAATTTGGCAGTGGCATTTGTGCAGCGCCCGTACGAGATAAGCACCGGTAAAGCTTGAAGCATTTCAGCCGTCCAGGACGAGGGGCAGTAGGTCACTGGACATGATCCCGGGAATGAATCTGGCCGCGAATCCCGGGAAGGGCGGCAGTTATGCATGTCTGTCTCTGCCTTCCCACGAGAATCATTTTAGCAGGCCGTAGATCGCAGCTTTGTACACTTTGTTTGCCCACAGAAAACTTGCGTAGACTTGTCCTACTTATATTTTTTTTGTATTTTTTGATGGTAAAATTTACATATAAAAACTAAACAGGAACTAAAAAATAAACAAAAAGAAAACATGTGAAGGAAGTGCAGAGACGTACGCGGAATAGGTCTATGTATATGAGTACTAGCTACTAATAATACTAGAACGCATCATGTTCTGCCGGATGGTCTGCTCATGCCCGCACTAAGCAGTAGGTCTATCTGTAATTTATTTGAGCGATTTCTCTCTCTGTCATGTTGACATATGAGATCTATATTTCTAATTTGAATAAAACATGAGGTATTTTCTGCAAAAGAAAATCGCTCGCCCACTGACAAGTGGGCCAGCCGCCAGCTCGCATTCCATGCGGGCAGCCCATACGGTCGCATATAGCCAGAGGCACCGTATATGCATGGAAGGACAAGTTATAACATCACTTTTATGTATTTTGTAAGTTTAGGTACCAAACTGAACATGATGGATAAGTTAAGGCACCGATGGTGTATTTAACTCAAAAAATTAATGCGCGTGCGGTACTTCCGGCACGTACATTTATTTTCTTTCATCAAGGCATAAGGCTCACTGTAATTTGTGTCCTTTTGCTTTATTACCGATCTGGGTTGAGTCCAGCAAAATAGCCCCAGTCCTTGAGTTGAGGGGACGGCACAGCAATCACGTGCAAGCCACATGCAGGCATCTCATTTACGGATTTCACCGTGCGGGGCATCATGCTCTCCCGCTTTTCTCAGTTCTACTTTCTGCTAAGCGCCGCCGTCATTTCCCAGCAGAGCAGGAGGACATTATCCACACCCCGCACCGTGCATCTACAGCCTTCACAATCCATCATAGCCCTGTGTGCCAGCCACTCTCACTCAAATTCCCCACCAAAAGGCCGCAGAATGTGCACTGAAGGCATGGGGGCGCAAAGAAAGATCATCCATCAAAAGAAACACCACATTTAGGCCATCTCCAACTCCGACCCCGTAACCGCTCCAACAGTCTTTGTTCAGACATGTTTTGTCATTCAATGTAGTCTTGTATCTGTCCGTCCGACGGTTTGGACGTGTTTATTTCCACTAATAGGAAGCTAGCTGGGGGCTTTGCGGGAGTCGGACCATCGCCAAGTAGGACTCTGACACCTCCGGCCCACTCGAATCCGCCTGCCGGTCCCATTCTTTTCCACTCCGCCCCAGTTCCTCCTTACTTTGCAACTGTGCCCTCCTCCTTCGCCGACGCCGCTGTACCTCTTCGCCCGCCACCCAGATATTGTCGGACATCCGCAACAACCACCCACGCGCCCACTGGCCTTGTACTACGCTGCCATCCAGACAGGATCCGTCCGCAGCCAGATACCCTCCGTCCCCCTATCGACGACGTCCATGGCGGACACCATGTCCCCAACAGGCGTTCGGTCCAATGCCATTGCGCTTATTTTCAAACATCATGTCGTTTTTCCGAGTAAGAAGGATGGCGGGGTACTCGGCATGGAGAATGAGTTGTTGTGCGATGAGTGGTTTGGCGGTATCTATGGACTTCATAGGCAGGAGCAGAAGGGGGCTATTTTGACAACGGGTGCATGGTTTGTTTCATGCGCGAAAGCATATTCTGCCCGACGACATACACATTATCCATGAACGCAATGTGAACTCGTTAGCGTATCGATGGTACACCATACAAAACTCCGTCACAAAGTTTTGTGGCACGGTTGATCGCCTGGAGGCAATATCGCCAGTGCGCGTGGCAACCATGGAGATCGTAAGTTTTGCTTCTTTTTGCTTTACATGTTGATTGATTCATTCACTCATTGTTGCTCTACACGTTGTGTAGCTTGCACGAGTTGCTGTGATGTACTACGAGTCGTAGGGCAGACCATTCACGCACATGGATTATTGGTTGAAGCTCAAGGGACAATATGTGTGGGACAACATGTGCCGTAACTGGAGACAGTATCGTTGAATTTGATCTATCCATATCGAACATCTGGACAATCTCGTTGAATTTAAATTAATGTTGTACTAGACATATTTTCACGCTATTTATGGATAACTGGTGCTATTTGTTATCTGAACTTTTGTGAATTATGTCGTGTTTGATGAAATTCATCCGATTTGGAATGTATATGGATAGTTTTGGATGTCCAGCACCCGCATCCTTGTCCGTAGACTAACCCCACTGGTCCGTGAACGGATAAGGTGTCCGGTTTGCAGGTTAGCGCTGAAGATGCCATATTTCTGGTGAAATAAAAAAACTAAAATCGAGTAGTATGACATAGCCGGCGAGCTAACGCGTGACCCGACCCCATCGTGCAGTCGGCCTTGGGTTGATTGATCTGGCTTGAAGAAACAAAATACAGTAAAAAAGAAAAGTCAATCCCTCCTCAAGAGGTTGTCTTTCCTCCTAAAAAAAAAGTCTACTTCCTCCTCCCGCTGGCGCCGCCGCCGATCCACCCCACCTTCAAGGGCCTTTGGGCCGTTGAGGTGCGGAGGACCTCGGCCCCTCCGTCGGAGCTAAATCCGGCAGATCTCGAGTAGGGGGTCCCGAGCTCGTGATCTTGGCTTGATGTTAACAGGAAGTAGAGAGACAGTATTTACCCAGGTTCGGGCCCTCTCGAAAAGGTAAAACCCTAGGTCCTTCTTGTATTGTATTAATTGTGGATGGGGTACAAACTACAAGATGATCTACCTTGAGATTGTACGAATGAATCTAATCTTGTCTCTACAGACTAAATAAAACCCTCGGCTTATATAGGAGCGCAGGGATACCTACGGTTACACATGGTCGGTTGCATCTAGAGATGAACATGCCAAATATTTGAATATGCCTTGAAGTATACCCAAGTCTTCGGAGAGTTCCATCTTGAGTACGCTGAGGGCCATAGCTGATGCGGCCCATTCTTCGGTTGTCGGTGGTCTTCGGCCGGCCCATGAATGATAGGCCAACGTGGTGAGTACCCATTAATCCAGGACACCGTCACCCCCGGCCGGCGGGTTAGACCCCGTTCTCGTTTTTGTTAGGTTCAAGGTCTTGGTTGGTATTGTATGGCCGTGGCGATGTCCCTCAGTAGGAATAATCTCTCCCATGTCCTATCCCTGTTTCGATGGTGTGAATAGCGTCGTCGGAGCATGTGTGGAGATGTGTCTCCGTCGGATCTCATGGATTTGGTCGGTGCTGGTCTTCAGTGGATCTATTTGGATCCAGTTTTTGTTCGTCTTCGTTCACGTGGTGACATGTTTGATCTTTTCGATCTACAACTCTCTTCATCGACGGTGGTTGTTGTTCTTATGTGCTGGTCTTTTGGGCTTTAGCACGACTCTCAATTGTCTACTACAACAAGGTTTGTCCGACTCCGATGTGGGAGGGGTGATGACCGTGGTGTGCCTTCGTCTTGCTCCGGTACTTGTAGTCGTCGCTAGGTGATCTATAAATCTGATTTTAATTTTTATTACCTTTAGTGTTCTCTGTATTGACATGATCGGATTAACGCACGCAGGCACGCTACAACTAATGCATCGCTTGTTCTCTTTGCGTCGGGGCAGAATTTCAGCCGTCCAGGACGAGGGGCAGTAGGACAATGGACATGATCCCGGGACTGAACCTGGCTACGAATCCCGGGAAGGGCGTCAGTTATGCATGTCTGTCTCTTCCTTCCACACGTGAATCATTTTAGGAGGCCGTAGATCGCAGCTTTGTACACTTTGTTTGCCCAGAGAAAACTTCCGTAAAAAAACATACGCGTACGGTACGGCCTGCACGTATTTCTTTTCTTTGATCAAGGCATGCGGCCCACTGTAATTTGTGTCCTTTTGCTTTATTACCGATGTGGGGTTGAGTCCAGCAAAATACCCCCAGTCCTTGAGGGGACGGCACAGCACTCACGTGCAAGCCACATGCAGGCATCTCATTTACGGATTTCACCGTGCGGGGCATCATGCTCTCCCGCTTTTCTCAGTTCCACTTTCTGCTAAGCGCCGCCGTCATTTCCCAGCAGAGCAGGAGGACATTATCCACACCCTGCACCTGCAGCCTTGACAATCCATCATGGCCCTCACACCCTCAGATTCCCCTCCAGAAAGCCGCAGGATGTGCACCAAAGGCGCAAAGAAAGATCATCCATCTCTTTTGGAGAAAGAAAGAAACGCCACATTTACTCCTCGCGGGAGAAAAAAAAGGGAGCCTGAAATCGAGCGGTACGACGTAGCCGGCGAACTGACGCGTGACCCGACCGCCGCCGTGCAGTCGGCCTCGCGTTGATTGATCTGGCTTCAAGAAACAAATTACAGAGCAGATCGGTAACAGTGTCGGTGGAGCTGACCCCGCTACAGTTAAGCCTCGTCCCGTCGATCGATCGATCTCGTCTGATTCTGATGGACGGTCAACAGCTACCGAGGCTAGCCAGCAACTGTCGCCGTCAGCTAGCCGCCCGGAGACGAACGCGGCGTGCGTAATCTAAAAGAAATCTGGTCGTAGAGTTTAGACACGTACGTATGCGCCGGAGCGGGGGTTCTGCGAGTTGCCGCACCTACGCAGCTTGGCGTGGCCCTCACCGGACGTTTGGCGAAAGCGGCGCTCCAACGACCGGCTAGCCAGTCGGCCTGCCTGCGCATAGTGCACGGGAATATCAACAACAATTCGTGGCTGGAGTAGACCCTGCGATATATACTTCGGGATTTCTTAATGCGACACGCTCTCCTTTCCTTCTCCCAGGATAGCTTTTATAAATGGACCGGATGCACACTCAATTTTGACGTCTTTCTGGAGTCTGAATATGCTGCTTTTCGTGCTCGGTGTGAGTGTGACGTCCTGACGGTTTCTTTCTCCCGTCTCAAGTAGAATAACATATTTACTGACCGTTTGGTGAAACGTGGACGTGAACAGGATTATATATATAGCACAATGAGAAGGAAATGCTCAGGGAAAGTGGTTTAATTAGACTGAGACCAGTTGCATGGCATCGTCTCCGATTCTCTAAGCATTTTGCTCCATCCGTTCGTAAGCATGATTGGCATGTTTTGCTGCTTTCCCTCCTCCGTGAGTGGCTTTTAAAATGGACCGTGCACATTTGACGTCTCCTCAAGTCTAATGTTTATCGTGCTTGGTGTGACGTACTCACAGTTTCTTTCTAATCAGATCGGAAATAACATACTGGCCGTTTGGCGAAACATGAAGGTGTGCGCCGGTGCATTTGCATGCTTTTCAAAACATAAATTCCTACTCATGAAAAATATCTGTAAAAATAATCTCATATACTCTAGCTCTGTCTCACTTGAGAGTTGTTGAAAAATAACAAACTATGGAGTAATGTTTTTAAAACCTGAGAAGTACGCTTCTCTAGCTCTTCACTATTGTGTTTTTATCCCCGTAATGGAAATCGATGGTTCTTTTCATAAAAACTCTCCAACAAATGACTCATTCGAATATCCGCAGAGCAATTTTATTCTGAAAAGAAAAAACATCTGAAGCTTTTTTTTTTGCGAGATAACATCTGAAGCTTTTCAACTTAGTTTTAATTTTATGATAAAAGGGGAGCACAAAATCCACTCTGGATTGAGCATGGTATTTCCTTCTTTCATGCTAACTTCAAAACGGATCACACATCACGACCTCCTCCAAAGTCTAAATGTGCTTGATGTGACACATTCGCTAACCGTTGGGTGAAAAATGGACCTGAACAGGGAAATAACAAACATTCAGATAAAGAGATTAATTAGACCGAGACCAGTGGCACTCTCACCAATTCTCTAGACCTACATCTCCATCCATTCATAGCATGATTGACATTGTTTGCTGCCTTTCCCACTTTTGTCCTGGCCTTTGCGTAGTTCAAGATGTCATGGCGGTGTGGCGCGAACGCTTTCTGCAGGACGTCGTCGCCGAGGCCGGGTTCTGGGAGCGGACGAGGGCGAATCGAGCTGCGCGTCGGGCGTACAAGCATGCGCGGAAGGCCGCGGCGGAAGCCAGGTGCAAGCTTGGACCTGCGTCGACCTGGGACGAGGATGATCCTTGGTGGACCGACGCGTTTATGTCGTCGGACTACACCACTGAGGAGGACAAGGAATAGTCTAGTTTTATTTGCAATCGTTATCTAGTTTTGTTTGCATTGTATGAACTAGTTTGTGGTATGCCGCTTGAATTTTATGTGTTGTTTGCTATCAATTTGAACTAGTTCGCTATGAATTTGAACTATTTTTGCATCGTATGGAAACTGTTTGTGGTGTGCGTGCATTGGATTTTGCAGCGCCTGTTGGAACTACAACGACGCGCTAAAATTTCCAGCGCCCGCTAAAGCAAAACACCCCACCAGGATGCCAAAACGCTATTCCGACGCTGTAAAAGATTTTTTAGCTCGTCTGTTGAAGATGATCTCACTCGCTCGGATTCCCTTCCAAAAAGCCGCAGGATGTGCACTGAAGGCATGGGGCGCAAAGAAAAATCATCCATCCCTTTTGGAGAAAAGAAACGCCACATTTACTCCTCGCGGGAGGGAAAAAGAACCTGAAATCGGTACGACGTAGCCGGCGAACTGAGGCGTGACCCGACCGCTGCCGTGCAGTCGGCCTCGCGTTGATTGATCTGGCTTGATGAAGAAACAAAATACTGACCAGGTCGGTCCGGCACAGTACCGGTGGAGCTGAACCGCTAGAGTTAGTTACGCCTCATCCCGTCGATCGATCTGATCTGATGAACGGTCAACAGCTACCGAGCCGGCCGGAGACGAACGCGGCGTAATCTAAAAAGAAATCTGGCCGTGGAGTTAAGAACAGATACGTACGTACGGGCTTTGCAAGTTGCGGCACCTTCTTGGCCGGACGTTTGGCGAAAGCGGCGCTCCAACAACCAGCTAGCCCCACATGATATGAATGAGACACGTATTATCATGAAAAAAAAACAGCTAGCCTAGCGGCCTGCCTCTGCATATACTGCACGGGGATATCAACAATAATTCATGACACGAACCAATCCGTGCTTAGGTGGTCAGAGGGACAGTGGTATCTCCAGCCCATCAGGATTCAAGTCCTGCTGCTCGCATTATGTCTGAATTAATTTCAGAATTTCGGCAATGCGTTTTCAGTGTGAGGAGATGTTCCTGTCAACAACGAGGTGCCTATATTGACTTCGTAAATATTAAGATGATATGCCGGCTCAGTCTCTCGAAGGTGTTCATAGGGGTAGGGTGTGCGTGTGTGCGTTTATAGGATGAGTGTGTGCACGTATGTATGAGCGTTTACGACTGTACTGTGCTAAAAAAACAATCCGTGGCGGGAGTATAATTCAGAGATTTCTTAACCCAGCACGCTCTCCTTTCCTTCTCCCATGATAGCTTTTATAAATGGACCGGATTGACATTTAATTTGACCGTGTTTCTGGACTCTGAATATGCTGCTTTTTGTGCTTGGTGTGACTATGACATCCTGACGGTTCCTTTCTCTCAAATGTCCAAAATACTCCATCTGATTAGAAAGAAACCATCCGGAGTAACATAATTACTGACCGTTTGGTGAAATGTGGACGTGAACAGGATTATATATATAGCACAATAAGAAATGCCGGGGAAAAGGGGTTTAATTAGACGGAGACCAGTGGCATGGCATCCTCTCCGATTGTCTAATTAAGCATTTTGCTCCATCCGTTCGTAAGAATGATTGGCATGGTTCGCTACTTTCCCTCCTCCGTGAGTGGCTTTTAAAACGGACCGTGCACATTTGACGTCTTCTCAAGTGTAACGTTTATCGTGCTTGGTGTGACGCACTGACAGTTTCTTTCTAATCAGAAACAACATGCTGACCGTTTGGTGAAACATGAACGTGAACAGAGATTTTGTTGGGGGGGGGAGGGTTTCGTTTGGGACGAGTGGGATCCGTGCAATTTCTGCTCAGTTCATAGCATGATTGGCATGGAAAAACTCTATCCCTTATCGGGGTACAAGGGAGTTATTTGAGTTTTTTCTTCTCTAAGTCACACCTAGCCGATCCCTTTTATAACGGTTAAAGCATCTACAATAGGACCCCTCAAACCCGTCTCAAACGCCCGGGCAGGCAGCCCGGTCGCTGCCCGGTCACAAAATTTGGACCCAGATGGGTCCCTCAAACGGCCCTCAAATGCCCGGGCTGACCGGCACCCCCGCCATGTCGGACCCGGCCCATGCTGGCCTATCGGCCCCACTTATATTCATCCCCATTCTCTCGCCGAACCAAACCCTAGCCACTTCACTCCTCTCCCCTTCACTCCCCTCCGTCACCCGAGCTCACCTCCGGCGGTTTGCGACCTTCTCCGCCATGGCAGGCAGCGGATCGGACTCCGACCAGTCTGAATCCGTCGACTTGGGTGTCGTCCCGTGTGGGTTAGAGGAGGCAATGGCAGTCCGCATTGCACTCCTCCGCTTCCGGGAGGACAGTGCCCGGCCAACGGACGCATCCGTCCGCCGCGACGCCATAGCGTTGGCTCATCGGGCGTTCTAGTCCTCTGGTGCTGGATCCTCGCTGTCCCGGCCGGAACACCTCTATTTCCCCATCACCGGTCGGGCAGAGTACGAGTCCCCCTAGGAACGGGCGGCCCGCCATGGGAACGAGAGGATAAGGGCCGCCGAGGCCCGTCTCGCGGCGGAAATGACGGCGGTGCGGGTGGCCGCAGAGGAGGAAGCCATCCGCGTCGACATTGTGAAGAAACGGCAGCGGAGGAACACGCGCGCCCTTGCCGGTGAGCAGAATCGGGCGGTCCGTGCCATGGCCGGACTGCCACCGAAGGAGAAGAAGGAGGACAGCGACGGTGAGGACAGCTCCGGTGATGAGCAGATCCAGATCGATCCGTACTACATCTTGGACCGGTACTTCCGTGAGAAGGACGGCAGGGGCGCCGGGAAGGGCAAGGGCAGCCGTGGATGAACTCCACCATAGCCAAACATGCCAAATTTTGGTAGTCCGATGGCATGTTTAGTGTAGTGTGATGGAGTAGCCGGACGATGCATGCGCGTCGACGTAGTTGCATGAGTTTGTACGGATTTGACATATGGTAATTGAGGTGTCCGGATGTGGATTGCATTTTTTTGAGGAGTGCCCAGTCAGTGCCCGAGCCCGCGGGCTCGTCCGCGGGCGTTTGAGGGGCCGGATTTGCCAAGTCCGGCTGTAGATGCTCTTATTGGAGTAAAAAAATTACTCCATCCCTATTCATCCAAGCATATTTACTCCGGCTCGCGGCGGCCGAGTAAAATTCTCTTCCTCTCCTCCGCCTCCTCTTCTCCTTCCGCGCCGCCATCTGTGCGTCCCCCGCCCCGATCCGACGCCTCCTCTCCTCCCAATGGCGGACACGGCGGCCGATGCTGCCCTCCACCAATCTGCAGCGCGGATCCGCGCCACCATGCCTGCGGGTCGTCGTGCGCCGCCGCTTGCCCGATCCGCCCGCCGTCGCACCCCTCACCCGATTTGAGGACTTCCTTGAGCTCCCTCTGCAGCGGCCACTGACGAGGACCTACCTCGGTGTCCGGCAACGGTCGTGGGGGACGTGGGTGGCTAAAATCACCGACCGGGAGACCAGCCAGCGCTAGTGGATTGGGTCGTTTCACACGGCCGAGCTCGCCACCATGGAGTACGACCGGTGGTAGGTGAGGTACCACGACACCGACTCCCAGCTGAATTTCCTGTTCGGGATGGCGCTGGCCCACCTCGTCCCGCTGGAGCCGGGCGCGGTGAGCGCTCAGATGGCGCGGGAGGACAGAGAGGCGAGGCAGCGCCTTGCGGCGGAGGCCGCCGCCGACGAGGCCTACATGGATGACCTCCGCCGGCAACACCCAGAGCTCGTCGAGGAGGAGCATGCGATACGTCGTCAATGGCGAACTCATCGTCATCTCCGATGACGAGGAGGGCGGCAATAAGGGCGGCGAGGAGAAGATCGACGTCGAGGAGTGGTGGGGCGTCTTCCCCGGCGACGACGACGACGGCACCGACCTGAACCCAGCTCTCACCGAGGGTGGTCTCACGAGGAAGGGTGACTCGACCTCCACCTCAACCGAATTTGAGTGTAGTTTAGTTAAGTTTTTAGTGAAGTTTAGTTTAACTTTAAATTTATGTTTAATGTTTGGTTGCGAAGACTATCTATTGTGAAGTTATGTTTAAATGCATGCACCTTTCGGTTGAAATTTGATTGAATTTTTGCAAATTTACTTCTACTCCATTGAGTTTAGGGGATCGGCTAGAACCGCTCTAGGTCAGATACCCCGCTAACTTTTAAAGGGTCGGCTAGAAATGCCTTAAGGTGTGCTCCGGTGCATTGGCATGCTTTTCAAAACATAAATTTCTACTCATACAAAAGATCTGTAAAAAAAATCTCGTATACTCTAGCTCTAGCTCACTTGGGAGCTGTGGAAAAAGAACAAACTCTGGAGTAAACTCCGTTTTTTTAGGGGAATAAACTCCGTTTTAAAGCCTGAGAAGTACGATACTCTAGCTCTCCACTATTGTATTTTTATCACCCAGAATGGAAATCAACGATACTTTTCATAAAAATTCTCTGACACGTGACTCACTCTAATACCTAGAGAGCATTTTTTTTTGAAAAAAATATATGAACCTTTTCAACTTAGTTTTAATTTTATGAAAAAAAGGGAGCAGAAAATCCACTCTGGATTGAGCATGACATTTCCTTCTTCCATGCTAACTTCAAAACGGATCACACATCACGACCTCTTCCAAAGCCCTAAATGTGCTAATCATATTGTGCCTGGTGTGACACATTCGCTAACCGTTGGGTGAAGCATGGACATGAACAGGGAAATAACAAACATTCAGCGAAAGGGGTTTAATTAATTAGACTGAGACCAGTGGCACTCTTACCAATTCTCTAGACCTACATCTCCATCCATTCATAGCATGATTGACATTGTTGGCCACTTTCCCCACTTTTGTCCTGGCCTTTGCGTAGTTTATGATGCCATATGCTCGTTTTTAGTTAGCTAACCGAGCTTAGCTAGCTAGGTCATGGCATTAATCATCATAGAAAAGCGACGTTTAGGTTGCCATTAGGTGGAGCCTTTGCCTTTCCCTTTTCCCTCACCGGTCTCCCTCACACACCTCCCCTGCACTTAAGCCCCAATTAACATCTCCTCTTTCGCCCCTTGTTTAATGAGCACCAGCCGGTTTGGTTGATGGAGAAGTTGTTGCCGCGTTGTCACCTACGCATCATGCTTTGGTCCCAAGCCAATGAATGGGGGAGGAATTAACAGTGCTGGCGGAGTTTACAGCGACGGCCGGGCGGGGTGAAGGTGAAGAAGCCAAGCGAAGCAATGGCTGGCTGACATGGCGGGTGGTGAAAATAACATCTGCCGTTAGGAGCCGACAGGAGAGAAGAGGCCAGCGGTTTCAAGTTTCAACAGGAGCGTGCGGCGTCCCCTTCCCGCTCGGCAGAAAGGCGAGTGCGGAGTGCTTTTTCCCCACCCAACCCTTGCCGGTTGCAGTTTTCTATATGCTCCGCAACAGCCGCTGCACTGTGCTCCACATGCTCCGGTCGACCCGGCGATGGCGATTATGAAACTGCAGCGGGCTCGATTGGGTCTTGATTCTTGATTCCATGCGTAATATGGCAGTTTGGCTTGGTGGCTTGCGCATTCGGCAAGTGTTGCTGTCGGACTCCTTGCAGACGGCAAATGGCAAGTGGCTTGTTTGCGATGCTCACGGCTGAGTCGTTTTCAGGTTATGCCGATGGGACTTGGATCGAATGTTGTGGTGACGGTAAATCGGTAATAAATACTCCTATATGCTTTGCTTGAAAGTACAGTACGTCGCGTTGGCGACGGCGATCTCGGTTGATTGGAGGATACGTGGCTTTCCTCCGCGAGTCGCTTGCTGCGGAGATTCTCCACAGAGTTACTTGAAGCAATGACGCCCGCTGTAATTTGTGGGTGGCCACATCAGGATACCCAACCAAAAGCTATGTAACTTTCGCTTGCAAATGGCAAGGGGGTGGCTTTAGCTTGTGAGCATCTTGAGCCACGTACCTCTAATTTGACCCCTCAAATGCCCGCGGTCGTGCCTGATTAGTGACCGGGCGTGTCCGTTTTAAGCCCCTATTTATCTATCCGCGCAGTCACAATCCTTATTTCCTTCCTCATATGTCCGATTATTTGCACGTGGTCTGGGTGGGGCTGCGTCCTGTGTGGCGGATTGACTGGGCGTGCCAGGGCATGTCCGCGAGCCCTCATATCCTTCCCATATTTGAGATGGATATAAGGGTTCGCGGACATTTAGAGAAGATATGAGAGGTCTGGTTGGGTCACTTTTTTCCTTCTCTCTCCTGTCCGACCGGGCGCGTTCGCGGCATATGAAAGATGGTTTGAGGGATCCGGCTGTAGATGCTCTTAAATGGCAGTGGCACCTTGACCTGACGTGATTTCAGGCTTTTAGAGGCTAGCTCATCAAGGGAGTAAGTAGTGCTAACCACATTTTCAAGTTATATTGATGGGACTTAATACGAATATATGATGATCATAACATGCTTTGCTTGGAAGTATCACCACATTAAGCGATGGAAGCATGGGCAAGTATCGGTTGATTGCGAGCGTGGCTTTCCTCATCGAGTCGTTTGCTGTAGAGCTCAACTCCCAAGTCCCAACACGATTACGTGAAGCAATGCACCTGCCGTAATTAGTACAGGATACCCATCAGATCAACCTAAAGCACTTGAGAGCCAGTTATGCTCAGGACAATTGCAGATAACCGACTCCGATTTTAGTCCAACTCTGGTACAGATTACGGACTATTATGGGTCATTTTCTTCTCTTCAGTGGCAGCTCAATGATCTGGGGTCGTGGTCGTGGTACACCCATCCGCACATGCTCATAACAAACTTCTTTTGACTTTGTTGGCAGCTGCTGCCAAATCTCGATGGGCTCAGGCGTCCGGGCTGGCAAGGTAGGCAGCTGTGCACAAACAGTCCCCTGGGATTGCGCTAATCAAGACGACCTAACCGAGTTTTTGTCCATGTTACATACGTGAGTCCTTTTTTTTTGGTTGGATTGGACATTTCGTTTTCCTTAAGCTGTCTGCCGCCGCATGGCTCTGAACAATTTCATGATAATATTATTTTTTGCGAGAACATGATATAACTTTTTTTTTGAGAAGCAGAGTACCCGGCCTATGCATCGCAAGATGCACACAGCAAAAACATCTTAAGTTGCAGAGGCAAATCTTGGTTCTATGTACACAAGGAAGAAGAAGAAGAAGAAAAGCTGGCAGCAAAGAAACTGTGGTAGAAGCAGCATGAGTAGTCTTGTGTGTGTGTGTGTGGTAGAAACTGCTGCTCGTGTGTACGTGTCATTCAAAGACTGGAAAATATAATTAGCCACCGCCTCTCGGTGTTGACCCATCGACCGGTGCTTCCAGCGAGAATTCCCACATGGTTCACAACTCGATGGAGGCCAGCAGGAAAACGTGTTCCAGGGGAAGTCTTCCCAGCTGTGCACTTGGAACACGAAGCTTCTTGGCTTGGCTTTGCTTTGCTTTGGGTTGAAACAATGCAAGGAACAAAAAATACTCTACGTGCCAAACGGGCTGGAAAAAACGTGGGTACAGCTGCAAGGATATATGCTTGTGAATCAAAGAAGCAGGAGGGTACCGGAAGATTGGGTGAGAGGAAACATGGGCCAGGTAGGTTAAGTCAAACGTCGGTGTATGGAGTAAGCTGTGTTTTCTTTTTTCTTCTAGACTAGCAAAGTATGGAGTAAGCAAACAATATGGCATTTCCTTTTTTTTTTGTTGAGAAGAAGATATGGCATTACCTTTTTCTTTCTTGAGGATCAGATATGGCATTTCCTATTCGGCGCAGGTAGCGCTGTTTGCTCCGTTACTCGTACAGGGCGCCCAAGTCCCTTCGCTATGTTTTTTAGTGTGCCGGCCCATACTAATATCTCTCCTTGCACCGGTTTTAGGAACCTTGTATAAAGTTGCCACAGGTGTTTTGGGGCTGGTTTCTCTCGGTTTGTTTGGAACCTAGTTTCCATTTCCTTTTTTTCTTTTTCAAATTCATGAACATTTTTTTAATCTGTGAGCTTTTCTCAATTTTGTCAACTATTTTTAAATCCGTGAACTTTTAAAATTTTGTGACTATTCAAATTCACTTTTTTTTCTTTCAAATTTGTGATCTTAAAAAGACAAAATCATGAAATTTGCCTAAAGTTAGTGCTCAAAGGTCGACAATCAAAGGTCAATGGCCAGTGTTCAAAGTATCACTGTTTAAAAGTCACAGGGGCAGCGGCCCATCTAGTGGGCAAAGGTCGAATCCATTAACTTATTCAAATGTGTGAACTTAAAAAGGCAAATTCATGAACTTTTCCAAAAATCAGTGGTCAAAGGTTAAAAGTCATCAGTCAATGATCAATGGTCAGTGTTCAAAGTATCACTGGTTAATTGGTCTCGTGGGCCGTGGCCCATCTAGCGCGCGTGAGAGCCAGCAATATTAATGGGTGCTATAAGCGCTGCATAGGAGGTCTCAATGATGCGACCCTAATCATGATGATTGCCTACATACATCAAGTGGGTCGGCCCACTAAGCGGAACGATTGTTGTCTTGGAGTGATTCCATCTGGTTTTGGGAACCTTCTCGGTGTTTTCTCCTTTGTTTTTATTTTCTTGGTTTGGAATGATTTCATCTCGTTTAGCTGTCAACTGGTTTCGAATGGTTCCATCTGGTTTTGGGAAGCTTCTAGGTGTGCTTTTTCCTTCTATGTTTTTATTTTCCCGGTATTCTTGTATTTTTTATCTTTTTTGGCTTTTCTCTCCTTTTTCACTTTCTTTGTATTTTCATTTCCTTCTCCCCTCTTCCCATTTCTTCTTACATTCACAAATTTCTAAAATTTGAATTCATGAACATTTTGACAATTTTGTGAAGAATTTTCAAAATCCCAAACATGTTTCAAAATCCATGAACAATTTCCAAATCCGTGATCATTATTTGAATTGGTGAACATTTTCCCAATTCTAGAATATTACTAAAATTCATGAACATTTTAAAATTCATGCATTTTTTAATCTGCAAAGTTCATGAACGCAAAATTTTGAATTCATGAACTTTCTCAAATCCACATGAATTTTTGCTTTCATTATAACATTTTTCTAATCGCAAATATTTTTAAATTCATGAATAATTTTAGAAAATTCATGATCAAATTTTCCAATTCGCAAGCATTTCTTAATATACAAACTTATTGAAATCATGAATTTTTTTTCAATCCGTGAACATTTTTTTTATTTCATGAACATTTTTTAAATTCAAGAACATTTTTCAAATTGAACTACAGTTTTTTAAAATGCATGAACAGTTTTTCAAATTCGTGGACTATATTTCACTAGTAAATTGCACGTGCTACGCACGTTATAGTTCTGAAGTAAATAAGAAAATGACATGAACGCAAAAATGAGAACTTCCACGGAATGAACATTTTCTTTTGTTCGGTATGAGATGAACAATCAAATTTATTTAATATGTATTACAAATAATATTTTATCATTCACACATATTTGTAATCACGTTGGGGTAAGTGTGAGTCTATATTCCTTTTGTGATGTAGGGGGAATGAACACATTTTTTTTTGTTGAAAAATTATTACACGTCCAATGATTCGATTGATGGATAATTTGGTCCATAGGCAAACTGTCAAATCCATGGTAGTTTGATATCATTTTATCACTCTCACATTTTTGTAATCTATGTATGCTAATATTCGCATGAAAACAAATCGATATGATTAAATAGTCATGTTTTGAGTTTGACAACAACAAAATGTCATGTCTCTACAACAACAGTATTAGTTATTGTTCTTTGAGGGAGCTATCGTAGGAGTAGTTTATTTACAAAGCTATTGTTGTAGATAATGTCACCATGTACATTGGTTGTACCAGTCATGCCCTCCTAGGAACTCTCATCTAGGGTTTCCTTGCCACTCGCCAGCGCCGCCGCCGGTCTGCCTCGTCTCCTATGGTTCTTGGACCATGAAGGCGCGGTGGATCCCGGCCGTTGCTGGCGGGAGGGCTTCGTTTTCATGTGTGTTTTTAAGTTTGGTTAGGGTTTGTGTCATGCTCAAGAAGACGAGGCCGCGACGGCTTCTTGGAGATGGTATAAGGTCCCCCCTGCCTAGCCCCCGTTCCGATGATGTTTCAAGTGTTCACTACAAAAAAAGACACATCCGTGACATTTTGGGCCGAACGAATTTTTTTTCTGTCATACATATGACACTTCTATGACGATAATTGTGACAAAACCCGGTATCATCATAGATGTGGTGGGCTCCTACTTCTATGACAAAAAATCATGACGAAAATGGGCTTTTCGTCTGGCAGGCCGGAGACGCAGCTGCATGACATTCTTTGGGCCGTCCATGACGGAAAAAACCGTGGTAGAAGCGGCGGAGGAAAATTTCGGGAGTTGCGGTTCACGGTGGGAGGTCGGGGCGGCGACGCGCTCGCTTTCTCTCGTCGACGCGCATGCGTAATGTAGGCGTTAGCTCTAGCGAAGCCGAAGCGAGGCGTTGGGCTCTAATCAACCCGAGCAATTGCCTTTGCATGCTACGCGTTCGAACCCGAGTGATCGATCGATGGTCGTTAATCGAACCCGATGGGCGATTCGCCGCCATGCAGCTAATCAAGCCGATCGATCTCGCTCTGGGATGAACGATGGCGTTGGGGGGTTTGGATGATAAAGTGGCGGTGGCGTTGCCTCGGATGAACAGGAACCCATGGTGCGGAGGGCTGGATGAGCGAGAGCGATGGAGGGGTGGCCGTGGAGGGTGGTTGAACAGGACCCGTGGTGTGGATGGCTGAATAAGCGATGAAGCGGTGGAGGGGTGCCCGTGTGGAGGGTGGTTGAGCGATGGCGGTGGAGTAGCGCGGTGGAGGCTGGATGAGCAGGAGCCCGTGGAGGTGGAGGAGGTCGACGGTAGCCCGTGGAGGCCGGAGGAGGTCGACGGTGGAGATGAAAAGTATCCGTGGAGTACCGTTTTGCGACGCCACACCCTCCCCACCCCCACCCCCCGTTTTGACCGTGGCGCTCCAACTCAAGTCCGTTTAAATGCATTTTGCGGTACGCCACACCCCTCCCGATCTCCCGATGAACAGGACCCCCGTTTCGACCGTAGTGCTCCAACACAAGTCTGTTTCGTCCGTTTTGCGGTACGCCACACCTCTCCCGATCAACAGGAACCCCGTTTCGACCGTAGGAGGTCCGTTTCCTCCGTTCTGTGGTACGCCAGGCCTCGTTTCCATCGCCTGTTCCGTCCAAGCCGGTTGGCTCCCACGCGTTCCGTTGCCTCCCGATGAACACGACGCATTCCGTTGCCTCCCCATGAACACGACGCATTCCGTTGCCTCCCCATGAACACGACGCATTCCATTGCCTCCCCATGAACACGAGCCCTCGCCGTACGTATGCGCGACTAGGCGTTGAGACCCGCCGTATGTACACATACGTGGCGTATTTTCTTTCTTGCACCACGACGGCTATGCGTGCGTGTACATGCTACGTCGCGCGCCTCTACTACGACACGACGCGCCTCTACTACGACACGCGGCGGCGCCTCTACATCGACCAAGTATATATGTATGTACAAGTTCGCGACGAATGACAACGCTTCGTATGCTTCGCCGGTGGGTCCCGACCGTCGAGCAGTTCCTTGCGTGCGAAAATGTAGCTGGTGGGTCCCAGCAGTTAGAGGGGCGAATCGTTTTTTGCGGACGCACTTCCTTTGCGTGCGAAGATGTAGCAGTGGGTCCCAGCGGTCGGGGCTAATTGTTTTTGCCCGGACGCACTTCCTTGCGTGCGAAGATGTAGGTAGTGGGTCCCAGCAATCGAAGCGAATCGTTTTGTTTTTTTGCCCGGACGCACTTCCTTGCGTGCGAAGGTGTAGCTGGTGGGTCCCAGCAGTCAGGGGGGAAACATTTTTTCGCTAAATATGGTGGCCCGTCCGGTGGGTCCACGTTGTCAGTGGAGGAATAATTATTTTCTTGGCGTAATAAGGAGGCACTTCCTTCTTGCGGCCGTTGACCCAGTTGTCGGCCTCTCCACATCTGATCCACGTCCGATGGAAGCCGTTCCTTGACCACGTTGACCAGGCCGCGCCGAGAGCACGAGAGCGGTGGACGACGGCGAGGCCTAGGAAGAGGACGCCATGAGCCGGGAAGACGCGGCGATGGATGCCCACGCGTGAGGAGTACGAGGGTTCACTGGTTCATCTGCGGTGTGAGGCCGCCATCGCCTTGAGAATAACATGGGGTGTGGGTGAGTAGAGGATGGCCGGCCAGCGGTGGGAGTAGTAGGGGCGGTGAGGCCTCCACAGATCGCAGCCGCCACGGGAGGCGAAGCACGAGGCACGACCGGCGCTGGTTTGGGCGGTGGTGATGAAGTCATATACCTAGGGTAGGGTCATGGACTGTCCAAGATACCCTCCCAAGGGCATCCTTAGAATAGGCGCCTACCAATCGACTGGTAGGTTTCCACTCGGATGATTCAAAGACACTCGACCATGAAGACCCACTCGACCACCGGAGTTCAAGAGCCACTCGGTGTCCAAGCGGTCTCAGTAGTTAAGTAGTCTTTATGGTCATGATGACACTTTATGTAAGGCGTTACGAACGCCTAGCCTTATGTACCTTAAACCCTTCGCCTCGTGGGCTGGCTGGGGTCTGGCGACTCTATATAAGCCACCCCCCTCCACGGTAGAAGGGTTCGCATCCCTCATAATTCATACACATATAATCCAATCGACCGCCTCCGGGCTGTTACTTCCTCAGAAGGGCCTGAATTAAATGAACTCGTGCGTACCAACTACTCCATAGCTAGTACCTTGCCTCTCCATACCTACCCCCATTCTCTTGTCAAACTTAGAACCACGACAGTTGGCGCCCACCGTGGGGCCGGTGTTCTAGCGATTTGTTGGAGAAGTTGGGATTCTTTCGATCTCCTACATCATGGTTTCGGGTGGAGTTTTGGTTGAGGGCCGCGAGATCCGCCTCGGTGCGCTCACGTTCATCGCCGACGACTCCGCTTGGCTTCAGGAGGCTCCTCTCGACGTCGACGCGCTCCCCGTTCGCGGGGCAACGCACTTTTGCGTGTGCGTCCGCGGCATCCTCCTGCGGCGACCCAGTATGGGTCGGTTCTTGTGCCGTCCTCACTCCCAGTCTCCCGCCGGCACAAGCGCTCCGGTCGGTCGAGGCTTCAGCGGTGGGTGAGACATGCAGTGGCTTGCCAGTCGGCCACTTCCCAAGTTGCGGCAATCGAGCCCGATGAATCTCTCTACAGCCTGTTCGATCTGTCGACTGGCTCCGCAGAGACTGCATCCGAGTGCGATAGCAGCAATCCGGCAGCTGAGGTTCTGATGGTCGACGGACCACGCAGTCCTCCCGGATATCCCCGCACCGACGGAGGCAACGGTGGAGGTGATCCGGCGCAAGATCACGAAGAGTACCAACCCGAGCCCCTCACTTCGCTGCAGAGGGAGGAACTTCGCCGCCGCAACATGGATGCGCTTCACACTCCAATCGTTGGAGAAACCCCCGAGGCCCGTGCCTTGGAGGATGCGCGCTTGGCCAACTTGGCTGAGCGCACTCGACTGGAGAACCTCCAGTGAGTTCTCGACGAGCGCACGCGACCACGGGTTCCAGAATCCAGTCGACGTCAGCTCTTTCCACAACCAACTCAGGTATATCGAACTCCGATTCAGAATTTAGCAGCTACAGCCCGTATAAGCAGAATCAATTCAGCCTTCCCAGTCGGAGGCGGGTAGAGGTTTGCAACATATCAGAGATTTACTCCGGGCAGCAGGAGATCAAAACTCAGTCGTATCACAGTCACGGAACAGGATTCACAGCGGATCCGTCGCTGCGAATTCAGTCCAGTCAGCCCATAGTCAAAGATCGCCCCCGAGGCATGAGGAACGTGGAGACCGGCGTGATGATCAGTACAGGAATCGCGAGCCGTATGAGCACCGATTCGATCGCAATGATCGACGTCGAGTGCCCACCCCTCCCCCAAGGGGTGGATCATACGCTCCTCGGCAACAAGATGACAGACGCCAGCACAGTGTTGGGTGAAGGGTTCCAGTCGACCCTAGAGAGCCAGGCTTTGATGCAAGATCCATCATCGTTCAAGGCTTGGTCGACAGGAACAGAGCTCACCGAGAAGGTCATGACAGAGATGTTCCCTCCAGCAGCGAGTTCATGTCTCGGGGCGAGTGTTTTAGCGGGACCAACAGAGCCGTAGTGATTCCTCCCAACTTCAGGTTGGTGACTGGAGTTAGTAAGTTCATCGGTGAGTCCAAGCCTGACACTTGGCTTGAGGACTACCGAGTGGCTGTTCAGATTGGCGGCGGCAACGATGAGGTAGCTATGAAGCATTTGCCCCTTATGTTGGAGGGTTCGGCGAGCATGGTTGAATCGATTAGCACCAGCAGATTTACACTTGGGAAGATCGGCCCGAGTGTTTGTCAGACATTTGAAGGGACTTGCAAGCGACCAGCAGGATTGAATGAGCTGCGATCGTGTGTGCGAAGTCAAATGAAACTTTGAGAGATTACATCCAGAGATAGATAACCTTGCACCACACAGTTGAGAATGTGTCGATCACCAGCGATCTGTGCTTTCAAGGAAGGTGTCAAGAACAGAGAGTTGAGTTTGAAATTGATTGGACGGGAGATATGACCACGAGTCGGATGATGGAGATTGCCACCAAGTATGCTAATGGTGAAGAAGAGGATCGGCTCAGAGTGGTAAGTACAAGTCAGCCGCTAATGAAGCGGCGGAGGAAATTCCATCGGAAGCGAAGCGAAAGCCGAGCCGGCCGCTCCGGAGAAGCCTTGGCTGTGACCCTGTGAAAGTTCAAGGGGAAACCCAAGGGTCCGTGGAACCCCAAGAAGGTGAAAGACCAAGATGGGAATGATGTGTTGGACTTGCCATGTCACATTCACACGAAGAAAGATGAAGAGGGTAAACTCATTTACCCAAAGCATACCACTCGACAATGTCGGCTCTTGATTCAGCGGTTCAAGGAAGCAACCCAAGGATAAGGAAAAGGGTCGGATAAAGTTGAGGACAAAGAAGATAGTGATGGTGGATACCCCCAGGTCAAGTCCACCCTGATGATTTTTGCTGACGTTGAAAGCAAAAGCCGATTGAAAATTATCAACCGAGAAGTGAACATGGTCGCTCCGGCGACGCCCAATTATCTGAAATGGTCCCAGACCACCATCACATTCGACCAGTCCGATCATCCGACACACATTGCCACCCCTGGGAGGCAAGCGTTGGTGGTCGACCCAGTCGTCGAAGGCACTCGACTGACCAAAGTTTTGATGGATGGCGGCGATGGCTGAACATCTTGTATGCAGAGACGTTGAAAGGGATGGGCATTCCGATGTCCAGACTCAGCACAAGTAACATGAGTTTCCACGGAGTCATTCCTGGAAAGAAGGCTGAGTCACTCGGTCAAATTGCTCTTGATGTGGTTTTTGGTGATTCAAAGCATTTCCGAAAGAAAAGTTGACCTTTGAGGTCGTGGATTTCAGGCGCTTATCACGCTATTCGGGAAGGCGGTATGCCCGCGTTCATGGCCCGACCATGTTATGTGTACCTTAAGTGAAGATGCCCGGCCCCAAGGGTGTGATCACCATCGCGGCAATCGGAAGAAAGCGGAAGAGTGTTTCGAAAAGGCTCTAAGATTGCTGATGCTCGGATGGCAGTGGTAGAATTGCAAGAATATCGAAGACTGCAGATCCGAAGTGATTTGTTGCGAGCCAAGAAGCCCGCCACTGAGTCGGCATTTCATCGTCCGTGAGACGAAGCAGGTTCATATTCACCCGACCGACCCCAATGCTGCTCCGACCAACATCTCAACGACACTCGACTCCAAATAGGAAGAAGCGCTCATCCAGTTCCTCCGTGAGAACTGGGACATCTTTGCATGGAAGCCTGCTGACATGGCGGGTGTTCCCAGGGAGCTGGCTGAGCACCGTCTGCGAGTCGAATCAAAAGTCAAACCTGTCAAAGAACATCTTCAACGGTCCGCCGTCCAGAAGAGAAAGGCCATAGGCGAGGAGGTGGCTCGGCTCTTAGCAGCAGAGTTTATCCGAGAAATTTACCACTCCGAGTGGCTCGCCAATGTGGTCATGGTCCCTAAGAAGGACAATTCACTGCGCATGTGCATCTATTTCAAACATATCAATCGGGCCTGCCCGAAAGATCATTTTCCTCTCCCCCGCATCGACCAAATAGTCGAGTCGAATGCGGTTGTCTTTTTTAGACGCATATTCCGGGTACCATCAGATCCGTCTGTATGGACCCGACGAGATCAAAACAGCTTTCATCACTCCATTCGGGTGCTTCTGTTATGTTACCATGCCATTCGGCCTCAAGAATGCCGGAGCCACGTTCATGAGGATGATTCAGAAGTGTTTACTCACTCAAATCAATCGGAATGTCCAGAAGCTTACTGGATGCTTGGCCGCTTTAAGTCGATTCATCTCTCGCCTCGGTGAAAAGGCATTGCCTCTTTACCGACTGATGAAGAAGTCAGACAAGTTCGAGTGGACTCCTGAAGCTGATGCAGCGTTTGCAGAGCTCAAAGCTCTGCTCTCCACCCAGCCGGTGCTTGCTGCCCTAATCAGCAAAGAGCCGTTGTTGCTTTACATTGCAGCCACAGGACAAGTCGTCAGTACAGTACTTACGGTCGAGCGGGAAGAGGAAGGAAAAGCCTTCAAAGTTCAGCGCCAGTATATTATCTTTCTGAAGTGTTAACCCCGTTGAAGCAAAGAAACCCTCATTATCAGAAGCTTGTGTATGGGATTTATATGACCGCAAAGAAGGTTGCTCACTACTTCTCGGTCATTCCATTACGATCGTCGTGACGCCCGTTATCGAGATTCTGCTGTGAGACGAATCTGGTCGAGTGGCGAAATGGGCGATTGAACTTCTTCCCTTGATATCAAGTTTGAGGCAAAGAAAGCCATCAAGTCCCAAGCAATAGCAGATTTCATCGCCGAGTGGATTGAACAACGATTACCGACTCAAGTTCACTCGACCTTCGGACTATGTTCTTTGATGGTTCCAAGATGCTGAATGGTTCGGTCTTTGGGGTAGTATTGGTTTCCCCGAGGAGATAAGTTCAGATATGTGCTCTGATTCACTTTGATTCTTCCAACAATGAAGCGAATCTGAAGCATTGTTGTATGGGTTGCGTATGGCCATTTCACTCGGCGTCCGTCGCCTCATGGTCTATGGCGACTCAGATCTGGTGGTTAATCGGTGATGAAGGAGTGGGATGTCAAGTCCATCCATGGTAGCTCTTGTAATGTCAGATGAGGAAGCTAGAAAAGAAGTTTGAGGGTTAGAGCTCCATCACATACCCCGATCGAAAAATCAAGCTGGCGATGATTTGGCGAAAATAGGGTCCAAGAGGGAAGCCATTCCCGGTGATGTGTTTTGGAGCACATCCGCACACCATCGATTCAAGAGGATCCTTTCACTGAAGAAGCTCCACAGCCAAAAAGTGCCACTGATCCGACTGAAGTTGAGGTCCCAGCGGTGGTCGACCTAGTCATGGAAGTCGTGGTCATCACTCCCGACTGGACAGTACCGTACATCGCATACATCCTGAGGAAAGAGCTCCCGGAGAATGAAGAAGAGGCTAGACAGATCGTCCGTCGATCCAAGGCCTTTACTATGATCAAGGGACAGTTATTCAGAGAAAGCGTGACTGGAGTCAGCCAGAAGTGCATAACGCTAGAAGAAGGTCAGATAATCCTTGATGATATCCACTCGGGGACCTGTGGTCACCATGCGTCCTCTCGGACCATCGTGGCTAAAGCATACCGAGTGGGATTTTACTGGCCAAAGGCAAATGAAATGGCAAAGGAAATAGTCGACAAATGTGAAGGATGTCAGCTCTACTCCAATATGTCACACAAGCCCGCCAAAGATTGAAGACCATTCCACTCGTCCGCCTTTCGCGGTTTGGGGTTGGATATGATTGGACCGGCGAGAAGCTGGCAGGAGTGGTTTCACTCATTTTCTTGTGGCGATCGACAAGTTCATGAAGTGGATCGAAGCTAAACCTATCAAGAACCTTGATCGCAATCGCTGTCGGGGCCATCGAGAATTGATATTCAGATATGGAGTTCCGCACAGCATCATCACGGACAATGGGTAAAATTTCGATTCCGACAAGTTCAAAGCCTTTTGCGCCTCTCAGGGCACGCGAGTCGACTATGCTTCAGTCGCTCACCCCCAGTCGAATGGACAAGCTGAACGAGCAAATGGTCTAATTCTCAAAGGACTGAAACCTCGACTGATGCTAGATCTCAAGCATGCAGCAGGAGCGTGGGTTGACGAACTTCCGTCGGTTCTTTGGGGATTGAGGACCACTCCTAATCGTTCGACTGGGAGAACTCCATTCTTTATGGTCTATGGAGCTGAAGCAGTTCTGCCGAGTGACCTGCTTCACAATGCCCCTCGAGTCGAACTCTACTCTGAAGTTGAAGCAAAGCAAGCCCGTCAAGATGCAGTCGACCTCCTTGAAGAGGAGAGAGAGATGGCCCGGATCCGCTCGACCATCTATCAGCAGGACTTGCGTCGATTCCACGCCAGAAATGTGAAGAGCCGAGCCTTTCAGGAAGGAGATCTGGTCCTCCGAGTGGATCAACAGAAACCACACAAGCTCGCTCCCACTTGGGAAGGTCCCTTCATCGTCACCAGAGTTCTTCACAATGGGGCTTACCATCTTTACAACGTCGAACGCCAGATCAATGAGCCTCGGGCATGGAATGCGGAGCTGCTCCGCCCCTTTTACACTTAAGAGCTCACCCGAGTGAGATGTAATAAAAGTACCTCCGTAGTTTGTCTATCTAAATCAAGAAGGTTATAATTTTCCCAGTGATTGTTATTACTTTTTGTTATAATCCCCCAGTGGGTGACTTAGCTGCGAATCCGTTTCGCCTAAGTTTGTAAAAAAATCCTTACCGAGTGGCGAGCCAGCCTCTCACTCGGGGGTTTAGCTGCGAATCCGTTTTGCCTAAATATTCAAAATCCTACAGAGTGGTGAGCCAACCTCCCACTCGGAGGCTTAGCTGCAGTCCAAGTACTCGCCTAAGTGTTTAAAATCCTACCGAGTGGTGAGCCAGCCTCCCACTCGGAGGCTTAGCTGCAGTCCAAGTACTCGCCTAAGTGTTTAAAATCCTACCGAGTGGTGAGCCAGCCTCCCACTCGGGGGCTTAGCTGCTGTCCAAGTACTCGCCTAAGTGTTTAAAATCCTATCGAGTGGTGAGCCAGCCTCCCACTCGGAGGCTTAGCTGCAGTCCAAGTACTCGCCTAAGTGTTTAAAATCCTACCGAGTGGTGAGCCAGCCTCCCACTCGGGGGCTTAGCTGCAGTCCAAGTACTCGCCTAAGTGTTTAAAATCCTACCGAGTGGTGAGCCAGACTCCCACTCGGGGGCTTAGCTGCAGTCCAAGTACTCGCTTAAGTATTTAATACAATGTGCACTTTGCAAGGACGACGAGGTACAGGTCGACTGTTGCCTTCCCCTTCAAAGCTATGACACAAAAATCCTCCTTGGAGGCTTAGCTGCAGTCCAATGCTCGCCTAAGTTTGAAAAATCCTACAGTGTGGAGAGCAAACCTCCCACTGGGGCTTAGCTGCAATCCAGTGCTACGCCTAAGTTTGAAAAATCCACCGAGTGGAGAGCAAACCTCCCACTGGGGCTTAGCTGCAGTCCAAGACTCGCCTAAGTTTGAAAAATCCTACCGAGTGGAGAGCAAACCTCCCACTGGGGCTTAGCTGCAGTCCAAGACTCGCCTAAGTTTTGAAAATCCTCTCGAGTGGAGAGCAAACCTCCCACTCAGGGGCTTAGCTACAGTCCGGGACTCGCCTAAGTTTGAAAACATACTGATCCGCAAGGACGACGAGGTGCAGGTCGACTGCTACCTTCTCCTTCGGAGCTGCGCCACAAGTACAACGTGCGCTCCATCGCGATCCTCAAGGACGACGTGGTACACGTCAACTGCTTCCTTCTCCTGCACCTGCAAGAGCCACAAAGTGTAGGTCGACTGGATCCACCTCAGAGCTGCATCTCAAACATTGAAGCATAATCCGAGTGAAGAGCAAAGTTCACTCGAAGGCAAACAAAAGCATATTTTGACGATAAGTAAAGTTCGGATAGCATCCTAAGGATGCAGAAGTTCCCAGGCCTCAAGCCCGCTAAAGTTTATCGGTTACAAAAATCACTCGGCATTCCGAGGCAAATTTAAGGTAGAGCATAAAAGTTTTTTACTCCTCAGGTGGAGGACTGGAAGGAGCCACAAACTGGTCAAGGTCGATCCCATCGGCGATCCGGGTGGCAGCGGTGATGAAAGTTTCCATGAAAGATTGGAAATCATACTTCTTGGTGTTGGCAACTCTGAGGGCCGCCAGCTTTTCCTCCCGCGCTTCCTTGCAGTGGACACGAACCAGAGACAGAGCAACATCAGCACCGCACCTGGCAGAAGACTTTTTCCATTCTTGCACTCGACTTGGAACCTCATTCAGTCGAGTCATTAAGGACTCAAGGTCATTCTGAAGCGTCTGGTCCGGCCAGAGGGTTGAGTCGATCCGTGACACCGCAGCTTTCAGTCGAGCGAGATAGTCCACCACACCAGCAATGCGAGACTCCAGTCGGAGCACGTTCATAGCGGCTTCATCCTTCACGGGAGAGTTGATGGGGTCCAGGCTTGTCTCCACTCGACTGGTCTCCTCTTCGAAGTTCTGACAGAATTCTGCAAATGCGACTCAAGTTCAAGCTAATGGTTCTATGGTGAGTCGATGATGACAAGTCAGTCGGATAAGAGGAATTACCTTCAAGCATGAGGAATAGCTTCTTGGTGAGCCCTCCCAGATAAAACTCCAGATCGTTCCTCCTCCCCGCCAGTTCGCCAACCTTGTCAGTCAGAGCAACTTTGTCATTCTTGATCGGCTAGCCTCCTTGTTGGCGCGTCGAGAGCAGCCTTGATTTGGTATTCTCCTCTTGAGTTTTCCGGTGAGGCCAGTTTCTCTTCCATGAGCTTTTTTTCTCCAAAGCCATATACAGTGCCTCTGCAAGGTCGTGGTCTTTCTTCTTCAGAGCCTCCTCCAGTTTGTCTGCAAAATAACAATAAGTCCAGAGTTGAGAATGGGTAGAAAGACAAAGACAATCGTCAAGTTCTCACCAGCCATACCTTTTGCTTCGTCTCTCGCCTTTTGCAAGTTCTCCTGAGAAAGCTTCAAGTCAAGGTTGAGCTGGATCTGCTTGTTCTCCAATTCGGTATAGCGGGCCACGAGCTCGCAAGATTTCTGCGAAGAGTCAATCGACAAAACATCAAAGACAGGTCACTTCCGAGTGACTAAAGAAAAATCATAGCATTTCTAAGACTACAGTCGAATCAAAACATTCGACAGTAGTCTCGGGGACTACACCCAGTGGGTGCACTCAGCGTTCCCCCACTGGTTTTACCAATTCGGTTCGACTAGTCGACCGAAAGAAGCAAAAAGGTTATGATCCTAAAAACATAGCTAACTGTCAGCAGTCAGCTGTGTAAAAAAAGAAGTTCTTAGACTATAGTCGACTGCCCGCAGTCCACCATAGTCTCGGGGACTTCACCTAGTGGGTGCACTCAGCGTGCCCCCACCGGTTCCAAAGATCCATTCGACATGGCCGGACCAGACCGAGTGAAGAAGTTCAAAGTATAAAGACTATAGTCGATCGCCTGCGATCCACCATAGTCTCGGGGACTACACCCAGTGGGTGCACTCAGCGTGCCCCCACCAGTTCAAATATTCAATCGACACACCCACCCAGTGGGTGTACAGATGCAGATATGGAAATCTTCAGAAAGAAGAAATTTCAGGTATCATATCCTAATAGAACAAGCAACTTACTTGGACATTGCTCTGAAGAGCCGAGCTTGCATCATAAGCCGCCTGGCTGGCCTCCCGGACCACCTTCACTTGCTCCATCATGATCCCTGCCTGGCGTATGGCCTCCTTGGCAGCACTCACTTGGTCTTCCAGGACGTGGTGTGTGGCAAAAAGGGATGGCGTGTCAGCAGTCGACGACGAAGGCCGGACACTCGTCAGCGGCACAGCAAAGGACACAGAAGTCCGAGTGGTGTCGCCTCCCTCGTGAACTAGCATCTCAGTCAAGTGATACAACTGGAGTAGCCTTGCCAGCAGGCACCTTTTTGTCCTTCCTCTTCGTCAGCGGTGTTTCATCATCGTCATCAGGGAGATCAATGACATGAGGTGGAACTACAAGTAAGATTCAAAGGTAAAACAGAAACCAATCGACCGTAGTTTAAACTGCAGAGATCATACCAAGGTTGGAGGTGGCGGCATCTTCCATTTCCGATCCTCGTGCTTAGCTGAGGTCTCGGAGGTGGCAGCACCGCAGATTTCAGAAGTCAATTGATCACCAAACGAGTCAACCAAAAGTGCACTCATGGTAGACAGGAAAACACAAGTTCTGCTGATTACCCGGAAATGGTGGGAATGGCCATCCTCATCTTGGGCAAGGCCTTCGCCGGCTTTGATGACGTTGCTCGGGGTTGCTTTGGCGGTTTCTCAGTTGGCACTGGAGAAGTCGTCCGAGTGCGCTTCGTCGACCACCCGATGGGCGCGATAGCCTTACCACGCTCGACCACCGGATCATGCGTCAGCTTGGATCGCCTTTCTGAGTGGGTGGATCCACGTCTCCCTCCTCTTCCTCCTCCTCCTCCTCCTCTTCATCAGAGCTATCGTTTTCCTCAGACTCCCATTCCTCCTGGCTTTCGCCTCCGCTTCCTTCTTCTTCTTCGACTGGTTCTTGCGCCCCGTTGGGCATCGAGTACATCTCAGGGTGACCTAGAAGACAGCAAAACAAGACGAAAGTCAGTCGATCGATTCGCAGCGGAATAGAGCAAATGCAACAGGATTACAGTCGGAGATAAGTGGTCATACCTGGTCTGGTTCATAAGATTGGTCGAGTGGTGGGATCCTCCTAGCCTCGCGAGGGTTATTCTTGTTCCCTGTGATGGCAGTCATCTACCTCTCCAATGTGGCGTCGTCGACCTCCTCTGGGTGGACCCGGGTGGTGTCCTCGGTACCAGAGTACATCCACATTGGGTGACCTTGGTATTGGAGCGGCTGAATGCGCCGTCGAAGGAAAACCTCCAGAAGATCCATGCCGGTCACTCCATCGCGAATGAGCTGGACTACACGCTCCATCAACAACTTAACCTGGGCCTTCTCCTCCGGAAGCACCTTCAGAGAGGACGGATTGTTCACTTGATCCATGGAGAAAGGAGGGAGTCCAATGATCGCCTGGCATCGATCGGTCTTGGCGATAGAACCAGGTCGATCGCCACCCTCCGATCTGAATCGGGAAGAATCATGGCTGGAAAGGCACTTTACCCCTCATCTGGACCCCAAGACCCCACACATCTGGATTACTTGGGTTCTTTCATCATTCGGACTAGCCTTTTCACCGTCCGAGAGCGACAAGTGAATACGTGTTTGAAGAGGCCCCGGTGTGGTCGACAACCCAAGAAGTTTTCGCACAAAGACACGAAGCGCGAGATAGGCAATGGAGTTGGGTCTAAAGTGATGGAGTTGTGCTCCAAAGAAGTTCGAAAACCCGAAAGAAAAGATTCGCGGAAGAGAAAATCAGCGATCCGTGGGTGGCTAAAGGACGACTCACCCTCTTGAGGCTGCGGCTGCCACTCTGTCCCGGAAGCCTTGTCGACCGTGGGGATCAATCCTCGTTAGCTGTGTCGTTGAGGTCTTTACGGTGATGGTCGAGCGGATCCAATCTCCTCGACCCAACCTTGCGGCAGGCTGGACCATGACGAGATCCGCCCGACCGGGCGCTCTCCCTTCGCCTTCGCCGTCGCCTTCTTCGCCCGCTCCAAGGCCGCCGTCTTCTCCTTCACCATTGTCGCGGTAGGGCAGAGCGGGCAGCTGCGCTTAGCAGGTTACTGGCGCAGCGGATGAATCGAGGATGGAGGAGGGAAAATGAGGGCGCACTATTCAACATACCCCGCCCGCGCTTATATGAAGTCGCTTCGAGTGGCTGGTGGTAGGCCCGGCAATCTGTCAAATCCAAGAACAGCGCGCGCGCGATACGTGGCGTAAAAAGGTGGCGCGGAGATCGAGGCGCCCTTGCCTTATCCCATCCGAAAAGTCGCGGCCTTCTCGCTTCAAGGCTTCCCAAAATTCGGATCCCACTAAATCCGCTAACAGCAGAGCAACTTGTCAGACGACAGATTTCCTCCGATCCGTCGCTTGGAAATCTCCAAGTTCATAAAGTTCACTCGACAGATGTAGAAAATGGATCAAGGCGACTGAAAGAAAAGTTGACACCGTCACTGAAAGGTCACTGATCCAGAGTAAAGCACACTCGCAGCGCGAAAAGCAGGTCGGAAAGATTATCAACTCCTTCCTCACTCAAACCTCGATCCATTCGGGGGCTAATGATGAAGTCATATACCTAGGGTAGGGTCATGGACCTGTCCAAGATACCCTTCCCAAGGGCATCCTTAGATTAGACTGCCTACCAGTCGACCTGGTAGGTTTCCACTCGACAGATTCAAAGACACTCTACCATGAAGACCCACTCGACCACCAGGAGTTCAAGAGCCACTCGGTGTCCAAACGGTCTGTAGTTAAGTAGTCTTTATGGTCATGATGACACTTTATGTAAGGCGTTACCAGTAACGCCTAGCCTTAATGTACCTTAAACCCTCCGCTACGTGGGCTGGCTGGGGTCCTGGCGCACTCTATATAAGCCACCCCCTCCACAGGTAGAAGGGTTCGCATCCCTGTAATTCATACGCATATAATCCAGTCGACCGCCTCCGGGCTCCGTGACGTAGGGCTGTTACTTCCTCCGAGAAGGGCCTGAACTCGTAAACTCGTGCGTACCAACTACTCCATAGCTAGTACCTTGCCTCTCCATACCTACCCCCATTCTACTGTCAGACTTAGAACCACGACAGCTGGAGCAAGAAGACCAGAGGTTGAAGAAGCACTACGGCCGTCGGGTGGACATCGTACGGTCACTGGAGCTAGAATCGTGCATATTGACTAAGTTGACAAAGCCCTCCATCCCCGTCAACTTAGTAGGCCCACAAGTCAGCCTGACACTATACTGGGTCCCAACTAACAGGGGGAGTATTCATTTTTTTTGTGCGTAATAAGGAGGCACTTCCTTGCGTACGAAGATATAACTGGTGGGTCCGAGCTGTCAAAGCCGGCCGCGGGGAGGAGGGAGCAGGCAGTCCCGCCGGCGCTTGTTTGAGCCATTTGGAGCAGAAGAGCAGAGATTGAAGAAGACGAGGGCTGTTGGATGGCCATCCAACGATCCACGCGCCAGGCCAACTTTTTTAGGAAAGCCTCAAATCTGTGGAAAACATCATACAGCCCATCTGCCATTATTTTTAATAATTTATAGCCCATTTGCTAATTCTTAAGGTTTTTTTGGAGCCTGAGGGAGTCGGATTAGGGGGTGTTCGGATGGCCGGACTATGACCTTTGGTCGGACTCCTGGACTATGAAGATACAAGATTGAAGACTTCGTCCCGTGTCCGGATGGGACTTTCCTTGATGTGGAAGGCAAGCTTGGCGATACGGATATGTAGATCTACTTCCATTGTAACCGACTCTGTGTAACCCTAACCCTCTCCGGTGTCTATATAAACCGGAGGGTTTTGTTGGGGAATGTTGCAGAAAATAAAAAAAATTCCTACGGTTTCACCAAGATCCATCTATGAGTTCATCTAGCAACAAGTGATAGGAGTGCATCTACATACCTTTGTAGATCGCGAGCGGAAGCGTTCAAGTGAATGGGGTTGAGGGAGTCGTACTCGTCGTGATCCAAATCACCAATGACCAAGTGCCGAACGGACAGCACCTCAGCGCTCAACACACGAGACGGGAGCGGATGACGCCTCCTGCACCTTGATCCAAAGCAAGGAGGAGGGAGAGGTTGATGAAGATCCAGCTGAGCAGACGACGGCGTGGTGGTGGATGCAAGAGGTTCAGCAGAGAGCCACTGAGCTCATGAGAGGAGAGGTGTAGCAGGGGAGAGGGAGGCGCCAAGGCTTCAGGTGCGGCTGCCCTCCTCCCCCTTTATATAGGCCCCCTGGGGGCGGCCCTCTAGATCCCATCTAGATGGGGGAGGCTTGCCCCAAGGCAAGTGGGCGCCCCCCCTAGGGTTTCCAACCCTAGGCGCTAGGGGGCCTGGGGAACGCACCAGCCCACCAGGCTGGTTCCTCCCCACTTCAGCCCACGGGCCCTCCGGATAGGTGGCCCCACCGGTGGACCTCGACCCTTCCGTGGTCCCAGACAATACCGGTGACCCCGAAACTCTCCCGATGGTCGAAACAACACTTCCTATATATAATTCTTTACCTCCGACCATTCCGAACTCCTCGTGACGTCCGGGATCTCATCCGGACTAACAACTTTCAGTTTGCTGCATACTCATATTCATACAACCCTAAGCGCCACCGAACCTTAAGTGTGTAGACCCAACGGGTTCGGGAGATATGCGACATGACCGAGACGACTCTCCGGTCAATAACTAACAGCGGATCTGGATACCCATGTTGGCTCCCACATGCTCCTCGATGATCTCATCGGATGAACCACGATGTCGAGGATTCAAGCAACCCGTATACAATTCCCTTTGTCAATCGGTATGTTACTTGCCCGAGATTCGATCATCGGTATCCCAATACCTCGCTCAATCTTGTTACCGCAAGTCACTTTACTCGCATCAGTAATGCATGATCCGTGACCAAACACTTGGTCACTTTGAGCTCATTATGATGATGCATTACCGAAAGGGCCCAATGATACCTCTCTGTAATACGGAGTGACAAATCCCGAGCCTCGATCCGTGACAACCCAATGTACACTTTCGGAGATACCGTAGTGCACCTTTATAGTCACCCGCCACGTTGTGACGTTTGGTACATCCAAAGCACTCCTATGGTATCCGGGAGTTACACGATCTCATGGTCTAAGGAAAGGATACCTGACATTGGAAAAGCTCTAGCAAAACGAACTACACGATCTTGTGCTATGCTTAGGATTGGGTCTTGTCCATCACATCATTCTCCTAATGATGTGATCCCGTTATCAATGACATCCAATGTCGATAGTCAGGAAACCATGACTATTTGTTGATCAACGAGCTAGTCAACTAGAGGCTCACTAGGGACATATTGTGGTCTATGTATTCACACGTGCATTACGATTTCCGGATAATACAATTATAGCATGAATAAAAGACAATCATCATGAACAAGGAAATATAATAATAATCCTTTTATTAATGCCTCTAGGGCATATTTCCAACAGGTTTTAGTCCGTAGGACGAACAACAATCATACCATAGGCTAGCTTCTAGGGTTTAGCCTCTCTGATCTCGTGGTAGATCTTCTCTTGTACTACCCATATCATCAATATTAATCAAGCGGGAGTAGGGTTTTACCTCCATCGAGAGGGCGAACTCAGGTAAAAACATCGTGTCCCTTGTCTCTGTTATCATCCGCCTAGACGCACGATTCGGGACCCCTACCCGAGATCCGCCGGTTTTGACACCGACATTGGTGCTTTCATTGAGAGCTCCTCTGTTTCGTCACCTTTAGGCCCGATGGCTCCTTCGATCATCAACAACGACACGGTCCAGGGTGAGACATTTCTCCCCGACAGATCTTCGTATTCGGCAGCTTTGCACTGCGGGCCAATTTGCTTGGCCATCTGGAGCAGATTGAAAGCTACGCCCGTGGCCGTCAGGTCAGATTTGGAAGTTTGAACTACACGGCCGACGTCCGCGGAGACTTGATCTTCGACGGGTTCGAGCCACAGCCAAGCGCGCCGCACTGTTACGATGGGCACGATCTAGCTCTGCCACCGAACATTGTCCTGGAGGCCGCACCAGTGTTCGCTCCGACCCTTAGCTTGGGCCGACTGCGCCAATCGAGGATGGGTGGCTAGACACCGCCTCGGGGGCTGCAATCTCTACGGCGATCGAGCCGAACACCATACCCTTCCTTTGCGACGCTCGTGACTCCAAGGTGCTGGACTCCTTTCCGGACTCTGAACCTTCCGCACCCCTGCCAATCGAATCTGATTGGGCGCCGATAATGGAGTTCACCGTCGTGGACATCTTTCAGCACTCTCCTTTGGCGACATTCTGAATTCACTAAAGTCTCTCTCTTTATCAGGAGAGCCCCGGCCGGACTATGGTCAGGAAGGTTGGGATGCGGACGACGAAGAAATTCAATGCCCACCCACCACCCACTTTGTAGCCCATTGCCGATGATTTAACCGACATGCTTAACCGACCAAGACATCGACGGTATGGATGACGATGTAGGAGACAAACAGGAACCAGCGCCTATAGGCCACTGGACAACCACTCCATCTCACGATATATACATGGTTGATACACCTAAAGGAAACGACGACGAGGAACAAAGGGATGCAACGAGGGACCGTTCCCTCGAAAAGCAATCAAAGCGGCGGCGTAAGCGCCGCTCCAAACCCCACCTCGACAGAGAAAACTGCCATACAGACCCAGCCATAGAGCAGGGTGAACCGGAGGACGAAGAACATGCCATCGAGCAACCGCCCGAACAGGGCAACTTGGATAAACAACTCGTCCCCGACGAAGACAACGATCCGGACGACGTCACGCGGACAAGTTCTTTGGAGCAGAAGAACCTCCAAAAATGCTCGCCGCCATCGCTGCGTAGCTGAAAAAGCGTATGAAAGCTCAAAACAGCGGAAGATGCACTCAGAATTAGATGGAGCAAAGTACTCAACACCGCAGACAAATACGGCGACAGTCGTCGCACAAAGAGCTATCCGAAGCGAAAATTATTGTCGGAATTCGATGATGAGGCCTTAGAGCCCCCGCAATCAAAAAATAATAAGGAAGCCACCGGACAAACGACCCCATGGCCAACACAGTGCGGCAAAGGACGCCGCACACAAGCCGGCACGCGATCCGCACAAGGATGCGCATCAAAATGATGGCCCAGCCAGATCTATCTATGGGCGAAGAAAGCAAGCTCTAGCCAGCAATGCAACACATCAAATATCCGAACATCACGGTACGCCCAGATATAGGGGCGCCGCACACCCCCTATGTTTCACCGATGAGGTGCTGGATCATGAATTTCCAGCGGGATTCAAGCCCGTAAACATAGAGGCATACGACAGAACAACAGACCCTGGAGTCTAGATTGAGGATTACATCCTCTACACATACACATGGCTAGAGGAGATGATCTCGATGCCATAAAATACTTACCACTCAAACTCAAAGGGCCAGTCCGGCATTGGCTCAAAAGCCTCCCCGAAAACACCATCGGAAGTTGGGAAGAGCTCGAGGATGCTTTTCGGGCAAATTTGCAAGGGACTTATGTCCGACCTCCGGATGCAGATGATCTAAGTCACATAACTCAACTACCCGGAGAGTCAGCCCGGAAACTCTGGAACAGATTTCTTACTAAAAAAGAACCAGATAGTCGACTGTCTGGACGCCGAAGCCTTAGCAGCTTTCAAACACAACGTCCGAGACGAATGGCTCGCCAGACACCTCGGCCAAGAAAAGCCAAGAACAATGGCCGCACTAACAAGCCTCATGACTCGCTTTTGCGCAGGAGAGGACAGCTGGTTGGCAAGATGCAGTACCAGCGACCCAAGTACATCCGAAGTTAGGGATGGAAACGGGAAACCGCGACGCAGCAAGGACCAGCGCCGGACCAAGGGAAACAACCCGAAGATCACGACAGTTAACTCCGGATTCAAAAGCCTTCGGCAGAATAAGAAAAAGCTGCCCCCCAAAGATAACAGGGACGAGCTAGCTAACTTAAACAAAATCTTGGACAAGATATGTCAAATACACAATACTCGCGGGAAGCCTGCAAACCACACCCACAGAGATTGTTGGGTCTTCAAGCAATCCGGCAAACCCAACGCCGAACACAAGGGGCTCGACACACCAAGCGAGGACGATGACGAACCCCACAAGCAGAGCACCGGAAAACAAAAGAACTTCCCACAAGAAGTAAAAACAGTGAATTCACTTCACGTGACAAAAAGGGAGAAATAGTGGCGCCTATAGAGATACGCGCCACACGGCCTATCCCAGAGGAGTCCCGCCACTGGTTGTTAAAACCAATCACCTTCGACCATCAGGATTACTCTAGAAGTATCCGGAACGCAGGCTGGACTGCCTTGGTATTAGATCCGATAATTGACGTACTCCACTTTACACAAGTCCTAATGGACGGCGGGAGTGATTTAAACCTGATATATCAGGACACAATCCGCACACTGGGGATAGATCCAACAACAATTCACCAAAGCAACACTTCCTTTCAAGGGGTGACGCCAGGCCCAGATGCCCACTGTACGGGCTCTCTCCGGTTAGAAGTTATGTTCGGCTCACCCGACAACTTCCGCCGCGAAAAGCTAACCTTCCACATCGCCCCATTCACAAGCAGCTATCAAGCACTACTGGGACGCGAGGCTTTCGCCCGCTTTAACGCAATACCGCATTATGCATCCCTTATACTTAAAATGCCCGGTCCACGAGGCATCATCTCATTGAAGGGAAATATCGAGTGTTCCTCGAGCATGGAAGATTGTGCGGCTGCATTAATAGCCTCACACTAAACCGGCCTCATTAGGGAAAGCACTTAAACAGGTTGTTCAGACCCCGGATATGGCTAGACGAGTCCGGCGTAAGGGCTTAATAGCCGCATGCCCCCGTTCAAGGGGCTCCGCACATGTACAACAAGAGACAATAAAGCTCAATTTTATTCATTTTTTACTTTGTTTATTTAATGTAATGTACATTTTTGCACGATCTATTTCAACTAAGTTCCTCTCTTTTACAGATGAACACCATGCTACACCCGTCCAGGATACGGCACAACGGAGACACAGGAGCAGACGTGCAATAGGGACCCGTTGCAAGGATTCTTTTCAAATTAAGACCCTACGTAAACCTTTTTTACTGTCTCTTGTTGATACACATCCCCCGGTTTCTTGCTATAACCGAGGTGGAGGCTGGAGTCTTGGCATCGGCCACGTCAGACATTTGCGCGTACCTGGACACCAGGGGCTTATTAATAAGGGCGTTGTTCAGCCCGTTTTCATAAAGACCGAATACCTTAGGGAGTGTTTGACGTTGCGAGTTTGGCCTTATATGCATCAGCTCCGAATCATGTATTTGGTCAAATGTTGGGTTTGCCCGGCTCATGTGTTTTGCTGCCTTACGTTCCGCTCTATCGGCTAAGGCGGCACCAGGAGAACTACTGTGATTGTGCCCCGGTTCGGCCGGGCGAGCACCTCAGTAGAGAAAGCCGAAAACTGACTGTCATGATGTAGCGTGAGACTGGTCAACCACTCGATGATCCACCGGAATATTGAGGATTCCTCCGCATTAACGAAGGGTCGTTTCCCGGTCAGGCACACACGCGCCCCGAATTTGGGCGAGCGCGGTGCCCCTAGGGGCTATATAGTAGCCCCACTGTCAAACTCCTATGGCTAAGTGAAAGTGATAAAGCATTATAGTCCGGTTGCCTAGTTCGCTACGCTATCACCTCCTTTATAGGACCAAGACGTTGGATCAAGTGTGAAAATGCGCCTTTTGCAAACACCCCCGCATTATTTGCGTGGGGGCTGAAGCCGAAGACTGCCATCTTTCAGGTTATATACACATATACATTAACGGCCGCACATGAGGTATTTTAATTCTTGCAGGCACAAGTATAAAAAGTCTTTATATTCCATCAAAACATTGTCTTACAATTATACATGTTATTCGAACATGATGTCCTTCGAGCACTGCGTCTCTATTAAACGAGCACCCTGCAGAACTTCCTGAAAATAGTGCTCGACAGGTATTCGGCTCCCGTCCGAATCTTGGGATGTAACGTCGGTGGTCTTCATCTCCGCCCAGTATGTCTTGACACGGGCTAGAGCCATCCGCGCACCCTCTATGCATGCTGACCTCTTAATTGCGTCGATATGGGCACCGCACCAAGGAACTGCTGCACCAAACCAAAATAACTCTTGGGCTCAGGCCCCTCCGGCCACAGATGAATCACGACTTCCTTCATGGCAAGTCCGGATAACCTATTCAGCTCCGCCCATTCGGCCAATCGCTCGGATAATGGAAGTGGGCGCTCTGGATTGTGGAACTGCGACCAAAAAAGCTTTTCCACTTCGTGATCCTTTTGATCTCGGAAGTGTTCGGCAGCGTCCGCGGCACTTGCCCGCCAAATCCAGATAAGTATTCGCCGCACTCCACAGCTGGTCCAACTGAGCATACTTAGGATCCCCGAACTTCATCCGCAACATAAAGGGCTTTCCAGCTGCGATATCTCCGGCCTGACGTAGCTCCTGCTTCATGGCTCTCATTGCAGAGCGAGCATCCTTGGCCTCGGTAGTGGCCTTATCTAGGTCCTTTTGTTCCGCCCGATCTTCTTTTTCAAGAAGCTTGCAGCGGTTGGCAGCATCCTTCAACTTCACCGCCATCTCGGCCATTTCCTTCCTGCTTCGGCAGTGAGCAGCTTGTTCGGCTTTCAGCTCTTCGGCCGCCTCACTTTTTCTGGCCTGCTCCTTGGCTCGGGGGAGTTCCGCCCGAAGGTTCTCCATGGCAGCGGCACCATCTGCATCAAGCATACATGTTGTAAGGCAAGGTTATCAAGCCCCCTTACCAGGTGTCCGTGGAGAAAATTTCATACCTTATGACTTCGTCCAACCGCTTGTTGACAAGCGATGTCGACATCCGCCACGTCAAGTTGCCGCTTTAGCTCGGCAAATTCATCATCGGCTAGCCACCGGAAACTTCGCCACCTACATAGGAAAAGTGACATGTTATACCTGGGATTATGATCCTCGGCGCGCTGTCATCTTTGACAACACACCGAGTCTCAGGGGCTACTATCTATACAGGGCGCATCTTTTTATATGTGGAACTATCAAAAGGTACATCATTTTGCGTACCTCAAAACCTGTCAGTAAACTCCTGACGGCCTCATGCAACCCGCTCTCTGCGGATGAAATCCTTTCAATCACCGTGCCCATCAATGCACGATGTTCTTCTGAGATAGACGCTCGTCCAAGCAGATCTTTCAAATCCTCCGACCGTGCACCGGACGGTGCCGGACTCGTCTGATGGCCTTTTTCGTAGGTCGGGCACGGAGGGCTTTGGGGAGCCATACGGCTGCTTTCCAGCCCCGCCGGATTCGGAGAAACCCTCCGCGATGACACCTCAGGTCGCCCGCCTCGCAAGGCGGTACGGCAGGAGGGGGCGTTCCGCTCTCCATCATCTCCGGATGAAGATCCCCTAAAGATGAGGTCTGCTGCGAAGGGCAGAGATCCGAACTACATGGTAAAAATTCAGTTGTCTTTCTCAGGAATAAAATAGGGATGTCTCTTATTTGGAAACTCCCTTTTCTACTTACGGCTCGCTGGAGGGCTGATCCCCTGAGGGTACAATGCGGCCGAGGCACTTCTCGGTGCAGGACCCTCTGACGAAGATCTCTTCCCCCGCTTTGAGACCATGGTCTCCGAGTCTTCAGGGGTGGTCCTCTTCTTTCCCTGGATGGAGGGATTCTCGTTCCCTCCTTTCCGGATAGCCTCCTTCGAAGAGACGGTAGCATCCTTGTTCCCCCCTTCGCCTTCTTCCAAAGGCACAACCTCCAGCATCTTGGTTAACACGGGATCCGGCGTGGTCTCGGGGAGGGGGGACGGACACCTGATCAGCTTTGCTTTCGCTATCCACTCCTGTTTAAAGGGACATCTCCTTTAAGGGCAATTTTATGATGAATATACGGATAACGTGTCCGGGTACAGGGCTACTTACTTGAGTATCCGGGCGATTGCAGCTTAGCCCTGCGTCCTCGGTCAAGTCCGGACACATTGCTTGTGATCCGAAGACAAATTTATACATCTCCATGGGCGTCATGCCCGTAAAATGTTGGAGAGCTCGTGGTCCCTCCGGATTAAACTCCCACGGGCGTAGGGGGCGGCGTTTGCAGGGCAAAGTGCGGCGAATCAACATGAACTGCGCCACTACGGCCAGGTTGATGTCTCTTTCCAGGAGATCTTGAACGCGGCCCTACAACAAGGGCACATCCTTGGATGGCCCCCAGTCGAGCCCTTTATTGACCCATGACGCCAGCCGTGGGGGAGGGTGATGCGGAGCATCCTTCGGTCATCCCCATGGACCTTCCATCAACTATCCAAGCTCCAAGTGGACCCATGACAAGAACAAGAGCTCGTGCTATTCAATCCGAGGTGACATCACTCCTATTCGATTTCCCTTTTCCTTCCAGTGAGACATGGCTACTACCTAAGTCCGAGACACTATGCGTGATCAGGTACAACGTTCAAGCCAAGGAACCAGGAGCTGAAGAAGAAACGACAAGCGTCAACACTCTGGACAGCCCGAAACTTCCGGCCTCAGCCCGGAACTTCCGGCCCCCGGAACTTCTGGCCAGCCCGGAGCTTCCGGCCCCCGACGACATCGACCAGTCCGGGCCTGCCCACTTTCTGGTTAGCCCGGAACCTGCCCGGAACCCGGCCCGGAACTTCCGGCCCACCCGGACCTTCCGGCCCCCGGAAGCCAGCCCAGCTCCACCCCGTCAACTCTCGGCTTAGGCCGGTGTTGGGGAACGTAGTAATTTCAAAAAATTTCCTACGATCACGCAAGACCATGGTGATGGCATAGCAACGAGAGGGAAGAGTGTCCGTCCACGCACCCTGAGACCGAAGCGGCGGAAGCGTTATAACAACGCTGTTGATGTAGTCGACGTCTTCACGATCCGACCGATCCAAGCACCGAACGTCACGGCACCTCCGAAGTTCGCACACGCTCAGCTTGATGACGATCCCGGACTCCGATCCAGCAAAGTGTCGGGGATGAGTTCCACAAGACGACGGCGTGGGACGATGTTGATGCTCCACCGACGCAGGGCTTCGCCTAAGCTCTGCGACGATATGACTTCTCCGCGCAGGCTTCGCCTAAGCTCATGACGATATGACGAAGTGGAATATGGTGGAAGGGGCACCGACACGGCTAAGGAAAGATCCATAGATCAACTTGTGTCATGGGTGCCCCTGCCTCAGTATATAAAGGAGACAAGGGGAGGTGGCGGCCCAAGGGGAGGCGCAAGAAGGAGTCCTACTCCCACCGAGTAGGACTCCCCTCTCCTAGTTGGATTAGGATTGGAGGAGGGGAAGAGGAAGGCGCCCCCTCTCCTGTCCTATTCGGACTAGAGGGGAGGCGCGCAGCCCACCTGGCGGCCCTTCCTCTTCTCCCTTGTGGCCCATGAAGGCCCATATACCCCCGGGGTTCAGTAACCCCGGTGTTCCAGTAACATCCTGTTTTCACTCGGAACCCTTCCAAGTCCAAACATAGGCTTCCAATATATCAATCTTTATGTCTCGACCATTTCGAGACTCCTCGTCATGTCCGTGATCACATCCGGACTCGAAAAACTTCGTGCATCAATACTTATAAACTCATAATGAACTGTCATCGAAACGTTAAGCGTGCGGACCCTACGGGTTCGAGAACTATGTAGACATGACCTAGAACCATTCTCGGTCAATAACCAATAGCGGAACCTGGATGCCCATATTGGTTCCTACATATTCTACGAAGATCTTTATCGGTCAAACCGCATAACGACATACGTTGTTCCTTTGTCATCGGTATGTTACTTACCCGAGATTCGATCGTCGGTATCCAATACCTAGTTCAATCTCGTTACTGGTAAGTCTCTTTACTCGTTCCGTAATACATCATCTCACAACTAACTCATTAGTTGTAATGCTTGCAAGGCTTAAGTGATGTGTATTACCGAGAAGGCCTAGAGATACCTCTCCGACAATCGGAGTGACAAAACCTAATCTCAAATACGCCAACCCAACAAGTACCTTTGGAGACACCTGTAGTACTCCTTTATAATCACCCGATTCGTTGTGACGCTTGGTAGTACCAAAGTGTTCCTCCGTAAACGGAGTTGCATAATCTCATAGTTATAGGAACATGTATGGGTCATGAAGAAAGCATTAACATACTAAACGATCAAGTGTTAAGCTAACGGAATGGGTCATGTCAATCAGATCATTCAACTAATGATGTGACCTTGTTAATCAAATAACAACTCCTTGTTCATGGTTAGGAAACATAACCATCTTTGATTAACAAGCTAGTCAAGTAGAGGCATACTAGTGACATACTGTTTGTCTATATATTCACACATGTATTATGTTTCCGGTTAATACAATTCTAGCATGAATAATAAACATTTATCATGATATAAGGAAATAAATAATAACTTTATTATTGCCTCTAGGGCATATTTCCTTGATCTCCCACTTGCACTAGAGTCAATAATCTAGATTACAAAGTAATGATCCTAACACCCATGGAGTCTTGGTGCTGATCATGTTTTGCTCGTGGAAGAGGCTTAGTCAACGGTGCGCAACATTCAGATCCGTATGTATTTTGCAAATCTCTATGTCTCCCACTTGGACTTGGTCCGAATGGAATTGAAGCGTCTCTTGATATGCTTGGTCCTCTTGTGAAATCTGGATTCCTTTGCCAAGGCAATTGCACGATATTGTCACAGAAGATCTTCATCGGTCCCGATGCACTAGGTATGACACCTAGATCGGAAATGAACTCTTTCATCCAGACTCCTTCATTTGCTGCTTCAAGCAGCTATGTACTCCGCTTCACATGTAGATCCCGCCACGACGCTTTGTTTAGAACTGCACCAACCGACAGCTCCACCGTTTAATAAAAACACGATCCGGTTTGCGATTTAGAATCGTCCGGATCAGTGTCAAAGCTTGCATCGACGTAACCATTTACGACTAGCTCTTTGTCACCTCCATATACGAGAAACATATCCTTAGTCCTTTTCGTATTTCAGGATGTTCTTGACCGCTGTCCGATGATCCATTCTGGATTACTTTGGTACCTTCCTGCCAAGCTTACAGCTAAGCATACGTCAGTCTGGTACACAGCATTGCATACATGATAGAGCCTATGGCTGAAGCATAGGAACATCTTTCATTTCTCTCTATCTTCTGCTGTGGTCGGGCATTGAGTCGACTCAATCTTACACCTTGTGTCTGGTAAAAACCTTTCTTTGCTCGATCCATTTTGAACTTTTTCAAAACTTTATCAAGGTATGTGCTTTGTGAAAGTCCAATCAAGCGCCTTGATCTATCTCTATAGATCTTGATGCCCAATATGTAAGCAGCTTCACCGAGGTCTTTCATTGAAAACTTTTATTCAAGTATCCTTTTATGCTATCAGAAATTCTATATCATTTCCAATCAATAATATGTCGTCCACATATAATATTAGAAATGCTCTGAGCTCCCACTCACTTTCTTGTAAATACAGGCTTCTCCAAAAGTCTCAGATAAACCCATATGCTTTGATCACACTATCAAAGCGTTTATTCCAACTCCGAGAGGCTTGCACCGGACCATAAATTGATCGTTGGAGCTTGCACACTTTGTTAGCACCCTTTGGATCGACAAAACCTTCTGGTTGCATCATATACAACTCTTCTTCTAGAAATCCATTCAAGAATGCAGTTTTACATCCATTTGCCAAATTTCATAATCATAAAATGCGGCAATTGCTAACATGATTCGGACAGACTTAAGCATCGCTACGGGTGAGAAAGTCTCATCGTAGTCAACCCCTTGAACTTGTCGAAAACCTTTCGCAACAAGTCGAGCTTTGTAGACAGTTATATTACCATCGGCGTCGGTCTTCTTCTTAAAGATCCATTTATTTTCAATGGCTTGCCGATCATCGGCAAGTCAACCAAAGTCCATACTTTGTTCTCATACATGGATCCCATCTCAGATTTCATGGCTTCCAGCCATTTTATGAATCTGGGCTCACCATCGCTTCTTCATAGTTTGTAGGTTCGCCATGGTCAAGTAACATGACTTCGAATAGGATTACCGCACCACTCAGTGCGTATTTTACTCTGGTTGACCACGAGGTTCAAGAGTAACTTGATCTCAAGCTTCATGATCATCATCATTAGTTTCCTCACTAATTGGTGTAGTTGTCACAGAACCATTTCTTGTGATGAACTACTTTCCAATAAGGGAGCAGATCTGATTATCTCATCAAGTTCTACTTTCCTCCCACTCACTTCTTTCGAGAGAAACTCCTTCTCTAGAAAGGATCCGAATTTAGCAACGAAAATCTTGCCTTCAGATCTGTGATAGAAGGTGTACCCAACAGTCTCCTTTGGGTATCCTATGAAGACACATTTTTCCGATTTGGGTTCGAGCTTATCTGGTTGAAGTTTCTTTACATAAGCATCGCAGCCCCAAACTTTAAGAAACGACAACTTTGGTTTCTTGCCAAACCACAGTTCATAAGGCGTCGTCTCAACGGATTTTGACGGTGTCCTATTCAACGTGAATCGGCCGCCTCTAAAGCATAACCCCAAAACGATAGCGGTAAATCGAAATAGACATCATAGATCGCACCATATCTAGTAAAGTACGATTCGACGCTCGGACACACCATTTCTCTGTGGTGTTCCGGGTGGCGTGAGTTAAACTATTCCACATTGTTTCAAATGTAAACCAAACTCGTAACTCAAATATTCTCCTCCACGATCAGATCGTAGAAACTTTATTTTCTTGTTACGATGATTTTCCACTTCACTCTGAAATTCTTTGAACTTTTCAAATGTTTCAGATTTGTGTTTCATTAAGTAGATATACCCATATCTGCTCAAATCATCTGTGAAGGTGAGAAAATAACGATACCCGCCGCGTGCCTCAACATTCATTGGACCACAAACATCAGTATGTATGATTTCCAACAAATCAGTTGCTCGCTCCATAGTTCCGGAGAACGGCGTTTTGGTCATCTTGCCCATGAGGCACGGTTCGCAAGTACCAAGTGATTCATAATCAAGTGATTCGAAGCCCATCAAGATGGAGTTTCTTCATGCGTTTTACATCGATATGACCTAAGCGGTAGTGCCACAAATAAGTTGCACTATCATTATCAACTCTGCATCTTTTGGCTTCAACATTATGAATATGTGTATCACTACTGTCGAGATTCAACAAGAATAGACCATTCTTCAAGGGTGCATGACCATAAAAGATATTACTCATATAAATAGAACAACCATTATTCTCGATTTAAATGAATAACCGTCTCGCATTAAACAAGATCCAGATATAATGTTCATGCTCAACGCGGCACCAAATAACAATTATTTAGGTCTAAAACTAATCCCGAAGGTAGATGTAGAGGTAGCGTGTCGATCGCGATCACATCGACTTTGGAACCATTTCCAACAAGATCGTCACCTCGCCCTTAGCCAATCTTCGCTAATCCGTAGTTCTGTTTGAGTTGCAAATATTAGCAAGTAACCAGTATCAAATACCTGTGTACTCTGCGAGTATTAGTAAGGTACACATCAATAACATGTATATCACATATACCTTTGATCACCTTGCCATCCTTCTTATCCGCCAAATACTTGGGGCAGTTCCGCTTCAAATGTCCGGTTTGCTTGCGGTAAAAACACTCGATTTCAGGCTTAGGTCCAGACTTGGGTTTCTTCTCTGAGCAGCAACTTGCTTGCTGTTCTTTTGAAGTTCCTTCTTCTTCCCTTTGCCCTTTTCTTGAAACTAGTGGTCTTGTTGACCATCAACACTTGATGCTCTTTCTTGATTTCTACTCGCATGGCTTTTAGCATCGCTAAGAGCTCAGGAATTGTCTTAGTCATCCCTTGCATATTATAGTTCATCACGAAGCTCTTGTAGCTTGGTGGCGATGATTGGAGAATTCATCAATGACACTATCATCCGGAAGATTAACTCCCAGCTGAATTAAGTGATTGTTATACCCGGACATTTTGAGTATGTGCTCACCGATGTAACTATTCTCCTCCATCTTGCAGCTATAGAACTTATTGGAGACTTCATATCTCTCAATCCGGGCATTTGCTTGAAATATTAACTTCAACTCCTGGAACATCTCATATGCTCCATGACGCTCAAAACGTCGTTGAAGACCCGGTTCTAAGCCGTAAAGCATGGCACATTGAACTATTGAGTAGTCATCAGCTCTGCTTTGCAGACGCTCATAACTTCGGCTCAAGATCTGCAGCAGGTTCGTCACCCAGCGGTGCTTCGGGGCGTAATTTTTACGTGCAGCAATGAGGATAATCCTCGTTACGGACCCAGTCCGTGTAATTGCTACCATCATCTTTCAACTTTGCTTTCTCAAGGAACGCATTAAAATTCAACGGAACAACAAGACGAGCCATCTATCTACATAAACATAGACAAGCAAAATACTATCGGTACTAAGTTCATGATAAATTTAAGTTCAATTAATCATATTAAAAACTCCCACTTAGACAGACATCTCTCTAGTCATCTAAGTGATCACGTGATCCAAATCAACTAAACCATGTCCGATCATCACGTGAGATGGAGTAGTTTCAATGGTGAACATCACTATGTTGATCATATCTACTATATGATTCACGCTCGACCTTTCGGTCTCGTGTTCCGAGGCCATATCTGTTATATGCTAGGCTCGTCAAGTTTAACTGAGTATTCTGCGTGCGCAACTGTTTTGCACCGTTGTATTTGAACGTAGAGCCTATCACACCCGATCATCACGTGGTGTCTCAAAGACGAAGAACTTTCATAGCGGTGCATACTCAGGAGAACACTTCTTGATAATTTTAGTGAGAGATCATCTTATAATGCTACCGTCAATCAAAGCAAGATAAGATGCATAAAGGATAAACATCACATGCAATCAATATAAGTGATATGATATGGTCATCATCATCTTGTGCTTGTGATCTCCATCGCCAAGCACCGTCATGATCACCATCGTCACCGGCGCGACACCTTGATCTCCATCGTAGCATCGTTGTCGTCTCGCCAACTATTGCTTCTACGACTATCGCTACTCCTTAGTGATAAAGTAAAGCAATTACATGGCGTTTGCATTTCATACAATAAAGCGACAACCATATGGCTCCTGCCGATTGCCGATAACTCGTTACAAAACATGATCATCTCATACAATAAAATATAGCATCACGTCTTGACCATATCACATCACAACATGCCCTGCAAAAACAAGTTAGACGTCCTCTACTTTGTTGTTGCAAGTTTTACGTGGCTGCTACGGGCTGAGCAAGAACCGTTCTTACCTACGCATCAAAACCACAACGATACTTCGTCAAATAGACTCCGTTTAACCTTCTCAAGGACCGGCGTAGCCACACTCGATTCAACTAAAGTGAGAGAGACAGACACCGCCGGTCACCTTTAAGCAACGAGTGCTCGAGCGGTGAAACCAGTCTCGCGAAGCGCACGCGTAATGTCGGTCCGGCCGCTTCATCTCACAATACCGCTGAACCAAAGTATGACATGCTGGTAGGTAGTATGACTTGTATCGCCCACAACTCACTTGTGTTCTACTCGTGCATATGACATCAACGCATAAAACCAGGCTCGGATGCCATGTTGGGGAACGAGTAATTTCAAAAATTTCCTACGATCACGCAAGACCATGGTGATGGCATAGCAACGAGAGGGAAGAGGTCCGCCCACGCACTCGTGAGACCGAAGCGAAGCGTTATAACAACGCGGTTGATGTAGTCGACGCCTTCACGATCCGACCGATCCAAGCACCGAACGACGGCACCTCCGAGTTACGCACACGCTCAGCTTGATGACGATCCCGGACTCCGATCCAGCAAAGTGTCGGGATGAGTTCCACAAGACGACGGCGCAGGACGATGTTGATGCTCCACCGACGCAGGGCTTCGCCTAAGCTCTGCATGACGATATGACTTCTCCGGCGCAGGGCTTCGCCTAAGCTCATGACGATATGACGAAGTGGAATATGGTGGAAGGGGCACCGCACACGCTAAGGAAAGATCCGTAGATCAACTTGTGTGTCATGGGGTGCCCCTGCCCCGTATATAAAGGAGACAAGGGGAGGTGGTCGGCCCAAGGGGGGCGCGCAAGAGGAGTCCTACTCCCACGGGAGTAGGACTCCCCCTCTCCTAGTTGGATTAGGATTGGAGGAGGGGAGAGAGGAAGGGCGCCCCCTCTCCTTGTCCTATTCGGACTAGAGGGGGAGGGGCGCAGCCCACCTGGCCGGCCCTTCCTCTTCTCCCTTGTGGCCCATGAAGGCCCATATACCCCGGGGTTCCGTAACCCCGGTGTTCCATAACATCCTGTTTTCTCGGAACCCTTCCAAGTCCAAACATAGGCTTCAATATATCAATCTTTATGTCTCGACCATTTCGAGACTCCTCGTCATGTCCGTGATCACATCCGGACTCGAACAAACTTCGTGCATCAATACTTATAAACTCATAATGAACTGTCATCGAAGCGTTAAGCGTGCGGACCCTACGGGTTCGAGAACTATGTAGACATGACCTAGAACCATTCTCGGTCAATAACCAATAGCGGAACCTGGATGCCCATATTGGTTCCTACATATTCTACGAAGATCTTTATCGGTCAAACCGCATAACGACATACGTTGTTCCCTTTGTCATCGGTATGTTACTTACCCGAGATTCGATCGTCGGTATCCAATACCTAGTTCAATCTCGTTACGGTAAGTCTCTTTACTCGTTCCGTAATACATCATCTCACAACTAACTCATTAGTTGTAATGCTTGCAAGGCTTAAGTGATGTGTATTACCGAGAAGGCCTAGAGATACCTCTCCGACAATCGGAGTGACAAAACCTAATCTCAAATACGCCAACCCAACAAGTACCTTTGGAGACACCTGTAGTACTCCTTTATAATCACCCAGTTACGTTGTGACGTTTGGTAGTACCCAAAGTGTTCCTCCGGTAAACGGGAGTTGCATAATCTCATAGTTATAGGAACATGTATGGGTCATGAAGAAAGCATTAACATACTAAACGATCAAGTGTTAAGCTAACGGAATGGGTCATGTCAATCAGATCATTCAACTAATGATGTGACCTTGTTAATCAAATAACAACTCCTTGTTCATGGTTAGGAAACATAACCATCTTTGATTAACAAGCTAGTCAAGTAGAGGCATACTAGTGACATACTGTTTGTCTATATATTCACACATGTATTATGTTTCCGGTTAATACAATTCTAGCATGAATAATAAACATTTATCATGATATAAGGAAATAAATAATAACTTTATTATTGCCTCTAGGGCATATTTCCTTCAGCCGGACCCTGCCCGGACCTTCCGGCGCCCGAAACTTCCGGCCCTGCCTGCAGGCAGCCACTTGGGTCGAGGCCCGTGTACCCTTTCGTCCCGTAAACTATAAATACTCTCCCACCTCCTCCTAGTTAGGGTTAGCATTGGTTTAGCTCATCTTTGGTGTGAGAGCCCTTGCTCATCCACTTGGTACTTCTCCTCGGAGTTCACGACCTCTTCGGAGAAGATCCCCCAAGCGGATTTCAGACCCTTTCGAGGGAAGACCATCAAGACCTCCTCTCGGAGAAGATCGGCTACTCGTGTATCTTTCCTTTGTTGATTTTGAATCTTGTGCTACCTTATGTGTTCGGTGATCTAGCCCTTGTGTAATCGAAACTTGTCGGTTTAGTGTTCCTCTTGTGTGTGTTTCCTTGTGTTCTTCCGCCCGTTCATCGTGTTTTCCCCGTAGGATCCCCTCCAAACGTGAAAGATCTCCGATTAGAGTTCCACCCTACATCATATGGTATCATGAGACACGTTGATCACGTTTTTGGAGCCCCTACCCCGCGTTTTCTAGCTTGATTTTGTTGTTTTCGTCCTAAATCCGAAAATTCCCCACCAAAAATAGCCCCAAATTTTTTTTGTGATTTGTTGGTGTGATGAAGTTTTGTTGGATTTGATCCGTGGATTTGCTTTGCTTCGTGTGGATTTAGCATCCCTACCTTTCTTCCCCTCGAATTCCTTCTTTTCCCCTCAGGATTTGGGTTTTTCCCCCAATTTTTCCGCCCAAACCCTCGATCCCGAAGTTCCTGTTCTTGGCAGATTCCCGACCCCGGAACTTCCGGCCCAGCCCGGAACTTCCGCCCCCCGGAACTTACGGCCCAGCCCGGAACTTCCGGCCCCCGGACCTTCCGTCTTGCCCGGAACTTCTGGCCTAGACAGAAAGGTCGCGCATCTTCGGTGACCCCCGCTTCTTCGGCAACTTCAACCTCGGTGCAGCAGCATCTTCGCCAACGTACTGAAGACCGTGCATCACATTATTGTACACATTTGCATCCGTTTGGAACCTCGACCGTAAGCAAGGACGGTAGTCTCGACGACATCTTTGTCCAAACCTTGCCATTGCATTGATAAACATCATAGCCATCTTTTGCGTTGCTTACCCATCGAGACTAGCCATTGAGTATTGCAGGCAACGTGACTTGTGCACATTAGTGATCATACTCCATAGCATACATACCATACCACCGTGGTGCATATATTGGGATCCATTTGTGTGTCACAAAGTTCTCATAGCATACACAAGTGTTATCTTGGTTCGTGAAGTTTTGCATGAGAAAAGAGCTCACAAGTGAAAGAGCCACCCAAGCTTTTAAGCAAAGAGGAAAGATAAGCAAAGAACTTATGAGCAAGAACCATAGCATCATCTTACATTAAGATCGTCATATTGGATCATCTTGGATCATAGCACCGAAATACCATACATATAGCATACGTGGGATAGAGATAGTTGCATTTTGCCTAGTAGGTTGTGCACAAGTTCCGTATCCGCCTATTATGCAATCGTGCTAGCGTCTCTCTAGTATTGTGCAACAAGAGAATTTTCGTGGATTCCACATTTTGGCTCACTTTTGGTTTGCACAATCCCACTTATCTATTTGCGTGTGTGTTACCGTGTACACCTAATTGCTTGGTCAACTTGTTGCATTTGCAAATTTGTGAATCTTTTCCAACATTATTGAATCTCACTTACAATTGCATCAAATTTTGTGCCACCATCCTCAGCAAGCTCCACCATAAGCTTTTATTTGTGTAGGTGTGAGAACCGACAAGGATTGGTACCAATAGTGCTATTTCATTATCCGCATTTGGGTGAACTTGATTCATCATCAACATCGGTCAAAGGTACATTGGTATAAGTTCTTCTCCTTCTACCACTCACATATTTTGCTTGGAATATGGATAGGCCAAGTACCTCTACCAACCCACTCTTCATCAAGCAAGACAACGACATGTCTTCATTCGTCACCAAGAGCCACCTCTTTGGTGCACAACGAGCGTTACATCAAGAGCAACAAGAAATGAGCGACCGCATCGACAACCTCGCCACCGACTTGCGACTCTCCGAGCAACGTACAAGGGACTACTTTGACAACAAGTTCGACGTGCACAAACAAGAGAATGATGCAATAATGGACGAGATCCGCGCCTTGATGAGGAACCGACATCATTCCACTTCGTCATCATCAAGACGGCGCCGCTCGAGTCGACACTCCGACGACACCTTCTACGACTCAAGTACATCGTCATCGAACACCCTTCGACGAGCCGCGCGTCAAGACCGTCATGCATCTCGCAACCCGCTACATGACAAGCATTCACAAGAGCAAGTCGATGAGCAAGTCCCTCGTCCTCAATCAAACCAAGCCGCTTTTGCCCAAGCTCAAGAACGACAACGACTAAGGCGCCAAGAGGAAGAATGAGCGCGTCTACATCAAGACGAACAAGATGCCGAGGCTCAACGCTTTCAACAACAACGACGAGAAGCGCAAGCTCTTGAGGCGCAACGTGCCCTTCAAGATTCAAGTCGAGCCATCGCCAACCGCAATCGTGAATGGCACAATCAAGAGGAAGCCCTTCGAGAAGAAATCCAAGAGAGGAACTACCAACCACGTGTGCAACGTCAAGTTCCTCACGCTACTCCACAAGATCGTGAAGCTCCACCTCAACCTCAAGTTCAACAAGAGCAAGTTGATCATGGACTTCCTCCACACCAAGAGCACCAAGAAGATGATTATCACCCACGTCAAGGGCGTCATCATCCTCGACCACAACAAAATGAAGTGCACCGATATGGAAAGCTCAAATTCACAATGCCCAAGTTCAATGGAAGCAATTACCCCGAAGAGTACCTCTCATGGGCATTGAAGGTCGACAAAATCTTTCGTTTGCACAACTTTGAGGAAGAAAATAAGATCGCTATGGCCTCACTTGAGTTCCAAGACTATGTGCTCATATGGTGGGAACAAATCATTGAGCGACGAGAAGCAAGAGGTGAACCTCCAATCATCACTTGGGCTCAAATGAAGGATGTCATGAGAGCACGTTTTGTGCCAACCTACTACAACCGCGACCTCTTCAAGAAACTCCAACTTCTCAAGCAAGGAACAAAGAGTGTTGAAGAATACTACAAGGAAATGGAGATAGCCATGATTCGAGCCAATGTGAAGGAAGATGATGAGCAAACAATGGCACGTTTCTTGAATGGACTCAATCATCCCATCAAGAAGATCGCCGACTTCCAACCGTACTCCACTCTCATTGAGCTCGTGCATCAAGCTACAAAGGCGGAACGTCAAGTGCAAAATGACTTCAAGTACGCCAAGTACTCGTCCAAGCCCTAGGCTTCTTCAACAACCAATCTTCAACAACTCCTCCAACATCTACATCAACCAAACCTTCTACAAGCAACGACGACAAGTCAAGTTACAAGAAAACTTCGACAAGTTCAAGTCGTCTTCCTCCTACTACAAGCAACTTCAAGCCACGTGCTTCATCATCTACTCCAAACGATGAGACCGTCAAGACAAGCTCCATCAAGTGTTTCACTTGCGGCGCCGAGGCCACAAGTCCTCTGAATGCACCAACAAGCGCACCATGATCCTCAATGACGATGGCACCTATGACTCAATGAGTGAAGAGGAGATGGAAGCTCTTGAGCAAGTGGCCATGCACGGCGAGTGAACGAAGATGAAGATGATCAAGTCTTTTGTGATGAGGATTCGAGCCCGCCTCGTGGTCTCCAAGGTCTTAACCCTTCAACATCAACAAGAAGACGACCAAAGATGCCACATCTTCCACACAAAGGCCGGCATCAAGGGGAGATCAATCAAGGTCATCATCGACGGAGGTAGTTGCCACAACTTGGCAAGTAAAGAACTATGCTCCAAGCTTCAATTGGTCAAGAGGAAGCACCCGCATCCATACAAGGTTCAATGGCTAAGTGACTCCGGCACTATACGAGTCGAGCATACGGTCCAAGTCTCCTTCAAAATGGGTGCATATGAGGACACTTTGGAGTGTGATGTGGTCCCAATGACCGTTTGCCACCTCCTTCTTGGTCGACCATGGCAATTCGACCGTGGTGTTTTCCACAATGGGCGCACCAATCACTATAGCTTCAAGATGAAAGGGAAGGAATATGTGCTACGACCTATGTCTCCTAGTCAAGTGTTAGCCGACAAGCAAACCACCCATCACGGAGAAAAGAGTGAGAAAGTGATCCACCAAAAAGTGAGTGAGAGCCACAAGCCAAACTTGAGCGCCTCTCCGCCTAGAGAGAAAAACCTCATCCTATTTGCCACCAAAAGTGAGATGAGAGAAGTGTGTGAGAACCCATCTAGTGTGATGCACTTTGTTCTTGTGTGCAAGGATGGAGAGCCAACAACTAACACATCTCATGAGCTACCTTTAGTGTTTCAATCTCTTTTGCAGGAATTCCAAGATATTTTCCCGATGAGCTACCTCGGGTCTACCTCCTCTTCGAGGCATTGAACATCGAATCGACCTCATCCCCGAGCGCCTCTACCAAACAAAGCTCCATACCGAGTCAATCCCAAGAAACCAAGGAAATTCAAAGGCAAGTACAACAACTCATCGACAACGGTCATGTACGTGAAAGCTTAAGCCCTTGTGCCGTTCCGTTATACTTGTGCCTAAACCCGATGGAAGTTTCCGCTTGTGTTCGATTGTAGACCTATAAATGCTATTACCGTTCAGCTATAGGCATCCCATTCCTCGCTTAGATGATATGCTTGATGAACTTAGTGGAGCCAACTTTTCTCAAAATTGATCTTAAAAGTGGCTATTATCAAATTCGCATACAAGAGGGTGATGAATGGAAAACTGCTTTCAAAACCAAATTTGGATTGTATGAGTGGTTAGTGATGCCTATGGGTCTATCGGAGGCTCCCGATAGTTTCGTGCATCTTATGCATCATGTGCTTCGTCCTTATATTGGAGTCTATGTTGTGGTTTACTTCGACAATATTCTTGTGTTTAGCAAAACCATGAAAGAACATCTAGAACATGTTAGGGCTGTTTTGCAAACCCTTCGCAAGGAAAGTCTTTATGCAAACATGAAAAAATGCACATTTGGTGTTGACAAAGTGGTTTTCTTGGGTTTTGTTGTATCCTCAAAGGGTGTCCATGTTGATGAATCTAAAATTGAAGCAATTAAAACTTGGCCCCAACCCACCAATTTGCAAAAAGTGCGTAGCTTTCTTGGTCTTATGGTTTTTATCGTCGCTTGTGAAAAACTTTAGCACAATTGCCGCTCCTTTGCATGCCTTGAGTAAGAAGAATACTCCTTTTGTTTGGGGATCTTTGCAATCCACCGCTTTTGATGAGCTCAAGTCTTTGCTTACTCATGCTCCGATTCTTGCTTTGCCCAATTTTGACAAAACTTTTGAGGTTCATTGTGATGCAAGTGGTACCGAATTGGCGGAGTTTTGATGCAAGAAAACGAGCAATTGCATATTTTAGTGAAAAACTCTCCGTGCTCAACTTAACTATCCCATCTATGACAAGGAATTATATTCTCTAGTGCGTGTGCTACATGTTTGGGAACATTACCTTAGACCTCATGAGTTTGCCATCCATACCGATCATGAAACGCTTAAGTACTTAAAAGGTCAAACTAAGTTGAACAAGCGCCATGCCAAATGGGTGAATTTATTGAATCTTTTCCTTATGTCATCAAATACATTAAGGGTAAGGAAAATGTAGTTGCCGATGCACTTTCACGCATATGCACGCTTGTCACTAAACTTGAGTTGAATGTTACTGGCTTTGAGCACATAAAAGACTTGTATGCTAATGATCCATCTTTTACTATTCCTTATGGTAAGTGTTTGACGATACGCCTTGGGAACAATATTATATCAAGGATGGTTATCTTATGAGAGCTAACAAACTATGCATTCCCTAGTCTTCTCTTCGCTTGCTCCTTTTGCAAGAGGCTCATGGAGGCGGACTCATGGGACACTTTGACGCGACAAGACATTCGCCACGCCTCCAAGAACTACTTTTGGCCCAAGATGTTCATGACGCCTCACGCTTCACCAACCGTTGTTCTACATGTCGCAAAGCTAAGTCTAAAGCTCAATCTCATGGTCTTTACATGCCTCTTCCTATTCCCTATCAACCTTGGGAAGACATTAGCATGGATTTTGTACTTGGTTTGCCTAGAACTCAAAATGGAAAGGATTCCGTGTTTGTTGTTGTGGATAGATTTTCCAAGATGGCACATTTTATTCCTTGCAACAAGATAGACGATGCTTCACATATTGCAAATATTTTTTGTAGGGAAATCTTGCGACTCCATGGAGTACCAAAGACAATCGTCTCCGATCGTGACGTCAAGTTCTTGAGTTACTTTTGGAAGACCCTATGCGCCAAGCTCGGAATCCAGCTCTTGTTCTCATCTGCATACCATCCTCAAACCGACAAACGGAGGTGACGAACCGCACCCTCTCCACTCTACTCCGCGTCTTGATCAAGAAGAACATCAAGGAGTGGGAGGCATGTCTACCCATCGCCGAGTACACCTACAATCGTGCAACACACTCGACTACCAGCAAGTCACCCTTCGAGATCGTCTACGGCTTCAACCCGTTGTCACCATTGGACATTCTACCACTTCCTCTACAAGAGCGCACCAACATGGCTGCAAGTGCACGGGCAAGCTACATCAAGAAGATGCATGAGGATACAAGACAAACCATCGAGCACCAAGTACAAGGACTAGCGACCAAGCTCAACGTCAACAAGCAACCCATGGTCTTCAACATTGGTGATCTAGTGTGGCTACACCTTCGCAAGGACCGCTTCCCCAACGAACGCAAGTCCAAGCTTCTCCCTCGAGCCGATGGACCTTTCAAGGTGCTAGCACGCTACAACGACAACGCCTACAAGATCGACCTACCACGAGACAAGTATAATGTGAGCGACATCTTCAACGTCAAGGACCTCACGCCGTACCATGGTGATGAAGATCTTGATCCAAGGTCGGATCTTTCACAAGGGGGGGGGGGATATGATGCAGAGCATCCTTCGGTCATCCCCATGGACATTCCATCAACTATCCAAGATCCAAGTGGACCCATGACAAGAGCAAGAGCTCGTGCTATTCAATCCGAGGTGACATCACTCCTATTCGATTTCCCTTTCCCTTCCAGTGAGACATGGCTACTACCTAAGTCCGAGACACTATGCGTGATCAGGTACAACGTTCAAGCCAAGGAACCAGGAGCTCAAGAAGAAACGACAAGCGTCAACACTCTAGACAGCCCGGAACTTCCGGCCTCAGCCCGGAACTTTCGGCCAGCCCAGAGCTTCCGGCCCCCGACGACATCGACCAGTCCGGGCCTGCCCACTTTCTGGTTAGCCCGGAACCTGCCCGGAACCCGGCCCGGAACTTCCGGCCCGCCCGGACCTTCCGGCCCCCGGAAGCCAGCCCAGCTCCACCCGCGTCAACTCTCGGCTTAGGCCGGACCCTGCCCGGACCTTCCGGCTCCCGGAACTTCCGGCCTAGCCTGGAACTTCCGGCCCTGCCTGCGTGCAGCCACTTGGGCCGAGGCCCGTGTACCCTTTCGTCCCGTAAACTATAAGTACTCTCCCACCTCCTCCTAGTTAGGGTTAGCATTGGTTTAGCTCATCTTTGGTGTGAGAGCCCTTGCTCATCCACTTGGTACTTCTCCTCGGAGTTCACGACCTCTTCGGAGAAGATCCCCCAAGCGGATTTAAGACCCCTTCGAGTGAAGACCATCAAGACCTCCTCTCGGAGAAGATCGGCCACTTGTGTATCTTTCCTTTGTTGATTTTGAATCTTGTGCTACCTTATGTGTTCGGTGATCTAGCCCTTGTGTAATCGAAACTTGTCGGTTTAGTGTTCCTCTTGTGTGTGTTTCCTTGTGTTCTTCCGCCCGTTCATCGTGTTTTCCCCGTAGGATCCCCTCCAAACGTGAAAGATCTCCGATTAGGGTTCCACCCTACATCAGAGGGCCCGAGCGAAAGACAGGAGGCGCCACCCACTTGGTGCCCCTGGGCGCTGTGATATAAAACCACTCTCGTTGCCATAAGCTGAACTCCTCTTGAAAAGAGCCCTCGGGCCATGGAGCGTCAGCATTCTTGCTTATAACAGCCCCTCCGCACTCCGCTTTCCGCCCCTTGATCATCTTCGGCTTTACTTTGAAGGTCTTGAGCCACAATCCGAAGTGAGGGGTAACGCGGAGGAAGGCTTCGCACACGACGATGAACGATGAGATGTGGAGGAGGGACTCCGGATCCAAGTCATGAAAATCTAACCATAATAAAACATGAGCCCCCTCACGAAGGGGTCCGTCGGGAAGCCTAACCCCCGAAGGAAGTGAGACGCGAACACCACGCTCTCACCAGGCTTGGGAGTGGGAGTAACCTGCCCTTGAGCAGGCAGCCTATGCGAGATTTCGCCGGTTAAATACCTGGCATCTCTCAGCTTTAGCACATCTTCTTACGTAATGGAGGAAGGCATCCACCGGCCTTGAAGGTCGGAGCCGGACATCATCGAAAGTCCGAAGCGCCTAAATCTGGAGCTTTGGGTGTTGGAACTCGAGGCGAGGGGCAGATTCGGTTGAGATTGAAAGAAAGGAGTAGAGCCTTGGTCTCTTTATAAAGAGGTTGAATACCAAGAGCCCTCCCCCGTGACCGTTTGGGACTCGCCTTCGATAGAGGAGACGTGCCAACGGGCGGGATTGGGTTACCCACGACCGTATTGATGAGAATCCCGGAATAAGGGGACACGATCTCTGCTTTGTCAAGACATGCCAAGGAAACCGCCTCGCTAAACGCACTGAGGTGGGACAGTAAAAATGATTCGAATAAAGGCTTGGCCGTGGTGTGATGGCACGCTGCGGAATACGTCAGCAGATTGGATTTGTGTAAATATTATTCTCTCTACGGTGTTATGTGGAAATTATTTTTTAGAGCCGGACACTACCTTGTGTTGAAAATCTTCTATGAAGTATTCGAAGGAGGAACACGCCTTGCAATGCCGAAGACAAACTGCGCGCCGGACTCGTCATTGAAGCCTAGTTCTGGGCTACCGAGGGAGTCCTGATTAGGGGTGTCCGGATGGCCAGATTATGAACTTTGTCCCGACTCTCGACTATGAAGATACAAGATTGAAGACTTCGTCCCGTGTCCGGATGGGACTTTCCTTGGCGTGGAAGGCAAGCTTGGCGATACAGACACGTAGATCTCCTTCCATTGTAACCGACTCTGGTAACCCTAACCTCTCCGGTGTCTATATAAACCAGAGGGTTTTAGTCCAGAGGATCTAACGACAATCATACCATAGGCTAGCTTCTAGGGTTTAGCCTCTCTGATCTCGTGGTAGATCTGCTCTTGTACTACCCATATCATCAATATTAATCAGGCAGGAGTAGGGTTTTACCTCCATCGAGAGGGCCCGAACCTGGGTAAAAACATCGTGTCCCTTGTCTCCTGTTACCATCCGCCTAGACGCATAGTTCGGGACCCCCTACCTGAGATCCACTGGTTTTGACACCGACAGAGCCCATATTCTTTTTGTTAGCATTACAGCCCATATCATGGCCACGGTTAAAAACTTATACGAAATTTTGCATATTTTGGTGTGGTCCGAACTGTTTTTAATCCCGAAATTTCGACTCACATTCAAACTGATTTAAAAATAAATGTATATCAATATAAAATCCAACAAATTCTCCACGCATAAAAATTAATGTAATTTAAAATCTCAAAATGAAAAGAAAGATATTTGAAACTAACTGCCGGTTTGATGTGTTTTAAAAATGTACAACCCATTTCTCATTACTGATGGGCCATTTTCTCGGTCAGCCGAATGAAAGCTCTCTTCGTCTTGAAAGATTTGCAGCCCAACAGGCCTGGCAAAGCGACTTACTTGGCAAATCACAAAAAAACTAGGCTGTGGCCGTGGACCCAGCTGTCAGACTCTACACGTATAATACTCTCCCGATGGAAAGTCGTTGATCACATTGACCACGCCACGCCGAGAGCACCAAGGCGGTGGACGACGACGAGGCCTAGGAAGGGGAAGACGCGGCAGTGGATGCCCACGCGGAGAGGAGTACCAGGGTTCACTGGTTCAGCTGCGGTGTGAGGCTGCCGTCACCGCAGGGCCTGGCTAGCGGTGGGAGTAGTAGGGGGCGATGAGGCCTCAACGGCAGCACGGCCGGCCACTGGAGGCAAGAGCAAGCGGTCTCCCCGGCGCTGGTTTGGGCGGCTGGTGCAAGAAGAGCAGCGATTGAAGAAGCAGCAGGACCGTTCGATTCAAATCCAACGTTACTCGCTGCTAGAATCGCTTGTTGACTAAGTTGACAAGCCTGCGACGCGCCAACGTAGTAGGCCCTGTGTCAGCCTCCCAACCGGTGCGCCCGGATGTCGATGGGAGGAATCATTTTTTCGCATAATAAGGAGGCAATTGATTGTGTGCGGCCAGGCTAGCGGAGGGAGTAGGGTGGGCCGGGAAGCCTGCCCGGCATCACAGCAGGCCACAAAGGAGGAGCAGCAGTCCACTGGCGCTTAGTTTAGGCGGCCGGAGCAGGAACATCGAGATTGAAGAAGCACGGCGGCTAGAATCGTGTGTTCACCGACAAAGCCTTGCGTAAACAAGTCAGCCTCAAATCGTGGCGGTACAGCCCATTTGCTATTATTTTTATAATTTTACTCATTTTCTAATTCATATGGAATTTATTGCAGCCCGTTTTCCATTTTTAGAATTGCCGCCATTTTCCGTCAAGTGCAGGTCAAAAATTAACTAAATATGTGGGAAATTTTTGTTGGGAACGAAATATTCTTAATCCAAAAATTAATAGCCATACTAAAACAAATTTAAAAATAAGTTAGTACCATGTCATGTTAAATCCAAAGAAATACGATAAGATATCGTGAAGAACAAAATTCAAAAAAACTAATATCCCATTTGCTCGCCTTGAAAGATTTGCAGCCCAAGAATTCGGAGAAAACAAATAGGCCTAGCTTGGGTGTTCTTCAAAAATAAATACTGGGCTACCTATTTTCTCGAAGAACTGGTGCATGAGCATTTAGCTTTATTTATTTACTTACTGTCGTGGTATTCTCACGGGGGGTGGTGCAATGGCAGCCAGCCAATGGGTTCGGTGGTGAAGTCGTGACTGCAGTCAGCCTAGTGGTGCAACAAGACTGCGCAACAAGAAACCGGCCGGGTAGTTGGACCGAGGGGCTTTGCTAGCCCTGATGTCTTGAAATATCGCCTTGCCGCCTTCGGGTATCGTGTCCAATTACTCCGACAAGAGTTCTAAGCCTCCGGGCAACTTGGCAAAGTTAGGCGGAGGTTTTAGCAGTGTTCGTGGAAATGATCATGAAAAAGACAAAGTTAGTCCACGCAGGTATATCAAATGATTGCTTTTAGCATTGCAAGTTTTATGCGGAGGGTGCCGACTCGGTTTTGTCCGAGCCCCTTAATCTTTTTTCGTGTCCCTCCGCTTTTTGGCTTGTGCTCGCCGCTGCATAGCCGCTCTGCGGTCTGTGGCTGAGAGTGGGCCGCGAAGTGGAGTGTACAATACTCAAAGTCTGGGAGCAGATTCAACCGAGTTGATACTTGTAAAGTAAATGATCGGGTCGCCTGCCGCTTTCTTCCCGGACGTTTTTGCAGGCGCCCAGCGCTCACTCTTGCTAGCCGGACAGCCGCTACCGCTCATGTCCGGTGGCTGAGAGGTGGCCTTTGGTACGCACACGCTACTAAGCCATCTGCGGGAAATAACGTCTTAGGCCAAGCGGCCAGCCCCCGGGCCAACTTTGGCTGGCGCCGGGGCGAACAGTGATGCAACTATAATGAAATGCGAAGTAGCCTCGAGCATCGCCGGAGTTATCCATGCTCTTGTGATGCAAAAATATGCGGTGAGGAGCTCACATTGTTTTTCGTAGTAGTCGTGGAAGACAGCCGGGCGCGCTCGGGCGCTGAGTGCGCCGACCACCACAGGGTGGCCTTCGAGCCCTCGGTGCTCGGAAGGGGCCCCGCCGTCGTGCTCGACCGTCAGCGACGAGGCGCTTTGCAACGCTCTTCTTCTTTTTTTCTTCACGATCACCGGCAGCCGGATAAACTCTTCTCTTGTTCTGCAATCTTCGCTAAGGCCAACAAGACTACCGGGTGTAGCCCTCGAGTTTCGGGCTGACTGCCGAGCAGTCAGCCGGATCTTCCGTAACTACTTTGTCTTCTTCGAGGGCGCAACAAGACTCCGCTGGTGTAGCCCCGAGATTCGGGCGATCGCCGAGCAGTCGGGCCGGATCTCCCGTGACTATTTTGTCTTCTTCTTCTTCTTCAGCTGGTTGTGCCCGGACGGACCGACTTGCCGGCCGCCAGCAGAGAAGTGGGGGTAAGAACCAGCCGGTCTGTGGTCAACGCAGTCGTAGACCGAACAACCGGTTGGACTGCACCGCAAAGTCGGATCCTTCTTTTCTTTTTTTTCGCTAGTCGGCCGGGCACCTGCCCTTTCCTTCACCCGGCTCTGGGCAGCCGGATGCACACACACATTTTTTTCTTTCTTTCTTTTTTCTCAGCACCCGACTACTTTCTCAGCCGGACGCGGTGCTCTCTTTTTTTTCTTTTTTTTGTTCAGCCGGCGACAGAACGCACGGGCGCAGCCGGCCTCAGGGCACACGGGGCGGGAGCTGGCAGGCGGCCGAGTCGGAGGCGAAGTCGGCCTGCGCAGGCCAGAGAAGGAGCCCGGCGGCGGGAGCTGGCCGGGCGACGCCGAGGCGGAAGCAGCGAGCCGCCAGCCGTGTGCGGGCGGCCGGATGCGGGCGGAGCCGGGCGCGGCGATTACGGAGGCCGGGCGCGACCAAGCCGGGCGGAGGAATGCGTGGGCGCTGCAACCCATCGCCAGCTGGCTGGGCTGGAGGCCGAGGCCGCCAAGACGGGAAGGCGGCCGAGGCGCGCGACCGGCAGGGAGCTCGAGAGGCCGGAGGCAAAGCGGAAACTGGCTCAGATGGGTTGTGCCGACCGGGCGCCAACGGGCGGAGACGCAAGATAGCGACGCAGGAGGAGCCGGACCCGGCGCCAACGATGGAGAGGCGCAGCGGCGCGGGAGGACCCGGACCAGGGGCGCGGAGCCGACCCGGCGGCGGGCGCGCGTTTCGCCAGCACATGGGACTCGCCACGGCGTGCGGGTACGGAGTCGGTTGGCTCGGCGCGAGTCGGGGATGATGCAGTGGCGCCTGGGTGGAGCTGCGGACGAGCAGGAGCCGACGGGCGACGGAGGCGCCACAAAGCGGAGGTTGAGCTGGCGGCGCGACCGCCCCGGCGGAGGCTGAAGCTGGCCGGCGCGACCGCCCCGGCGGACGCGGAGCCGGGCGGGCGCGAAGGGGCCGCCGAGGCGGACGCGCTGCGCTAAGGGCGCGCACTGCCGGGCGGGGATGCGAGAAGCCGCGCTGGGGGCCGGGCGCGAGGTGGCTTTTGCGCGAGGCGGCGAGAAGCGCCGGAGCCGCCAGCGAGGAGGCCGCGCGGCCGGAAGTCGGGGCGCCGCAGCGAGACTGTGGCGGAGCAGAGCGAAGGAGCCGGCGTTGACGACAGAGATGCAGCGACTGCAGCAGAGCATCACTAGCAGGGAGCCAAGGGCGCATGCTAGATGGGCTGGGCGGCCGGGGAGCTGCATGACAGCAGCGGGGCAGCCCGCAGCGCGCGAGGCACGGATCCGTGCGGATGGAGCCGCGCAGTCTGAGGAGCAGGCCGGCACAGGGCGTGGATGCGTTGCTGGGACAGAGGAGCTGAGGCGAGGCGGAGCTCGGGCTTCAGCGTCGATGTGCGAGGGTCAGCAGAAAGCGGCGGTAGCAGGGAGCTCTTCTACGAGCAGAGGCGGCCCGGCAGAGAGGTCATGCACTGCTACTGCTTGCGACTTAGCAAGGGGAGGAGTCCCACGGAGATGCAACAGAAGATGGGCACGACAGGGAGCACCGCAGCTGGCCGGAACGAGCCAGTGCACGTGCAGTATTCGGGCAGTGTCCGAGTCATATCTGGGAAGTGTACAGGGAATTATCTGGCTATTGTATGGGCAATATCCGACTTGTGTCTGACTAATGTCTGGGTAGTGTCTGAGGCATATCTGGTTTCCTTCTGGGAAGTGCATGACCATGGTCTTGGCGGTGCATGGACATTGTACAGGAAGCATCTAACAATTATCTGGCCAATGCCTCGGAGGAGCAAACGGAGGAGCGAGGGAGGCGCAGCACAGAGGAGAGCAGATGCGAGCGGCACGCGGATGGATGCGGTCAACCGAAGCGAGGCAGCGCGGCGCGCACGGGCTGACGGCCGGCGTCGCAGCGGTGGTGACGAAGAGGCTGAGGCCGACAACGACAATGCGCCGCGGTGGAGATGACGAAGGCGAGGCCGACGGTGAAGGCGAGCCGCCCCCTCTCGCGGCCGCACCGGGGGCGTGTCGGTGTCGAGCCCCGAAGCGCCACTGAGAGACGCGCGACGCCAAGGTGATGATGATAAAGATGGTCCCCGACGGATCGGGAAACCAGCAAAGCAGCGCAGTAGCAAAGTACCGCCCTAAGGTGGGCGCCAAATGTCGTGGGTATTCTCACGGGGGTGTAAGATTTACATATGCCACAAGGTGGCTTCGTGTGAGGGCAAGACTGCTGCCAAATATCCAGGACGGGTATGCGAGTAGCACGCGCTTAGTTTACCTGTGTTCGGGCTCTCCAGAGATAACACCCTACTCCTGCATGTCCGAGTATATCCGTATATCTGCACAGTGCTCTCGAGCTGTATTCGAGGTCAAGCCATAGGCATCTCGCATCCGCCCCGTGATATGCATATGAGCATAGGTGTGTGTGTGGCCGCATGTGCCTGAGCATACATGCGTGAGTGTGTGGGAGAGTGAGTCCATCCTGGATGGATGGATGGATGCTCATATATATAGGGGGAGTTAGCTTAGGATGTAAGCCATGTAGTGGTAGCTAGCTAGCTAGTGGCATGGTGGGGTGTCATCCTTGTCCCCTGGGTCACTTCATGAATAGTGCCAGGGGACAAGTGACACTATACATGATGGCTGGGGTGTCACGTGAATGTGTGTCGGTACGGTCGCCACGCTCGGGTCGCCGGCTGCAGCCGGCTGGTTGGCGAGGTCGGCAGCCCGGTTGGTTGGCGCAATGGCAGCCATCACCGGGCAGCCAAGCCGGCTCTGGTTGTGCAATGCAGCCAACAACCGGCTGGGAGCAATCGGTAGTTAACAATGGCCTGGGCGGCCGGGAGTCGGCAGCCAAGCAATGGCCTGGTGGTGCAAGTCGGCAGCCAGCAATGGCCTGGTGGTGAAGTCAAGAGCCTGCAATGGCCTAGTGGTGCAACAAGAGCTGCCATGCAGCAAGAGCCGCCGGTAGTTGGACTGAGGGGCTTTGCTAGCCCCGATGTCTTGAAATATCGTCTTGCCGTCTTCGGGGTATCCGTGTCCAATTACTCCGACACTTACTTATTTATGTTTAGGGGACCATGAGCATGTACCGGGCCGGATTCATGTGAGAGCGCCCTTCCAGCTTAATTATGGGCTTCTATTGGGCATTCATCGGGCTGCATGTTATCAATAAGTGGAGAATGTGTTCCGCATTTAAAAATAGTATGAGCTACGACGGTACGGGCACTAAATGATCGAACTGCAATGACTTCCAAACCATTGTGTTTGTCGCTCTAACAACACATTTATATTCAACCAATAGATTTAAATATACTATCGATTGTACATTGAAAACAACAAAGAAGAACCAGGGCTGGGGTGCAATGTAAGAAGAAGGTGGCGTAAGAGTGAAGACGTAGCTCTCTTCCAAACCAACCATCATCCATCATTACAAAAGGGCTACCAAAAAGAACAAGTGTATGCATCAAACTAAATAAAGATCCTACTACACCAAGTGTAACGATCTAACTAACTCGCCCGCTTAGACGTTACTATTTATTAAGCTGTGGAGATTGGTGACGGCTTGAACCAGATGGGTGCTCGACGGTGGAAACTCCAGCCAATAGGTCGAAGTCCGACATTTCATGCACCTCTCTCCTACTATGGGCTGCAGAGCGTATGCACATATCGTGGAATGGTGCATGCAGAGACGCATGGTACGCCAGGTACACACAGTTTTGCCTTATGAACGAAACCGCTGCCACCATGATCCTTGCCGTCGGTTATCTCCTCGTTAATCGGATAATTCAGTCCGACAAACAGAGAGCGTGGTGCTAAGGTTACTTACCAGCCTCCAAATAAAAATTCTGAAGGCCTAGAGAAGCTGGGATCCTGCTCAAAGACCTTGCAAAGGATGTGATTGCATTCCGCAAACAACACGTCCAAAGACGCGCGAACGATCATCAATCTTTTCGCCGTCAGTTCGACGAGCCAGAGCCACCTACAACTGCCATGCCGCTTTTCTTTGAAAGGTTCTGGGATTAGGAAGGGTAGGGACACCAGCGTGCCTACAACATCATATCAAGTTGAGTCAAATAATAAAAGGGCTCTTGATTTAGTCAATCTTAAGAACAGCATGTTATGAGCATGAATATTTTTTCAAAGAATGTTGATGAATATAAGCAAGCCATCATGATATCATAGGAAAGTAACATACCGCTGTAACAGTACTGCTTGTAGCGATGATCGAGTAGGCCAGCAATACGTCCAGCCATAGAAGGAGTCGACAGTGTAAATGAAGCCCTTGTGTTCAATGGCAACAGAGAACCATGTAGGATGTATGATCATGTGATGGACGTGCAGATTTATCCACTTACCGCAGTGACCTGTCAGATAGGCGAGACCGCGGTTGAAGAACACAATTAGCCTGAAATCTTTATAATTCCCAGATCTTGTGGGCACTTGGGAGATTACAACCTTGAGCAAATCAAACTTGGTATCATGTTGGCTATCGAAGATTCCGAGTATTCCGGGTCATGTGCCAAAGCAAAGGCAAAGGTTAATCGAAGGAAGGGGGATCAATCGCCGGTGTAGACCTCCACGAGCATCCACCGCCGCGACCATCGACGCAGCACCATCCAAGACGGTTCATGCCGCACCAAGACATACCGTTAATGTAGCTGAGGCTGACGGGATCGGATCGCAATGAAGGGGTTGATGCTCGCCACCCCACGATCGTTATGCTGCGTGACACGCCGCTTCAAGATCAAAGCGCATCGCAAGCAAGGAGCTAGCTTAAAAGCTCCGCCCGAGGGCTTTGAGTAAATGGTACAGCCCCGACGGCACGCCGTGAGCGGCATGGTATCGAGATTGTCCACACGCCAAACAATGAGCTTGATTACCGTGGGGAGCGAATTCCAGCCATTCTTTCGCGAACGCTGCTCGGTTTCGCCATTGTTAGTGCTTGGGTTTCGACGAGGGGGAGGCGCCTTAGCGGGATGGAAGCTTGACGAGATTATGCGGACAAAGATGGAGAAGCTTAATATGTGCTGCGGAAGTGGACAGTGATGATGACTACAAGACGCCGCTTGACTTATTTAGACACATACCAAAGAAGCGAGGGTCATATCGATGCTGCATAACTTGCTTGAGTGATCACAAGACTGGTACTCCCTACAAGACCTACTACAAGTATTATGCCCTAGCTTAGAGTATAGTAGAAGAGTAGAGTAGAAGAGCCAACATGTATAACAATCGATACTCAAAAACTAATTCTTAAAGATCATTTCCTGCAAAGCACAATAAGTGTTATTTCTTCACAAGTTTTGGATGCAGGTTGAACAGTTGAACGCTTTTGTTTGCAAAAGATACCTTTTTATCTATTTCACCCGGATGTTTGTGAGCTCTAGAGATGAGATAATATCCGAAGAAACCTATCGATACCCGTTACACATGAGATGACCCCCACATCCTTTGTCAAAATAAACAACTCCCCAATCAATGCATTTCACTCTTCGGTGCAACGCACGGGCACCTTACTACTATAGATTAGTACGACCAAAAATTGAACTAACATTATATATAGTACGATAAATACTGATGCATGTCACCTAAAATTATATCATTCAAAACTATGTTCAAATACGAATCCAACGTTATAGTTTTTGTTGACATGCACTAACATTTTGTCAGTTAAATCTTCAGTCAAATTTAATGGGGGACTAATAAATCACGACCGATGTAGTACAAGTGTAGAGGGCAGCGCTGCATGGGAGTCTCACCTCTCACCCCGCTCGTGGCGCGGCAGTAAAGCCGTCATATCATAAAACTCAACCACTCCCAGTAATAAATGACCTGGTAAAATAAACGGACAAGCAACCATCACATCCCTCCGTCTTTTTTGCATTTCATCTCTATGCATTTACTTTCTTCGGTTCATCTCCGACGCTCGATCCCTAGTGAAAGTGCAACTATCCCTAGGTGGTTTTGGTAATTCATAACAACATATAGCTCATTGAGCTAATGCTATTCCAAGACAAATATTTCAGGAAAGCTCAATGAATGGCATGGCATGGATGATGAAAATGGATCCCTCAAAATATTAAGGACTAAGGATTGGCTCAAGCTCAAAAGCTCAAGACTCTACATTTTACATTTTAGTGATCCAAGATCACATTGAGTCTATAGGAAAAGCCAATACTATCAAGGAGGGATGAGGTGTTGCTTAATGAGCCTCTTGCTTCATGTGCTTAGTGATATGCTCCAAAACCCTCCACTACTTTCTCTCATCCACATATGACCTAAACCTAAAGTCAAACTCGCCCTACCGATTCTTTCTATCCGCTAAACCGAAGTTCAAAAGTCATAGCCACCGCCACAAACCCTAGGCAAATCGGTTCAACGATAAGGATCTCGGTCTCACCGAGATGGGATTGAATCTCTCCGTTTCCCTTCATAACGTTTCGGTATAACCGAAGTGAGCGATCGGTCCCACCGAGATTGCAATGTAAACTCTCTGTTTCCCTTTCATAACATTTCGGTCTCAACGAAAAGAGCGAATCGGTCCCACCGAATTTACCTGACCAACTCTCTAGTTAGCTAATTACCAAAATCGGTCTGACTGAGTTTGTGTGGTCGGTCTCACCGAGATTATGTTATGCCCTAACCCTAACCATATCGGTCCTACCGAGTTGCTTCTCAGTCCCACCGAAAACCCTAACGGTCACTAGGTTTACTAAATCGGTCTGACCGAGTTTTATGATTCGGTCCCACCGAGTTTGGTAAATTGTGTGTAACGGTTAGATTTTGTGTGGAGGCTATATATACCCCTCCACCTCCTCTTCATTAGTGGAGAGAGCCATCATAACAAACCTACACTTCCAACTTACCAGTTTTGAGAGAGAATCACCTACTCATGTGTTGAGGCCAAGATATTCCATTCCAACCATATGAATCTTGATCTCTAGCCTTCCCCAAGTTGCTTTCCACTCAAATCTTCTTTCCACAAAATCCAAATCCTATGAGAGAGAGTTGAGTGTTGGGGAGACTATCATTTGAAGCACAAGAGCAAGGAGTTCATCATCAACATACCATTTTTTACTTCTTGGAGAGTGGTGTCTCCTGGATTGGCTAGGTGTCACTTGGGAGCCTCCGACAAGATTGTGGAGTTGAACCAAGGAGTTTGTAAGGGCAAGGAGATCGCCTACTTCGTGAAGATCTACCGCTAGTGAGGCAAGTCCTTCGTGGGCGACGGCCATGGTGGGATAGACAATGTTGCTTCTTCGTGGACCCTTCGTGGGTGGAGCCCTCCGTGGACTCACAAGAACTACTCCACTACGGGTTGAAGTCTCCAGCAACGTGATGTATGATAGCACCACCTATCGGAACCACGACAAAAACATCTGTGGTTCCATTGCGTATGAATCCTCCAAACCCTTCCCTTTACATTCTTGCAAGTTGCATGCTTTATTTTCCGCTGCCTATATACCCTTTGCATGCTTGCTTGAATTGCGTGATGATTGCTTGAGTTGCTCAAAGATAGCTAAAATCTGCCAAAGTATAAAATTGGGAAAAGGCATAGCTTTTAATTGGTCAAGTAGTCTAATCACCCCCCCCCCTCTAGACATACTTCAAGGTCCTACAACTAGCTACTACTCCTAGGGCCAGTTCTTTTGACGGCTTCCCAGCTTTTCCCACAAGACTAGTCACAAGGAGAGTAACAATAAGGCCCACTCATTTACTTGGGCTTCTAAACTACTACTCTGGCCCTGGTTTATTCCTCACCATTGTAATTTGTGCAATTTGACCAAAGATTTAACTGATAAAATGTTACTCAAAACACTTAGGCGCTGTGCATCTAGGTGTGTAAGTCATCTTACTTAAAACCAAATAATCCGAAAACACTTAGGCGCGTGCATTAACTTCTACCTCGCTTCTTGTTTCTTGACATATCAACCAATAAGAGATAAAGAGTGTGCATGCTTTTAATGACTTGAGATATCAAACACTACATGCAGTGGTTAGTTCATTGCATGCAATACTATTAATTAGCAATAAACATTAACGCTTTCGCTTTCTCCTCTTCCTTGGTCACGGTGCACAGAGAAATAACCACATAGAAGGAAGCTAAAAGTAAACAATCAAACGAGCATTTTTGCATTTGTTTCGCATTGAATCGCTTTCAAGCTTGACTAGTGCTGTTTTTCCACTTTTACAAAAACCGCATTGTAATGTTCAAACATGCATTTGCACGCATATAAGTAATAGTAGTACTCCTCCGCCTAGGTGTATAAGTCTTCCTCCTTCTTGGTCACCGTGCACAACCAAAGATGACTTATCGACCTGGATGGAGGGAGTAGCACAGTCCGCAAGCATATATTGAGAGAGACGTAGTCCGATAGTATATAGTAAAGTTTGTGCTATATGCACGCATTTTGCAAAATGCGTAATATTACACAACGCTTTCAAACTTTCCCTTTTACATACTTAATTAAGGACGCTTAAAATTCCTGAAAGTTCGATTTATCATTTCATGTCCCAAAACTAATGAGATCGCTTTACTAAACAAAAATTATACTCCTCCTAAAGCCACAGCGCCGCAGGAGCGCTATGCGCGCGCCACGAGTGCCCCTGCGCGCGGCTGTTTCCCAAGTGTCGACACAACGCTTCTTCCTCAGCCTCTCAACTCGCGAGGTGATGATTGGCGGCTTGCCGAGGGCGAGAGCGATCTCACCAGTGTGGTGATCCGCGCCAACAGTAATCGATGAAGTCATGTACCTAGGTAGGGTCATGGACCTGTCCAAGATACCTCCCAAGGACATCTCTGAAGAAAACACCTTTCAACGACCTGAAGGATTCCACTCGACGGACTGAAGACACTCGACCATCAGCCAATCACTTGACCGCCGTAAGATCTACAAATAATGCACGCAAAACGGTCGGTCATTAAGTGGCTTTATGGTCATCATAGCACTTTATGTGGGACGTTACCAGTAACTCCCTATCTTAATGTACCTTAATCCCTACATAACTGAGGGCTGGAGGGGTCTGGCGAACTCTATATAAGCCACCCCCTCCTCAGGGTAAAGGGTTCGCACTCGTAATCCTTACGCACATAATACATGACCGCCTCCGGCCCGAGACGAGGGCTGTTACTTCTCCGAGAAGGACTTGAACTCAGTAAACATCTTGCATATACAACTACTCCATAGCTAGGATCTTGCCTCCATACCTACCCCCATTCTATTGTCGACTTAGAACCATGATAGCTTGGCGCCCACCATGGGGCAGTGTGTCTTAGCGACTTGTTGGAGAAGTTGCAGTTTTTTCGATCCCTTCATCATGGTTTCAGGTGGAGTTTTGGTTGAGGGCCGCGAGATCCGTCTCGGCGCGCTCACGTTCATCGACGACGACTCCGCTTAGCTGCACGAGGCTCCACTCGACGTCGAGGCACTCCCCGTCCGCGGGGCAATGCACTTTCGCGCGTGCGTCCGCGGCATCCTCCTGCGGCAGCCATCGACCCAGTATCGGTCGGCTCCCATGCCGTCCTCCCTCCCAGTCTCTTGCTGGCGCAAGCGCTCTGGTCGGTCGAGGCTTCAGCGGTGGGTGAGGCACGCGGTGGCCCGCCAGTCGGCCACTCCCCAAGTCGCGCAATCGAGCCCGATTTAATCTCTACGCCTGTTCATTCAGAGATCGGCGCAGAGACTGCATCCGAAAAGCGGATGAAAAGTGATCCAGCGGTGGAGGTTCTGATGGTCGACGACCACGAGTCCTCCTGGTTTCTGGCCCGACGGAGGCGCTAGGCGGAGGCGAGCCGACGAGGTTCACGAAGAGTATCAACTCAGCCCTCGCTTCGCTGCAGAGGGAGGAGCTTCGCCGCCGAACATGGATGCGCTTCACACTCCTATCATTGAGAAACCCCGAGGCCCGTGCCTTAGAAGACGCGCTTAATAATCTTGGCTAAGCGACTCGACTAGAAAATCTCCAGCGAGTGCTCGATTTAACGAGCGAATAACGGGTCCCCTGGTCCCGCCGACGCCAACTTTTTCCACAACCGACTCAGTACACCAACTCCAATTCAGAATGTAGCAGCTGCAGCTCAGTATAGCAGAGTCCATTCAGCCTTCCCCAGAGAGGCTGGCAGAGGCTTGCTACAGATCGAGATTTACTCCGGCAGCGGAGATCAAAATTCAGCTGTATCGCAATCGCGGAATAGGATTCACAAGAGATCTGTTGCCATTTAATATAGTTCAATGGCTCATAGCCCAAGATCGCCCCCGAGGCGTGAGGGACATGGAGGCCGGCGTGATCAGTATGAGGACCGATTCGATCGTGTTGATCAACGTCGAGTGCCCACTCCTCCCCCAAGTGGTGGGTCATACGTGCCTCGACAGCAAGATGACAGACGCCATCACAGTGTTGGGCGAAGGATTCCAGTCGACCCCAGGGAACCAGGCTTTGATGCGAGATCCATTATCGTTCAAGGTCTGGTCGACAGGAACAAAGCTCACCGAGAAGGCCATAACAGAGATGTGCCCACCAGCAGCAGAGTACACATCTCAGGACCAGAGTGTTTTAGAAGATCCATCAAGGTCGCGGTGATTCCTCCCAACTTCAGGTTGGCGACTGGAGTCAGTAAGTTCACTGGTGAGTGCAAGCCGGATACTTGGCTTGAGGACTACCAAGTGGTTGTTCAGATTGGCGGCGGCAACGATGAAGTGGCCATGAAACACCTGCCTCTTATGTTGGAGGGCTCAAAAGAGCATGGTTGAATCCGCTTAGCACCCAGCAGATTTACACTTGGGAAGATCTTGCCCGAGTGTTTGTCAGACATTTGAAGGAACTTGCAAGTTTACCATTAGGGTTGACAGAGTTCCAACAAAAGTGTAAGTTTAATGAAACTCTGAGGGATTACATCCAGAGATGGATCACATTGCATCACACGGTAGAGAATGTATCTGATCATCAGGCAGTCTGTGCCTTCAAGGAAGGCGTTAAGAACAGAGAATTAAGTTTGAAATTCGGTCGGACCGGAGACATGACCTTGAGTCGAATGATGGAGATTGCCACCAAGTACGCCAATGGTGAAGAAGAGGATCGGCTCCGGAGTGGCAAGTACAAGTCAGCCGCTAATGAAACCGGGGGAGGGAACTCCAATGGAAGCGTATGAAAGCCGAGCCACTGCTCCTGGAGAAGCCTTGGTCGTGACTCCAAGAAAGTTCAAGGGGAAGTCCAAGGGACCTTAGAACCCCAAGAAGGTGAAAGACCAAGATGGAAATGATGTATTGGACTTGCCATGTCACATTCACACGAACAAAGATGAAGAGGGTAAACTCATTTACCCAAAAATACCACTCAACAAAGGTCGGCTCTTGATTCAGCAGCCTGTGGGAAGCAGCCCAAGGATAAGGAGAAGGAGTCGACAAAGTTGAGGACAAGGAAGATAGTGACGGTGGATACCCCCAGGTCAATTCCACCCTGATGATTTTTGCTGACGTTGAAAGCAAAAGTCGATTGAAAGTTATCAACCGAGAAGTGAATATGGTCGCCCGCCACACCCAGCTATCTAACATGGTCACAGATCGCCATCACGCTCGACTCACCGATAACCCGACACACATAGCCACCCCCGGGAGGCAAGCTGGTGGTCCACCCAGTCTTCAAGGCACTCGACTAACTAAAGTTTTGATGGACGGTGGCAAAGGGCCTGAACATACCGTATGGAGAGACGCTGAAAGGATGGGCATTCCGATGTCCAGACTCAAAGACCAAAGAACATGAGCTTCCATGGAGTCATTCCTGAAAGAAGGCTGAGTCACCGCCAAATTGCTCTCGATGTGGTTTTTGGTGACTACAAGAATTTTAGTAAGGAAAAGTTGACCTTGAGGTCGTGGATTTCCAGAGCGCTTTATCACGCTTATTCGGGAAGGCCGGCGATGCTCGTTTCATGGCTCGACCATGTTATGTATACCTTAAACCGAAGATGCCAGCCCCAAAGGTGTGATCACCGCCACCGCAATCGGAAGAAAGCGTAAGAGTGTTTGCGTAAAGGCTCTAAGATTGTCGATGCTCGATGGCGTGGTAGAACTGCAAGAGTACTAGAAAACTGCAGACCCGAAAGTGATTTGTTGCAAGCCAAGAAGCCCGCCACGGAGTCAGATTTCACCGTCCGTGAGACGTAAACCGATTCACATTCACCGACTGATCCCAATGTTGTTCGACTCACATCTCAACAACACTGACTCCAAATAGGAAGAAGCGCCATCCAGCTTCCTCCGTGAGAATCGGGACATCTTCGCATGGAAGCCTGCTGACATGTCGGGTGATCCCAGGGGACTGGCTGAGCATCATCTACGAGTCGACTCAAAAGTTAAACCTGTCAAAGAACATCTTCAACGGTCTGCCGTCCAGAAGAGAAAGGCCATTGGCGAGGAGGTGGCTCGGCTCTTAGCAGCAGAGTTTATCCGAGAGATCGAAGTGGATCAAAGCTAAACATATCAAGAACCTCGATGCGTGCACTGCTATCAGTTTCATCAGAGAGTTGATATTCAGATATGGAGTTCCGGATAGCATCATCACTGACAATGGGTCAAACTTCGATTCTGACAAGTTCAAAGCCTTTTGCGCCTCTCAAGGCACGCGAGTCGACTATGCTTCAGTTGTTCACCCCCAGTCGAATGGACAAGCTGAATGAGCAAACGGTCTAATTCTCAAAGGACTGAAATCCCGGCTGATGCATGATCTCAAGCATGCAGCAGGAGCGTGGGTCGATGAACTCCCGTCAGTTCTTTGGGGATTGAGGACCACTCCTAATCGGTCGATCGGGAGAACTCCATTCTTTCGGTCTATGGAGCCGAAGCAGTTCGCCGAGTGACCTGCTTCACAATGCACCCCGAGTCTAACTCTACTCAAGATGAAGCGAGCAAGCCCGCAAGATGCAATCGACCTCCTAGAAGAGGAGAGGAGATAACCCTGATCCGCCAACCATCTATCAAGAGGACTTGCGCCGATTCCATGCTAGAAATGTGAAGAGCCGAACCTTTCAAGAAGGAGACTTGGTCCTCCGAGTGGATCAACAGAAACCACACAAGCTCGCTCCCACTTGGGAAGGTCCCTTCATCGTCACCAGAGTTCTCCACAATGGAGCATACCATCTTTACAACGCCGATCGCAGATTGGTGAGCCTCGATCTTGAATGCGGAGCTGCTCAGCCCCTTTTATACTTAAGTACTCACTCGAGTGAGATGTAATAAAAGTACCTCTGTAGTTTGTTTATCAAGACAAGAATGTTATAATTTTCCCGGTGATTGTTATTACTTTTTGTTTACGTGAGAAATTTCCTGTGGTGGCTTAGCTACAACCCGCTTTCTCCTAAGTTTGTAAAAATCCCTGCCGAGTGGAGAATCAGCCTCCCACTGGGGCTTAGCTGCGAACTGCTTTACTTAAGTACTTAAAAATCCCACCGAGTGGTGAGCCAGCCTCCCACTGGGGCTTAGCTGCAAGACAAGTACTCGCCTAAGTATCTGAAAATCCCACTCGAGTGGTGAGCCAGCCTCCCACTCGGGGCTTAGCTGCAGTCCAAGCACTGCCTAAGTGTTTAAAATCCCACCGAGTGGAGAGCCAGCCTCCCACTGGGGCTTAGCTGCAAGACAAGTACTCGCCTAAGTATCTAAAATCCTACCGAGTGGTGAGCCAGCCTCTCACTCGGAGGCTTAGCTGCAGTCCAAGTACTCACCTAAGTATTTAATACAATGTGTGCTTTGCAAGGACGACGAGGTACATGTCGACTGTTGCCTTCCCCTTCAGAGCTACGACACAAAAAAAATCCTCCCGCCGGAGGCTTAGCTGGTCCAAGACTCGCCTAAGTTTGAAAAATCCTACCGAGTGGAGAGCAAACCTCCCACTCGCGGGCTTAGCTGCAGTCCAGTACTTGCCTAAGTTCGAAAAATCCTACCGAGTGAAGAGCGAACCTCTCACTCGGGGGCTTAGCTGCAGTCCAGTACTCGCCTAAGTATCTAAAAATCCTACCGAGTGAAGAGCAAACCTCCCACTCGGGGGCTTAGCTGCAGTCCAGTACTCGCCTAAGTATCTGAAAATCCTATCGAGTGGAGAGCAAACCTCCCACTGGGCTTAGTTGCAGTCCAAGACTACTTAAGTATCTGAAAATCCTACCGAGTGGAGAGCAACCTCCCACTGAGGCTTAGCTGCAGTCCAAGACGCTTAAGTATGAAATCCATTCCAATCCGCAAGGACAACGAGGTGCAGGCCGACTGTTACCTTCTCCTTCGGAGCTGCGCCACAAGTACAACATGCGCTCCATCCCGATCCGCAAGGATGACGAGGTGCAGGTCGCCTGTTGCCTTCTCCTTCGGAGCTGCGCCACAAGTACAACGTGCGCTCCATCCCGATCCGCAAGGACGACGAGGTGCAGGTCGACTGTTACCTTGTCCTGCGGAGCTGCGCCACAAGTACAATCCGTGCTCCATCTCTACCTGCAAAGAACAATGAAGTGTAGGTCGACTAGATTTTTCACCTCAGAGCAGCATCTCAAGCACTGAAGAATATCCTGAGTGAAGAACAAAGTTCGCTCGAAGGCAAATGAAAGCATATTCGATTTATAAGCTGTTCGATAACATCCTACGGATGCGTAGTACCCAGCATCAAGCCCGTAAAGTTTATCGGTTACAAGACCACTCGCATTCCGAGGCAAATTTAAGACGAATCACGAAGTTTTTTACTCCTCGTGGAGGATCGAAGGCGCGATAAACTGGTCCAGTCGATCCCAAGAAGCGATTCGGTGGCAGCACCAATGAAAGTCTCCATGAAAGATCGGAAGTTGTACTTCTTGGTATTGGCAACTTTGATGGACGCGAAGCTTTTCTCTCGCGCCCTTGCAGTGAACGCGACCAGGGACAGAGCAACATCGCACCACATCCGGCAGAAGACTTTTTCCATTCCTCGCACTCAACTTGAATGTCATTCACCGAAGCCATTAAAGACTCGAGGTCATTTTGAAGTGTCTCGCACAGAGTGTCGAGTCGATCCGCGACATCGCAACCTTCACCGAAAGCAAGGTAGTCCACCACAGCAGCGACACGAGACTCAAAGGAGCACATTCATAGTGGCTTCATCCTTCACGGAGAGTTAATGGGGTCCAGCTGGTCTCCACTGACTAGTCTCGCCCTCAAAGTTCGGCAGAATTCTGTAAACGCAACTCGAGTTCAAGTTAATGGTTCTATGATGAGTCGGTGATAACAAGTCAATGGATAAAAGGAATTACCTTCAAGCATGAGGAATAACTTCTTGGCGAGCCCTCCCAGATAAGCCTCCAGATCGCTCTTCCCCGCCAGCCGGGCCAGCCTTTTCACTCGTGAGCTATCTTGTCATTCTTCATCGGCTAACCTCCTTGTTGGCCGCTACGAGAGCAGCTTCAGATTGGCGTTGCTTCTTCTTCAAGTTTACCGATCAAGTCAGTTTTTTCTTCCGCGAGCTTTGTTTTGTCCAAAGTCGCTTTCATACTTAGGCAAGGTCATGATCCTTCTTCCTCGTGAGCCTCCTCCGCTTTGTCTCGCAAAATGACAAATGAGATCAGAATTAGGAAGGGCGAAAGACAAAGATACCATCAAGTTCTCACCAGCCATACCTTTTGATTCGCCTCGCCTTCCGCAAGTTCTCCCGAGCAAGCTTCAAGTCAAGGTTGAGTTTGATCTGTTTGTTTTCCAGCCAAGATAGCGAGCCACAAGCTCACAGTGATTTCTCGCAAAGAATCAATCGATGTACATCAAAGATAGGTTACTTCGAGTGACTAAAGAAAAATCGCATGCTCTAAGACTACAGCCAATCAAAATATTCGACAAGAGTCTCTGGATTACACTCCAGGGTGCACTTAGCGTGCCCCCACAGATTCTACCGACTGGTTCGATCAACGACCGAGGAAAAAGGAGAGTTCTTCAGACTACGGTCGATCGCCAAGAGTCCACCATAGTCTCGGGACTACACCCAAAGGGTGCACTCAGCAGGCCCCCATCGGGTTTCAAGATCCCATTCGACATGGTCCCACTGCACCGAAAGTGAAGAAGTTACCAGAGAAATTGAAGTATAAAGACTACGGCCGATCGCCGCCAGCCCACCATAGTCTCGGGACTACACTCCAAAGGTGCACCCAGCGTGCCCCCACCAATCCAAAATTCAATCGACACACCCAAAGGTGTGTATAGATACGAAGATCTCTAGAAAGAAGAGTTTTCAGGTAGCATATCCCAACAGAACAAGTGGTGATCAACTAACCTGGACATTGCTCTGAAGAGCCGAGCTGGCATCATAGGCCTCCTGGCTGGCCTCCCGGACCACCTTCACTTGCTCCATCATGATCCCCGCCTGGCGTATAGCTTCCTTAGCAGCACCAACTTGGTCCTTTGGGACGTGGTGTGTGGCGAAAATGGAGGGCGGATCAGCAGTCGAGGATGAAGGTCGGATGCTCGTCAGCGGCACAGCAAAAGACACAGAAGTCCGAGTGATGTTGCCACCCTCATGAACCAGCGTCTCAGGCACTGATACAACTTGAGCAGTCTTGCCAGCAGGCGCCTTTTTATTCCTCCTCCGCCTCAGCGGCGCCTCATCGTCATCATCAGGGAGATCAATGACATGAGGAGGGACTACAGAAAGATTCAAAGTTAAAAACGAAAACCAATCGACCAAAAGCGTAAACTACAGCGATCATACTACAGTTAGAGGTAGCAGATCTTCCATCTCCTGGTCTTCGCTTCTGGCCGAGGTCTCGAGGTGGCAGCGCTTGCAGATTTCAGAAATCGTTGATCACCAACAAGTCGACTAAAAGTATATCCATGCTGAACAAGAAAACACAAGTTCACTGACCGGAAATGGTGGAATGGCCATCTTCATCTTGGGCAAAGCCTTCGCCGGCTTTGATGGCGCCGCCGGGTTGCTTCGCGCCACCGGGCGCCGAGAGGTCGTCTGGGTGTTTCTGGCCGATTGCCCATTGCGCGCGATAGCCTTTGCCACGCCGATCAAGGGGTCATGGGTGAGCTTGGACCGCTTTTCCATGCGAGGAGGGTCGAATTCTTCCTCCTCTTCCTCCTCCTCCTCTTCGCGGAGCTGTCGCCGCCTTTCGCCCTCCAGACCGTCAGATTGCCATTCTCCCGGCTTTCACCTCCGCCTCCTTCCTCCTCCTCAACTCGTTCTTGTGCCCTGCTGGGCATCGAGTACATCTCAAAGGTGGCCTCGAAGACGACAAACAAAACAAAAGTCAATCGACCGATTTTAAGCAAACAAAATGGAGAAAGCGGATCACGGTCAAAGATGCGTGAATGGACCTTGTCTACCTCAGATGACTGGTCGAGTGGAGGATCCTCCTGCTCCTCGAGGGTTGTCCTTGTTTTCGTGGATGCCCGCAAGACACCTTTCCAAAGATGGCATCCTCGATCTCCTCCGGTGGATCCGGTGGTGTCCTCAAAGGCCGGAGTACAACCACATCGGATGGTCTCGGCTTGAAGCGGTTGGATGCGCCGTCAAGGAAGACCTCCAAGAGATCCATGCCACCACCCTGCTCGGATGAGCTGGACAACTGCTCGACTAACGCCTTCACCTGCACCTCTCTCTTCCAGGATTACCTTCAAAGAAGATGGCTTGCTCACTCGGTCCATGGAAAATGAGGGAGTCCAATGACCGCCTCGGCATTGGCTGGTCCTGCAGAGAACCAAGTCGATCGCCATCCACGGATCGACTCGGTAAGATTATGGCCGAAAGGAACTTTTTCCTCTCATTTGAACCCCAAGACCCCCACACATCTGAATCACTTGAGTTCTCTCATCACTTGATTGGCCTTTTTCACCGTCGGGAGCGACAAGTGAAAATGTGCTTGAAAAGACCCCAATGAGGCCGGTAACCCAAGAAATTCTCGTGATAAAGACACGAAGCAGCGAGATATACGATGGAGTTGGGAGTGAAGTGGTGAAGTTGTGCCTCAAGAAGTTCAGAAATCCCCGAAAGAAAGGGTAAGGCGGCAGAGAAAACCCACGGCCGACATGGGTGGCCAAGAGAACACACTCACCCTCCAGAGGTTGTGGCTCCCACTCCTTCCCCGGAGCCGCCATGATCCATGGGGATCCGCCCTCATTGGCCATGTCGCTGAGATCCTTCGGTTGATCGTCGAGCGGATCCAATCGCCTCGATCCAGCCCTCGGCAAGCCGCCTCGGCGAGGATCCGCCTGATCGTCGCTTTCCTTCGCCTGCCACCTTCTTCGCCCGCTTCCAAAGCCGCCGCCTTGTCCTTCACCATTGTCACGATAAAACGCGCATGTAGCAGCAACACCGAGGTGGAATCGCACGCATGGATGAATCGAGAAGGAGGAGGAAAGGGAATGCACTATTCAAAAACTTCGTCTGGGCCTTATATGAGGTTGCTCGAGTGAATGACCGGTAGGCCCGAGCGATCTCACAAATCCCGCAATACCATCCGCGATACGTGGTGAAAAAGGTGGTGCGGAGATCGAGGCGCCCTTGCCTTATCCCGTCTGACATCAAGGGCCTCCTTTCGCCCGCCACTTCCCAAATTAATCCCGCTAAATCATGCGTACAGAGCAAATCACCAGACAAAATATTTTTTGTCTCGCTATTCTGGAGTTCTCCAAGCATGAAAAACACACTCGACTAATTCAAAGAATGCATCAAGGCGATCAAAAGAAGTTGAAGTCGCCACCTAAGCTCATTGATCCGTAATGTAATGTGCTCATCGCACGAAAAGTGGGCTCAAGAGTTCTCAACTCCTTCCGCACTCAAACCTCGATCCATTCGGGGCTATCGATGAAGTCATGTACCTAGGGCAGGGTCATGGACCTGTCCAAGATACCCTCCCAAGGACATCTCTTGAAGAAAACACCTTTAGTCGACCTAGAAGGATTCCACTGACGGACTCAAGACACTGACCATCGCCAAACACTGACCGCCGTAAGATCTACAGCCAGCCTGCATGCAAACGGTCGGTCATTAAGTGGCTTTATGGTCATCATAGCACTTTATGTGGGACATTACCAGTAACTCCCTATCTTAATGTACCTTAATCCCTACATAACCGAGGGCCGGAGGGTCTCGCGAACTCTATAAGCCACCCCTCCTCAGCCAGTAAAGGGTTCGTGATCCCTGTAATTCATACGCGACATAATATACCGACCGCCTCCGGCTCCGAGACGAGGGCTGTTACTTCCTCCGAGAAGGGCCTGAACTCGTAAACATCTTATGCGATACAACTACTCCATAGCTAGGATCTTGCCTCTCCATACCTACCCCCATTCTACTGTCGACTTAGAACCACGATGTGTACTCCTCCGGCTGGAAGCGGCACCCGGTCCACGACGCTAAGCGAGATGAGGCGCTGGTCCGACTGCACTCGTATGCCGCACGGGCGCCCTCCGCCACCCTCACGGCCCTCGCACGAGCCTTCTCGCCAAAGAACCAATTGCTTGACTTTTCGGACGCGACATAGATCTCCTGTAGAAGCTTGTTGCGCTGCGCGCTTTCTTCTCGGCCTTATTCTCCGCTTATTTTGGCACGCCTGCTGGAGGCAAAGCCCCACAAGGCGACATCCATTTCTTTCCAAAGCTCCTTAAGGCTGGGGGCTCGGCGGGCGCGCGCTTCCTCAGAAGGGAGCCGACGCGCCTTCGACGCGTGCCGGGCGAGATTGAGAACGCCGACGATTCACCTCGACGCTGCAGGGCGAGGAGCGGAACATCGACGCCCTCCTCGACTAGTGGCGGCGAGGAACGGAACGGCGACGCTGCCGCCATGGGGCGCAGGAGCGGAACGCCGACGTGTCCTCTCGACTAGTGGCGGCGAGGAACGGAAAGGCTACACATGACCGCCCGCAAGGTGCTGCGAGGGGCCTTTAGGGCTTGGGAGGGGAGATGCCATGGTGGTCGACGTGAGAGGGAGGGGGAGGAGATAGCGGATGAACGTGAATGTGAGGGGAGGAGATAGTGATGTCGTCGGGAGGCGCAGTGATTTATAGCAGCAATGGCACACCTGCGTAAGATTTGGACTGAAGTCAGATCGATTAATCGCAGGTTCAGCTATGCCATCGACATGTGGGCCAAGACATCGCCGGGCCCGTATGTCGCTGACCCAATGCACCTGAAGTTAAGTAAAAGCTACGTGGGCATATTTGTTGGAGTAAATTACGGGGAGCTTAAGGGGTGGAAATATTGCTGGTCACAATGGATTGGACGAGCGGGGGGAGGAGAGTCATGCATGCAGATTTTTTCACACGGGTGGAGTGGTGGGACCACGGAGGGAGAAGGAGAGTTTGGTAGGCATATTGTTTCCACACATGGAGAGGAAAAGATTTGGAGAACGGCTTCCCGCAGTATGGGGAACGTGCATAATAAGTCATCTTGCATGCCGGGCTAGGTATAGTCTCAAGTCATTAAAACATACACGCCCACACATGTTCATATTTTAAGGCACTAAATTATCCTGTAATTTTAGAGACTGATTGCGCTTTTGTGGTAGCGCCTCTTGCATCGGGGACCGACAGTGTCTGTTATGTGTGACCCAAGATGAAAGCGTTGAGCATCTCAAGTTGATCAACAATCTTCAATTGTCAAAGATTAGCCGCTCGCCAATAAGGTGGCACACTTAATCGCTAAGTATAGCTTTGACAATAGATTAGATGGTATTCTTGTAAATAATGTACCCTGTGTGGTGAATATTGTATCGAATGAGTGTACGGTGTGGCTGGTTAATTAATATAAGGTGGTGTTTAAAAAAGTATATATTTGGTCAAACACTTTGCAAACGTTGACGGGAGTAAAAGGACCAGAGGGAGTATCATGCATGCGGAGTAGGCAAAAAATTGCTCATTTTAGCCGGTCGAATTTCAAAGGCTGCGACCGCACGAGGGAGGCGAAGGTCGGGAGGAGTGACTGTTGACGGAATTAAGTGAAGTTACATCCATGCGCCGCATGGCGCGGCGTAACAGCGTAAGCTATACCGCTCAGCCTACGATATGGGTCTAGTATACATGACATCTAGTGGGTCCCGATAGTTCTCGAGAACTTTTGGGGCTTGCAGCCGCTTATCCACCGGGCAAGCCAGCAATCCCACGCCGTCAAGACGCCTCTACTGGCCCCTCGCTCTTCTACCTCACAACAGTTCGCCCCTACCGTCTCCGCCCTTTCACATTAGTTCGCTTCCCAGCTTTTATGGGTACAACAGTTCAACTTCTCCTAACCTCCTCCAAAATCCATGGCCTCCCAAATCTCCATGGTCGCCGCTGAGTACCAGGTTAGAGCCATCACCAGCGATTAGTTCATCGTCATCTACACACGGATCTGCGACGGTGAAAGCATGGCTTGCTCGCTTCTCACGCATGTTCAGTCAGTTCAACGGATGAGTGGGTCGCTGGCTAGATGTTGAGTACACCACAGTCCTGGGACGAGAGAAGGATCTAAAGGATTTAAGAGAGGAAGAAGCCCGCCGTGATCCAGGTTTGCGACATAACGCTTGCTTGGTCTACCACATATGCCATGCCGACGTTGAGTGCCGTGGATTTTAAGAACTTCCTCAAGGACAAAAGAGTGAAATTCACATCGAGGCTTTAAGAATGACAAAGAAGTCCCAAGGCCGGATAGGTCTCAAGTATAGGCCAGCCCTTCGATCTCCGTATGCAAGCCCGGTGTCCTCCTCTCAACCTTCAATGCTGACCTCGCAGCAGCCATGATTGATCCTTCAGACGCTAAATCAAGAAACCTCATCAGAGTTTCATCATGCATGGGAGTCAAGACATTAGATGAAGATCACATCCTGTGACGCAGCAATGGATGCCTACCTTTGTTTAAATGTCTACATGGGTTGGATGAAGAAGCAGAGCCCAAAGGTCCGTTCAAGCAAAGAAGGCCGCGAAGAGGAAGAGGAAGAGGGACGAGGACTAAGTCGAGGACGTGGACTCGGACTCCGAGTAGGTGGCAGTGCGCGTCCGCCATGCTGGTTCTACCGCAAAGGTCAAGCTGACTAGTTGCTTAGTTTATTTTCAAGGGTGTGTGTAGCCGAGGACCCAGCAGTAACTATTTTTATGTTCTTTCTCGTTATTTGAAATGTTTAGTACATAGAGTAGTACTAGTACTATGTCTTACTACTGTTCTTATTGCGCTTGGTACCATCGCTTGTACCTTCGTGTTCCCACCGACTTAATAACGCTCATACTAGTAGTATAATTTGGGTCACCGATTTGTGAAAGAAGTTCGACGGAGCGAAGGAAGAAGACGGCAGAAGAGGTGGAAGAAGCCCTTCTAGCCATCCATGTTGCATCAAACGGCTCACATGAGTCGATCGACCCAAATTACTCCTTCAGATTGCGGTGATCCACGTGGCATTTAAGGTCTCAAGGTAGATTCCTCGTCCGCACACCGGTTTCAGGGCTCGACGCTGCTGACCGCTTCCGCCATGACAGCCACCATACGCGCGCTTCCTCCGCTGGTGGAGACGACATGACATGTTAGTTCCTCCGCCGACGCGCCGGAGCACGCCGCCCTCCTCTTCAGACGCCTGTGTGCATAGACGCAGCCCACCAGCTGCGCGCTTGGCAGCGCGGCAGCATGGCAAGGAGGGACTGCAGACGACGTGAGCGGGCGAGCCTTCGCTTCATGGCACAGGTGGATGGCGGATTACACGGCGGTGATGGGCGTAGAAATTGTTGGCCGGAGCAGGCGGGCGCCGCATGCGAACGGCGGGCGGCACATTGATGTGTGCGTATGGGAGCTTACTTTAGTTTTATATGAGGTTGGTCAAACTTAAAAGAAAACCGCATTAGTACACGTAAACATTAGACTTAGGCAGCGCTTTTTTTGAAGTTAGTACCACAGCCACGACACGGAATCTGTGTAAGCATCGTGAACCGCGCGGGGCATGTCGATCGAATTCAAGGCCACCGTGTCGCTACCAAGGACATCCACCGAACCTTTTGTGTGTGTGAAAACAATCAATATTACTCAACTTTTTTTCCGGAAAGTTCTTGACGCTGCAATATCTCCATATATTTGAATTTAGCTCCAGCCAGTGTTTATTTGGATTTGGACGCTTTAGGTGCGCCTAGTTTTTTTAATACTTATTTTGTGTGTGTGACTGAGAGAGAACGTGTGTATGTGTCCATATGTGTGTTGTGGTGGAAGGGCAATGTGGAGACGGTGTGCGGTGATACGCATATAGAGAGGTGTGAATGTGCAAACGATCATGCATGAGTGAGACATAGACAGATGCCGATACGTTGTGTATACATGAGAGAATGGTCTTCTAGTTTACTTGTGTGTGCGTGTGTGTGTGTGTGTGTGAGAGAGAGAGAGAGGGAGAGAGAGAGCGAGAGGAGCATCCGTAACACAACAACCATCTCTCTCGGTTCGTTCGTCCCTCGCACGATCGCATGCAACATATGCATCAACGCGCACATTTTGACACCATCACTCGGCCCCTGCCCACCTCAAGGCCCGCGCAATCTCTTCGTGAATACCCATTTCTCTCCTTAGGTTTGTTTTCACTCAATATCTGACAAACACACACACACACACATGCACGCACGCACGCGCGCGCACACACACACACACACACGCAGCACAACACACACACACTCCCCCGAGCACACAATTCATCCCCATCCAAGGTTATACGGCGACCACTCTCGCTTGTGCTTCTTTGCACCCCAACATGCACAACACCTCAATCTTCAAAGAGGGCATCGAGCAGATCGAAGATGGCGACCACACCGCGCTAGAGAATGTGGGGTCATGTTAGGACCCCGATTCCAAGTCACATCGACCTAGCTGGTAACACCTCATATCACTTTGCGGCCTCACGCACGGTATTCCCACGGGTGTCGCCTTACCATGGCCCGGGACCGTTTATGCCTTTTGCTCACGATATGATAGTGTCGCTAGCATCCATATGACAGAGAACCCGGCCGACATGGCAAGTCGTGGAACCCAAAGCGGCACTAACCCATGGGGACAGGCATACATGAATCACATCGAGCATGTCACCATCAACGATGAATCTGGCTGTAGCAATCGGGCTAACAGACTCGTAACCCGGCTATAGAGGGCTAGGCAGGACTCCGGATATCACCAAGTGATATTCCCCCAAAGGGATGTATATAGGAACGGTGAAACACATGCCCACTCACCAAGTGTCCAAAGCAAAGAGTGTCGGGCTAGCAGTGACTCCGTGAACTGGGTCAGAAGCGGACTACTATCGCCAGAAGCACTAGACTACATTTCCCATATGAGAGGCTGCCAAGGATAAACAACTAGATTGTCGGATCCCACACATACCAAGCATTTCAAACATACACACAATATGCTCAATATGTGTAAATACAACATGGCATCACAACATAACTCTACGACTCAAATATTTATGTTGGGGAACGAGTAATTTCAAAAATTTCCTACGATCACGCAAGACCATGGTGATGGCATAGCAACGAGAGGAAAGAGGTCCGCCCATGTACTCAGAGACCGAAAGCGAAGCGCTATAACAACGCTGTTGATGTAGTCGACGCCTTCACGATCCGACCGATCCAAGCACCGAACGACGGCACCTCCGAAGTTCCGCACACGCTCAGCTCGATGACGATCCCCTGACTCCGATCCAGAAAGTGTCGGGATGAGTTCCACAAGACGACGGCGTGGTGATGATGTTGATGCTCCATCGACGCAGGGCTTCGCTTAAGCTCCGCGACGATATGACTTCTCCGCGCAGGCTTCACTTAAGCTCCGCGACGATATGACCAAGTGGAATATGGTGGAAGGGGCACCGCGACACGGCTAAGGAAAGATCCGAGATCAACTTGTGTGTCATGGGTGCCCCTGCCTCAGATATAAAGGAGACAAGGGGAGGTGGCCGCCCAAGGGGAGGCGATTACAGGAGGAGTCCTACTCCCACCGAGTAGGACTCCCCCTGTCCTAGTTGGAGTAGGATTGGGAGGGGAAGAGGGAAGGCGCCGCCTCTCCTTGTCCTATTCGGACTAGAGGGGAGGGGGCGCAGCCCACCTGGCCGGCCCTTCCTCTTCTCCCTGTGGCCCATGAAGGCCCATATACCTCGGGGTTCCGTAACCCCCGTGTTCCTAACTTCCTCGCTTTCACTCGAACCCTTCCAAGTCCAAACATAGGCTTCCAATATATCAATCTTTATGTCTCGACCATTTCGAGACTCCTCGTCATGTCCGTGATCACATCCGGACCAACAAACTTCGTGCATCAATACTTATAAACTCATAATATAACCGCCATCGAAACGTTGTTGCAATGGACCCTACGGGTTCGAGAACTATGTAGACATGACCTAGAACCATTCTCGTCAATAACCAATAGCGAACCTGGATGCCCATATTGGTTCCTACATATTCTACTTAAGATCTTTATCGGTCAAACCGCATAACGACATACGTTGTTCCTTTGTCATCGGTATAGTTACTTACCCGAGATTCGATCGTCGGTATCCAATACCTAGTTCAATCTCGCTATCGTAAGTCTCTTTACTCGCTCGTGAATACATCATCTCACAACTAACTCATTAGTTGTAATGCTTGCAAGGCTTAAGTGATGTGTATTACCGAGAAGGCCTAGAGATACCTCTCCGACAATCGGAGTGACAAAACCTAATCTCAAATACGCCAACCCAACAAGTACCTTTGGAGACACCTGTAGTACTTCTTTATAATCACCCAGCTTACGCCAGACGCTTGGTAGTACCCAAAGTGTTCCTCCGTAAACGGAGTTGCATAATCTCATAGTTACAGGAACATGTATGGGTCATGAAGAAAGCATTAACATACTAAACGATCAAGTGTTAAGCTAACGGAATGGGTCATGTCAATCAGATCATTCAACTAATGATGTGACCTTGTTAATCAAATAACAACTCCTTGTTCATGGTTAGGAAACATAACCATCTTTGATTAACAAGCTAGTCAAGTAGAGGCATACTAGTGACATACTGCTTGTCTATATATTCACACATGTATTATGTTTCCGTTAATACAATTCTAGCATGAATAATAAACATTTATCATGATATAAGGAAATAAATAATAACTTTATTATTGCCTCTAGGGCATATTTCCTTCAGCCTCCCACTTGCACTAGAGTCAATAATCTAGATTACAAAGTAATGATCCTCACACCCATGGAGTCTTGGTGCTGATCATGTTTTGCTCGTGGAAGAGGCTTAGTCAACGGGTCCGCAACATTCAGATCCGTATGTATTTTGCAAATCTCTATGTCTCCCACTTGGACTTGGTCCCAATGGAATTGAAGCGCCTCTTGATATGCTTGGTCCTCTTGTGAAATCTGGATTCTTTGCCAAGGCAATTGCACCAAGATTGTCACAGTAAGATCTTCATCGGTCCCATGCACTAGGTATGACACCTAGATCGGAAATGAACTCTTTCATCCGCATTCTTCATTCGCTGCTTCAAGCAGCTATGTACTCCGCTTCACATGTAGATCCCGCCACGACGCTTTGTTTAGAACTGCACCAACCGACAGCTCCACCGCTTAATAAAAACACGATCCGGTTTGCGATTTAGAATCGTCCGGATCAGTGTCAAAGCTTGCATCGACGTAACCATTTACGACTAGCTCTTTGTCACCTCCATATACGAGAAACATATCCTTAGTCCTTTTCGTATTTCAGATGTTCTTGACCGCTGTCAGGATCCATTCTCGATTACTTTGGTACCTTCCCGCCAAGCTTACAGCTAAGCATACGCCAGTCCTGTACACAGATTGCATACATGATAGAGCCTATGGCTGAAGCATAGGAACATCTTTCATTTTCTCTATCTTCATTGTGGTCGGGCATTGAGTCCGACTCAATCTTACACCTTGTAACACGTAAAAACCTTTCTTTGCTCGATCCATTTTGAACTTCTTCAAAACTTTATCAAGGTATGTGCTTTGTGAAAGTCCAATTGCCGCCTTGATCTATCTCTATAGATCTTGATGCCCAATATGTAAGCAGCTTCACCGAGGTCTTTCATTGAAAAACTTTTATTCAAGTATCCTTTATGCTATCCAGAAATTCTATATCATTTCCAATCAATAATATGTCGTCCACATATAATATTAGAAATGCCAGAGCTCCCACTCACTTTCTTGTAAATACAGCTTCTCCAAAAGTCCTGATAAACCCATATGCTTTGATCACACTATCAAAGCGCTTATTCCAACTCCGAGAGGCTTGCACTGCACTATAAATTGATCGTTGAGCTTGCACACTTTGTTAGCACCCTTTGGATCGACAAAACCTTCTGGTTGCATCATATACAACTCTTCTTCTAGAAATCCATTCAAGAATGCAGTTTTTACATCCATTTGCCAAATTTCATAATCATAAAATGCGCAATTGCTAACATGATTCGGACAGACTTAAGCATCGCCACGGGTGAGAAAGTCTCATCGTAGTCAACCCCTTGAACTTGTCGAAAACCTTTCGCAACAAGTCGAGCTTTGTAGACAGTTATATTACCATCGCGCTACCTTCTTCTTAAAGATCCATTTATTTTCAATGGCTTGCCGATCATCGGCAAGTCAACCAAAGTCCATACTTTGTTCTCATACATGGATCCCATCTCAGATTTCATGGCTTCCAGCCATTTTATGGAATCTGGCTCACCATCGCTTCTTCATAGTTTGTAGGTTCGCCATGGTCAAGTAACATGACTTCCGTAATAGGATTACCGCATCACTGTGCGATTTTACTCGTTGACCCACGAGGTTCAAGAGTAACTTGATTTGAAGCTTCATGATCATCATCATTAGTTTCCTCACTAATTGGTGTAGTTGTCACAGAACCATTTCTTGTGATGAACTACTTTCCAATAAGGGAGTAGATACAGCTTATCTCATCAAGTTCTACTTTCCTCCCACTCACTTCTTTCGAGAGAAACTCCTTCTAGAAAGGATCCGAATTTAGCAACGAAAATCTTGCCTTCAGATCTGTGATAGAAGGTGTACCCAACAGTCTCCTTTGGGTATCCTATGAAGACACATTTTCCGATTTGGGTTCGAGCTTATCTGGTTGAAGTTTCTTTACATAAGCATCGCAGCCCCAAACTTTAAGAAACGATAACTTTGGTTTCTTGCCAAACCACAGTTCATAAGGCGCCGCCTCAACGGATTTTGACGGTGTCCTATTTAACGTGAATGCGGTCGCCTCTAAAGCATAACCCCAAAACGATAGCGGTAAATCGGAAATAGACATCATAGATCGCACCATATCTAGTAAAGTACGACACGACGCTCGACACACCATTTCTCCGTGGTGTTCCGTGTATGGAGTTGCTAAACTATTCCACATTGTTTCAAATGTAAACCAAACTCAGAACTCAAATATTCTCCTCCACGATCAGATCGAGAAACTTTATTTTCTTGTTACGATGATTTTCCACTTCACTCTGAAATTCTTTGAACTTTTCAAATGTTTCAGATTTGTGTTTCATTAAGTAGATATACCCATATCTGCTCAAATCATCTGTGAAGGTGAGAAAATAACGATACCCGCCAAGGCCTCAACATTCATTGGACCACAAACATCAAGATGTATGATTTCCAACAAATCAGTTGCTCGCCCATAGTTCCGAGAACGGCGCTTTTGGTCATCTTGCCCATGAGGCACGGTTCGCAAGTACCAAGTGATTCATAATCAGTGATTCCGTAAGCCCATCAAGATGGAGTTTCTTCATGCTTTACATCGATATGACCTAAACGGCAAGGCTACAAATAAGTTGCACTATCATTATCAACTCTGCATCTTTTGGCTTCAACATTATGAATATGTGTATCACTATCGTCGAGATTCAACAAGAATAGACCATTCTTCAAGGGTGCATGACCATAAAAGATATTACTCATATAAATAGAACAACCATTATTCTCTGATTTAAATGAATAACCGCCTCGCATTAAACAAGATCCAGATATAATGTTCATGCTCAATGCCGCACCAAATAACAATTATTTAGGTCTAAAACTAATCCTCAAGGTAGATGTAGAGGTAGCGTCGATCGCGATCACATCGACTTTGGAACCATTTCCAACGCAAGATCGTCACCTCGCCCTTAGCCAATCTTCGCTAATCCGTAGTTCCTGCTTCGAAGTTGCAAATATTAGCAATGTAACCAGATCAAATACCTGTGTACTATCATGCTAGTATTAGTAAGGTACACATCAATAACATGTATATCACATATACCTTTGATCACCTTGCCATCCTTCTTATCCGCCAAATACTTGGGGCAGTTCCGCTCAAAGGTCCAGCTTTGTTTGCAAGAAAAACACTCGCCAGTGCTTAGGTCCGATTTTGGGTTTTTCTCCCGAGCAACTTGCTTGCTGTTCTTTTGAAGTTCCCTTCTTCTTCCTTTGCCCTTTTCTTGAAACTAGTGGTCTTGTTGACCATCAACACTTGATGCTCTTTCTGATTTCTACTTCTCATGCTTTTAGCATCGCTAAGAGCTCGTGAATTGTCTTAGTCATCCCTTGCATATTATAGTTCATCACGAAGCTCTTGTAGCTTGGTGGCGTGATTGGAGAATTTCATCAATGACACTATCATCCGGAAGATTAACTCCCAGCTGAATTAAGTGATTGTTATACCTGCACATTTTGAGTATGTGCTCACCGACGTAACTATTCTCCTCCATCTTGCAGCTATAGAACTTATTGGAGACTTCATATCTCTCAATCCGGCATTTGCTTGAAATATTAACTTCAACTCCCGAACATCTCATATGCTCCATGACGCTCAAAACGCCGTTGAAGACCCGGTTCTAAGCCGTAGCATGGCACATCGAACTATTGAGTAGTCATCAGCTCGCTTTGCCGACGCTCATAACTTCTCGCTCAAGATTCGCAGCAGGTTCGCTACCCAGCGGTGCTTCCAGACGAATTTTTCCAGGCAGCAATGAGGATAATCCTCGTTACGGACCCAGTCCGTAATTGCTACCATCATCTTTCAACTTTGCTTTCAAGGAACGCATTAAAATTCAACGGAACAACACACGAGCCATCTATCTACAGAAACATAGACAAGCAAAATACTATCAGTACTAAGTTCATGATAAATTTAAGTTCAATTAATCATATTAAAAACTCCCACTTAGATGCACATCTCTAGTCATCTAAGTGATCACGTGATCCAAATCAACTAAACCATGTCCCATCATCACGTGAGATGGAGTAGTTTCAATGGTGAACATCACTATGTTGATCATATCTACTATATGATTCACGCCGACCTTTCGGTCTCTCGTGTTCCGAGGCCATATCTGTTATATGCTAGGCTCGCAAGTTTAACTCGAGTATTTCTGCGCAACTGTTTTGCACCCGCTGTATTTGAACGTAGAGCCTATCACACCCGATCATCACGGTGTCTCAAAGACGAAGAACTTTCGCAACGGTGCATACTGTGGAGAACACTTCTTGATAATTTTAGTGAGAGATCATCTTATAATGCTACCGCCAATCAAAGCAAGATAAGATGCATAAAGGATAAACATCACATGCAATCAATATAAGTGATATGATATGGTCATCATCATCTTGTGCTTGTGATTCCATCGCCAAGCACCGCCATGATCACCATCGCCACCGGCGCGACACCTTGATCTCCATCGTAGCATCGTTGTCGCCTCGCCAACTATTGCTTCTACGACTATCGCTACTCCTTAGTGATAAAGTAAAGCAATTACATGGCGCTTGCATTTCATACAATAAAGCGACAACCATATGGCTCCTGCCATTGTCGATAACTCGTTACAAAACATGATCATCTCATACAATAAAATATAGCATCACGCCTTGACCATATCACATCACAACATGCCCCGCAAAACAAGTTAGACGCCCTCTACTTTGTTGTTGCAAGTTTTACGTGGCTGCTACGGGCTGAGCAAGAACCGCTTTACCCACGATCAAAACCACAACGATATTTCACAAATAGACTCCGCTTTAACCTTCTCAAGGACCGGGCGAGCCACACTCGATTCAACTAAAGTGAGAGAGACAGACACCCGCCGTCACCTTTAAGCAACGAAAGTGCTCGGAGCGGTGAAACCAGTCTCGCGAAGCGCACGCTGTAATGTCGGTCCGGCCGCTTCATCTCACAATACCGCTGAACCAAAGTATGACATGCTGGTAGGTAGTATGACTTGTATCGCCCACAACTCACTTGTGTTCTACTCTGCATATGACATCAACGATAAAACCAGGCTCGATGCCATCATGGGGAACGAGTAATTTCAAAAAATTCCTACGATCACGCAAGACCATGGTGATGGCATAGCAACGAGAGGGAAGAGGTCCGCCCACGCACTGTGAGACCGAAGCGAAGCGCTATAACAACGCTGTTGATGTAGTCGACGCCTTCACGATCCGACCGATCCAAGCACCGAACGACGGCACCTCCGAAGTTCTCGCACACGCTCAGCTCGATGACGATCCCCTGACCGATCCAAGAAAGTGTCGGGATGAGTTCCACAAGACGACGGGCGCAGGACGATGTTGATGCTCCACCGACGCAGGGCTTCGCTTAAGCCCGCGACGATATGACTTCTCCGCGCAGGGCTTCGCTTAAGCTCCGCGACGATATGACCAAGTGGAATATGGTGGAAGGGGCACCGACACGGCTAAGGAAAGATCCAGATCAACTTCAGGTGTCATGGGGTGCCCCTGCCCCAGATATAAAGGAGACAAGGGGAGGTGGCCGCCCAAGGGGAGGCGATTAAGGAGGAGTCCTACTCCCACCGAGTAGGACTCCCTGTCCTAGTTGGAGTAGGATTGGGAGGGGAAAGAGGGAAGGCGCCGCCTCTCCTTGTCCTATTCGGACTAGAGGGGAGGGGGCGCAGCCCACCGGCCGGCCCTTCCTCTTCTCCCTTGTGGCCCATGAAGGCCCATATACCCCGGGGTTCCGTAACCCCCTGTTCCAGAACTCCCGTTTCACTGAACCCTTCCAAGTCCAAACATAGGCTTCCAATATATCAATCTTTATGTCTCGACCATTTCGAGACTCTCGTCATGTCCGTGATCACATCCGGACCAACAAACTTCGTGCATCAAAACTTATAAACTCATAATATAACTCACATCAAACGTTGTTGCAAGGACCCTACGGGTTCGAGAACTATGTAGACATGACCTAGAACCATTCTCGTCAATAACCAATAGCGGAACCTGGATGCCCATATTGGTTCCTACATATTCTACGAAGATCTTTATCGTCAAACCGCATAACGACATACGTTGTTCCTTTGTCATCGGTATGTTACTTACCCGAGATTCGATCGCTTCAGATCCAATACCTAGTTCAATCTCGCTACGGTAAGTCTCTTTACTCGCTCCGAATACATCATCTCACAACTAACTCATTAGTTGTAATGCTTGCAAGGCTTAAGTGATGTGTATTACCGAGAAGGCCTAGAGATACCTCTCCACAATCGGAGGACAAAACCTAATCTCAAATACGCCAACCCAACAAGTACCTTTGGAGACACCTGTAGTAATTCTTTATAATCACCCAAATACGCTAGACGCTTGGTAGTACCTAAAGTGTTCCTCCGTAAACGGAGTTGCATAATCTCATAGTTACAGGAACATGTATGGGTCATGAAGAAAGCATTAACATACTAAACGATCAAGTGTTAAGCTAACGGAATGGGTCATGTCAATCAGATCATTCAACTAATGATGTGACCTTGTTAATCAAATAACAACTCCTTGTTCATGGTTAGGAAACATAACCATCTTTGATTAACAAGCTAGTCAAGTAGAGGCATACTAGTGACATACTGTTTGTCTATATATTCACACATGTATTATGTTTCCGGTTAATACAATTCTAGCATGAATAATAAACATTTATCATGATATAAGGAAATAAATAATAACTTTATTATTGCCTCTAGGGCATATTTCCTTCAGTCTCCCACTTGCACTAGAGTCAATAATCTAGATTACAAAGTAATGATCCTCACACCCATGGAGTCTTGGTGCAGGCATGACAAACAAGCATGAATGAGTAGGCACAACAGGGCTCAAACAACTCCTACTCATGCTAGTGGGTTTCATCTATTTACCGTGGAATGACAAGTCATGCAGAGGATAAGGGGTTCAGCTACACCGCAGCAAGTAATGTATGAATCATTGTTGTCCTAATGCAGTAAAAAGAGAGCAGGAGCGAGAGAGTGGGATTATATCGAATGAACAAGGGAGTTTTGCTTGCCTCGAACTTCAAGATAATATAGTTCTTCATCGGTGTCATCGAACTCATCGCCGGGACGTCCGCTCATCGAGAGGGGCAAACACCGCAAACAAGAAAGAACACAATCAATGCGATGCAACAATATGATGCATGATAATGACATGGCAATATGCAGTGTTTTGAGCTAATGCAGCAGAAGCCAAGTTAATTGAAGTGGAATTCAAACAAGGTTAAACTCCAACTCCAAATGCTAGTTCATAAGTTGCCCTAATCATGATTCATCATATTCAGTGAGGTTAACTTGTTCAATCATGCATGAAAGTGGTACAGATGGATAGATTGGATTTTTCCGATAATTTTCATATATAATTTATTTCCATTGGAGTTATAGATTATTTTCTATGAATTTTAGAAGTTAGCACTATTTTCCGGAATTTCCTGAATAATAATAAATCCGTAAATTGGTTATTATACAAGATGACATCACCGATGTCAAGAGGTCAACTGGCGCTCCAGTCAAACCCGACTGGGGTCCACGTCGCTGACTCAGGGCTAAAAGAGTTAGTTTTAGCACTAACTAAAATTAGCAGTGACACGGGCCCACATGTCAAGCATGTCACTAACTAACCCCGATTAGCTAATCTAACGGTACACGTCAGCGGGTTAGTTAAGTTTAGTTTAAAACCTTAACCAAAAATTACAAGGACCGGGGCCCACTTGTTAGTGAGTCAGGAGGTCAATTGTCAAACCCGGTCAAACTCGCCGAGTCGACCCGAGGCTCGCTGCCGGGCAGGCTGTGGACGGCGGGGAGGTTGAAGACGGTGGTGGCTGGCCGGGCCTAGCACAAGAGTGGGCTGCCAAAGTGGGCTGCGCCTGCAAGGTTTTTCTCCTCTCTCGCTTTTTCTATTTATTTTAGTTTTCTATTATTCTCAGTAAATTTGTGGCTTTATTAAAAATACTAAATCAATCCCAAAAATCATGCAATCGCCATGACCACTGTTGGAAATATATCCTACAAAGAAACATTTCAGTTTAGATTATTTGAGCATTTAAAATATTTTATAGTATTTAAATGCCCAAATGCAAATAAGTAATGATTTAATTCAAAATCCAGAATGGCCTAGGAAAATGTGCACCATTTTTGGGAGAGGTTCTAGACCAATCCAAAAATAATGAACTTTTCTGAAGAGCATTTTGGGTTCATTGAAAATATTTTTATTTGAACCTAGTTAATTTGATCTGGTGCTAGGGTTTGAGCAATCCCCATTTCAAATTTCTTAGAAATTTAAACATGATGACATGATGAGCAAGCAAAGTCAAGCAAGGCCGATCTCGGTGTCAGGATACCAATTTCACTAAACAAGAATCTCGGCCCGAGATTCAAGACGGAGGTAAAAAGTCGAGGGTCACAAGCTAACACGATCTTCACGATCCAACTGTCCTTCTCAAGATGTTGATTCATTCCATCATCTTGGTCTTCGACGCCTTTGCTTTGAGATCTTCACCGACACCACAATGTAAAGAGGGGAAACCCTACAGGATTTAATCTTCTTGAAGATCGAGCAACTCAAGATCAGTTCATGGAGTGAGACGAAGAACATCTCTTGAGTTGAGACACCAAACACACATTAGGAATGATGGAAAAGAAACGGATGACGAAGGTTCAATTGGTAGGCAACCATTCCACGCTTAAGTAAAACGTGCATGGTTTCAAAGTAACAAGGAGATGATTGCCATGATTCCATAACGGAGACCTTAGGAAAGGTGACTCAGAGAATTATTCCCTTATGGCAAAAAGAATTACTTTTCATACAAAGATCATTGAAACTCTTTATACCAGCCTAAGGCAATCACAAACGATCGCTTGGTGGAGTGCAAAGGAATGGCATACCCAGACTAGAATGGATGATGTGGACTACCTTGTTGAAGACAACGAATGGATGATTTTTGCTTATCACCGAAATGGATGGAACCCATGGTAGGACCACTTTTGAAGATGATATTGACAAGAATTCATCGAGAGGGCCAGCCCATGGGGAATTGGCACAAGGACGGTGCAAGCTGGGAATGAAATACAACTGTTGAATGTTCCAACCATCATATCCGCCGAGATTCAGATCCGATTAGTGATAGGATACTTCGACTCAAAGATGTCCGAAAAGAAAGGTCGCAACACAAATCGATTTAGATGACGCTATGAGATTCTCGGATATGAACTACGATAGCAAGCTCCAAAACATGAGCTGGTTCTGCTACTAACATGTGAACATGTTGTCCAAGACAAGAATGACCACATAGTAGTCTTATCATAAAACACTACCGAAGTTCAGTGGGCACCATCAACAAGGATATCAAGTCGGTGCATGAACTAGTATTCGCACCTCAACTCCTTTTCCTTGAACAAATCAATCAATGGCTTTGTGTGCTAGGGAATTCATATGGAATGAAGATGATAAGTCTATCGGACCATAGAATACTTTCGACATGCATGACTCGACTTGGGATGATTCCAGAGGAAACAAAACAACCTTTTCAAACTCATGGCGGCAACTTGCACCAAATGCACATGAATTCAAGAAAGTCACTTCTTCCATCCAAGCATAAGCTTCATGAGGGAACACGAAGGCATTGCTTACAAAGTTTCCAACGCTAGGTTGATGTTCAACATGAATCATGGGGAAGACAAAATGCTACCGATGGGCTCAATAAAGAACTCATCGGAATTCCATATCATCGACTTCCACCATCATGTGAACACGGTGATAGCATTGGTCAGACCAAAAGATGTAATGGTGTATGCTCGAGGGATCAACCACGAGTAAGACAACATTACGAGCATCGTTGGTTATGATTTGACTTGATGATAGCCCATACTCAAGTCAAAGTTTTGACAAGGCAATAGATCCAACAACTGATCACGAGGACCAACCGATGGAGATATCATCTTTCTTCAACACACACACACGCACGGAAGATATCCCTTAGAGATGAGCTAAGTTAAGCAAAGCTTTATCTTCCAACTCTCCAAGTTGTTGTCTAGCTCAACCAACTAGTTCAGGGATATCCAACACAGAGTCTTGGAGAAGGGGGTGGTTTACAAGAAACCAACTTGATCACGAACTTAACATAGCGGTCAGGTGACAACCTGGTAACACTTCCAAGAAGATATTTGGAAAGTCACGAACCACCGATATATTACTAAGCTCGAGAACAATCTTGCTTTTCAGGGCAAGACGATATGATCAAAAGAGTGAGGGATTGACACAATCCTAACTCGTTGATCGAAGAGTGCACCAGAAATAAGGACTAGGTAGCACGATCAATCTTAGGATGATGATTTAATAACCAACACGCTAAGAATGAGAATATTGTCCATTAACTACCAAGCAACGAGGTTGCTAGGAGTATCGATTTCACACATCACAATTCACTTGTCGGCATTCGTTGCATCAACACGGACCGAGGAATGAATAATGATAGCGAGAAGTATCAAGGCCAAGAATCCATAAGAGAAGGTGCAATTCTCATGAAGTTCCCGACATAAAGTGGGTAATACTTCAGGTAGAACAGTAACAAAAGCTGAATTGGCATTTGATCTCATGGAATACAACTGCTTGACCCAATCCTAGATATGGATGAGGTAATCGAGTTTGTTTCTCCAAGTCATTCAGATGAATGGCTTGACGGACCACAAGAGTAATAGGCATCGATAAACGAATGCACGATACCCTTGACTATCAATTGACAAAGGGGTCGTAATACAACTAAGGAGGAACAACTCGAGGAGCATATAACTTTCTCGAGTTGTGGATGCATAGGTTAGTATGTCGAATCAAGTTCAACAGGTTCTTCCGGATAACCCATGCAGAAAATAGAACCGGCAGATTCTCAATTATGAATGGAGAACCTCAAGAGTACTCGACTGTGATCCTTGCGAGGAACTTCTGCCATAAGCGGTTCATGGCATTCGGAAGAAGGAAATACCACGGACCTCGAGGACTGTCGCAAGGTTACCAATATCCTAAAAGAACTAGCAAATACTAACAACATGAAGTAGGGTGAATCTCGGGTTCAAGAACCCAGGAATAGAATGCCTACTAACTAATAACATCACGGGATGCTTTCAAGAATAATGGCCGTAATCATCACACCGGGATACAAAACATTGCTAAATTACTAGGTGACTTCCTAAACACCTAGGGTCATAATAATAGTCTAATATATATGTTGAGGCAGCGGAGTACCTCAACATACTAATTTGTGTGATTAATCCGCCCAGATGAACATTAGAAATGGAGAGAAGGGATTTGCAAACGATCGACTATTTAGAGACCGGGATGACTCGGACAAGATAACGGTTGTAAATGCTCAAAATGATTTGAGACATCCTCGCAAAAATGGTGGCATAACCACTCAACATCACAATATCAAGGTTCCGAGATCAAAATTATCATACGAAATAGTAGGAACTGAATCGGGCTTAAACCCAACAATCTTAAAGGTCTATGGATTAGTAACACGCCATCCCGATAGATAGATGAGAAGCCTAGTTCTTAAACCCCGAGAAGAGAAGAGGATGACTTAGATCAAGGCCATGAGGTATAAGGAGTAAAAGAGCCTTACGCTCCCTTCCCCAATCAATTCCCTTACATAACTAAAGCATTTCTAGACACAACTTCACCAGTTTGGCTTGGTAATCCCACAGCAGTCAGCTCGATACCAACGCTGTCAGACCCCGATTCCAAGTCACATCAACCTAGCCGGTAACAACTCATATCACTTTGCGGCCTCACGCACGGTATTCCTACGGTGTCGCTTACCGGGTTCGGACCGCTTATGCCTTTTGGCTCACGATTTGATAGTGTCGCTAGCATCCATATGATGAGAACCCGGCCGACATGGCTAGTCGTGAACCCAAAGCGGCACTAACCCATGGGGACAGCATACATGAATCACATCGAGCATGTCGGTCATCAATGTATGAATCCTGGCTATAGCACTGGCTAACAGACTCGTAACCCGGCAGTAGCGGCTAGGCAGACTCCGGATATAACTGTGACATTTCAAGGGATGTATATAGGAATGAAGTGAAACACATGTCGGCCACCAAGTGTCCAAAGCAAGAGTGCCGGGCTAGCAGGACTCCGTGAACCTGGTCAGAAGCGGACTACTATCGCCAGAAGCACTAGACTACATTTCCCCATATGAGAGGCTGCCAAGGATAAACAACTAGATTGTCGGATCCCACACATACCAAGCATTTCAAACATACACACAATATGCTCAATATGTGTAAATACAACATGGCATCACAACATAACTCTACGACTCAAATATTTATTCATTAGGCCCGAGGAGCTAGATATTACAAACATGAGTCTCATGACCCAACACTCGTGAGCATACAAGTCAAAGCACAAGCGAAGCTTAACATGTCCGAGTACGTATATCTACAAATGAAAAAGGCTGAGAAGCCCGACTTTCTACCAGATCTCGCCGAGGGCATAAGATCGTAGCTGAGGTAACAAGCTAAACGTCAAGCCCAAGCGAACTACTAGCTTAGACCGACGCCTCTCGCAAAACATAAAATAAGCAAACGTGAGTACAAACGCATTTCAGAAGACTTACATCGTAACTAACTACATATGCATCATTATCAACAAAGGGGTGGTGGAGTTTGACCGCAGAAGCCAGCTTTGACTCGTGGCTATCCTAACTACGCATCGCAAGTAACTCTTTGAGGTATGCACACGAGTCCACATATTCACCATATCACTACACCACTATGGACCTGCCCCGCCTCCCCACGAGAACGCCATCCATAGCACTCACGCTTATCTTGCGATTTTAGAGTATCCACTTTCACTTGTCTATGAACCGTTATAGGCAACCTGTAAGTCCTTTCCATGGACACGGCTATTCAATAGATCATATTAACCCCGCAGGGTGTACTTTTCACACCTCGCTCACCACTTACCGCACATACACGACATGTACTGCAACCTTCAAGGTAAGCATAATGAGGGTGTCGGCCATGACCTACCTAAACACTCAAGTCTCTAGTCTAGGTTTATCGCCTATTCGGTTCCATCCCAGGAGTCCGCCGAGGTTTCCACTAACGGCCCTTAACGATGTGTGCAGGTTCCCGAGACACCAAACGGGCGAATCGGTACACACGGGCCACGGTGTATCTACCGCAACATAGCCCACCCTAGGGTCAGCGCCACGCACGGCCTCCAACACATATCCTACAAACACCGTAAACTAGTTGCAACTCCCGGACAGAGAACAAGGATGGTTAAGAAGACGAGAGGGCACTTACATTCCAATGCGTGGTAGTAATCGGTCATGGATCACAAACACAGAACTCAGTTCCTAACGACGGCTGCAATGAGACAACCCACCATGTACTCCTACATGGCCTCTCACCGCTACTCTTTACCAAATCGTGTTCACACACTTAGCTCACACACAAGAGGACATGTTCACACACCTCCGATTCATCCCCGTGAATCGACTGACTCAACTCTAAGCAAAGAGCAGGCATGACAAACAAGCATGAATGAGTAGGCACAACAGGCTCAAACAACTCCTACTCATGCTAGTGGGTTTCATCTATTTACCGTGGAATGACAGTCATGCAAGAGGATAAGGTTCAGCTACCGCAGCAAGCAATGTATGAATCGTTGTTGTCCTAATGCAGAAAAGAGAGCAGGAGCGAGAGAGTGGGATTATATCGAATGAACAAGGGGTTTTGCTTGCCCGGCACTTCTGAAGATAATATAGTTCTTCATCGGTGTCATCGAACTCATCGCTTCAGACGCCGCTCATCGAGAGGGGACAAACACCGCAAACAAGAAATAACACAATCAATGCGATGCAACAATATGATGCATGATAATGACATGGCAATATGCTGGTGTTTTGAGCTAATGCAGCAGTAAGCCAAGTTAATTGAAGTGGAATTCAAACAAGGTTAAACTCCAACTCCAAATGCTAGTTCATAAGTTGCCCTAATCATGATTCATCCTATTCAGTGAGGTTAACTTGTTCAATCATGCATGAAAGTGGTACAGATGGATAGATTGGATTTTTCTGATAATTTTTCATATATAATTTATTTCCATTGGAGTTATAGATTATTTTCTATGAATTTTAGAAGTTAGCAAGATTTTCTCGAATTTCCTGAATAATAATAAATCCAAATTGGGTTATTATACAAGATGACATCACCCCGATGTCAAGAGGTCAACTGGCGCCCAAGTCAAACTTGACCAGTGGGGTCCACTAGTCAAGCTGACTCAGGCTAAAAGAGTTAGTTTTAGCAATCGACTAAAATTAGCAAGACACGGGCCCACATGTCGCTGTCACTAATTAACCCCGATTAGCTAATCTAACGGTGCCACGTCAGCCGGTTAGTTAAGTTTTGTTTAAAACCTTAACCAAAAATTACAAGGACCGGGGCCCACTTGTTAGTGAGTCGGGAGGTCAAATCTGGTCAAACCCGGTCAAACTCGCCGGAGTTGACCGAGGCTCGCTGCCGGCAGGCTGTGGACGGCGGGAGGTGCGAGCCTCCTCCGCGACTAAATGGTCAATGGAGGGCGGCTACGTGGAGCTGGAGCTCGCGACGCCGGGTGGTGCCGTGGAGGTGCCGGGTGGCCGGAAACAACGGCGGCGTAGCACGTCCGGGCGGCCGGAGTTCGGGCAACGACGGCCACGGGCACAGGTGCACGGCAAGGCGAAGCTAGCGGCCGAAGTTCGACTGGGAGCAACCCGAGCACGATGACGAGCTCAAAAGGAAGCACGGTGTCCAGAATCACGACGGCAACAGAGATGGCGCCATGAAGCCGGAGCTCGTGGGGATGGCATCTACGGCGAGAAGCGCACCACGGGCCTGGGGGAACGGTGGAGGAGCTCACCGTGAACTCGAGGAGGGGCTCGGCTTGCTCGTGGACGACCCGGGCAGACGATCGCCGGGCGGCATCTCTGGATGCCCGAGGTTGAAGAAGATGGCGGTGACGGCGGAGCAGGGCCTCCCGCCAAGCTTGAGCGGTGAGGAGGAAGAGTAGGCCGAGGCGGAGCCTGGCTACTCGGAAGGTTGAGGGAGAGGCGCTGGCTGCGTGGTGGCGAGCAAGATCAACGGCAGCGCCGTGGCGCCATGGAAGCGAAAGCAGAGGAGGGAGAGGAAGTCCCGGGAGAGAGGGAGAGGTGCAAGGGTCGAGGGGAGTGCGTGGCACCTCGGTGCCTCCAGCCAAGCAGCAGTGTAAGCAGGAGGTGGCGGGCGGCTGCCGCGGGCTGTGGGCACACGCCTCCTCCCCATCGGGCGTGAGGTTGAAGACGGTGCGGTGGCTGGCTGGGCCTAGCACATGAGTGGCTGCTGTGTGGCTGCGCTGTAAGGTTTTTCTCTCTCTGCTTTTCTATTTATTTCAGTTTTCTATTATTCTCAGAATTTGTGGCTTTATTAAAATACTAAATCAATCCCAAAAATCATGCAATTGCTCATGACCACCGTTGGAAATATATCCTACAAGAAACATTTCAGTTTGGAATTATTTGAGCATTTAAAATATTTTATAGTATTTAAATGCCCAAATGCAAATAAGTAATGATTTAATTCAAAAATCCAGAATGACCTAGGAAAATGTGCACCATTTTGGGGAGAGGTTCTAGACCAATCCAAAAATAATGAACTTTTCTGAAGAGCATTTTGGGTTCATTGAAAATATTTTTATTTGAACCTAGTTGATTCGATCTGGTGCTAGGGTTTGAGCAATCCCCATTTCAAATTTCTTAGAAATTTAAACATGATGACATGATGAGCAAGCAAAGTCAAGCAAGGCCGATCTGGGGCTGTGACAGGTCATTTGGAAGCAGGGTGATGTGACAACGGCTGACCGACTCCTCCCCCCCCCTCTCTCTCTCTCTCTTGCACAAAATTACCAATCCTCTCTCCCCGCACAAAATTGTCAATCCTCAACCCATGAGATCCTTCCTCTCGCCCATGTTTTTCCAGCTCTCTCATCAAACATGTTGTCTCTTCTCCTTCCACGATACGTAATCACGATATTACATGTCTCCATCTTTCTCATGCACTCTAACTTCTCTCTCTCTCTCTCTCTCTCTCTGTCTCGTTAGGTTTGTCTCCTACTCTCTCGCCCACATACATACAATCTTTCCCTACCTATCTGCTCCATCTTCAAAAGCTCTTCTGCACGCTTTCATTCACACAATGGGATATGTCAAAATGTTGCTTCTATAATGGCTGATGTAGAGTTTTGGTTGTTTTTGTTGCATCCTACAAAGTAATAACTATGAAATGCATTTAGATTCTCATTTGACTGGGATTATGTGAGTTTGAGCATGTTGTGAAGTACTATAGACCTTGTATACATCTTGGGATTCACAATGATTGTAACTATTGAATTGTATAGACCATTACATTCAAGTCAATAGCCTAATATATTTATTTCACAATTTCAACAAATGATTAGTTCACTACAAACTAAGAAAACAAATGTGTACTCCTCCGCTTTTATTTAAGTCTGCATATTAGCATTGGTCAAAGTCAAGTTTTGTAAACTCTCGTAAAGTTTATAACAAAAAATATTAACATATACAATAACAAATAAATACCATTAGATTCATTATTGAAAGTACTTCCACATCATACATATTTGTTATGGTAAATGTTTATATTTTATATAAACTTGGTCAACTTTAGGAAGTTTGACTTCGTCAAACCTAATATGCAGAGTTTACTACTACTACTCGCTAGTTGCTTAGCCGAATCACTCAACACGCCACATGGGGAGTCCAAAGGTCACAAAATTTGAGGTCAGCGGAAAATCTCCCGCCACCCTGATTCGAGCAAAGGAAGTTACCATCATAGCCTTCGGAACAGGCCTACGTACGACGCTTGGTAGGGGGCTGTTTTTGTAACTTTAGGTTCACCCTACCCAGCCAGCCCCACCCCGGCACCCAGAGTAGTACACCTGAATACTCCCCATTTTCTATCCCCACCGCAAAATAGACTTCTCCACGGCACCGCAGCCTTCGTGTTCCTCCCTTTACATCGGCGACTCGCCCACCGCAGCAAGATTCGCCTCATCGACGACCTCAGACGCCAGACCGAGCCGGTCCACCGTCGCCGTCAGAGACGGAGCCTCTTCCCCGCATCGCCTTCCACGTCTCGGATCTGCTTCCGGAAGCCGACGCTAAGCGCAGAAGTACCACCGCCGTGGACAATGAATCGACTCGCTGTCGTAACCATGACTCACAGAGGCCGCCACCATCGCTCTCCTCCTCGATTGGTTATGTGTGTATTGAATCACTTAGCAAGACATGTGCAGTTCCAATTTTGTTCATACCTACCCTTCAATTTTCTTGGGTGCTATTGTTCCGTAAAAGTAATTGGTTATAGCCCATTGTCCAAAAGAATATCAGCTTGAATTGTGCGCCGCTTCCCAGATCGCTTGTGCTTGGGTAGGTTTTTCATCCGCAACCAGCAAAGGTGGCAAATGATGGAAAGATTTTAGAACTAGCAAGATGCCCATGCGCTGCACGATCAAGATGCATTTGTATGAGTAGTTTATCTTGTGGGGAAAAGGATGAACGAGGGAAGGCCTTATTTGCAATCGAGAGGGTATGGGTATCTTTTGCAATATTCCCATTTGTTTCCTTCCTATCTGCCGATATAAATCGGACGGCCTATATTGCAAGAAAAAAGTATAGAGGAAAAAAGTAGACAGTAAAGGAAGTAGAGATAAATATTAAATATTAAATATTAAATAAATATAACAGAGAGAACAGAGTAGAGATAGCAGAGACGCCGGAAAGGATCGCTGCTGGGGAAAAAGCGGCCGGGCGTGCGCTTAGTTTTGGCGCTGCGCGCGTCCGCACGCTTTATAAAATCCACGCCTCCCACCGCCTGCGCTTTGCCACCGCCTGCAGGCTCGCCACCGCCTCGCCCCGCTTTTTTTCACTCGCCGCCACGCCACCATGCCACCGCTGCCGCTGGAAACTTGGGGATACCACGTCGCCCACGCCCGCCCGGCGGGCTTTCCACCGAGATCCGTTCCGCTGGATGCGCCGCCTCGGCAATTTCGAGATCGCCACCGAGGCCGCCTGCAGATGACGCGGCGGCGTGGCGCCCGTGGCCTCATAGAACATTGAACTTCCCCAACGTGCCGACGCTGAGCGGCGCCAGAGCTCCCGCCGCCGCTGCTTAGCACCGACAAGGATCGCCGCGACAACCGGAGGCGGAGCACCGCCTCGCATCACCGAGATGGACGAGGAAGCTATTGGCGCTGTGGTGCCAACACTTCCCGCAGGACATCATCAACGAGCGAAGTTCTACGCCAAAGGAGGGCGGAGAGGGATAAGAGGAGGGCGGAACGAGCCGCCTATCGCGAGGACAAGCGAGGCTAAAAGCGGACGCCAATTCAACATGAGGCTAGGAGCAGTGTCGCTCGGGAATCCGACGACGATCGGTATCTTCACGCCTACACCGACGCCGGAGGAGGACATCACCGAGGAGCAGTGGACGACGAGGAGTAGTTGAATTATCTTTTTTGTATCTATCTATGCTGAGAACTATCCTCTACTCTCTAGTATCTACTTCTTGATCTCAGCACTATAAACGCTTTTTAAAAAGCGTCGCGCATTGCGATTCTATTGGAGATGCTCTAACATGGCAAACGAGTGCTTTAATGTTGCCCACAAGATGCGCGAGTATTACTAGTAGTATTTTTCTTGCCATGTTGAGATTTTGAAACCACGAGTGTGAACATGCAGAGGAGCAATGAAGACCAAACACGGGATATTCGGGACATCTTCAAGGAGCATGGCAAGTTAAAGAGGAGCTGCACCGAACCTGTAAAACGAGCTTTGGTAAGTAACACTCTTTCAATTACTTTCGCTTAGCCTCGTGTTCTTCGATGTGTATATGTTGTAGTTTCGCTTTCTTAAGCGTGGTGTTCTTCGATGTGTAATAAGAAGAGTCTTAATCGCCCTAATGCTTTCATTTTTAACTTGATGTAGGAAGTGGGTGTTCTCACCGTAGTCTGTTTTATATTTCTTTTCCTTTTGAATTCACTTCTCCGAGTTCTGCTTATCCGCTTCTACTAAATGGATCTAGGTTTCTCCGAGTATTGATCTAAAAAGAAGTAACTTCATGTCGATGCGTTCCTGCGAGGAGGGAAGTATGGTCAACCTCGAGATCATGTTTCCAAAATGAGGCTGGATTACACACAAGGTGCCGCCCCTAATGATGCTAGATTAGACACATGGTGCAAATTCCAGATGATGCTGGATTACACACAAGCCGTGGAGCCGCCACTGTTCGTGTCCTCGTGGCATTAGTAAAGGCTGAAAGAAAGCGCAGCAGCCCTTGAGAATGTAGTTGAGTTCCTAAAAGTTAAAAGAGCAATCGATGATATCTTCACCCAAGCCAAAGAAGAGATGGAAGAAGCTAGAAATAAGCTAGCAGAGGCAGAGCAGGCTAGGCGCTCCTCGCTATCTAAAACTGTTGTCAATACAAAATTTCCTTCATAATAGCTAGGTTCAAATGTTTATCCAACAAGATGCTGTTGTAGATGTCTGTGCATCTACCGATGTGGCACAAAATGTTTTTTTCGGGTCATGTAATAACATCAATTACTTTCCAAACAATAATGATTTAAGCATTGACATGGTATAGTTCACGCCAAGAAGCCCGACATTCCAAGTCCAACTTCCACATCAAACTCATGTTCACAGATATCCGCACATTCATACATAATGTCCACAACCATGATTCACTTCAAAGCCAAAAAAATTTGAGGAGAGTTATAAATAAAGAAAACCTCTACTAGTTCCTGCTACGAAAAGTAGCACAACAAGTCAAGACCATGTAAATTAATTATATTTTAGTCATTTTTGTGTTCTAAAATGCCCGCTGCTCATGGAGGATGTGTTGCCGCACACGCACGGGTTCAATGAAGGCAAAGGGCAGTCTTAAGCTGGTTGCACGCGGCGAGGAGGCGTGGCTCACGGGCTCGCAGCGAAAAGCGGCCTTCTTTGTCGGGCGCCACGGTTCAATGCCTGCGCTTATGAGAGGTCGCGTCTGTCGTGAGCAATCACTCCCTCCAGTCTTTTTTGTTTGGGTATAACAAAATCTGTTTTCCATTCACATTTTACAAGTAAAATTGTGGACAAACTTTGACCCAAAGTACGATGGGGACTAGTAAACCAGAATGGAGGTAGTAGTTTTTTAATCAAAGAAGGGTTTCTTCCGACATCGAAAACCAGCATCTAAATCTAAACCATAGTATTTTCCCTAGAACTACTGTGTTCAACATCTCGTAACATAAACCCATAACCATACGCCAAGGAGGTACGTAGTACTATGAATTCCATTTTCGCCCATACCAATCGCTCTAAAACTACTTACTACTTATAACGTGCCATTTAAAATCGGAACTCTTAACCCCGCTAAAAATGATATTTTAAATGTGGCTACTCACCTGTGGGCAATCGCAGCAGCAATCAGCCCAAGTCGCTCACCCGTGGTCCCACCATCAACTCCTACAAAGGTGCTCCACCACGCATCTGCACCGTAATGCAGCAATCATGCACCTAGGGTTTTAGGGTTTATTTGTTAACATCGCTTTACGTAACACTCATGTGTGCGAGACAATGAGAGGTCGATCGCATCGCGCATGCGCGCTTCTTCTCTTCAGATATGTACTCCACCGCTTGTCCGTGTCCAAAAATTATAATAACTACTAGCAATGTGCCAATGCATTGCCACATGATCAAAGTAGATTAATACATATTCACCAATTTGATAAAAAAGTCTAGTTTTGAAATACGATATCACTAAAAATATGTTATGTTTCACTCAAAATATATTCCTTTGGCGGTTTTGATGAGATAAGGAGGCATGTTGTTGGTTTCAAGATTCGAGAAGTGGTATATGTCTAATTTCTACTTTACTAGTAAGATGCTCGTATGCTGCACGGAACATCAAAATCTCATGGGAGAAAAGGATGAACAAGGAAGGCCTTATCTGCAAATGTGGTGAAGAGTGTGGGTAATTGCCATATTTTCCTTCCTAGCTATCCGTCGATAAATTTGACGACCTACATTGCAGGATGGCAGGCCCACCATCATCACCAACTCTATTTTTATCCCTACTCTTATAAAAAGCATTGTCGGTGATGATCGTGTGCCCGCCATCCCTGAATATAGGTCGTCCGATCTATATCTCGACTTGATAGGAAGGAAACTATGGCAATTTTGCAAAAGATACCCACACCCTCTCCACATTTGCAAATAAGGTCTTCCTCGCTCATCCTTTTCCCCACAAGATAAACTACTCATACAAATGCATCTTGATGTTCCAGGTAACGCATGGCATCTTGCTAGTTGTTGCAAAAGCCCATGTGTGTGTGAGAGAGAGGGAGAGTGGAGGAGGACGGAGTGCATGTGTGACAAAGACACAAGTAGTGTAAAAGGATAGGTATCAGCTTAAAAAGAGGCGATAGTGTGTGTGCACGATCGAGAGGGCTTGTCTCAAGAAGGGAAGAAAAAGCTACATAGATACAAGGAGCGAGAGAGAGAGAGAGAGAGAGACATGTATGCGATGGTGGAAGCATGAGCGTGCGGGTGTATAAACCTATCTAGAGGCTAGCTAGTCGATAAATGCTTGTGATAGAAATACGAGTCGGGGTGCGAAAGCGAGAGTTTTGTGTGAGAGAGAGAGAGACGGTAGTCGGGAAGGGGGGTGGAAGCAGGAGTTGTGTGTGTGTGTGTCTCTGAGAGAGAGAGAGAGAGAGAGAGAGAGAGGAGATGGTAGTCGGGGTTGTCTGATCGGTGTCAGTCTGGGATGGAGACGAAAAGGAGACCGCAACAAATGTTGTGTCTACAGGAGAGAGAGAGAGAGAGTAATTTTAGTGGTATGAGTCATATGTAGAGACATATAGGGTGTTGAGTGAACCCCATAGAGAGAAAGACAAAGTGAAAGACGAGTGGAGACTGTGTGTGTGGCGGTGAAAAAGAAAGGTTAGGTACCGAGTGATACCAGAGAACAGTAGAGACGTGAGAGATAATGAAAACCATGTAATGTATAATGATAGGGAGAGTGTGACACTTCTCAAGGGAGACGCCGAGAGACCATGTTTGCAGGATAGGAGAAACATGAAGTGAGCGCATGGGTGAGCTGGAGAAAGAGAGTGATGGCTACCAAGGAGCATGCATGCGAGAGAGATGGGCGTGAAAGGAGTGAACAAAAAGGGATTCAAATATTTGAATTGAGATGATGATACATGTAATCCATACTCAAACAAAATTGATCTATCAAACATGCATACTCATATGAATTCACGCACATCTATGTTATTTAATATGTAGATATTACTGATCCATACATTTTAGTAGAACATAATTTGTTAAATTTTTTCAATTCAACCTTAAGATTTCGAGATCGTTGTATTTGTAAATCATATTATACATATAAAGGAGCAGAATTCTTTGTTGTGCTTTTGAAAGTATATATGTAAAAAATGATGTATATAGAATGTAATTCCAATTGAAAATGGATCCCGCCAAAAAATAGTAGAATACAAACGGGATTCGATTGAGTTGGCACGTAAACGGCAATCTGCAAAATTTGAACGAAGCGGGAAAGTCGCAGAATCGCCCAAACCAAAATCTGTAGATGGAAATCACTACGCCTATCCTCGCCATGCAAAGCCTATCTCGCTGGATTTCTATAGGTTTCGGTAGGGGTAGGTTTGTAATTTCACCCAAACGTGACGTAATCGCCTCACCCGGATTCATACACGCTGGCGCCAAAACACAAGGTGCTCCTCGGCCAAATCGACTCCTCCCCAATCATATTCATACACGGTGGGCGCCAAAACAAACTCGCGGCAAATATTCGTGTATGCTAGATTACCGTCCTATCCCCAACCGACTAATGTTGTTGTGATGTAGTAGAAATTTGAAACGGGGCTAAGTTTGTAAATGTCCTCGATTTGAGACAAGCGCGCCTCGACTACATGGTCCCCTTCCTTTCTACCTCTCCTTTTCCTCATTCGATCTGTGGGCACCAAAACACCCTCTCCACCCCACCCTCCTCCGTCCGCCGCCGTCCGCCACCCCATCCACCGCCGTCTCCTCCACCATGCCAAGCCGATACCCGACGCCGCCGCCCATTACAAGAGATCGACCTCTCATCCACGCCGGACCGGATCCTTGCATCCCGCCCTCGCTTCATCCTCGCTGCCGCCCACCTTGCCGGCGCCGCCCTACGACTGCCTCGCCCACCGCGCTCGCCGCCAACGCTCTACCCTCCTAGATCTGCTTCCACTGCCGACAAATTATCGCTATCAGCAGACTGTCAAATTCTCACCAGACGCAGACACGGCGCCGCACTGTGAGGCGGTACTTTTCAGATTCGCTCAACTTATTTATCGCAGCAAGAAAATAGATCGCCATGCTTTACTCGGATTTCTTGTCTTGGTTATGGTTGCCTTTGTCCGGTTTGCACCTTCAGATCCGCCATGGCACGCCAACACTATACTCCCAATGCTTATGGTTTTCCCTTTATATTCCACACTAGTTAAATCACAGAGACTAAATTTCAAAATTTGGTCACGATTTTTCAGAGCTCACGGAGTTCGCCGGCGATCCAAGGGGCCTGGTGGTTGGGGCCTCACGAACTAAGAAAACTCGACGCTGGTGGGGGTGGGGGTGGGAGGAACATGGACGGGGGGGGTGGTCCGATCGGGCGGCCCGCAAGGTGTTCTCAGATGGGAAGAATCACAGACGAGGAAGAAGAAGGGTTAGGAGACGAGGATCTTCATCCAACCGCCTGAAATGGTCGAGAGACAGCCGGGAGTTGCATTCTTAATGCGCCTCGTTCATCATGTGGGCATCAAGCAACCAACATTTTATTATCCAAAATCTGCTTGCTCTTCTTTACCATGTTCGATAGAGCTGTGACACAAAACGAGGACCGACTCCAGCAGATCTGCATCATACTTCACCGCCACACCACTAGCCCCACCACACGTGACCTGCACTCCAAGAAAAGGTATACCGATTTCATTTGCCATAGCATCACCTGTACCACGTAAAAATCCCACTCCAAAGAAAAAAGTACAAAGAAGTCCACCGTCAAGACCTATCCCAACTGCAGAGACGGCCAATTCCTGCAGATTGGAACCCCATTCCATTTATTCCTAGTTTAAAAGACAATGCTTTCAATGTTTTAGGGACTACGTGCATATATTCCCATCATGGGAAGATTATTGTGAAGACAAACACCATTTTCACATCTTCCTCTCCAACTTACGTAAGTGCTATTATTCATGGTTATTATTTTCCTATTTTCTCGCTGATTGAACACATCAATGATTTACATTACATTGTTGTAACTAGGCGAGGGTCAATCTGATAGTCATGATGAGGAAAGCTTGCTTGTGCTTTTCAAGGAAGCATTGCAGCAGTATCGGTGTTACCCGAGGAAATCACACTTTGGTGGCAAATCTATAAACGAATTTCCGTGAAGTCTCCTGTGCTAAATTTAGAAGACATTGAATGGAAAACATTGTTATGCAATCTGGTCTCGCTCCTGTGGATGAGGTAATGTCTATGAAATCACATGACAATTTGAACTTCTACTTTTCCGCATGTGCCTTACGGATCTTGTTTGCAGGAAATCTGCTCAAGAAGAATTCGTTTGAAAAGAACGATGTGATATCGCAAATATGCTGCCCGCTTTGCTCTTGTTAGTACCGTTGTCCCAGATCACTGTACTTGCATACATACCTGGTTCATTATGTGACAGCAGATGCATGATAGCTTGCTTATCAATTGTTCGCCCAAATTCTTCAAAGATCCAATGCCAATTTTTTTTAGCTCGCATTGTTCTTGTAAGTACATGTTGTCCTTTATTAGTGTACTTATAATGACATGTAGTTGTTCATGTACCATCACTCTGCAACTTATTTTCCTTTGCCTCCATTTTCTACACATCATATCTATATTTACTCTTACCATAAGGTTGGTACTCAAGAAGTTTAGCTGTGCATTGCTCTTGGCTGTACATTTTGCCTCAGATCGCTGCACTTACATTTATAGCTACTTGGTTATGTAGCATCACTCTTCATCTTATCTTAAATATTCTCCATTTTTTCAGATATTATCACATCTATATTTACTCTTAACAAAATGTAGAATAAAGGCAATGCTTATGAAGAAGATTCTGTGGTAAACTTCTTGAATTGCCCCCATCAAGATGGACAAGGCCTTTATAGAGCCTGTCTTCACCAATAATGTAAGTTTGTCCATCTCAAGCCTTCAAACTTTGTTGTATATATTTGGTTAGGCATGACTGCAATAGCTGTTTATTTTTGGTGTTTGCATCAAATTGCATGTTTAAAGTTTATTATATTTCTCCGTTTCAAAATAGATGACCCAATTTTGTATCGAAGTTAGTATAAAGTTGGGTCATCTATTTTAGAACGGAGGGAATAGTTCATAAACAAAAGTTTGTCCTTTCTCAATTTAAGTTTTCAGTTGTACAACCAAGTTCCTTATTCATACCATGTAAATTAAAGTATACAGAGCAAGTGATCTTCTTTTGCAATCGCATGTATGCTTCTATTCTTCATCCAGAATCCAAAGGTGTGGTGAACTCTACCCACTACAAAGAAAATGTCATATTCTGCAATGTTTTAACTATGAACAATGTCATATCATTTACTATTCTCTCGTTCGAAAATACTTGTCATTGAAATGGATGTATCTAGATGTATTTTAGTTCTAGACACATCCATTTTGATGACAAGTAATTCTGCATTTGAGGGAGTATTATTTAAACAAATCTCTTTATTTGCCAATCTGAAATGGGATAAATTGACAGACACTAACCATTGATACTTATGAGTTCTTGATCTGTAATCCAAAGGTGTCGTGAAGCTGCCAACTCCTTCACAATGTCATTTCTTGCCATGTCTTGACCTGAACAATACCATATTGTGTTAATGCAATTTTAAACTTTGTCACTTTATTCACAAGAAGAAATGTGATGAATTGTCAAGACTCGATACTTTTATGTGCAAAACCTATCATCCTGCTCACTTGTTTATCTTTCAGAGTGAGGAAGATTTAAGTGTTGAACAAGCTTAGTCTCATCATCTTGCTCACCGCTATGCGCTGCAGTCCCAAAGAGGGCTAACCTTTCTTGAACTCTATTGAAGTGATGTCGGTTTTGTATATTATTTTTCGGCGTGTTTATTTGCAATCGGTGGCATCTTTGATGCCCAAAGGTATGTAATCGATGTCCGCTTGTGCTTTATTATCATAGTGGCGAACTTTGATGCCCAAAGGATGTAATATGCTGTAATTTCTTTATTGTATAGTCTAGGTTTTTTCTTATTCACGATGTTGCAGTTATTTTATTGTCTTCGCAGAAACCGCCAAACCGTAAAATTACGGTACATAATCGGGCCGCATGCAATCACGATGTAGGTTGGGCCTCAAACGCGTCGTAACAGCTAACGGGTCGGCAGAGCCCGAATGAACTCCGCCCATGATTGTGTGAATCAAATCACGGGCTTTTAACAGCCAAAATTGTCTCGGTCCTTGTTTGGCCCAATCGATATCGGCCATGAAGCAGGTCGGATGCAAACCGGGCCGTAGTTAGGCCCAACTATATGACGGCATTTAACAGCCAAATTAATATAGGGCTGAAATGTTAAATGGGTCCTTAAGAGGCCAAACTAATGTCAGTCAATTACTAAGTGGGCCTTAGCAAGTGGGCCCAAAAGCATAGTGTCCAGCTGAAGGGTCGAATCGATATGGGCCATAATTGAGCCCATAGCCTCTTAAAGGGTCGACCTGATCCGGCCGTAATTTGGCCTAGAACGTGGTAGGCTTTTAACGGGTCGGATCTCATATGGGCCACTATTAGGCCCGGAACGCAGCAGGCCATTAATGGACCGATCAATATATAATGCATTTGGCCCAAAACATGGCAGCGGGTTAATGGGCCGCCTACTAGGGCCCTTAAATTTTGTGGGCTTCACACCGGGCCGCCCGTTAATGTCGACAAAATTGTGGGTTTTAGTCGGCCGCCCATTATGATCCGCGAAGAATCTTGTGGGCCTTTACTTGGCCGCCATTATGGAAACAAAAATCTTGTGGGTTTTACCGGGCCGCCCATTATGGCCCGCAAAATCTTGTGGGTCGTTAGTGGGCCAGCCCATTATGGCCCGCAAAATCTGTGGGTTTTAGTGGGCCGCCCATTATGGTCCGCAAAATCTTGTGGGCCTTTAGTTGGCCAGCCCATTTAAACTTGATGGGCCGTCCACGTGTCAACATATCATAGGCGCTGCCTCGCCCATTGGATGAGTGACACTGTGCACAAGGACCGACATCGTGTTCCTCCACCAATGATGATTTTTCACGTGGAAAATCCCCATTGGTCGGGCTGTTAACGGGTTATCGGATCCAAAACCCGACCCGATAGCTTAACGGTGTTCCGTTACGGTGGATGCCACGTGTCGGTCACCCTTGACGAAAGCACTTCTGTGACGCGTGATTTATCGTCATGGAAGTGGACACTTCCGTGATGATAATTTTGGTAATGTCATGGAACACTACTACGACAGCACAGGTATGACTATCTTGATTCTGTCATAAATTTGTCATGGATGTACATGCATGACAAAAAACGCGACCTACTGTGACAAACACATATCATCACGGAAGTGTATTTTTTTTGTAGTGGTTGTCGGAAGGCGTGTGTAGGTTTGTCTTCGACGGATCTTGTTGGATCCGGACGGCGTTTGTCTTTGGTGGATCCGACCGATCCGCCTTCTACGCCCCCAGTGTCCGCAAGTTGATCCTTCGACCACGCTTCTTCATCGGCGGCGTTGTTGTTCGCGCGTTGGTTCTATGGGGCCTTAGCACGCACGACTTCCCGACTGTCTACTACAACAATGTCTACCCGGCTCTGATGAGGGAGGGGCGATGACGGCGGCGCCTTTCGACTCGCCTCCAAAGGTTTGTAGTCATCGCTAGGTGGTCTACAGACCTAGATGTAAATTTTACTTAGTGTTCCTTGTACTACCTTAACAGCTTGATGAATCGATCGAAGTTTTCTCGAAGCTTTCTTGAAAAAAATGTATATTGGTTGTACTGCATTTCATTCGTCCGATGAAAAGCGTATATATAGAAATTTCAGGACAAATTATGGAGTAAAAGTGCATTGAAAAGGTGTAAGCCACCATCTCTCTTTTTAATTACCCAACCCCAATGAGCTAAGTGCATATAGAAATTAAAAGACCATGTGTAGAATGTTATTGATCCTGACACGTGTGATGAGAGATAAACATTTTTTGTACTTTAAAGTGAAGGAAATATGCCCTAGAGGCAATAATAAAGTTATTATTTATTTCCTCATATCATGATAAATGTTTATTATTCATGCTAGAATTGTATTAACCGGAAACATGATACATGTGTGAATACATAGACAAACATAATGTCACTAGTATGCCTCTACTTGACTAGCTCATTGATCAAAGATGGTTATGTTTCCCAACCATAGACATGTGTTGTCATTTGATTAATGGGATCACATCATTAGGAGAATGATGTGATTGACTTGACCCATTCCGTTAGCTTAGCACTTGATCGCTTAGTATGTTGCTATTGCTTTCTTCATGACTTATACAAAGTTCCTGCAACTATGAGATTATGTAATTCTGCTTATCGGAGGAACACTTTGTGTGCTACCAAACATCACAACGTAATCGGGTGATTATAAAGGTACTATACAGTGTCTCCAAAAGTATATGTTGAGTTGGCATAATTCGAGATTAGGTTTTGTCACTCCGATTGTCGGAGAGGTATCTCGGCCTTCTCGGTAATACTCATCACCTAAGCCTTGCAAGCATTGTAACTAATGAGTTAGTTATGAAATGATGTATTACGGAATGAGTAAAGAGACTTGCTGTAATAAGATTAAACTAGGTATTGATACCGACGATCGAATCTCGCAAGTAACATACCGATGACAAAGGAACAACGATGTTGTTATGCGGTTTGACCGATAAAGATCTTCAGAGAAAATGTAGGAACCAATATGAACATCCAGGTTCCACTATTGGTTATTGACCGAGAATAAGTTCTAGGTCATGTCTACATAGTTCTCGAACCCGTAGGGTCCGCACGCTTAACGATACGATGATAGTTTTATGAGTTTTGATGTACCAAGTTTGTTCGAGTCCCTGATGTGATCACGGACATGACGAGGAGTCTCAAATGGTCGAGACATAAAGATTGACATATTGAAGCCTATGTTTGACTTCGGAATAGTTCCGTGAAATCGATTTTACCGTAACACCGGGTTACCGAACCCTCCCGGGGTTAATGGGCCTTAGTGGGCCATGAGGGAGAAGAGGAGGGCCGCCAGGCAGGCCGCGCGCCGCCCCCTAGTCCGAATAGGACAGGAAGGGGCGCGCCCCTTCCTTTTTCCCTCCCCCAAGTCCTAATCCAACTAGAAGGGGGAGTCCTACTCCTGGGAGTAGGACCTCCGCGCCGCCTCCTAGGGCCGGCCGCACCCCCCTTGCTCCTTTATATACGGGGGGGCACCCTAGAACACATAAGTTGATCTACGGATCGCTCCTTAGCCGCAGCGGTGCCCCCTCCACCATATTCCACCTCGGCCGATCGTCATGAGTTTAGGCGAAGCCCCGCACCGTAGAGCATCATCATCGCCACCACGCCGTCAGGTCGACGGAACTCATCCCCACACCTGCTGGATCGGAGTCCGGGATCGCCATCGAGCTGAACGGTGCGAACACGAGATGTCGACGCTCGGTACTTGATCGGTCGGATCGTGAAGACGATGACTACATCAACCGCTGGTCATAATGCTTCCGCTTTCGGTTCACGAGGGTACGTGGACACTCTCTCCTCTCTGCTATGCATCACCATGATCTTGCGCGGTGCGAGGGAAATTTTTTGAAATTACCAAGATCTCCAACAAAGGGCATCCGAGCCAGGTTTTATGCGCTGATGTTATATGCACGAGTAGAACACAAGTGAGTTGTGGGCGATATAAGTCATACCGCTTACCAGATGTCATACTTTGGTTCGGGCGGTATTGTGGAGATGAAGCGGCCAGACCGACATTACGCCAGACGCTTACGCGAGACTGGTTTCACCGCCGCGAGCACTCATTGCTTAAAGGTGACCGGCGGGTGTCTGCTCTCTCACTTTAGTTGAACTGAGGCTACGCCCGTCCTTGCGAAGGTTAAAACAGCACCAACTTGACAAACTATCGCTGTGGTTTTGATGCGAGGTAAGAACGGTTCTTGCTCAGCCCGTAGCAGCCACGTAAAACTTGCAACAACAAAGTAGAGGACGCCTAACTTGTTTTTGCAGGCATGTTGTGATATGATATGGTTAAGACGTGATGCTATATTTTATTGTATGAGATGATCATGTTTTGTAACCGAAGTTATCGGCAATCGCAGTGAGCCATATGGTTGTCTCTTTATTGTATGAAATGCAACGCTTATGTAATTGCTTTACTTTATCACTAAGCGGTAGCGATAGTCGAGAAGCAATAGTTGGCGTAGACGACAACGATGCTACGATGGAGATCAAGGTGTCGCGCCGGTGACGATGGTGATCATGATGGTGCTTCGAGATGGAGATCACAAGCACAAGATGATGATGGCCATATCATATCACTTATATTGATTGCATGTGATGTTTATCCTTTATGCATCTTATCTTGCTTTGATTGACGGTAGCATTTTAAGATGATCTCTCACTAAAAATTATCAAGAAGTGTTATCCCCGAGTATGCACTGCAGTAAAAGTTCAGAGTGCCTGCACACCACGTGATGATTGGGTGTGATAAGCTCACGCCCATCTACAACGGGTGCAAGCTAGTTTTGCACACGCAGAATACTCAAAGTTAAACTTGACGAGCCTAGCATATGCAGATATGGCCTCTAACACGGAGACCGAAGGTCGAGCGTGAATCATATAGTAGATATGATCAACATAGTGATGTTCACCATTGAAAACTACTCCATCTCACGTGATGATCGGTTATGGTTTAGTTGATTTGATCACGTGTTCACTTAGATGACTAGAGAGATGTCTGCCTAAGTGGGAGTTCTTAAATAATATGATTAATTGAACTTAAATTTATCATGAACTTAGCACCGATAGTATTTTGCTTATCTATGTTTGTTGTAGATAGATGGCTCGTGCTGTTGTTCCGCTGAATTTTAATGCGCCTTGAGAAAGCAAAGTTGAAAGATGATGGTAGTAATTACACGGATGGGTCCGAATTTGAGGATTATCCTCATTGCTGCACATAAGAATTACGCCCCGAAGCACCGCTGGGTGCCGTGCTCATCAGAGAGCAACGCCTGGTTGTGAACGCCCCGCGAAGAGCAAAGTCGATGACTACTCTATAGTTCAGGTGCCATGCTTTACGGCTTAGAACCGGTCTTCAACGACGCTTTTGAACGCCATGGAGCATATGAGATGTTCCAGAGTTGAAGTTAATATTTCAAGCAAATGCCCGGATTGAGAGATATGAAGTCTCCAATAAGTTCTATAGCTGCAAGATGGAGGAGAATAGTTGTGTTGAGCATATACTCAAAATGTCCGGGTATAATAATCACTTGATTCAACCGGGAGTTAATCTTCCGGATGATAGTGTCATTGATGAATTCTCCAATCATCGCCACCAAGCTACAAGAGCTTCGGATGAACTATAATATGCAAGGATGAACAAGACACTTCCCAAGCTCTTCGCAATGCTAAAAGCTGGAGGTAGAAATCAAGAAGGAGCATCAAGTGTTGATGGTCAACAAGACCACTAGTTTCAAGAAAAAGGGCAAAGGAAAGAAGAAGGAACTTTAAGAAGAACAGCAAGCAAGTTGCTGCTCAAGAGAAGAAACCCAAGTCTGACCTAAGCCTGAAACTGAGTGCTTCTACCGCAAGCAAGCTGGTCATCGAAGCGGAACTGCCCCAAGTATTTGGCGGATAAGAAGGATGGCAAGGTGAACAAAGGTATATGTGATATACATGTTATTGATGTGTACCTTACTAGAGCTCGCAGAGCACTGGTATTTGATAATGGTTCTGCTAATATTTGCAACTCAAACAGGACTACGGAATAAGCAAGCATCGCCAAGGACGAGGTGACGACGCGCTGGGAAACGGTTCCAAAGTCAATGTGATCGCGCCGCACGCTACCTCTACATCTACCTTCGGATTAGTTTTAGACCCAAATAATTGTTATTTGGTGCCCGCTGAGCATGAACATTATATCTGGATCTTGTTTGATGCGAGACGGTTATTCATTTAAATCAAAGAATAATGGTTGTTCTATTTATATGAGTAATATCTTTATGGTCATGCACCTTGAAGAGTGGTCTATTCTTATTAAATCTCGACAGTAGTGATACACATATTCATAATGTCGAAGCCAAAAGATGCAGAGTTGATAATGATAGTGCAACTTATTTGTGGTAATCGCCGCTTAGGTCATATCGGTGTAAAGCGATGAAGAAACTCCATACGATGGACTTTTGCAACCACTTGATTATGAATCACTTGGTACTTTGTAACCGTGCCTCATGGGCAAGATGACTAAAACACCGCTCTCCGGTTCTATGGAGAGAGCAACAGATTTGTTGGAAATCATACATATGATGTATGTGGTCCGATGAATGTTGAAGCTCGTATGGATATCGTTATTTTCTCACCTTCACAGATGATTTAAGAAGATACGGGTATATCTACTTAATGAAGCATAAATCTGAAACATTTGAAAAGTTCAAAGAATTTCTGAGTGAAGTTGAAAATCATCATAACAAGAAAATGAAGTTTCTACGATCTGATCGTGGAGGAGAATATTTGAGTTACGAGTTTGGTCTACATTTGAAACAAAGCGGAATAGTTTCGCAACTCATGCCACCGAACACCACACAGTAATGGTGTGTCCGAACGTCAGAATCGTATTTTACTAGATATGGTGCGATCTATGATGTCTCTTACCGATTTACCGCTATCGCTTTGGGGTTATGCTTTAGAGACGGCTGCATTCACGCTAAATAGGGCACCATCAAAACCGCTGAGACGACACCTTATGAACTATGGTTTGGCAAGAAACCAAAGTTGTCGCTTCGAAAGTTTGGGGTTGCGATGCTTATGTGAAAAGCTTCAACCCGATAAGCTTGAACCCAAATCGGAAAATGTGTCTTCATAGGATACCCAAAGGAGACAATTGGGTACACCTTCTATCACAGATCCAAGGCAAGACATTCGCTGTTAAGAATGGATCCTTTCTAGAGAAGGAGTTTCTCTCAAAGAAGTGAGTGGGAGGAAAGTAGAACTTGATGAGGTAAATGCATCAGCCCCTTATTGAAAGTAGTTCATCACGTAAATCGGTTTCGTGACACCTACACCAGCTTAGTGAGGAAGTTAATGATGATGATCATGAAACTTCGATCAAGTTGTTACCGAACATCGAGATCAATCAGAGTAAAATCCGCACTGAGTGGTACGTAATCCTATTTCGAAGTCATGCTACTAGATCATGGTGAACTCATTTAACTATGAAGAAGCGATGGTGAGCCCAGATTCGCAAAATGGCTTGAAGCCATGAAATCTGAGATGGGATCCATGTATGAGAACAAAGTGTGGATTTTGGTTGACTTGTCTGATGGTCGGCAAGCAATAGAGAATAAATGGATTTTCAAGAAGAAGACCGACGCCGACGGTAATGTTACTGCTTATAAAGCTCGACTTGTTGCAAAAGGTTTTCGATAAGTTCAAGTTGACTATGATGAGACCTTCTCACCAGAAGCGATGCTTAAGTCCGTCCGAATCATGTTAGCAATTGCCGATTTTATGATTATGAAATATGGCGATGGATGTCAAAACTGCATTTCGAATGGATTTTGGAAGAAGAGTTGTATATGATGCAACCGAAGGTTTTGTCGATCCCAAGGAGCTAACAAAGTGTGCAAGCTCCAACGATCAATCTATGGTCCGTGCAAGCCTCTCGAGTTAGAATAAACGCTTTGATAGTGTGATCAAAGATATGGTTTTATATGACTTTTGGAGAAGCCTCAGATTTACAAGAAAGTGAGGGAGCTCTATAGCATTTCTAATATTATATGTGGACGACATATTGTTGATTGGAAATGATATAGAATTTCTAGATAGCATAAAAGGATACTTGAATAAAAGTTTTCAATGAAGGACCTCGTGAAGCTGCTTACATATTGGGCATCAAGATCTATAGAGATAGATCAAGACGCTTGATTGACTTTCACAATGCACATACCTTGATAAAGTCTTGAAAAGTTCAATATGGATCGTGCAAAGAAAGGGTTTTTGCCTCAGACATAAGGTGTAAGATTGAGTCGACTCAATGCCCAACCACCATGTAAGATAGAGAGAAAATGAAAGGAGTTCCTATGCTTCAGCCATAGGCTCTATCATGTATGCAATGCTGTGTACCTGCACCGATGTGTGCCTTGCTATTAGCTTAGCAGGAGGTACCAAAGTAATCCAGAGTGGATCATCGGATAGCGGTCAAGAATATCCTGAAATACCCGAAAAGGACTAAGGATATGTTTTCGCTTATGGAGGTGACAAAGAGCTTGTCGTAAGGGTTACGCCGACGCAAGTTATGACATCGATCCGGACGATTCTAAATCGCAAACCGGATACGATTTTTATTAAACGGTGGAGCTGTAAGTTGGTGCAGTTCTAAACAAAGCGCCGTATGGATCTACATGTGAAGCGGAGTACATAGCTGCTTCGAAGCAGCCAAAGGAAGGAGTCTCGATGAAGGAGTTCATTTCCGATCTAGGTCTTATACCTAGTGCATCGGGACCAATGAAGATCTTCGTGACAATATCGTGCAATTGCCTTGGCAAAGGAATCCAGATTTCACAAGAGGACCAAGCACATCAAGAGACGCTTCAATTCCATTCGGACCAAGTCCAAGTGGGAGACATAGAGATTTGCAAGATACATACGGATCTGAATGTTGCGCACTGCTGACTAAGCCTCTCTCACGAGCAAAACATGATCAGCACCAAGACTCCATGGGTGTTAGAATCATTACCGTAATCTAGATTATTGACTCTAGTGCAAGTGGGAGACTCAAGGAAATATGTCCTAGAGGCAATAATAAAGTTATTATTTATTTCATCATATCATGATAAATGTTTATTATTCATGCTAGAATTGTATTAACCGGAAACATGATACATGTGTGAATACATAGACAAACATAATGTCACTAGTATGCCTCTACTTGACTAGCTCATTGATCAAAGATGGTAATGTTTCCTAACCATAGACATGTGTTGTCATTTGATTAATGGGATCACACCAATAGGAGAATGATGTGATTGGCTTGACCCATTCCGTTAGCTTAGCACTTGATCGCTTAGTATGTTGCTATTGCTTTCTTCATGACTTATACAAAGTTCCTGCAACTATGAGATTATACAATTCCTGCTTACATCGGAGGAACACTTTGTGTGCTACCAAACATCACAACATAATCGGGTGATTATAAAGGTACTCTGGTGTGTCTCCAAAAGTATATGTTGAGTTGGCATAATTCGAGATTAGGTTTTGTCACTCCGATTGCTCTGGAGAGGTATCTCGGCCTTCTCGTAATACTCATCACCTAAGCCTTGCAAGCATTGTAACTAATGAGTTAGTTATGAAATGATGTATTACGGAACGAGTAAAGAGAGTTGCCGTAACGAGATTAAACTAGGTATTGATACCGACGATCAATCTCGCAAGTAACATACCAATGACAAAGGGAACAACGATGTTGTTATGCGGTTTGACCGATAAAGATCTTCAGAGAAAATGTAGGAACCAATATGAACATCCAGGTTCCACTATTGGTTATTGACCAAGAATAAGTTCTAGGTCATGTCTACATAGTTCTCGAACCCGTAGGGTCCGCACGCTTAACGCTACGATGATAGTTTTATGAGTTTTGATGTACCAAGTTTGTTCAAGTCCCGGATGTGATCACGGACATGACGAGGAGTCTCAAATGGTCGAGACATAAAGATTGATATATTGGAAGCCTATGTTTGATTTCGAATAGTTCCGGTGAAATCGGATTTTATTTAACACCGGGTTACTGAACCTCCCGGGGTTAATGGGCCTTAGTGGGCCATGAGGGAGAAGAGGAGGGCCGGGCTGCAGGCAGGCCGCGCCCCTCCCCCTAGTCCGAATAGGACAGGAAGGGGGGCGGCGCCCCTTCCTTTTTCCCTCCCCAAGTCCTAATCCAACTAGGAAAGGGGGGAGTCCTACTCCTGGGAGTAGGACTCTCCGCGCGCCTCCTCCTAGGGCCGGCCGCACCACTTCTTGCTCCTTTATATACGGGGGGGGGGCACCTTAGAACACATAAGTTGATCTACTTAATCATTCCTTAGCCGTGCAGCGGTGCCCCTCTCCACCATATTCCACCTCGGTCGATCGTCATGAGTTTAGGCGTAAGCCCTCGCGCCGTAGAGCGTCATCATCGCTACCACGCCGTCAGGTCGACGAACTCATCCCCGACACCCCGCTGGATCGGAGTCCGGGATCGCCATCGAAGCTGAACGGTGCAGTAACACGGAGGTGCCGACGCTCGTACTTGGATCGGTCGGATCGTGAAGACGCACGACTCACATCAACCGCTGTTGTCATAACGCCTCTTTCGGGTCACGAGGGTACGTGGACACACTCTCCTCTCGCTATGCATCACCATGATCTTATGCAGCGAGGAAAATTTTTGAAATTACCAAGATCTCCAACATAAAGTGTATCGGGAAGATAGATGTACTACACTTTTTTGTGGACAAATTTTGAAACCAAACGTATACTATTCACCGGACGGAGGGAGTAGGCCATAATGTCTCCATTCACTCAAGATCTTGGGAGGTGTATGACCATGTCGGTCTCCCAGCTCACAAGCCCAATTCACGTGTACTAATCGCAGATAGTGGAACTTTATTGTTGACATGATGTGCCTGTCTAGAAAGGTCCAGCGGCTTCAACAGAGAAGTTCGCACGCGGGAAGGCATGGTGGCGAATCCAATCATTTTCAACCGTCTGATTTGTTGAGTAGCACTGTGATGAGTGGTGGATAGCAATCCTAACTTGCAAATAAGGCCTCTTTTGGTTCGTAGTAATATTGTAGGAATTGCAAATGATGGGAACTTTGTAGAAAAAAATTTCTATGGAGCCTTTTGGTTTGTAGGAATGGATTCCTATTCCTATGTACGATAGGAATCAATCCTTCATATTTTAAAGAAAAAAACATTGGCCTAGACTCAATCAAAAAATTCCTATCCTATAATGACATCTCTTTATCTATAGGATTGAGATGCATGTCATCTCACTTCCTATGATTTTCCTATTCCTGTACTATTCCTATCCTATGAACCAAAGAACGCCTAACGTCTTGGATCTATCCGGTGGGAACTTGGTGAGATGCTGCAGTGGCACTACCAAGTTCAAAAAAATGTGTATTATATAGTGGTATAGATATAGATATAGAAATTCAGGAAAAAAACAAATTTGTGATTTAAAAAAATCTTGGTTATTTTTGAATTTATGATTTTTTTTCAAAATCCTTGACCTTTTCAAATTAGTGAACTTAAAAATAAACCAATTCATGAACTTTTCCAAAAGTCAATAGTCAAAGGTCAACTATCAAGAATCAATGGTCAATGGTGACTGTCTAAAATATCATTGGTTAAATGGTCTCATAGGCCGCGACCCATCAAGCGTGCATGTGAGCGCCATTAATCTTAACTAGCGCTATAAGTAGCATAGGAGGTCTCAATGATACTTATCGCTCTATGCGAGCCCTATGAAACATTTTCAACTTGTGATTTTTTTTTCAAATTCATAAGCTTTTTAAATTTTGTGTTTTTTGAAAATCATCAACATGACTCCCAGTACCTGCCCGATGATCTCGTCAACACGAACAAGAAGTGGTAGGAGGAGTGGTTCTACATTTCGAATATATAACTGGAGAACCCTCCTTGGGCCGGCATCATTACACCGTTCAATAGGGCTCCCTCGACGAGACGTCACTCCTAGAGTACGAAGAACAACGCCGCGAAGTCCAAGTCGGTCTAGAGGTTGAGCCAAAAGGTGGTCGGGCTGGACGACAAGGGTCTGACTTTGTGCACGGGATACACATGGCCCTTAACTAAGGAATCGAACCACTACAAGCTCGGGCGCACCCGATGTGGAAGTACACTGGGGAGACCGATCCCATCAGAGCCATCCAATGAGTCTTCTTTGAGAATAAGCCGATGTGGGCGATGCTCTCCCTGATGTTCAAGGGCAAGATGACCAACTTCCCCAAAGAGCCGACCAACATCGATTTCTCGCCGACGCGTCTGCACCTAAGGTGAGTATTTACTTAAGTTTTGTCAGCTTATGTCGTTTGGAAATTTGAACTGGCCCTCTGTTTATTTTTGTAGATGTATCATTCATGGGCGGCCAAGGTAATTTGGCTCCGAACTGAGGATCCCGCCACCTCAACGCGCGCGACTCGTGCCAAGGCACCCTAGTGGACATAGACATCGATGGCCTTCCTGAGGAGACCGTGGGAGAGTCCGGCAGTGAGACCGAGGAGGTCGACATCGGCGCCTTCGAGCTGGTCAAACGCGGCCGAGGAGATGGGAGTTCCTCCTTTGGCACCGTTGAGCAAGATCCAGTCGAAGACGCTGAGGGGGAAAACACAAGAAGGTTTGCTGCTTCCTATCAACTAGGAAGGTGCTGGCCCCCCAAGTGCAAGGGTTTGCAGCAAGCAGCAGTTTTCCTCAAGTGACTAGAAGGTTTATTGAACCAATAGGAGTTTGAGTACACATCTAATGATCAACACCTGCACACATAGATACAATACTACCTTGCCCCCCATGAAACTAGCAATGTTGTCAATCTCGCTAGCTTTGCTGGTTATAAAGGAATTGAAAGCACAGGTGTATGGAATATTTGATTGCAGCAACCACTACAGAATTAGATTTTGTCGCGCCGCCACGGCGATTTGAAGAGCTTTGCTGCCGCGCGGACGGCAAAGAGGGACGGCAAAGATAGGGTCGGCAAACAGGACCTTTGCCATCCGCTTTTATGGCGGACGGCAAAGAGTCCTTTTGCCTACAAATGCGGACGGCAAAGAGGAGGGACGGCAAAATATCGACGTCCGCCGGCGTTAGTCCGTTAGGGCGGTTAACGGCGGTATTTTGTCCGCCGCCGGACGGCAAATTTGAGCGCTTCTTTGTCATCCGCCGCTGACGCCAAGAATGCGTCATCACCGCTGTTTTTTGCCGCTTGCCACGGCGGACGGCAAAGGCAAAGTCTTTGCCATCAGCTTAGCTTTGTCATCCGCCACGGTAGGCAAATTTGCCAAATGGCCCATCTCTCGAAGCATCAGGTGGGCGCTGACGCACTCTTTTGCCGTCTCGCCATCGACGCAAGGGGTCTTTGTCGTCACACGGACGGCAAAGAGCCCTGTGACCGCCTCTTTTTTATTCTGCTTTTTCTTATATCCAATGTCTCGTTAGCATTATGACACTCAAATGTTAAGACTAGCAAGTAATGTCCATTCAAATTAAACTCACCGTGCTCCTGTGAGCAATCACCGGCATCGGCGGAGCGGTTCGACTGCACTTCTCGCATACGCATCGCACATTTGGTTTTCACAACAGTCATACTAGTTAGTAATGAGACTCAAATGTTAAGACTAGCAAGTAACTGCAGAAGAAACTTACCACAAGGAGCTCAGACATGGCCCTTGCTCGCATGTCATTCCATGCCCTCCTCCTCCAACATCTTTGTCGCCCTCTCCTCCAACTCCCGCCGCCTCTCCGCCGCCTCCTGTAAGTTTCTCCGCTCTATCTCTCTCACTCAGATAGCAGCCTGCAACACCACTCACATGACCATTTGTAATCATTGATGAAGCGCATACAATGTAATGGAGAAAGATAGCTGAGCACGATAACTAACCTTGAAGGCGAGTTGGATCGCCGCTCACGACGCCTTATCTCGTGAGCAGAGCTCGATCGGGCGCGCTTTGATCTCCTGGAGAGTGCTAGGACAACGGATAAGTCCATCTCCCATGGCTATGGAGCCATGGGACCTCCCGCCACCAGATATCATCAGCAGAGCTCGCATCAATGGGACCTCGGCTTGGGTTAAAGTCCTCCCTTTCCTCGCCTTCCCCGATCTCTATATTTCACGAGCTTGTCGTGGGCGGAGATGTTGGTGAAGTTCTTGGATCATCGAGGTCGACGCAGAGAATGCCTTGACTTTCTTGTAAGGGGCTGCAGGGCCATGGCATACATGTCGACACACCTCCGCACCTTATCCGCCTTTATTGTAGCGCGGCCCGAAAGAGAGAAACAAAGTAAATTAGTAATTAAAGGGCTAAATCTAGCATGATGAATGAATTGCATGAATCATGAAGCGCACTACATACCCAGCCCGCCAGCATCAAATAAGTTGAGCTGCCTTGGTGGTGTGGCACACCTTCCATTTGGGCACGCTTGTCCTTGGCCTCGCTGGGTGGCCCGCCATTCTTTTGAGCACCACACATCGACCAACACCTCCCAACAATCCATCGATCCGCACACCATCTCGAGGGGCCTAAGTTAGCAATAGAAACTTCAGCGCCACGGCTATGAATTACTAAATGAAGGAAGTAAGTACAAGGCCTTAAGAATTACCTTCATGTACTGCGCCTTACTCAAGAACTTATCGCTGCACTCCTCGCTTGGGCTTTTGATACCACGCCCGCGAGTAGTCTCGAACAGCCTGCACCAACCTCATGCCATAAGTTCAAGTAGGCGCTTGCACTCCTTGTCGATAACATCCGCCTCCTCCTCGATCCCTCCTCACACCTATAGAATGTCTGCAATCAAATGAGGCAATATTGATTAGTACAATTAATAACTAGGTAGTTGAAGATTTTAATTGTGTAAAGGAGAAATTATCCGTAACTTTCTAATCACCACGCCCGCCTCGCCTTGCACAAGACACCGCCGATAATCTCACCAAGGCCGGGCAGCCAAGTAGTGCTCCCAACTCAATCCAAGCTCGAAGCCGACCTTCACAGCAACGGACAAACCCCGGAAGTTTTGTCAATCGAACTCCAAGGACGGAGTTGGGTCAAGGACACTTTCATGGTGGTCCCAACCCCGCAAAGATGACAAGGCCAACGATTAGTTATTTGAAGAAACGGAATGCGTAGGTACAAAAGATTAAATGCACTTACCTCTCCCCATCGTGGAAAATCAATCACCCTCTTTCGCTGGTCACCGGCACGGACGGAGCCGTAGCACCACGCCGGTAGACGCCGCCCTCCTCCTCAAAATCAGTCGGCTCCCCGCCATCATCAAGATGGCCACTCTGCTCCCGCCATCATCAAGATGGCCACTCAGCTCCTCAGTCGACCCACCAAGTACCCCATCCAGACGTGTGCTCCTCTGGGTCTTGTGGGCCCAACTCAGGTCAAGGTCCGCCGACCCGAGGCTCGTGGGTCAAGACCCGTGGACCGGAGGCTCATGGACCGAGTCCGTAGCCTCCTCCTCAGACGAGTCCACCCTAGCAGTCACGTGCTCGGGTGAAACAATGGGGCGGCGGGCGAGGAAGGCGCCGAAGAGTCACCCTACCTCCTCTCCCGCGACCACGTGTTGCACCTCCTCTCTTCTTCTTACCTCGTCCCTGCTGGGCACCGCGGTCGATGAAGAAGGGCCCGCGGTGTCGCTTATACTGTCTAAAGAATGCTCGCGGAGAGGTGCGTGGAATGGAAGACTCGCGACCACGCCACGAAGAAGAAGCCTCGCCTCGCTCCCCACCAGCGCCCACCATCTTTCAACACCTGCCATGACAAAGAATAAACGAAATTAGTACAACATAAAAAAGTACCGACATGAATAATAATATGTATATCACTTAAGTGTATCATCATCAAGTACAACATAAAAAATTGAATACCGACACTACTAATAATCTCGATCAAGATCATCAATAAATGCATAATCATCATCATCACTATAATCAATGATGGGCTCATAGGGTTCATTGGCATCACCATGTGCAAGGCCACCTTGACGAATCAACAAGCATTGACAGTCATCCGCAAGAAGAACCTCTTCTTGTTCCGCCTTCTTGTTCCTCCTCCGGGTGGTGTCGGATTCACTGTCAGCTGTCTACTTCAATGTTTTGGGTGAAGTATATGTTCTTGAAACGCTTTTTGAAAGACGGTCTCTTGGAAGAATTCTCCTTCATATGTGTCTGTTAATGTGAGGTTCATAATCCTCTTCGTTTGGGGGAGAAAGTCTAGCACGTGGCAGCACTTCATAAACGACATCCCAACCTTTCAGATTTGGATTAGTTTGGCAGGCCCATGGTAGATAGAATACTTGGGTCGCCTGTTGAGCCGTAATGTAGACATCGGGAACATCTAAATGGGTGCTTTGGTTGATTTCAACTAGCCCTATATGTTCATGAGTCCTTCTAGTCTCCTTCGGTGAAACCAATAACATTTGAAGACTACGACATTCGTGGTTTTCACCATAGAATGTAAGTTCATAAATTGCTTCAACTCTCCCATAATACTCGCTACCTCCTTCGCCGATAGCAGATACACAACAATTTGTAGACTTCGGTCGGCCATAGATAGCTCTTTTGCCATAGGCACAAAGTTTATACCCGCTGATGTCGTGATTTGTCAAATGAACGGACCTTATAGTCAAAACCATTAGCGATTTGTCTCAATTCGTGTCCATAGACTCTGAATTAGCCTACAAGTTTAATATGAAAGGATTGTTGCATTACGCACAAATTAGCTTAATGAAATGAAATTGTCTAATACAAATTACCGCTTGTTTGAACCAAGAGATGAAAGCGGATAGCCGCCTCCTTGCTTTATGTAGAAGCTCATACTCTTCGACGGAATCCTTTTTGGATCTCCGCACTATATGAGAATATGGCGACGATCGACTGTATGACATATCCGTGAATAAGAGCAGCTTCAAAGGAAATAGAAGTTATAAACAATGTACCGAGAACTTAGTCGATGTACGGCCGCACTTCTATCAAAGTTGTTGAAGATATACAACGAAATGGTCTCGCCATTCTTCGTTATCCAAAGATACCGGATGTGAAACACTAGTTGGTGCGAGATTCCCTTGAATAGGCTGAGGTTGATCCACCTTTTAGGGTCACAAGATTGTACCGAGGCTTCAGATTATGCAAATGACGATTTTTGGCTTCAGAGGTGCTGTTAAGTTTGCCGCCTCCTCCGTGATGAATGCCTCAGCCATCGATGCTTCAATTCTACGCTTATTTTACATTTTTCTCGCCGCCTTCTCGCATCCTCTCGGTTGGGTAGCACTAACGATTTTGCACGCCCCCAATCTTGCCTCGGTCGGGAGATGCAAAATCAAATGCTGCATTGATTAAAGAAGCCGGTGGAAAGATCTTCTAACTTGTAGATCAACTCCGCGCCAACTCTTCCATTTCTTCTAGCACGCCAGCGATAATTCTTTTTCGCACAAAGAACACGGAAGAAATAGCTGAGTTCTGCCAAGATTAGCCATTCCTCCTCGTGGATGAAGCCACGCAACATCACCGCATTACCCGCTCAATCCATATGTGCCAATCATGACTCTTGAGACCAAATATCTTCAATTTATCAAGATTCGCTCCCTCTTTAGATTCGCTGCATACCCATCGGGAACATCAACTGCATTGCACCCACAAGATAATTTCCCTCATAGCTGGCCTTCCAAGATTGAACCATGCCTTTGGCTTCGTCCAGTTCTTCTTTCCTTTCGGTTCTTTCATGTTTTGTAACGGCCTATCACATAGTGCCTCCAGATCGACTCTAGCCTTAATATTATCCTTTGACTTCCCATCTATGCCGAACAATGTACCAAAAAGTGCCTCGGCGATATTCTTCTCAGTGTGCATCACGTCGATGTTGTGTGGACAAAGGAGGTCTTTGAAGTAAGGCAGATCCCATAAGCATGTTTTGTGAGTCCACGCAGTGCTTAGTATTATACCCTTGAAGTACCCTCGGACGCTGTGGATCCGCTCGAGAGCGTTTAATGATCCGTGGTCTATTGGCCTGTCAATGAAGGTGGTGCGAGTTTTGACAACTCTACCCTCGATGAAGTTCTTCTTGTCTTTCCCTGAACTTATGGCGAGGATCCGGGGAGCTGTCTATGCATGTCGAAGCAAGAAAACTTGTGACCGCCCGGCCAACGAAACTCAAGAGCTCCCTTGCATGTGGGGCACGGGAACCTTCCATGCACACACCAGCCAATGAATAGCGCATATGCCGGCAAGTCATGCGTTGAGTACATGTACCAGACACGCATTATGAAGTTTCGTTTGCTATAGGCGTCGTATGTCTTGAACCCATTATCCCAGGCTTCTTGCAATTCGTCCTTAAGCGGCTGCATGTACACATTCATATTTTTCCCCGGATAGTTGGGCCCTGGAATTATCAACGTCAGGAAAATGTTCTTTCTTTGCATAATCTGTCCGGGGGGGAGATTGAATGGAAAGACAAATACGGGCCAACAATCTGTATTGGGCTGCCGTCATACCAAACACATCGAACCCATCCCGCTTGATGCCGACTCGAGGATGCCTCGGATCCGCTTTGTTAACATGTAATTCATCAAACTTTTTCCACGCAACACCATCCGATGTGTGTACCATCATCGATTCCCATCTCGTATCTAGTTCGTTCTTTTGCCTGTTTTGTGCCATGTCATCTGTCTAGCCGCCTCTTCGACCATGAAAAGACGTCAAGTCTTGGTACAATTGGCATATACCAAGAACACTAACGGGATTTTGGTCTGTGTCTTCTCACCCATACCGTTGTTACCACAATATACCGGAAGACTTGCAAATGGGACAATAGTTCAAGTCCGCATAGTCGCTTCTAAATAAGGCACATCCTTTCTCACAGGCATGTATCTTCTCATAGGGCATCTTCAAAGGCACGGAGGATTTTGTCCGACGGGTACAGGTTTGCATGCATTACATGGCCTTTGGGTAGAAAGCTTCCAAACACCGCCATAATTGCGCCATAGCATTCTCTCGCCCAAGTTGAATCGAGCCTTCAGAGCCATTACTTGTGAGATGGCATCCAACCGACAAAGCTCGGTGTGCTCGTGGAGCGGACGTTTGAAGACTCCAACATTTCATTGAAGGCCTTTGCAGATTCCTCCATCTCCTCGTCCAATCCCGAGCATCATCATAGTCTTGCACCATGTTTTCCATCCCGGTACCATGCTCTCGGTGCAACGATGATCCACCTCAGCTCGGTCACGCTGGGCGACTCACCATGAAATGTCCACATCGATAATCGGGCGTAAAACCACTCTTCCGCAGGTGTTTGCCCATTTCAGCTCTGTCCTCTTTTCCCAATTGCCGCACTGCAAACAGGGCACTGTGTTTTCTTCCGCCATTTGCAATGCGGCTTGCACAAACCCTTGGTTTTTGTGAACCATTCAGCGCTCCATTTGTTCTGACCAGTGTGACCGGTATACATCCACGCATCGATCACTCATCTTGACCGCCGAGCTATCGACACACAACAATTATATATGTAATTCACCATGTATATATTCATCGCTTGATCAACTTTGTCAATTTTATTACGTCCATGCAACCTACACTCTAATAGGTAATGATAGGTCCTAATCTCATGTATGTGTAGATTGGGTTCATTTTCCCATGTTATGCTTCGATCTCGACGTAAAATTTCGGCAAGACTCTCCCCGCTGTTCTCTTGATACACGCTCTCGCAATAAACATAGAGGATGTGTACCGGAGAACAACAGGGAGGCATCATTTAAATTTATGCGCCGATCCGGAGCAAAGCATATGGGAAAACGAACCCAATCTACACATACCGGGCTGTCCATGGATAGCATTGGACAATTCGAAGAATCAAGGTTATAAATATGCAAATGCATGCATATTTATAACTATGACGCTTTTGAACGGAGACACATATTGGTTACGACATCGATGATTCAAGACACATATATAGCTAGCTATCAAGTTTCATCGGAATAGATCAAATAATTAATGGGGAGGAGGACATGTCATTTGTGCTCACCCACGAACGAAGGGGCGAGCTCGTCAAACGACGGCGAGGTCGTCGAACACCAAACCTCGAGCGATGAAACAAACGCACATTTAAAACTACCCGATCAACACAATTATATATGATGTTTTTCATAACAAAATCGAAAAATATATGACCTAACTAATAATTCACAAATATATGACCCGCCGGCCTCCGGAAGGCCAAAGAACTCCTTTTCGGAGGTGTCGGGGTCGGGGTGTCATGTCGGTGTCGGGTGCCGTGGTCGGGTCGGGGTCGGGTGTCGAGTCGGGTGCTGGTCGGGTCGGGTGCCTTGATGTCGGTGTCGGGGTCGGGTGTCGGGTCAGGCTGGGTCGGGGTGTCGGGTCGGGTCGGGGTCGGGGTGTCGGGTCGGGTGTCGGTCGGGTGCCGGGTCGGGGTCGGGTGTCGTGGTCGGGTCGGGTTTTTCCTCTTTTTCCTTTTCTTCTTCGCCTTCTTCCTTTTCTTCCTTTTCTTCCTTTTTCCTTCTTCTTCTTCTTCTTCTTCTTCTTCTTCTTCTTCTTCTTCTTCCTCCTTTCCTTTTCCTCTTCTTCTTCTCCTCCTCTCCTCTTTTTCTTCTTCTTCTTCCTCTTCTTATTTTTCTTCTCCTCCTCCTCTTCTTCTTCTTCCTTTCCTTCCTCTTCTTCTTCTCCTCCTCCTCCTTTTTCTTCTTCTTCTTCTTTCCTAAAACTAAACTAAACCTAAAACTAAACCTAAAACCAAAACTAAACCCAAATCTAAAACTAAAACTAAAACTAAAACTAAATCTAAACTAAACATAAACCTAAAACTAAAAAACAGGAAAAAAAGGAAAAAACTAAATCTAAACCTAAAACTAAACTAAAACTAAACTAAAACTAAACCTAAAACTTAACCTAAAACTAAATCTAAACTAAACATAAACCTAAAACCAAAAAACAGAAGAAAAAAGGAAAAAAGAGGAGGTAGAGCTCACCTGGGCGGGGCCGGTGGAGGAGGTGGTCGGTGGAGGAGGGGCGGGCGGCTGGAGGCGGGCGGGCGCTGGGCTGGGCGGTGGGCGGGGCAAGGGGCGCCGAGACGGCAGGCGGCGGGCGACGGGGGTCGTGGGCGACGGGCGGGCCCGGGCGATGGGGCGATGGGGCGGGGGCAAGGGCGGCGCGAGACGGCAGGGCAGCGGGGCGACGATGGGGGGGTGTGGGGCGGGCCGGTGGGCGACGGCACTGGCAGCAAAGGGGACGTGGGCCGTGGGCGGC